>CM066167.1:61053298-62253298 GCA_033629205.1 Lithocarpus polystachyus
CTGAAGTACATTTAATAGGATGAAATAAGACCAAAATAGACAGAATGGACCGAATTGCGCTGAAGAGAACCGAATAAGAACAAAGTCCATAGAATGGACCGAATAAGACTGAAGTGGATTGAATAAGACCAAAGTCGACAGTATCGACCGAATTGGAATGAATAGTACCAAAGTGGACCAAATAAAATCGAAGCAGATTGAATATGAACAAATAAGACCAAAGTCGCCAAAGTTAACAGAGTGGATTGTATAAAACCAAAGTGGGCAAATTGGATTGAATAAGACCAAATTGGACTGAGTAGGACTGGTGTGGACCGAATAGGACCGAAGTGGAACAAATTTGACTAAAGTAGACCCAATGGACCGAAGTGGACCATATAGGGCTAGATTTTTTTTTAATTTATAAATATTACTCTTTACTCTTTAGACACCTACAGTATTTTTTTGGGTAAACTGCAAATTACACCATTAAAGTTTAGGAGTGATTGAATTTTACACCCTGAAATTTCAAAATTTGGATTTTACACCCTAAAGTTTGATGATGTTTGGATTTTACACCCTAACGTTTCAGAATTTGAATTTTACCCTCTATATTTTAGAAGTTTTTGGATTTTACTCCCCAAAGTTTTGGAGTGTTTGGATTTTACACACTAAAGTTTCAGAATTTAGGGGTGTAAAATCCATACAACCTAAACTTTAGGGGGTAAAATCCAAGTTTTGAAACATTAGGGTGTAAAATCCAAACACCCCAAACTTCAGGGGGTAAAATCCAAATTCTGAAACTTTAGGGTGTAAAATCCAATCACCTCCAAAATTTAGGGGTGTAAATTGCAATTTACCCTTTTTTTTTAATATGTATTTCCTAAGAAATATAAAAAAGATATGATCAAAGGGTTTGAATTTTATTGCATTTTTTTACCTATGCTTTTTTTTAACATATATGTTATGTGCATGACTCCTGTGTAATACGTGTGATTTTATTAATAAGTAAATTAGACTATATAATAAAATGTAAAAATTTAATCTATAGTCTACTTATTCAATGTTTTGAAAACAAATGGGTTGAAAAAGAACTACTCAACTTTATCAATAGTCTTCAGTATTAAATTAGTTCTATAATAAATTTTTTAGGAAAAAATAAGATTTTTATCAACATAATTTTGTGAATTTTATGACTTTCAAATGACAAAATAATTTGTCAACACTTCTAAAATGCTTGAATCTGCAAAAGGTTCCCTTAAAAATTAGAGAGAGAGAGAGAGAGAGAGAGAGCCAGTAATAATCAATAATTACATCAACCAATAAACAAAATGTTAATTATATTTATCTTAAGAAGTTACATTTCCTAACTCTTTTAATGGCATGTAATATATGAACCAACACTGTAATAGACTAGATTCTTACTATGTGACTAAACAGGGTATTAGTAGGGTAAATGCGTTTTTTTTTTTTATATGTATTACTTATAGGTGTTGCACTATTATTTATGTAAAATAACTTTTTTGTGGTTATTTTCCTAAGATTCACATAAAAATGATGTGGAATATGACATAATTGCTCAAATTTAGTTGCCTTAACAATAATTGAAACAAACTCAAGCAAAAGACAAAATTAAATTTAATAACACACAATTAAGAATATAAAAAATAATTATACACTTACATCAGTAGAAAAAATAAATTATTTGTTGATTCACTAAGCACCAGGTTCACATTTTAATTATATCAATTTAAAATTTGCATTTTTCCCTCTTTCTATTTAGAAACTTTTTTTTTTTTCTTTCTTTCTAATGACGTGTAAAATAATTGAAAATGATCCCTTGAATATTATAAATCTTAATACGAATAACTTCTTACAAATATTTCAAAATGCCTTGTGCGGAATATCAGCAAGTTATATTTAGTATTTACTATTTAAAAGTTATACCATCTCTGGTTGTATTTACTATAATTAAAGAGGTTTAAAGTCTGTACTGTGTATCTAAGAGTTAGATCCTTTTGGATATACACAACTGTCAGTTTCTTTAAAACATTCTCCCCTCTCCCCGTATGTGTGTGTGTGTTAAAATACTTAATATTCTCAAAAGAAAAAACAGTGGGTAAATTCCATATTGGAAAATGAATGTGAGTTAAAGAGGTATAAAGTCTGTGCCGTGTATCCAAGAGTTAGGCCCTTTTGGATATATACCACTGTCATTTTCTTTAAGACCTTCTCCCATCTCCTCGTATGTGTGTGTGTGTGTTAAAATATTTAGTATTCTAAAAAAAATAGTTTTATTTACTATATAAAAGATTACAAGTTATACCATTTCTTTTATAAAGTAAACGTAATTTAAAAAAAAAAACAAAGAAAAAAAATATTATTATACAGTAATTTCACCAAATTCTACTAGGGATGGCAATTTTTCCCTACCCCGCTTAACCCGCTCGAGGTGGAGATGGGGCAAGATTTTAGCCCCGCACCACAGGGCGGGGCGAGGATGGGTTTAAACTTTTTAGACCCACCCCGCCCTGCCCCTCCCCATCCCCAACCAGCCCCGCATTACTAAGAGTTATAATTGAAAATTTTCCATACCCTAAAACCCTACTCTTTAAACAAACATATCAATATTAGCTTATTTTATTCTACCCTACGTGGTTCTCTGCCTTTATTTTGTTATGTGTTATATTATAAGATTTTTTTTTTTATGATTATCTTGTTAAACACTTAGATATATTATTCAAATTTTTCTAAAAATTGATTTGATTTGATAGGATAAATTTAGTTATAATTTCAAGTATATTTTTATTAATGAAATAGGTTTCATTAAAAAAAAATTGTACTAGTTGTAGAACAAATTAACAAAAAGTAAAGTTTTACAAAGTGAGGCGGGAATAGGGTGAGAAAGTTTTCCCCGTCATGCAGGACGGAGCGAGAATGGGGCAAGACAAAACTATGCGGGGCGGGGATGAAGACCCTATCCTTCAGCCCTGCCCCGCCTCGCCCCATCCCTAAATTCTCCGTCTTTTTATGGAAAAGTCCATCCCCATCCATTTGCCGGTTTAGGAAAGCCCCAATGGATTGACTGTTTGGAAAAAAAAATGCAAATGGATTGACTGACTAACGAAATCAAAATGGTTCTAGTTGCAGTTGACCTATCGACTCCCATCATAATTAATCATGGTTCCTTGTGCCTAGTCGCATGAATACTCAATACATTGAGATATATCTTTCAGTCTCCATATAGAGATTACTAGATATTGAATGTTTCAGACATTAACGAGACTATGCTCAACATGAGGAGGTTCTCTATTATTGTACTTCTAGCTCTTGTTGATTTCTTCTTTGAATGCTCACACTTTTGTTGGTGTGCAAGTGCAACCTCAACTATTGGCTGCATAGAAGCAGAAAGACTGGCTCTTCAAGACTTCAAAAACAGCCTAACCGGCAACCTCAATCGGCTCTCTTCATGGACAGGCCAAGATTGCTGCAAATGGGAAGGAGTCGGCTGCAACAACAGCACTGGACATGTCATCAAGCTTGACCTCCAAAACCTGGTCTATCCAGATTCATTTGGATATGTTATTGAAGTTTCCAATCGGTTAAAAGCAAAAGCTGTTAACCCGTCTTTGCTGGAGTTGACATATTTGGAGCACTTGGACTTGAGCTGGAATGATATCATGGGAAGCCCAATTCCCATTTTCCTTGGTTCAATGCGAAGATTGCGGTATCTCAATCTCTCTAATGCACGCTTCAATGGTGTAGTCCCTCAGCAACTTGGTAATCTGTCATGTTGCATGCTCTTGATCTTAGTAGCGGTCCAAGTGAGTATGATTTTCAGTTCTCAGTAATAAACCCTCAATGGATTTCACATATTTCATCTTTGAGACGCCTTGACTTGAGCTGGGTGAACCTTAGTGCAGCCTTTGACTTGGTTCAGGTACTCAACAAGTTACCTTTTTTGATTTATTTACGCTTGTCATCATGTGGACTTGAAGATCATGATAGTCAGTTCCATGATTATGTTAATTCCATGTTTCTTGAACACTCTGATATTAGTGTAAACGCACCTCAGGGTCCCATCCTAGGTGTTATTTAGCACGAGTGTGCTCAAAGTCCTTGACCTTTCAGCCCATTACTTTAACTCTACAATTCCTCTGTGGTTGGCTAACCTGACCAACCTTGTGCGTCTCAATCTTGGCTTTAATAATTTAACAGGTGAAATTCCAAGAGCTTTGGGGAACCCCACTTCTTTGGTTGTACTAGACCTGTCTTTTAATTCATTAGAGGGGGGCATACCAGGTTCTTTGTGGAATCTTTGTAGTTTGAAAGTGTTGGATTTAGCCAACAACAGAATAAATGAAACAATATCAGAGCCTTATAAAACTATATCCGGTTGCACTAGAAATGGTTTAGAGAAATTGAGTTTGAGATGGAACAAAGTTAGAAGTCCTTTGTCTGATTGGTTTTCACGGTTTGCAAACCTCAAAATTTTGTTCTTGCGAACAACTCAATCTATGGTCCGATTCCAGCATCATTTGGGAGATTGTCCAACTTGAGAATTTTAGATCTTTCTCATAATAGTCTAAATGGAACAGTTCCAGAATCTTTTGGGCAACTTTCAATGCTTGAGAAGTTATTCATGTCCAGCAACCTATTGCAAGGAACCATTTCTGAAGTTCACTTTGCAAATCTCTCAAGATTAGAAGAGCTAGACATTGGTTTCAACTCTTTGGCTTTAAAAGTAAATTCTGACTAGGTGCCCCCATTTCAACTCAATTATATAAACATGAAATCTTGCAATATTGGGCCTCAATTTCCTGCTTGGCTTCAAACGCAAAAAAGGGTAATCACATTGTATCTCTCTAACGCAAGCATCTCAGATGTTCTTCCGCTGTGGTTTCCCAAAATGAAATTTTCCTATCTGGACCTGTCCTTCAACCAAATCAGGGGCAAGCATTTTCGAAACCAGATACTCTCTACATGAATTTATACCTGAGTTCCAACAAATTTGAAGGTCCCTTGCCAATTTTTCCTTCCTTCCTAAACAGGTTGGATCTCACTGACAACTTAATTTCAGGTTGGATTCCAGAAGACATTGGCAACATGACGCCTACATTGGACAATTTACTTCTCTCTGGTAATCAAATAAGCGGTCCAATCCCAAACTCATTGTGCAAAATAAATACCCTGCGAGTTCTTGATCTCTCCAAAAACAGGCTATATGGTGACATCCCAGATTGTTGGAGCCATTTCAAGATTTTGGTTGTTCTAGATTTTTCAGCCAACAACCTTTCTGGGTTCATCCCAACCTCATTTGGAATGCAACATCACTGCAATCTTTGCACCTAAGCAACAACAGTCTTCAGGGAGAGCTTCCATTATCGTTGAGAAACTGTACAGGCATGGTTATTTTCGATGTTGGTGAAAATAAATTATCCGGAAGTGTGCCTAGTTGGATTGAGGAGAGTATGTTGCGCCTTGAAATTCTTCGCCTACGATCAAATATGTTTGATGGCATTATTCCTTTAGAAATATGCCAGCTCGCTGAGCTTCAAGTACTTGACCTTGCACACAATAATCTATCAGGAATTATCGAGGGAATTTGCAGACTAGCAATGTGAGGGAGTTGTATATAGTAAGTTAACTTACATTTCAAAGGATTATGGAAAATAGCATCTCGAGTTTTAGAAACTCGAGATCTATTTAAAAATCGACTGTTAGAAACTCGCTTTCCAATTGCTGTGCAGTTACTGACTCTTGAGTCTTTAAGACGCGATTTCTACATAATAAAGATCGAGTCTTAAAGACTCGATATTTAATTAAAAATTGCATAGAACTCAAGTTTTATAGACTCGAGTTTTGCTAGGAAAAATTTTATAAACATAGATACACGCATCAGTTATAAACACAGAGAAAAGTTTTATCAGCCCTCATTCTCTCACCCATATACTCAGCCTCACTAACTCACTGCCTCACTCACCCATAACTCTCACACCACATTGCCTCTCACTCTCACTCACCACATTGCTTCTCTCACTACTCCTCCCTCTCAACAAATTCAAATCTGAGGTAAGGGTATTTTGATTTGATTGTCATTGCACCAGGCATACTAATGTATCTGCATCTCCGTGCATCATGAGGCAGTGGCTCTGCAATGCGCTTAACAAGGCAACTGATGAGAATTCTTTGCCCCGCCAAAGTTGTCATTCGCCAGAACTCCAAAATCAACTCCACGCACAGTTGCCTCCAATTCTCCACAGCAGTTGGCCCAACCAAGACCTCACCGTCAATAGGAAGTCCAAAAATTTCCTCCACATCTTATACGGTGATTGACATCTTACCATATGGAAGATGAAACGTATGAGTCTCCAGCCGCCATCGCTCAACTAGGGCTGTTATTAGGCAATGATCTATCTCTCTAGAAAGGGCCCTAAACAATTCTTCTAGCCCCACCAACTTGATAATGTCTATCACCTGATCATCTTGCATCGATATGTGTTCCATCTTCTTAGAGCGGCCACAGCACTAAAGTGGGCCTGAGTCTTGCAAAATCAATAAAAATTATAGTGGTTGTTAGAACTAGATATACAACTTAGAAAGAACTTGCTAAAAGTGAAACTTGCGTTGTAAAAAATAAAGTGTTTGTTAGAATTAGATATTTCACCTCGCCATTCCAAATAATTTCTGATCGATGATTTGTTTGTTGCGTCAGCAATGTAGTAATTTCTGGACCAGGGCACATGATCTTTGAATCCTTGCCGATTCGAGGCTCCATACTACAAAGAGTGCTACTGTGAGATCATTAATAGTGTGGGGGCAAAGGGATGTTATTCTACATGCAAGGAAAATCTATATTGAAGAGCAGCTTATTGGCATTATTAAAAAAAGAATGCTAAAAGAATGGAAAGCAAGAGGAAGTACAGCTAGAAATTACCATTATTTGCTCATTTCACTTATTTTGCAGGAGCTAAGAAGTACAGTAAGGACTGCCTCTTGTCTTACAAAGCTGTTATAAAACTTCATAAGAGGACTGATTCCTAAAACCCTAGTAACTTTAAATCACAGCCCTTAACTAAATCTAATCCTAACCATCCACATTAGCTAAAATAAAAATAAATAAAAAGCTGAACATCGTAAAAAACCCACTCTACTAGCAAAAACGATACCCCTAAATAACTGCTACAGTGCTGACCAGAACCATAACTTAAGTGCCTGTGATTAGCAACAGCTGTACGGCACAATGAATGGTCCACCCTCACCCTTCTCCTTTTCTTTCCAAAGAAAAAACCGTCTCGCATGAGCAAGGTCCTATCATGACACACACACATCATGAAGTATTCTCACTGTATGGAATAGAATCCGTACGTCTGGTATAAATTACAAGTCCTACTCTCCCATTTAAAATACCTAAGAGCTAAATGACTAATTCTGCATTCAAAAGCCCTAAATGGCTAACTCGGCATAGCAAACAATTATGCATCTTGAATGTATCTTCAGAATTTTCACGAGACACTCACATGGTACACTATAAAGGGCTAAAAAACTTCTCATATCTGACCTCCACAGTATTATGCTTGTTCATGCCATTTATATAAAAACTTATGAGAAAAAAACACAAAAACCAAAAAAAAAATAAATAAATATAAGTTAAAGCTTTAATCAGGTTAAATATGTTTAGTGCCAATAACCCCTACTTCAATATATGTTTCAATATAGAGCTGCCAGTGAAAAATGGAGCTGATTTTGAATGTGCTGCGGAGAGAGAGAGAGAGAAATAGGATATGCATGGGATGAACAAGAGGCTACTTATTATTTTAGACATGGTACTAATTGCCATACCCCTTACTAATCAATGGAAAGTAAAGTGCTCCTATTTATTGCACATTTCTATGAATATTAATCTTAGGTTTTTATAGTTTCCAAAGAATATAGTTGAAGTTTTAACTTACACACATGACCCTGCCACCCGATTAACATACACAGTTATTCTCACAGAAACTTAAGGTGCTTGGGTACTCTGGACCTTAATAAAGAATATCTCAGTCTCCTTCTGGTTTCTAGTGTAATCAATCTTAAATATGCATCTACCCAGAACACAGTTAAAATAATGTGAAAAGCAAGCCAAATGCAATCTTGAGCACCTGAAGATTTAAAAAGGGTACACACAGATGCCTAATTACGTTCAATGCAGACACCAAAGAGGAATAGGGTGACAGAAACATTTAGAAAAAATAAATTTGTAAAATTATATGCAGAAGATGAATGATCAATATTATACCTTATGAATAGTAAAGGTTGGCAGTAAGTGTTTGAACCCAAGTAAGGGAGCTTGAGAACTGGTCACGAATTTAAGAAGCATACAATGTTCCTTTGGTTCAAATTCTCGAATAACCTGTGACACGATAATCAGGAGAAACTCAATGGAAACATAAAAAAGATTATAGAATTCCCCAACCAAGGTCCACCTTTAAGACAAGAATACAAAAGGAATCAACTTAAATTCAGGGTAAAGGGAATTCAAAGCATGAAGTGAAATAAAAGAACATGACACCAGCATGGAGACATTGTGTAAACTAGGAATTTAGAGATATGAGCAAATCTGGAATTCAAAAAAGAAAGATATCTAAAATCCAATAATTGGATTATAGCATGTCAAAATTCCTGCCTGGTCATGCAGACAAGAACTAATTATGCATTATTACAAGTTTTATAGAAAGGAATAAGTTTTACTATACAGGCAAGCATAAATTTGGAAGTTTTAATTCATTAAACATTATCCAAACAAAGAGGACCAATATATATGCTAGTTGGTGTGCATAAGCTTATAGATCAGATAGCTTGGGCCGACCAAAAAAAAAAAACTTCAAAAATGGGGCCCAATATATGAGTTTCACGTGTTGGGCCCCATTTATTAGGGGGGCAGTGTTGGAATAATGATTAAATTCATCATTTCCTTATAGCTTAAGGGGTAGGTTTGATTTTAGAGCCAAAGAGCCTTTTTCTATATAAATTCCCACTGTATCTTTACTTCTTTGCTGACCTGCATATCTATTAGAATCAAAGTCAAGCATATCCAACAATGGAGAGAAAATTAGTGTTTACTAGCCAACCATAGAAGTTAAAATCTAGTTGTTAATACTGGTTGGGTCCCTTACTTTCTCTAATGAGCAAAAAAAGAAAAAGAAAAAACATTTATCACACTATTAATAATCATAAATTACATTTTTATCACATTGAAAAGCAAGGTATAGATCATAAATTACAAATAGCAAATCACTACATTATTTGTTGAACTTTCAAGGAAGTATGGATTAAAAAGCTCCAATTCACTTTGATTTTTCTGATTACAATCAGGTAAACACAAGTAAGTGCTAAATAATCTATGGACCATCAGTCTTGACCCTGTAGATGAATACATCTCATAACATAAATAAAAACGCTTTGTGATTTCAAATGGAACAGTTTGGTTTGAATTAAATGGAGGCATCAAGCTTGTGATTCAATGAATCTAAAAAAGAGTGAGAATAATAAGCAAGCATGTTTTAGAGTGAAAGCACAGAGCAAAAACAAAACAATCACTATGTTTTGTTTCTCTTTTTGAGTTTTGAGATCTTGTTGTTGTTGTTGTTGTTGTTGTTGTTGTGTAAAAGGGAAACTAAAAACTTCCCCTTAATTTTACAATGGCAAAAGATTCTGAAGCAAAATCAGAATGTAAGGAAACTTTATTCTTTTTCTTTAGGAATACCTATCTGCAGAAAACATATGTAACCAAGTAAGGAAATTACATGAGTATTTGGGGGGTCTTCAAGTCTGGTTGGGTCAACTCAAATTTTGCTAATATCACTATCTATTATAGCATTATTCTTCACCATGTCACTTTCAAACTATACAAGAGGCTGTGGAAGCACTTATCCACATTTCCACTCTTCTAGGTCAGCTAAACCAAGTTTTGAGTGTCACAGTCCAAGAAACAAAAATTACAGAGAAGGCTCAATGCATTATTTATTATTCTTTAAGTAGAAGGGAAAATAGAATTGCACCTAATGAAATCAAACATTGATGAATAATTCTATTTTTGTTGCCTTCAGAGAGATGAACTTAACACCCCAAAATTGAGTTTTGAAAACAAAAGCAGTTCCAAATAACAACGAGGGGAAAGAAAGAATAGTAACCTTCTGGTTTTGGGAATGGCTCAGTGGGTTTGGGGCGCTTGAGTGCGCTCTTGAGGACTAGAATTGGAGGCGGAACTGGCGAAGAAGAAGAAGAAGAAGAAGAAGAATTAGTGGACTTGAAGACGAACTTGAACGAAAATCATTGACCTACACATACCTTAAAGGACGCTTCGGCCGCCGATGAGAGGAGCGTGAGAGTGAGGAGAGTAACTGAGCGTGAGAGTGACTGAGCGTCTCCGTTAGAGTGAGAGTAACTGAGCGTGAGAGTGACTGAGAGGGAGTTTGGGTTTGAAAGCTTGAGAGTGAGGAGTGTTTGAGAGTGAGAGTATGCGAGAAGGCCAGATTTTAGGTTATAAGTGGTCAAAAACGTGTTTCTGAAACTCGAAGGGAGTTCGATAAAAACATTGATTAGAAATTCGAGTTTTAGAAACTTGGTTTTCTAAAGCGAGTTTTATAACTGGGTATGCAGGTCAAAATGAGAAATTAACCTCATTTTTCAAACAATATAATTAGTAGGCACCGTTTTCAAACTATATTTTTTACTAGCATCTCGAGTCTAAAAGACTCGATTTTGGGCCTATAAATCGATTCTTTGATGCTCGATTTTTATGGTTTAACAAAGTTTGATGTAGCATTTTTTTCACGTGTACACCTAAAAATCGAGTTTCTAATACTCGATTTCCTTATAACATTTAAACCCTTTGCAAACGAACACCATTTTGAACATCAGAGAAGAAAGAGATAGGAAAAAAAAAAAGAAATGAAGATCGGAGGAGAAGATGAGCAGATCGGAAAGGTTAGATCGGAGAAAGGTCAAATCGGCTCACCTAGGACGCCCACGAAGATCAGAGAAGATCAGATCGGAGGAGAAGATCTGATCGGAGAAGATCTGATTGGAGGAGAAGATCAGGCCACGCGCGATCTTCTCCTCCGATCAGATCTTCTCCTCCGGCTTGATCTTCTCCTCCGTGGGTTGAAAAAGTGTGTTTCTGGGTTTCTTGAAAAAGTTGAAAAATGGGTTCCTTATGTTTTGCCTTAGAAATCAAGTCTTAGAGACTCGATTTCCAAGTTGACGCCACCTGAGCAAAATGCCACATCAGACAAATCAAAACATGAAAATCGAGCATCAAAGACTCGCTTTATAGGCCCAAAATCAAGTCTTTGAGACTCGAGATGTTAGTAAATTATATAGTTTGTGAAATTAGCCTACTAACTAAATAGTTCTGAAATTGGGGCTAATTCCCAATTTTGGCCATGCACGTGGAAAACTTTGTCCATGTCAGTATTTGAAAAACCCCAAAATCAAATATTAAAAACTTGATTTTTAACAAACTTTGTCCACGTCAGTATATGAGAAAACCCCAAAATCAAATATTCAAAACTCGATTTTTAACATATCTCGAGTTATAGAAACTCGAGATGTTAATTTCCCACATTCTTTTAAAACCGGACAACTAACGAAATTCTTAGCATAGTAAGGTTATTTGGAAAAAAAATTTAGGAATTATCCCTCCTTGTTTTGGCAATTTGAGGGGCATGATTTCTGGAAATGGGACAAGTAGTATTGGTATTTATAAATGGTCAACTACATATGGCGAAAACATGGTTCAGTTCATGAAAGGGAAGGAGCTCGAGTACATCAAGACACTTAAGTACCTAATTAACATGGATATTTTTGTAAATAAATTGATAGGAACTATCCTAGAAGAGTTAACTGTTAGATATATTTCAACAATTTACTTTTGTGATAAAGTAAAAGGAACAATACACAAATCTAAATATAAGCAAAAACACAAATAAATATGATAGACAAGAGTAATAAACAAACACTGAATATATATATAAGAAGAAATCTGTAAATAATTAAAAACTCAGACGAAATGCGTGAATGATGAACAGTTCAGATCAAGTCTTATGTTTGACACAATCTCCTTAAAGCAGATTTCACCCCTCACACAATCACTGTGATGCTTTGAGACCTACAGACGTCTGTCTCCCAAGATAAAATGATCTACAGCACGAAAACGAAGCACACAAGGTCATGCTTTGCAAACTACTCAATGTCTCTTTCTCTCTCTTTGACACAAAATGAATACACAAAAATATTTTCACTTGGAAGAGTTTTTTTGAAAAGTCCTTTTGACATGAATGAAGGACAATGAAATTATATGTAACTTAAAACTGAAACACTGTTTCAGAGATAACTGCTATATACAAACTTGCTAACTCAAAAATAAAATAATAAAATATTATTATTAATTGGATAAGTGGGCCTTGTCCACATATGCCTAAAGCCGAACCCAATATCCAACCCAAACTCATATTCTCTATCATTTTCAACGTGGGACTCACGGATTTTCACCACTTATAATAACATCGTCAAGTGAACATAGAAAACATCAATTTCTTATTCACTCCACTATTTTTCCAACATTAACAAACCTTGCTGGACTACACGGCTTGAACTTGTCCAAAAACCATTTGACAGGGACCACGCCTGCCATGATTGGCAACATAAGGTTCTTGGAGTCCATGGACTTCTCAAGAAACCAGCTTTCTGGCTCAATTCCACAAAGCATGTATGTACTGACGTCTCTATGCCATTTGAACTTGTCCTACAACAAACTGTCAGGACGAATTCCGTCAGGCAATCAGCTGCAGACCCTTGACGATCCTTCCATTTACATTGGCAACTCTCAACTCTGTGGCTTTCCACTATCAAAGTGTATGAGTCTGGAGCCACCTCAAGCTGACAATAAAGGGAAAGATGAAGGAAATGGACTTGAGATAGAATGGTTGTACATCTTTATGTCTGCAGGGTATGTGACTGGACTATGGGGAGTTTTGGTGTCATGATGTACAAGAAGAATTGGAGGGATGCTTATTTCAACCTTGTGGATGACATCAAAGAGAAGACAATATCAAGATTTAAGGAGAAGGTAGCTACGCCAAATAGGTCTAGGACCAGGAGCAACCACATGGAATGGAGCTGGTAAGCAATAGTTTTAGTTACCCAAATTCTTGGCAAGATGTCCTTTGTTTCTACCTATGATGATTTCTCCTCCATTTATATGTGGATGATAATTTCTTATATAAGCTCTATCTTATACTTTTTCAATTTCTTGGTAAACATTGAGATGATGATACAAGGTAAAGACTGTGCACAGGTGCAGAAAGTTTTTTTTTTTTTTTTTTTTTTTTTTTTTTTTTTTTTATGGCCACATTATGTAACTTTTGGGTATGAATAAGGTAATAGCTGCTGCCAATTCTGAATTAGCTAAAGAATAGAAAGTATTTATCCCAATACACAGAGAGAAACTATTTAGTATTTGCCTAGGTAAATTTGCACTTGTAAATAGCTTGGAGTGTGTCAGGTCAAATGGTAAAGAAATGTCTTTACTTTCGATTACCATTTGCCTGTATTTATTTTTTATTTTTATTTTTATAAATGGCAATTAAAGTTACTTTCCAAGGTTGAGTTTGTGTTATAAGTGCCAGATTTTTTTTTTCTTATAAACAGCAAACAGGGGTCTAAGGGTGCGTTCGTTTGGAGGAAAAATAAGGAGAATGGAGAATAGATGGAGGAAAATCGGGTGAAAAATGTTGTTTTTCACTGTTCGTTTGGAGAAGAAAAGAAAACCTGAAAGAAAGTTTTCTCTCCAGGCCCACATTTTTTTTCCTTTCAAATCGGAAGGAAAATTTGGAGAAAAAAGTTTTATAGTAGCACTTTTACAAAAATGCCCTCTTTCCACCTATTTTTTTTCAACGTTCTTTTTTTTTTTTTTTTTTTTTTTTCTTTCAATGTGAACTGAACATTTTTTTTTTCTTTTCAACGTTACTGAATGTTGTTTTTTTTTTTCTTTTTCTTTTTCTTTTCAACGTTACTGAACGTTGTTGTTGTTGTTTTTTTCTTTTCTATTCTTTTCAACCTTACTGAACGTTGTTTTTTTTTTCCTTGTCAACGTTACTGAACGTTGTTGTTGTTTTTTTTTTCCCTTTTCAACGTTACTAAACGTTTTTTTTTCAACGTGACCTGATCTAATTTTTATATTATAATAATATAAATTTATATATATGATATGATAAATTTTATATTATTTAATGATTACAAATAAATCTATTTTTTACATATTATGTAACAAGGGTATAATAGTCAATTTATATAAATTATATTTTCCATCCTTCCCTTTTTCTCTCCAACCAAACAAAAGAGTTTTCCACCCTCCCACTTTTCCACCCCTTCAACCAAACACACAAGAGGAAAAACTAAATATTTTCCATCCTTCCACTTTTCCATCCTCCCACTTTTCTACTCCTCTAACCGAGCAGACCCTAAGGAAAATTGAAGTATGTTACTTCCAATTTTCAATCAAATGATTTGAGTTGAAAATGATGCTGGCAGTTGTGACCTTGTGATTTTTTACTACATGAGTGACCAGACGAGAAAGGGGAGTTTTTGTTGTGACTATTATTGAACTCCTGTTTCTTCTTGTTTTTTGAGAGGGTGGAAGGACTATGAATCATAATATTAAGAAAAACTAGCTAGATCAACCTAAAGTACATCAAGAAATTTTGGAGGAACAAACTTCATCCAAACAACAAAATTTGGAGACATTTATCGCATGCTTTGCCAAACAATAATCTAACATGACTATGAAAAGTAAAGAAAATTTTTTGAAAAAGAAGAAGTATTGTGTTTATACTTTCATAATCTAATCTAACATCTAATCCAATACGTGAAAAATAAATAGAGAAATAAATAATTTTAAACATAAAATTGAATTTGTTTTCGTAAAAATGTTAAATAATAAACTAATGAGATATAGAAGAAGAAGAGCAAATAACTTTTATTAAATAATTAATATTTCCGCTAATTTACCTTTTGAGTTCTTGAAAAAAATTGTATTGTTTTCATTTTGGCACAACATAAATTATATATATATATATATATATATTACATTTTTTATTGTCCCTATAATAAATGAAAATATGATTATGAAATACATTATTTATTAAATTAGTCCAAAATGCAAAAAATAAGTTCAATAACACCATCCTAAAAATATTATCATGTGCAACGCGCTGGTCCGCCACTAATATGATGTAATGTTCTAGCCAACCAAATGTTTGGTAGCTTGAACTATTATATTCACCCATAATATTCTGTTAACTTCAATTGTTTGAAATGAAATATTAACTGTTTCTAAAAAAGGTACACGTGTTGGTAAATTTATTTAGCACCAAGGAGTTCATGAAGATCTTGCAACGCTGGTACAATTTTCTCCAAACCGGCCTAAAAAAAAGAAATCAAATATACGTTCGCTAATTTCATACATGACCATAAAATAAAAAATATAAACATAAACATAACAGTAAATATTATTATTATTATTATTATTATTATTATTAATAATGTGCCCTTTAGCTTTCTAAAATATTATTAATGTGCCCTTTAGCTTTCTAAAATATCACACTTTAATTTTAAACATATATCATACAAATAAAATAAAAAGGGGGAAAACTAAATCAAGATATTGATATCACTACACTTTTATTGACCATATCGATCATAAATAAGATATTCTTCGATCCAAATTTTTGGTGCATTACTAGTTTTAGTAGCTTCATATTTACAAATGATAATCATTAGCAAACCTATATTTTGAATTGAACCAACAGAATTGTACCATTTATTTGTCAGGATGAATAAACAAGTAAGATCAATTATCCCAAACTGAGACACAATTCAATGAAATTTTAAATAAATGCTATGATAAATGCATTTTCCTTGTTGTAAATTAGGCTTTTTGCAAATCTTAGAATAAAAATTTTCCTGTAATTCACTTCTGAACATATAAACGTTACTAACTATAGAATTTCGGAGCCTAATAATGTAATTGTGCAAACCTTCAGTGCTTAGCAGTGGTCCTCTTTGTAGATAAAGAGTTTATTTGTCTTTTTTCTTTCAAATTTTTTGAAAAAATATTTTTTTTAAATAGTAAATTGATTTTTATTTTCTAGGCTTTACTTGGTTTTAATAACGTTATATAATATATTATAAAAAGAATCTTATTTAATACATAGCAAATTAAAAATATAGAAAAAAAAAAAAGAATTGAACCTTATAACAAAATTTTATAGTCACCTTATAAATTTTTTGCAAAATGCTTAAAGTTCTAGTGCAAACAATTGAAACATGTATAATGGATAATAAGAATTGCCGAAAAATATATGTACGTTGATTTCATAATTAACAAGGCCACAAAAGATAAACATGAGCAGAAACATAAACAAAAACATAAATATAAATAAAATATTTTGATTTTTATCTTTATAAAATATGATCTTTTGGTTTTTAAGTTTAAAAACACATAATCTAAATAAAAATAAAAAGGGAAAAACTAAATCAAGATATTGATATTACTTTACTTTTATTGACCATCTTGACCATAAATAGAATACTCTTTTAGCCAAATTTGTGGCTCATAACTAGTTAGAGATAATTTTGTACAAAATTAGTTGTGATCAACAAAGCCAAGATAGCTAAGATAGTTTAAGAATTAAGACCCTAGTTTTAGGGACTTGGCTTGGGTCCATTACACAGGTTAAGATCATGACAAGTCGGATCCAATGCTCAAGAGCACTGGATCAATCTTTATCGCAATTTTAGAAAACAGTCCAAAAGGGCATGAATTTGAATCTTTTTTTTAAAGAGAAAATCTGAGAGAGAGCACACATGCACCAAATGCATGGTATACCACCTTGTTCTTGACACTTGATAGCTTCTCTTTCTCTCCCTTTTTCTTTTCTTTTCTTTTCTTTTCAAGTGGACAGTTTCTCTTCTAATAGTTAAGAAAGTGGGGTAAATACAAATTAGCCTTTGTGATTTGACCATGACGTAACATTACGTCCCTAAAGTTTGTACCGAAATACGTTTGTTAGGTATTTTGTGAACACATTTACCTTTAATTTTATCACCCTTGATCTTCTAAAGGATAGATGGTCAAATCCATTGATTTAACCATAAAAGCACAATAGTACACAAATATAAAGAAACTTACAGCAAAAAAATGCAAATTGAAGTCCCAAATTCAATTCCCACCAATATAATCTCTTCACTAATCAATACAATAAGAAATTGAACATAATTAACAAATCCAAGAATTTCAAGTTTAGAAAAAAAAAATCAAATTCAAATAGAATAAAACCACAAAATAAAATACATGGTAATTTGATAAACTCAATCATCAATGTTTTGCAGAATGCAAAATCGGTGGGCTGCAAACACTTCAAATGCTATTGAACTTGTCTCCACACTTGATTAGGGGAAAATTAAATTTTACCACCCCAAATCAAGATATTGATATCACTTTACTTTTATTGATCATCTTGACCATAAATTGGACACTCCTCAATCCAAATTTATGGCTTATTACTAGTTAAAGATAATTTTGTACAAAAATAGTTGTGATCAACAAAACCAAGATAGTTGAGATAGTTTAAGAATTAAGACCCTAGTTTTAGGGACTTGGCTTAGGTCCATTACACAGGTTAAGATCATGACAAGTCGGGTCCAATGCTCAAGAGCACTGGATCAAGCTTTGCCGCAATTTTGGAAAACGGTCCAAATGGGCATGAATTTGAATCCTATTCTTAAAGAGAAAATGTGAGAGAAAGCATACATGCACCAGATGCATGGTATACCACCTTGTTCTTGACACTTGATAGCTTCTCTTTCTTTTTTCTTTCCTTTCAAGTGGACAGTTTCTCTTCTAATAGTTAAGAGAGAGGTATAAATACAAATTAGCCTTCATGATTTGATCATGACATAATATTTACATCCCTAAAGTTTGTACTGAAATAAGTTTGTTAGGTTTTCATCCAAATTAACAAATTTCATATTTTGTGAACACATTACCCTTAATTTTATCACCCTTCATCTTCTAAAGGATAGATGGTCAAATCCATTGATTTAACCATAAAAGCACAATAGTACACAAATATAAAGAAACTTATAGCAGAAAAATGCAAATTGAAGTCCCAAGTTCAATTCCCACCAATATAATCTCTTCACTAGTCAATACAATAAGAAATTGAACATAATTAACAAATCCAAGAATTTCAAGTTTAGAAAAAAAAATTCAAATAGAACACATCCACAAAATAAAATTCATGGTAATTTGATAAACTCAATCATCAACATTTTGCAGAATGCAAAAACAATAGGGTGCAAACACTTCAAATACTACTGAACTTGTCTCCACACAAGATTAGGGGGGAATTAAACTTTACCACCCTAAATTATATGCTAGATTATACTTTAAATCCTAAACTTTTAGGATGATTGAACCCCAGATCTCTTATTCAACCATCAAAGACTTTACCAATTGAGCTAACTGGAACACACTTGTGAACACGAGACTTGATTTAACTATATATAATATTATATTTTTATTTATGTATATTTGTCAAGAAATATAGTTATATAGACATGAAATTGGATTATATAAGTTTGTAAATAGGTTCATATGATATTAAATTATAAGTTATGGTTTTATTGATAACATAAATGGTATATTCATAGTAAAAAAAAAATTCATAGATTTATGGAGTGAAAAACTTTAATTATGATATTAATATATATGGGAAAATAATAAGTTAATCAAATAGCTTGTAAACAAGCTTGAGCTTATTTGACAAAAAAAAAAAAAAGAACCAAATTTGAATATGTAATTTTGATTAGTAATGAGCTTGAGTACAAAGTAAAATCAAATGAACAAACATGAATGTTTAATACTTGGCTAGACTAGTTTACAACCCAATCTATGAGTTATATGGCCATTATCATTGATGATGCCAAAAATCGTCAGTAAGCCACACAGTCCTCACATGCTCAAGACAACACCAGCACAACACTGAACAAGAAGACCTTAGGAGAGTACCGGTGTGATACTGGCCAAAGACCCTCCGAAGGTTAAGTTAGAAAGCTTCTCACAACCCTAGAATGCTAGAATTTGGGTGAATTATGTGTATCTTATTCTCTGAGGGCTTTGGGTTTTTATAGTAGTGTAAAACCGACTCTGTTTCTTGAGTGGAAAGTTCTTTCGTTGTAGAGAAGATCCTAATAAATGTACTTATTTTAAGGGATTCTTTCCATATAAGGTCCCCATTGACTAAAGGCTATCGTGGGGCGCAAGGTATTCCCATTTAGGGTTCCTTGGAGCTTACCTAAGCCATGTGGCTTTTGTGTCCGTCGACCTTAGGCCCACGAACCCAGAATCCGTCGTATAGAGGGACTATCCATCCATTATGGACGGGGGGTCCAGCCGTCATGTGGTCTATCCATCCACTGAACCATTTGCTACCTTGCTCTCAACGACTCATTATTTCAGTACTGTCAAGTTTACTTAAACAGATCTGTTATTCTCGTTTTTGTCCCCTTTAGTCATGATGAAGGGAATGACATAAGATAGAATTGACAAAAATGTATAGGTGCATTGCATTTTTTTTTTTTTAAATATGATTTGATAGTTTAAGGATGAGAAATTTGAGCCCTAAATGTTTAGGGTAACAAAACTCTTAGCACAATGCAAGTAATTTCAATTGCAAATGAAATTTGCATGTTTTTTAATTAATAATTTATCGAATATTTGACTTATAGGAAATTTAGACAAAGTTTCTTAGGTATATAAAACATATAACTGTATTTAAGATAATTTTCTTTCAAAAAGGAAATAATGTTTAAATTTTATTGGTTGATAAAATTATGTGTTAGATTTAACTGAAAAACTTATTGTGCTCCAATTAATTACTTTTGGTACATGTGTTTAAATAAGTGTTTTCAATTTTTAAACATCATTACACATATTTTTACGAACTATTTCACTTACGCGTGTTACTAAAAAAAAAAAAAATTAAAAAGGGTGCACTACAAGGAATCCAAACTCCAAAGTCCAAACCCATCCGGCCCTCCCTAAAAACTCCTAAAACCTCAGTGCGTTTCATGACAACAATCTTAAACTCACCACTCCAAGTGAAGTCCACGCCCAAAATGAGCTGAAACCCACAGAGACTTCTCAGCTTCACCACAAAAAGAAAAAAGAAATGTTGAGAAGAAGACTGTCTTCCATCCTCTCCAACTCAATCCTGTCACTCCGCGCCAATACCAATCCCAATCTCATACTCCAACCTTTACGCTTCACACAATGCCTTGATTCTACTACTTCCATATTGACTGTCCAGAAAGTACCCACAGTTTTTGAGAGCATTAGGTGGTACAGCCTTTTGAGTCTGAACGATCTGAGAGACAAGGTCCCGAGGAAGCAGAAGACAAGGAAGGGCAGAGGAATTGGGTCAGGGAAAGGCAAGACTGCTGGGAGGGGTCACAAGGGACAGAGAGCCAGAGGCTCTGGGAAGCTCGGCTTTGAAGGGGGTCAGACCCCACTTCGTCGTCGCTTGCCCAAGCGTGGCTTCCATAATCCATTTAGTCTCACTTTTCAGGTACCCTTTTGTTTTTCTTTTTTTGAAAAATAAAAATAGGGTCTTTGTTGTGTTGGTTGGTTGTTGAGAAAGTGCAAGAAAATTGGAGTTTTGGGTTTGTGTTCGATGTGTTTGATGATTTGTCTGTGTTTTGGGAACAGATAGTTAGATTGGAATCTTAGTAATTTTTTAGATTATGCATCTTAATAGGATTGTTTTTGGGTGTTCTCATATATACTTCCCGTGTACATGGATTGTGCCCCTTTTGCAATATAAATCAATTTCTTACTTAAGAGAAAAAAGGAAAAAGAAAAAACCAGTGAAGCAATCTGTTTTCATTAACCACATGATAGATGTAATTTCTTGTTAACTGCTAGTTCTGTCATTGTATAATTCATTGCGGATAGAAGTCAATGTCTGATATCTAAGTAAGGACAATAGAGCAAATACTGTAACAGCATATTTGTCTTGGTTGGTAGATTCAAGTACTTCATTAGAGGGTCCTGGGTTAGCTCTACTGGCTTCAAGTTATCATTCATATTCTAATCACTATCGACATGAAAATAATCTAACTTGTTTCTAATAAAACTTATAATTGTCAGGAAAAGAGGGCTTCTAACTTGTTCATCACTAAAAGTGCATCAAGTTTTGAAATTAGTGGGTTATTGTATTGTTTGATTAATGATTATGCCTTTGAACCACCAATCAAAAAAATGCTTATGCACTTAAACTACAAGCTTAGATTGTTTACCATGTTCTAATATTCTATAACATTTTGGATGGATTTAAAAGTCGTTGCAGTAAAGTTCTTGCTGAAGTTGGTGCAGTAACAGTTTTGACATAATCTCTGTATGTACGAGGGGAGTGCCAATTGGTCATTGGGGTTTGGCTTGGTAGACAAGTGGGGTGAGGTTTGGATGTGTCAAGTAATTTTTTTTTTTGTATGTCAGTTGTAATCTTTCCAAGCTGAGTAATAATGGAGGCCCAAACTTAAAAGGTCCCACCTAGAGGATAAATTGAAAATTAAGTGAATAGAGATTTTGGTACATGACCCAGCAAAAGTAGTGGGCTGATCAAACATTATGTGGACGGCCATTTTAGGAGATGATCACTTGAACCTGTGAATCTGGGGTGGTTAGTCTTACACGAGATGATGAGATTTTGCAATTTAGGCCTAGAATTTTCCTAAAATTTGGGAGTTTGCTCCAATATTGCTGCTAGATATTGGCTGTGGAATATTTTTTCTAAGTTGCATGAAACCTGGACACCTATCCTTATTCTGTAGAAGTAATGCTTTGGGGTCATATCTACACTTAAGGAATCTGACATATCTGTGGATCCTAAGGATCATATATTAAGAGTAGTAATTAGTTACTGGGAGGCAAATACATAGTATAACAATCTTGCCAACTTCGTAAGCTTGTTGCATGCTAAAATTTCAATAATTTGGCGATGATGGGCACCTAGATCACAACCCTGCTACAGCCTCCACCACACAGCCCACCTCAACCATCAAACAACCACCATCGCATGCGAACTCACCTTGATATGAATCATAAAAAATCAAACCCATTTTCAATGAATTGAATTAACAAACCCACTTGCAAATCCTGAGTACTTCGAGACTGTCACCAACGGAGATCTAAGGCGAGTTTGGGTATTTGGAGTGATGCCACTTAGATTATGCTGACGCTGGGTTGTCTTTCAGAATATGCTGAGCTGGGTTGAGTTCTTGGAGAAAAAGGGGATGCTAGACATGAAATCCCAAATAAAGGGGAGAGAGAGAGAGAGAGAGAGAGAGAGGGAAAAAAAATGTTGTGTGTGTATGTGTGTGTGAGAGAGAGAGAGAGTGAGAGGGGGGGGGGGGTGGTAGAAGAAGATAAGGGAGGGGAACAATGACAAGATGCCATTGTAGTTAAAGGCGAGCGCCCTTAGTGAAGCACTCGCCTTTAGAGTCTAGGAGAGCAAGGTGACCACCTTATGTGATGAAAACGGCGCTAAGGCAAGAGCGTTAGCATTTATTTATTATTATTTTTATAGATGTTTTTTGAAAAACCTATTATTAGATTATTAATTTAAAAAAGCATGTTATAAAACCTATTGTTAAAATAATTAATAGATCCTAAACCAAGTTAGTCCTATTTTGAAATTATTTGGTAGACCTAATTTATTCATGCAACGCATTTAAAAAATTTCATTTTATAATATTTCAATACAATAGGTACATATGATTTAAATTCTATATGGATAATAAATATTTTTTGAATTTGGTGCCTCGCTTTAGTTGCGCTAGCGCCTTTTTGTCGCTTCACGCCTTGGGTGATACAAGGCTGTGGTGCCTTAAGGTCGCCTTTTGCCTTTGACTACCTTGCAAGATGCTCTATTTTTTATTTTTTATTGTAAGCCATGTGATCTCTCTGTTAGCAATTAGATGGAACACTGATAGAAGGGTCTATTGGTATAATACCAAATTGGTGGGGAAAAAATAGGTTAACAAGGTCTTATTTCAACAACATAAAATTTTACAGGGTCTTAGTGAAATTTACCACAAAAAAAAAAATTGATGTCATCTATATATGTGCCTCTACTTATATTTTGGTGCTGTATTATTTATAATCCACACTCCACAGTGTAGGTTCAGGTGGTTTCATTATATTCTCAGTGGGTCATAAAAGTTAACATTCATCAACAGTTCAAAATGTTCAATTATGTTATTGAATAATTTATATGTATGATGTATAGGGATGAGAAGAACATATATTTATTTGCAGAACTTCATAGCTAATAGTTAATTTGGTAACTCTTGCCTTCTACCACAAAAACTCATGTTAGGCACCTTTGCTATGTTTTTATTTTTTTATTTTTATTATGGGTTTAAACATTACTATGTTCATTTAGAAGCTTTGACTAAAAGAACTTATTGTTTATTTAATTTGTTTATCACTGATTTGCATCTAAATAAAAAAAGTTAGTTTATTTTTTTTTGTCTGGATCTCGATATTTTGTTGCAGAATTAATGGCTATGGCAGGAGCTCCTATTACAAACTTTCACTCTCTCTCTCTCTCTCTCTCTCTCTCTCTCAATATTTAGGATAGATTGATCTACTTGGCCTTTCTTGTTGAAGAGAGTGTTCTGATTGTGTTACCTTTCATTAAATTTACTTCCTAATAACTACTTGAGTATAAATGCTAAATTTATAAATCATCATCTTTTCTGGCAGCCAGTAGGCTTGGGAAAAATTGCCAAACTTATAAATGCTGGGAAGATAGATTCTTCTGAATTGATTTCAATGAAAACACTCAAGGTACATTTACTTCCTTCTCTAGTTTCCAAATTTGAACCATTTCCTTTCCTTCATTTGTTTTGGCTCATTCTGGCTATAAATATTGCAATAGGATACAGGGGCAATAGGAAAGCAAATAAAAGATGGAGTAAGATTGATGGGACGAGGTGCTGAACAAATCAAGTGGCCAATTCATCTGGAGGTGAATCTTTATCTTAGGTCTTTCTGCATTATATACTGACCACACCTTTTCTTCCATATAATCAAGGCATCATTCATGCTTCATATATCAACCTGGTGGTTTGAGACTTGAGAGTGCTGCTGCACCACTTCAACCAGATGTTGAATATAGAAAACAAAAATGATTTTATCTATATCTAGGCCTCTATTATACTCAACTGCACCACTTCAACCAGATGTAGAATACAGAAAAAGAAAAAAAAAATGATATCATCTATATCTATGTCTCTATATATATTTTAGTGCTGTATTACTTATCAAAAAATATGTTCGTGCTGTATTATTTTAATCCCACAGTTTAGGTCCTGGTGGTTCATTATATTCTCAATGATCATAAAAGTCAACATTTACTAAAATCTTAAAATGTTCAACTTTGCTATTGAATAAATTTTTTTTATGTATGATGCATATGGATGAGTAAAATATATATTTATATGTAAATGTTCAGAGCTTAGTAGTTTTATTCCAAAAAACAAGGTTCATGGATAAGTAACCAGTTTGAAGACTCTAGGTGTTTACCATATTTATGCACTGCACTTTCAATGAGACATCAGGTGTTTTTAAATTGAGTAACCCTTTGGAGTTCATCAGTGCATCCTTTGTGTGCTAGTTTGTCAAGAAAATATCCAAGATGTATCCTTAGTTTAGAACTAAACGCTAATGCACTTTATCTGGATATTTCAAGCACAAGCAGAGCACTCTTCGTGAAACACAAAACCATACTTATATATGACGTTGACAGGTTTCAAGGGTCACAGTTAGGGCAAAGGAAGCAGTTGAAGCTGCTGGTGGGTCTGTTAGAAGAGTGTATTACAACAAATTGGGCTTCCGAGCACTGCTCAAGCCTGAGTGGTTTGAAAAGAAAGGCAGGTTGTTGCCCAAAGCAGCTAGGCCTCCCCCAAAACAAATGGATAAAGTCGATAGCATCGGCCGATTGCCTGCCCCAACCAAACCTATACCATTTTCAGTTGACAAAAAGGAGGCAGCCTCCAGTTCATCTGCTTAATAAACCAAACTGCGCAGTTTGTTGGCTCATTCAAGAATTGGTATTTTGATGACGAGTTAGCATGTAAGCAAATTTTGTTTCTTTTAAGGTTGTAGGTGCGGTAAATTTCAATATGCTTTGCACAAGCTAGTTGTTGTGCTTCAAAACAAAATTTGAATAGACCGAGGGAAAATGCTTTTGAGCGATCTCAACAGAGTGAGGAAAGCTTTCTACTTTGTTATTATGTATCTTATTTCAAACGTCTTCAATGTTTTGTTGAACATTGGATGATGGGTTCTAGACCTTCCAGTCCTATACTGCAAGGACATTGCTGGCTTTGGATACAAGCTCCAAAGCTTTATCCAAGTCCTAAGCTTCGTCAACCAACCAAATGGTTATACTGCACAAAGTTGAATTTGATAAGTAATGCTTATAACATTTTGGGTTTTTTTTAATAATGATTTTTCTTTTTTTGACACAATCAAATGGTTATGTTAATGAGAAGTTGATAGCTATTCTTTAAGGGTCTGTTCGGTTGGAGGAGTGGAAAACTGGGAGGATGGAAAAGTGGGAAGATGGAAAATATTTAGTTTTCCCTCTTGTGTGTTCGGTTAGAAGGGTGGAAAAATGAGAGTGTGGAAAACTCTTTTGTTCTGTTGGAGAGAAAAAGGGAAGGATAGAAAATGTAATATATATATATATATAAATTGACTATTATACCTTTGTTACATAATATGTAAAAAATAAATTTATTTGTACTCATTAAAAATTAGATCAAGTCACGTTGGAAAAAAAATAAAAAAAGAAGAGAACGTTTAGGTCAAGTTGAAAAAAAAAAAAAAAAATAGCGTTCAAGTCACATTGAAAAAAAAAAAAAAAAAAAAAAAAAGAACAACGTTTAAGGTAACGTTGGAAAAAAAAGAAAAAGAAAAAAGAAGAACAATGTCGTTCAAGTAACGTGTAAAAAAAAAAAAAAAAAAAAAGAACAACGTTACTTGACGTTGAAAAAGGAAAAAAAAAAAAAAATAGAGGGAGAAAAGAGAACTTGAAAAAAAAATAGATGGGAAGAGAGTATTTTTGTAAAAGTGCTACTGTAACATTTTTCTCTCCAGATTTTCCTTCCGATTTGGAAGGAAAAAAAAATGTGGGCCCAGAGAGAAAATTTTCTTCCGAATTTTTCATTCTCCCTATTTTTCTTTCCTAAATGAACGGTGAAAAACAGTATTTTCCACCCTATTTTCCTCCCTCTATTTTCCATCCTTCCTGTTTTCCCTCCAAACGAACGGAGCCTTAAAGAATAGCTATCAATTGGGACTACGCGCCTACACTTGCACTCAATTTACCATATAGAAATCAATATTGAACATTAAATTAAAGTTGGTCTATTCTATTTTTTGATTGGTTTTTATTAATGTACATTTCGAATCCATTCAGCAAAAAAAATGTACATTTTGAATCCTATTCTAAGAACAGGTTACACTCACTCACACACCTACAAATTTCACATGATTTGTGAGTTTCATTTCCCTAGATAATCGTGAGGACAGAGACATACATACATATGGAGCCGAGTGTCAACTGTCAATAGACCTAAACCCCATTGGCCCAGGATTTGTTACAATTAAGTGTGTTTGGATACTGTTTATTACTAAAAACTGAAAAAAATTATAACAAAATAATTTTTAAATATGTGAGTAGTATCGTGAGACCTAGTTTTAAAGTTGTTTTACTGGAAAAAAAAAAAAAAAAAAAAAAAAAAAAAAAAAGGTACCAACAGGTCCTGTGAATAGTACACGAAACCCACCAAAAAACACTGGACATGCTATCCAAACTCTATCAATAGTTCTAGTACATAGAGTTTTTAGTCAATATACATATAGTAATTACTATAGTAACTATGTGAATTGCTTTAAGAAACATTTTTTAAAAATTTTTATGAGAAAAAAGTGATTAGGTTTTTTTACTACTTTTTAATATTTTCTATAAAAATAATATCAAAAATTTTCTAAAATAATTTATTGAATTGTCATAAGAACACCTAACACGACTCATTGTAAATTATGGGAGAAAAAAAAAAGTAATACTAGAAGAACTTATAAATAAGCACATAAAAAGAAGAATAAAAAGTTTGGCTACAAATTTGAGTTGTAGCCTAAAACTACAACTTCACTTTATATTTTCGTTGGATGTGAATTTTGGCAAATTCATCATTCAATTGCATTTTCTTTTTATATCCTTAGTGCTTACAAAACTTCGAGAATATCAAAGATTGATAACTATGTCATCAATCAATTGTTTTTCATTGCAAGTTTTTATTGTCTAAAATTATACATAAAAAAAAAGTTTACAAATTATATAATAAATAATATCTGATTATCACAAAACTTGACATGTTTGTATTAAGATTATAAAAAACATGTAATCCAATCATTAGATTCTCATAATATACAATAATCTTAAATTTTTATTTAAGGAATATAGCCAAACTTTGTTAGAATATCCGAATAAAATATATTGCAAATTTTAACCAAAACCTCATCTGAGTCTCTCTCTTTCTCTCACTCCGATTCTCATATGAGACAGAGTGAACCCACTTCGTAAATAGTGTTGCAAATTACTCTTTATAAAAAAAACTTAGAAAAGCTAAACTCAAAAACTCAACTGCCGCGTTCTGTGTGTGTGAGAATTGGGAAATGGTAAGCAAAGCAATAGAATTGGCTTATTGCTGAAAACTAAAAATACTGTAGCAAAATAATTTTTAAATGTGTGAATAGTAACATGGGACCCAGTTTTAAAGTTGTTTTTCTGAAGGAAAAAAAAAAAAAAAAAAAAGTACTTGCGGTTCCCGTGAACAGTGCACGAGACCTACCAAAAAACGATAAACGCTAAATGCGCTATCCAAACTCCACCATAGTTCTAGTAGATAGAGTTTTTAGTCAATATACATATAGTAATATAGTAACTATGTGAATTGCTTTAAGAAATATTTAAAAAAAAAAATTTTATGAGAAAAAAGCGATTAGGTTTTTTTACTACTTTTTAATATTTTCTATAAAAATAATATCAAAATTTTTCTAAAATAATTTATTGAATTGTCATAAGAACACCTAACATGACTCTTTGTAAATTATGGGAGATTAAAAAAAAAAGAAAAAAAGAAGAAGTAATACTAGAAGAACTTATAAATAAGCACATAAATAGAAAAATAAAAAGTTTGGCTACAAATTTGGGTTGTAGCCTAAGGCTACAACTTCACTTTATATTTTCATTGAATGTAAATTTTGACAAATTCATCATTTAATTGCATTTTCTTTTTATATCCTTAGTGCTTACGAAATTTCGAGAAGAATAAATATTGATAACTATGTCATCAATCAATTTTTTACATTGCAAGTTTTTATTGTCTAAAATTATACATAAAAAAAATTTACAAATCATATAATAAATAATACTCCTTCCGTCCCAAATTATTTGGCCTAGTTAGGAAAATCCACTTATTTAGGGAAACATCAATAATTGCCCAATATTAAAAAAAAAAAAAAAAGGTTATAAATTTCCTAAATTACCCTTATACAAATTTATCAATAAATTATTTAAAAATAAAATAAAATTTCTAGTTTTGGCGCCAACTGCTAAGCAATTTTCAAAGTTATTTTAGATTTCAAATTCTATTAGTGTACTAATCTTACAAAATTGCAAACTTATATTCAAATCCAAATTCTATAGCCACCAAGCCTAATTCAAATTCAATCTTTATCTTTTTAAATCAAATTTTAATACTGTAAATTAGAATTTTATCTTGCTACTATCTACTACTACACCGTATCTTTAAAAGTAAATCACGCTTGTATCCTAAATTATGTTCAGAGAATAAGTGGATAATTCTAGCTTGATTTACAAAGTTCTACGTAGCCTGATTCAATTTTAGCCATGAACCCAGCAAACCTATTTGTCTCCCTATTAATATTTCCCCATCGACTTTGGAGGGAGGAAGCAGAGCGTGTGGTTCCATAAGTATTGTTCTCGCAAAAGTATTGCCAAATTTTCTTCCAAAATTTTTCAACCCTTTGGTCAGTACCTTGCACGGCATCCATGCTAATGTTAAGCCATGCAGAGACGAGGAGGTTGTCCTCGTCTACATTGAAGTTGCCACCACGTTTTGTTGAATTAGAGGTGATAATTTCAACTTCCGGAAAAGATTCTTGGATGGGCATTAAAGTATTTTGAGACCCACTTACAAATGGTGCCACAAAATCGGAATCCATTCGTAAGATATTAGCATATCGTGTTATGTCTTCTTTGTGTAGTCATCCCTTTTAAATAGGGAACTTAAAACAGTTAGTGCATGAAGTCAATTAGAGCCAACTCACAAAGTCCAAGAGTTCAAGTATTTGTGATAAGTGATTACTACAATTAGAAATACAAACTTAACCAAATCTACAAGAGTTCAGAGCCTTCACATATGTTGATAACTCCTAATCAAAATAATATATGTTGACAGCTCCTAGTCAATCTACTAGCCCTTACACAGCCAAATATTAATAGAATACAGCAGCAAATAACTCACAATATACTTTACATAATATATCTGCAAACACAACCCATACATAGCCAACATGTACAAATAGAAAATAGGGTAAAACCATAGAGTTGAACACAGCAAAAACCACTGATAGAACCTTTGCATACAACATATTAATTTGTTGAAGAAAAAATTAGTAAACAAGAACTTCGATTATCTAATAAAATTGGGATTTTGGTAATTGAAGTTGAACTTGAGAAAATTTTCTGAAGGTGCTAATTCGACAGAGAGCAAAAACCCCTCATGATGAAGCCGAATCCCACCTCTGCAAACATCAACAACAATTCTTTGATCAAAACCCAAACACAAACACAAGCTGAATCCCCTTTTTCTTGCAGAAAGAGAAAAGAAACACAAATACAAAAACTCAAATACCTTGATCAAAACCCACCTAGTATATAGTTTTGATTTTGATTTTGATTTGAGAGATCGACGGAGTTTCGATTTGAGATTTTGCAAACAAAATCTTAATCCAAACCCACAAACCCTTGAGAACCCTTGAAAATCTCGGTTTGAAGAGAGAGTGATGAAGTAAAAAGTTAAATGGGTATCTAGAATGTTGGGTTTATGGGATGAGTGAATTGGTAAAGGGATTTGGAGATGGGTGAGGGTGAATCAGCATTTGGCAGAGACTTGGTGACAGCGGCTCGGTGACTCGGTGCGAAAGAGCAAGGCTTGGTGACTTTAGGATGGTGATTCAAAGAGAAAGAGAGAATGATGGAGTGAAAAGTTAAATGGGTATTTGGGATGAGTGAACCAGTAAAGGGATTTGGAGAAGGGTGAGGGTGAATTGGCAATCGGCAGAGGCAACTTGGTGATGGCATTAGTGACGGCGGCTTGGTGATTTGGAGGGAAAGAGAGAAGCTTCAGAATGGCGTGAGAGAGGGGATGAGAGAGCAAATACCCGGTCTGGAGAGAGAGAGAGAGAGAGAGAGAGGCTGAACAGATTAAAATATATTTTATTTTTTTGGCATAGTGCTACAGTGCCATCTTACATGTAAGATGGTACTGTAGCATTATCTCAAAAAAATTTACAATTTCCCACTTTTAGCATTCCAGCTGCTGGAGTCTAGGCGTGCTCAATGGTAAATTTTGTGAAGATTTGGCATATGCATGTCCCATTGTGGATGCTCTTATGGTAGATTAGAATTCTATCACTATTCTAACTCTTTGAAACTATAGAGTACTGTATACTAGTACTGTATACGGATTTCAAATTTAGGTTTTTAATTTTTTTTAATTAAAAAAAATTTCACAAATAAATTAAGTGCATAAAAGGAATGTTAATAAATTAATATTGCTTGACTTTTCAAACAAAACATAATTTTGGAACATCCCAAAATGGAATAAAGGCCAAACAATTTAGGGAGAAATTATAAGGTCCACATGATAGACAAGTGACGTGGTTCACTAAATGACTATATAATTTCTCCAATTTAGGACGGAGAGAGTATCTAATTATCACAAAACTTGACATGTTTGTGTTAAAATTGTAAAAAATATGTAATTCAATCGTTAAATTCTCGTAATATGCAAGAATCTTAAATTTTTATTTAAGGAATATAGAAAACTTTGTCGAAATATCCAAATAAAATATATTGCAAAATTTAACCAAAACCTCGTTTGATTCTCTCTCTCACTCTGATTCTCATCTGAGACCACTTTGTAAATAGTGTTGCAAATTACTCTTTAGGGATAATTACAGTAAACTCACTTATGGTATGGCCCGTTTTCACTTTGCCTACTCGTGGTTTAAAACTTTACACTTTGTCAACCTGAACTTCAATCCGTTTGATCTCCATTACCCACCTCACCCTCAAACATTAGGAAAACACATTTTCAATACAAATCAGAACATAACACGGATCAAAAACACGAACCATTGAAACTTTTCCTCACGAGCCCTAGAAATTCTGAGACAACCCCAATATCACAATTGGTTCAAAGTAATTATAATCATTTTTCATATGCAAACATTCTAATGTTCCACCAATCAAACTACCATAAATGATATTATTTTTTTGAATAATTAAGCTTAAGAACAACGTCTAGGTATTTTGAACTAAATGAACCAACATAACTCTTCCCTGATCCAACCATATAGAGCTTCCCAGAAGATTCTGACCAATACCCATTAACCGAAAACACCGAATCGTCTTTCCAATAACTAATACTTCCCAAATGTCGCTGATCGAAAATAGAGTACTTCCATGGGTCTTAAATGTACAGGGTGGCTTTGAATTTGTGAATGCCATTGGAGGTGGTGTTTTTGATATATGAGGGGTCGAAGGAGAGAGATATCTCGGACTCAGTGGTTCGGTTGAAGAGTCCGATGCCGCCAGAGAAAAATGCGACTTGGAAGTTGAGGAAATCGTTGGAGTGGGAGATAGGGACATTGCCAGAGGATAAAGAGGGCTCGGGAACGACATCATTGCAGTGCTGGGAGATATCTAGAGGGCCTCATCTATGATCTATCTAACCCAGTCCACATAGTAGAAGAAATATAAAGCTTATTCCAGCTATTTCGAAGGATTGATCTCCAGTGGATACCCAGACAAGCAAATGATGTAGTACATTAGCAAATAGTCCAAAGTTGTCTTCTACTGAACTAATGTGGCGGTGGGAAGTTGAGGAATAAGAATAAGATGCAAATGAGGGGACTGAGTGTGAATTTCAATTTCTTAGGATTTGGAGAAGAAGAAGAAGAAGAAGAAGAAGAAGAAGAAGAAAAAAAAAAGGGGGGGGGGGGGTTTTCATGTTTATAGGACTCATGAGGAAAAGTTTCAATATTTTGTGTTTTTTATCCGTGTTATGTTCTGATTTGTATTAAAAAATATGTTTTTCTAACGTCTGAGGGTGAGGTGGGTAACGGAGAGTAAACAAATTGAAGTTCAAATGAGCAAAGTGTAAAGTTTTAAACCACAGGTAAGCAAAGTAAAAACAGACCATACTACAAGTGGACATTAATTATCCCGGCTTTTTATCAAAACTAGCTTTCGCTGCACGTGCAAGGCATGTGCTATCTCAGTAGTGAGAAAATTAATATAAATTTTGTGTATAAAATTGTGAATTTTGGTTCATCTAATTTGACTATATTAAAAAAGAAGTCTAAAAATACAACCAAATATCACAATATTTTCACAATATCTTCATTTTTAGGATCCGAAGAGATTTTTTTTTTTATTTAAGAGAAATTCTACGTTCATAACATTTTTAGAAAAAATTCTAAATGACAAGTTGTTATTGGTTTTAAACTGATAACATTATTATTGTTATTCTCAAAATATTTATTTTCAGTTGTAGTTGGTCACAGTCTCATATTTTACTATTTTATTTCGACTTGTAAGAAATTGATACTTCAATATTTGTAAAAATATTATGAAATTTATTGTGTCAGTATAACAATATATACGTCAGTATAACAATTGATACTGTAGTTGTGGACTCAAAAACTCAACTGCCGCGTTCGCGTTGTGTGTGTGTTTGTGTGTGAGAAATGGAAAATGGTAAGCAAAGCAATGGAATTGGCTGTGACAAACCCACTCACCTGCTCTACTTCATCAAAGCCTCTTTCCAATCCTTCTTCCATTCTTAGGGCTTTCACCGTTAGATGCTCTGTCTCTCTCTCCTCCGACCGTGCCTCCACAGGTGATTCCTTCAGCTCTATCATTAGGAAATTTAAACAATGCTATATATTTTGTTTTTGAACTATTGATTATAGTCAATTCAGTCTATGGTGTTACTGAAAACAAGTTGCGAAATTGATTTACAAATTGACTGATTGAATGGTTCAGGCTGTGGTTCCAATTTGATTGGTATTGATAAAACACCAAAGAGTTCAAAGGAAGCATGGTTTGTTTGATTTTTTGGCTGTTAATTTTGGTGGCAATGGTGAAATTGAACCTTTTTTTGAAGATTAAATTGAGGGTTCCGTTCATCTAGGGACGAAATTGAACACTTAATACATAATTGAGAGACCCAAAATGGTAGTTTAGCCGGAAAGCTTATGTAAAAATTGCTGTCTATTTTAGAATAAGAACCTACTTTTTTCTATATTAGCTAACCACATGCAAAACGCTCACACCTGATTATCTATTCTATACTCCTATTTCATTAAAATGTTCTTGATTTGAACGGGCACACTTTAACAAAATCTTATTTTGTATAATGAATAAATGAGCTGATGGGGGTGTTTATTTTGGGGTTTATTGATCAAATTTGGGGGCTTATGTTGTTTTAGCTGAACTGATGTGAATGCTCTATCACTATAGCCATCATTACTCATATTGTAATCTATATACATATAGTTATGGTACTTGAAAGTTGATGCAATCTTTATTGGTTTAGGTGTGGCAGAAAGGCCTTGGAAAACTTCGGATGCTAGACTTGTGCTTGAAGATGGTTCAATCTGGAGGGCTAAGTCATTTGGTGCTTCTAGAACACAAGTTGGTGAAGTGGTATTCAATACGTCTTTGACAGGGTGAGCTGGTCTATGAATTCTTTATACCTGGATAAGGCGTTTTAAAATTTCCATTTCTTAAGATTTGTTAAGCGTGCCACGTAGGCTAATCCATTGTTATTAACTTGTGAGAGTTTGGTTGTCCCTGCATATTTCATGTTGTATTCTCAACTATCCACTGCGCACCCTTGCATTGGCTTGGACTGTTGATACAAAAATAGGGTGGCCTTTTTCCATAAGCTAGAAGAAACTTTTCTATTGTTATTGATGGTGTTTCATCAATTTTACTTGCGGGTATGGTTTAACTTACACAAATAACTGCACACCTTTGAAACTAATTTATGTTATCTGGAAGTACAACTAAGTCAATGAGAACTTGCATTTTCTCGCTAAATTTACAGTAATATAGTTGTTAGTGATATAGGTGCTTCCACATTTGCATGTTGTTCACAAGAGTGTGATGTAGTATAAAGTGATATCATAGACATTATCAGTCAGTGAAGAAATTACTTATAAATAAAAAAATAAAAACAAGAAAAAGAATCAGCTAGTGAAGAAAGTCATGAGAAACATATTAATTCATACATTATATCAAATATCTTTCTTGTTTCTAGCACATCAATATGCTGACAGATACCTGCATTGCCAATTATGACCAAGTTCTGTCCAACATATCAGTGCTGATTTGGGATTTGAGAAATGTTTTGTTCATAAGATAACAGAATGTTTGCATTTCTAGGCCAAAATTGGATTTGGAAGAGCAAGCCAGAGAAAAGAAGCTTTGAATAATATACTTTCATCCTAATCTCATCTACTGAAAAAGGGGACCTGCTTTACAATGTTGTCAATCTATTAGAAAACCAGCCACTGTAAGGCATGTTCAGCAAGTTGCATGGAAAAGTTGGGATTCACAAAACACGAAGTATTGAACATGATATGCACATTTGAATGAGCAGTAACATTTTATACTTGATGGCTTAAAACTAATCAAGTGTTATTATTAATTGGATGCTGATGATGGTTTTGATTGTTTGAATTATATGTTATGATGTAAATGAAAGGTGAAATTTTTTGCACTTGGAGCTTCCACAAGAAGTTCACACTTGTACACGTTTAACACTAGTAACATGCTTCTATTTTAGATCAAGGACTGCTTTTCGTTTGGTACTTCGTGCTTTAACCATGCCTAGGTGCACTTTTAACAATAGTGAGAGAACTTATAATAAGGTTCATGAGTTGACTAGTTGTGCAACGTGCATGCTCATTCTTGGAATTTGATTTTTGGTTGTATTACATGTATACTGCAGGTATCAAGAGATTCTTACAGACCCTAGTTATGCTGGACAGTTTGTCCTGATGACAAACCCGCATATCGGCAACACTGGTGTAAATTTTGGCGGGTGAAATTTGTACGTTGAATCATTGCAAACTCTTATGTCTTGGAGACTATTTGAAATCTAATTTCAATGTCTTTCATGTCAGATGATGAAGAATCAATGCAATGCTTCCTTGGTGGTCTAGTCATTAGAAGCATAAGTATCAGGTACAGTTTGTTAATGCTGCTTTGGACTTTCATGCTAGTAACTTTGTTGTTGAGCTGTGCTCATTTATTATTTTATAAATTGCTTCCAGTCCTTCAAATTGGAGATGTGCAGAAACACTTGGTGATTATTTAGCAGAAAGGAACATCATGGGGATTTGTAAGTTGTTTAATATAGCATGAGTTATCTTAAGACCAATACTTTTGACATGTGCAATATTAAATTATTGAGCTATTCTCTCCATGTAACTTCTGACCTCCCTTCTGCGTTCGATGCTGTGCCATTATCCTGCAGATGATGTTGACACACGTGCTATTACCCGTAGATTAAGGCAAGATGGAAGCCTTATCGGTGTTTTGAGCACAGAAGAATCTAAAACAGATGAGGAACTATTGGAATTGTCCCGTTCATGGGACATTGTTGGTAAGGATTTGATGCTGTTAGTTAAAGGGATTTGTAAATATTAACATTTCAAGTGGGGGATGGGGGATTTTTACCTGGATGTCTCCATAGATGTCCATTGGAAACACTAAGAAGTGCCAGTTGACCTAAAGGTGGCCAAATATTAAAATTTTAAGTCCCTATTCCCTAGTTTTTCTGCCAAAATTTTAAGTCCATAGTTTTCTTGCTTTTAATTTGCAGGTGTTGATTTGATAAGTGGTGTTTCATGCAAGACCCCTTATGAATGGACTGACAACACAAAGTCACAGTGGGATTTTAACGCCAATGGGAGAGATGGAAACACTTTTCACGTAAGCATTATTTAAGATTTTTTGAAATTACTAGCCCTAAATAATTAGGCATTTGTTCTTACTATTTTTTGTTGTTTTTGTATGAACTGAAGGTTGTTGCATATGATTTTGGGATCAAACATAACATACTTAGACGCTTGGCATCCTATGGCTGTAAGATTACAGTTGTGCCTTCAACGTGGCCAGCTTCAGAGACTCTAAAGATAAAGCCAGATGGGGTTCTTTTCAGCAATGGCCCTGGAGACCCTTCTGCGGTTCCTTATGCTGTTGAAACAGTGAAGGAAATACTGGGGAAGCTTCCTCTTTTTGGAATATGCATGGGTCAGCAGTTGCTTGGCCAGGCATTAGGAGGTAAAACCTTTAAAATGAAGTTTGGTCACCATGGTGGAAATCATCCGGTTCGTAACCTTCGGAGTGGCCATGTTGAAATTAGTGCTCAGGTGTGTTAATTTTATTTAACTCTTATCTATTAACTTTTTCTCTCCCTTAATCACATTTGAACTTTTCTCTGAGGAACAGTTAAATATGACATTGACGAATGGTTTTTTTTTTTTTTTTTTTTTTTCAGTAATACTGATACATTAGTAATTTAAAACTAAGAATCTCAAAGAATTCCGGAGTCCAACAGGCTAAATGGATGAGAGAAGAGCTGGTTTTGTGGATTTCCTTTTTAATTCTTCTTTGCAGCTTCTCTGTGCCCATATTGTGAATTATGTTTATATAGAATGTATGACATAACTTCCATCACAGTATTGACATAAGGTATTCTTGCTACAGCTTTTCAGGAATTCATAGAGCTGATGAAGCGAGCAAAAGAAAACGCTTAAGCACACAAGGTGGCAGTTTAAGCAATCTCAGTAATGTCCATGAAGTTCACATCGGCTATTTTATGTGGAGGAGACTAGTGTTGTATTGTCAGTTTTGTTAATGTTTATAGGATTGGTAAAATGATTGACAATGTGCTAAATTGAACAAGCCATTGATGATTTTAGAAGAATGAATGATTTAAGACATGTTGATGCAGGCAGGGGTCAAATCTCAGTTTTATCTTGTTTTGTTTATTTTTAAGTGGTAGGGGCAATTTTGTAATTTCATAATTTTTAATATGGGTTGTGCTAGTCCATAAGTTTTTATTTTGGTTTCATTTGAGTTTAGTTATTTAGTTTAGGTTTAGTAAAAGTGCCCAAGGAGTTCAAGTCCTAATCTTATTGGGAGTTTAAAATAAAGTCATATTGGAGAATAATAAAGTTTTCAAATTTTTAGAGAAGTTATGAAGCTTGTTATTGGTCTGTGTGATATAACCTATTTGAGTTGTGATGCCAAGGAACTTTTAGTGTGATGTCTAGAAGTTTTTTTTGAATAATCTTTTTTCTATTCTTAATGGTCTATTTGGATTGAGGAAGAGTGAGGAGTATAATAGAGTAGAGTAAAATTTGTCTAAAATTAGTCCATTTTTAGCCAACTCTACTATATTCCTCTCCACTCTCCCCTCAATTCAAACGGGTCTAAATTCCCAACAACTTAGAGCATTTCCGGTAGTTTCTTCAAATTTTTATATTATTTGGTGAGTAAACAGTGACTTATATCTTTTATCTACATACTTTATAAAATACATCTTCCAACAGATTTTCTATCATTTTCTCTATCTCATTTAAATATTATTTCTTCATTCATTATTCATTCGTATTTTAACACATATCCCCATTCTCCCATCCTCACTCCTTTCTTTACTAATTTTTATATTTAGTTTTATTCTTTTGCTAATGTATAATAGCCAATCAGACTTGATGAGCTATTGTTCATGAGCCAACAAACAAATCATGCTTTAGAAAATCTATTGGAGACCAATTTTTTGGTCTCATTCTCTATTATAGAGATTATTTTGCTTTTACCCAAGCCATTAGAGATGCTCTTAAACCTTGTCACCCTTTAAACCCTAAAAATCCAAAACTCTAAAACCCAAAACTACACATCCATCAAATAGTCCTAAAATAACTCTTAGAAAGCCCTATCAGTACTGTTGACTAATAGTCTAATAGCAACCCAAATCTTAGGTTTTCCCCTTTGTTTTATCCCCAAAACCCTACTATTCCTTTCCCCACTAAAAACCCTATAATCCCTATTGTTTACACACCTGGCAAAATGTACCTTTACCCGAAATGTATTCACCTAACTAAACTGAAAACATAAACGGTAAACCTAATATTTTTACTTCTTCAACTTGCAATTTGTCACCATTTGGAATTTTCAATGTGTTTGTAGAGGTTAGTGATATTCTTTTCCCTTTTCTTCTATTTATTTGAGGTGTTTGTCTTAAAAATCCAATAGACCCTTCTAATCATTTGAGGTGTCTTAAAATCCAATAGATTCTTTTTTCTCTGCGATTTCCCATAGGCAGCTTCCGGAAGTGACTATTATCAATGTTGAGGTTACATGATTATTCTTTAAATAAATAGTTATATGGATTACTTGCAAGAAACAAAGATCATCAAATTTGCCTTTTGAGTAACCTTCTTTGGAATGTGTCAGATAGTAACTGTTTCAATGATGAGAGATATATTTTAATAACAAATTGATTTTAGTAATTGTGATGGGGGGTTTTGTTGATCAATCCTTTTATCCATTCACAACTCTATGCTAATATTTCATAAATAAGTTATAGTTGAAATTTTATTATTTGAATTACTTAGATAAAATGGTTTTCATTTAGGAATTTGTAAAAATTATGCTTACCAATCTTGAACCATTACAAAATATGTATAAGTATAATTTTTACTACACATTTATATTATTAAATTATAATTTGATATCTTAAGAACTTATTTATAATTTTCACAATCCAATATCAAGTTATGTTTTTATACATGTATCCATATAAGGATAAAATATTATATATATTTAAACTAAACCTTATACACAAGCTTGTTCACAAACAAATCGTTATGTTTGAATTTAAATAATTTAATAGTTGAGTCTAGACTTATGCTTGAACTTGACTTGTTTGCTAAATAAATAAATATAAAATAGTTTTTTTTGTTAAAACCAAATTTAAATTGTTTATAAATGACTTAGTTCATTTACAACTCTAGCCTTATCCAACATCAGAAGTTGTTGCATGGGTATGGTCATTGACCTCCCAAGATGGCTTTGCCGCTTTGGTCTTCACTAGTGGATAGACATTGCCTGATGGAAAAGGTACAATGTTCCTCATAAGGTCATTTACTGTAGTAAAGATACTTTACTAGCTGAATTAGCAAACACTAACGTTTCTAAAATTTTCTAAGTGTGATTTTATCGTTGATTGTTCAGTATCACTAGTTCTACTCTTTTGGTTTGGTTAACCCTCTAGACACTGAACAAGCCACTGAAAAGACTACATACTCTCATATATTGATAAGACTCTAGGAGTACAACAAATTTCACAAATGTCTAAGATGACAAACTGTTAATGGTGGATAATAAAATAGTGTTAGTGGTGAAATCATATGAAAATCAATAACAACATTGTTGTATTTGTAGCATTGCCTAGTTGCCCCTATTATATGTGCGGAAGTAGGACCAATGAAAAGTTTGTGAAGGTATGATGTTTTGGGTGTTTTGTTCAGTGTCGCTAATCCACCCTTTTGGTTTAATGCTCTCAACATCAGAGTCAGAATTTTGTATCTCCCTTCTATTTTTTTTTTTTTTTTAATTTTAATGCAGTTACAGGTGGCCTCCTTGTGTATAATGCAAAAACCTTCATGCGGCTATAAAAGTGGCGTGCTTGCTAATTTAAGATACGTTGTTCAGTTGTACTCTTTATCATAATGATGCTAGACTAGCACTTTGCAATGCTAGTTTTAGCAAATCAAGTATCAGTTTTTCATCCATGTCAAAATTACGGATGTCAGCTGGCATAGATTGATAAACATACAGCAAAGCAAGGTACTAAGGCATTATTTCTTAATAAGATGGAGGTCCGGGTGCATGTTAAAGTTAGATGGCAACCATCTGATATGCTTTCACTACCCTAGCAGTAAAAGAATATCGGGTGCAAGAAAACATGACCAAGCTTTCATGAATGAACTAAGCTGCATATACATGCACATTTGGATTCATCTAAACAGGAACATCTGGCATGTGATCTTGTGGGTGTCTTTTCATGGTTTCTCTAAGAAATTTCTCCTGCTCACAAAGATTTGATGGGGGAACATTATATACATCTGTAAAAAGCTCGGCAATAGGTGGTTTATCGGCCTTTTCTGCCACTTGAATTGCATGTAACATCTGTATGCAAAGCTTCATTGGTTAGATACTTGCAAAATCTGTATTATACAATTTAACTATGGGCCCCAATAGTGTATTTAAAACAACTTAAAATGATCTGTAATGGCTTATGAAATAACTCATTTGCAGTTCTTAAAGATTGATTCAATGTTGTATCGTATAATATTGGCAGTATATAGTCTATTTCCTAAAGATATAAATGTTAGTTATGTCCCTTTATTTTCTGAAGCATAGTGTTAGACCATCAATAATCTTAATAAATTTAAGACAAAGTTATATGCATTAGAAAGTGCTCAAGTTTCTGGTATTTATTTGTTGGTTTTGTTTTTCAAGGTGAGAGAGCATAGCCTGCAGGAGAGAGAAATTTATTGCAAACTTTGATTATGAACATCTTGTTTTCTTCTAGAATGCAAGTGATTCCGCCTTTATCTAGTCCTCTTTTCTTTACTTTTTTTTTCTTTTTTTTTTTCCTCCAATCAATTCAGTAGTAAATCTAACACTTGACTTTGCAAGCTCCAACAGAAAACTTTTGCGTTGGTCTTCCAAATACCAATTCATAACTTCTTTGTAAAACTGGTGTTTTCTGCTTCCTATAATTTACTAGTTTTAAAAGGCAGGAGGAACTAACACATGGAAATATAGTTTTAGTTTCAATAAGTCTATCTTATTAAAATATCTTTTAGCCATACTGTTTTTTACCTGTTTCCTCACAGACGTTCTTAGCTCTAACTCATCCTCACTGCACCACCAACCATTGCTTTCAATCCATTTTCTAAATCTAGCAACAGGGTCTCGTGCTGATCTCCACCATTCAATCTCATCAACTGGACGGTACTTAGTGGAATCATCAGAAGTGGAGTGATGTCCCACACGATATGTTAGTGCCTGTTAACAAAAAAAGATCAAACTGAACATAAGAATGTGAGACATCTTTTTAACATCAAAACTGTAAGGCCCAAAAAACTGACAAAATAGAAAATTAATTTACCTCAATCAAGATTGGTCTGTTTTCACTAATTGCAATTTCACGTGCGGCATGAACTGCAGTATAAATGGCTAGAGTATCATTACCATCTACTCGAATACTTCGAACTCCATAAGCAGGGCCTTTAACAACAATGCCATCACCTGCGAGTGAAACAATACCACAAACAGGTCAATATCCTCATTTAAAAAGACTGTAAAAGGAATTTAAAGTAAAACAAATGCACATGAGAAGGAAGAGTACTTCGAAACTGGTCTGAAGTAGGGGTACTGATAGCCCAACCGTTGTTCCGACAGAAAAATATAACTGGCACCTCCATAACTGCCGCAAAATTCAGAGCAGCATGGAAATCTCCCTAAAATGATTTGATGTATCAATAATATACAACCAAAATCCAGAGTCAGTGAATTCATAAGGCTCCCTGGGCAGCTAATGAAAATAAAATCATTCATTTGTCTTTCATTGCCTTGATAGCACTGTCTATTCTTTTACATTCTAGAATAAGTCATGGAAAATGAATTGAAATCATTACCTAGAATTGAGGAGTCACAGCCAGCCATGATAGATAAGGATATGAAGAGATGTTTTGGCATTAAGAGTTCTCCCTTAACGGCAATGTGTTACAGTCTGGAATGCACGGACGCGGCATTTTGGCCGGCGAATCCGCGTCCGACGCCGCCCGACGCGGGGTGCGGTGGGCGACGCCGCTGCCTGCGCGTCAGGCCGCGTCGGTTTTTTTTTTTTTTTTTCCTCAGCGCGATTCGCGCCGACTCGGCTCGATTCGCGCCGAATCGGCTTGGATTCGCGCCGATTCGCGCCGAACCGGGCCAACATCGGCCAGAATCGGACTGTACCGGCCGTTTCGGCCGTATCGGTCCGTATCGGCCGGCGACCGAAACGGCCGAAACGGACCGAAACGGCCGAAATCGGCCGAAATACACCCCAAATATCGCCGGAACCTCCGAAATTGGCTTTAAATGGAGCCCAAACATCCTAAATCTGTCATTCCTCAATTTTTTAAGAATATTTTAATAGTAAAAATATATAGAAAATATAAATAATAATTTTTTTAATAATATTTTAATCGCCGAGTCCCGCCGCACCCGCACCCACCTTTTTCAAAAATTGCCGAGTCCCGCACCCGCACCCGCACCCGCACCCGAGTCCGAAAACGCACCCGTGCTTCATAGGTTACAGTATCTATTTTATTTTTTTGATAAGTAATGGGTTATAGTATCTTTCATTTTTTATACTATTGTCAAATGGTTACTGAAACTATAATAAAAATAATTTCCTAAAACGTCCAATGACTTCATTCCATATGTTGTGTCCAAACTCCCCTATACAAAAAATTAAGAGGGAGAGAGGTCTCTTTTGGGTAATACAGTAATTATATGTTCACCTCACTTGTGCCGCCATCACCAAAATAAGTGATTGCACATGCTTTTTTTCTGTCCATCTTCAAAGAATATGCAGCACCCACTGCATGGGGAACTTGCGTACTGCAAAAAATAAGGTATATTTGTGGCTGTCAAGAGTGCAAAAGGTTCTACATGAACAGGAGTGAAGTTACATAGATAGTTTGGCCATGAACCCCAAACTTTGTCTAAGTTATAGTTTTGCCCTTTACTTCTGACCTAAATTTTGCACAGAATATAAAGGTATCCCCCCTCCCTCCCTCCCTCCCAGTTTTTCTGTGTGTGAGTTTTGAAAGAGGGGGGGGGGGGGGGGGGGGGGGGGGGGGGCGGGGGGAGGATTGAGAGAGAGAGAGAGAGAGAGAGAATTTATATGCCTCCCCTATGTTTGGTCACGCTTCATTATGACCATTACTATTTACTTTGGCCCCTCCAATCTTGTAATTCTGGCTCTGTACCTATACATGAAAGCACTACGACATAAACAGTTTATAACTTACGCAATTGTTGCTGCTACAGTGAAGTAATTGTGCTTGTTAGACCCATAATGGATAGGCATCTGCCTCCCTTTCCCATTATCATCTTTGTTTCCAAAACATTGGTTTGCAAATTCTTGGAGGGAGAAACCACGCCATAACAGAACCCCTGGTTCCCTGTACTGCACAGCATACAAATTTTCTTCTAGCATTATTACAATCTCACTCATGGGCAAGGGAATGGAAATTTTGGTGATTATATACTGCTTAGAAGAATAGAAACATGAGTATGTATTTCATGCATGTGCTTGTAACCTGAGGGAAGACAAGGTCATCAGTGGTGAGTGCTGCTGCTGATGCAATGTTAATGGCCTCTTCTCCAATTGTAGTTGCATAAAAGGAAATTCTTCCTTGCCTCTGTGCTTCATAGAAAACAGAATCCATGGTTTGCAACGTAACCATGTCACTGTATATTTTTACAGCAATTTCCTCACTGACCTACTAGCCCATAAAGGTCTGTTTTGTTGGATATATTTTTACAATGAAAAGTATAATAAAAATGAATTACTTCATCTTGAGAGGGGAAAAAGTAAAGGTGGAATACCTGTTTAAATTTGCTGCTCGTAATCAGCTGCCCATTGTCATCAAGTACACGGTAGCAGTGTACCCGCTCCACAGGTGATTCAGATATGAACCTCATCTCAGGGGTGAATGCAACCTTTCCTCCTGGAAAATCTAAGACCTGCAACAAAAAGGGACCTGAATGAGCATGAAAGACATGCACACAATTTTAAATAATAATAATAATAATAATATAAGAAAAAAGTGTAGCTTGGAATAAAAATAGAAGAAAAAAAATTCATGATGCCCTGTCTAGAGATAAGGGTACTTTTGAAGAAATTTCAGAATAAAAATTTTTGCTGGCCCGCAGAGTGTCTTGTTAAGTCTGTGATGATGCTTGTGCCTCTTATCTATACCCATATTCAGCATTCCAAATCCTAATTGCTTATTCACCTCTAATGAAGAGTAGTACAGCTCTGCTTAGTAATCATTCCAACAATGGTCACAGTAAAAATGGATTAGCAAACTCTCCATGACATCTCTTCAAATGGTATAACGAATATGGAGGTCTAAGAAGTTATTCTTTCTCCATCTTGCTGCTAGAAATACTCAAATATATGCAATTACGATTTTTTTTTTTAATTCATGCCATGGCACAATTACATTGAGTAAACATGAAAATTTCATTTCATAGCACATTCCTAATTTACTAAATTACTTGATAATAAGATTAGTGTATAATATATAGCTGCAATAGCCTTGAAAATTCACCTTGTACTCATCATAAAGACTGCTTCCTTGAACCTTTAGACACCAATAGTGATGGGAGATGGACCAATGAAAAATAAAAAGTTAATTATCTATCTAAATTGGTAAACAAATGTCATCTTTAAGTGTAATGTATAATCTCTCTTACATACTTGACCATACATGGAGCAACCAAACTTCATCTTAGCCATGCATGATAAAACATAACACCAAATGTCAACAAAAAAAGTTTCAGCTCTAGGAAGATGTAGAAAGCTTCACAATCTGCTGCACAATTTTTTTTTTTTTCAAAGCTACTAGGAAACTCAAAAGTCCTGCAATCAGCGATTTATTTACATGTGCATTTCTTGATTTCTTCATTTTAAATAAAGTGCATTGCAGCTGAGCTGATAATTGAACCCTTTTTTTTTTCTTTTCTTTTTTTTTTTTAATTTCTTGTTTGCTAAGTAAGTAAAAGGAGATGATGAAGTTTATTGGCGTAATCCGAAGCCAACCTCAAAAAGGAGTACTCTAACTCTTGAGAGAACCCCCATTTGCTTTCCCTTGTTAACAAATGCCTTAAAACCCCAAATTTGCACTTCGCTACTAATTCCAATGAAGCACATTATAATTCATCAAACACAGAGATCCCAAACAGCACAAGAAACTAAATCATTTGAACACTATATGACTGTTACACTGGCAATGAAAGACAATCTAAAGCTACACACACAAAACAAAACAAAAAAAAAAAAAAACAAAAAAAAAGTTTACATTCAGGGTGTACCTGATTATGATGAGCATGATTGAGAGAATCCCATTGTTCTTCGACTTTGGTAGATTGAAAACGGCGAGTGGAGAGAAGGTTCACCTTAGTAGAGAAATTTGCAAATGGGTCTCTTAGATTTTGAGCCGTGGGAGCTGTAAATGGAGGTTTTTGATGATGCTGATGGGTTAAAGAACTCGAAGAGGAGCTCAACAAACCCATTTTAGATTTAAGATAATAGAGAATACTTCTTGAAGATGTTCTCAGACAGAGAGCCATTGGAAGATTGATGGTTTCAACTTTCAAACCGAAGGAACTTGAGTGAAGATGGAGAGAGAAAATATATATGTTTTTGTGTTTTGTGGAAATGTTTGTCTTTACATTGTACTGAACTAGAACCCAGGACAAATACGAGTAGAGATATAGACACACGGGTTAGATACGATAACATATATGAGTACAATATCGGTATGATACAGATATAACACTGAATGAAATGTTTGTGCTTCCTAGATTAAATGTGTACTCGTCAAATTAACATAAAACTTATTAATAAGTCTCACTCATTAAATTAGAGCTACAAACTTATAGCCAATAACTATAACTCCCAATAAAAAATTTACATGACATATTTTGGAATGTAAAATTCATTGGATTGTTCTTCCTTTATTTATTTTTTTTTTTTCTTTAACCGTTTGGAGGGGTAGGTTTAACAATTTTTATTTTGAAGATTTATTTAGCAGGCAAGATGTGTTTTATGGTTTCAACAAATTTATTGATTCACGTTTTGCGTAATTTGTGTATATAATGAAATTGAGGAGATATTCATCGCCCTCACATATTTGCCTACCAGAACAAACTTGAAACCAAATACTCTTTAACAATGACCACAATTGACATAGTGAATATACAAGAATTGGAAACCATGGCCCTCTCAGAATATGTACAAGATGCATTTGAATGCATTCATCTCACAATATTTACAAACCGATTCCCAAAATTAAGACTTAAAAGTGAATACTCATACTAATAGTGATACAAAAAAAAAAAAGAACCCCTCAAAGTGGTGCTCCTAGTGAAGGAAACTCATTTGAAGGACAATCATATTCTTTTCTCAAAACTGCTGCATCATTTTCTGAAGCTCTCATACTGGAGAGGCAGATGTGAAGCCAAATTTATCAGAGAGCTTAGTTCGTGTAAACGGCGAAAGAAGTTCCATCTGATGAACAAATTGCACGTCATGAACCAACGGATTATCTGTTCTTCCTGGAGGGGACCCCGGGTAACATGATGGTGTGCACCCATTGCATATAGAATCCCTTCCATCAGTACTATTCTGTGTAAGCACTCACATTAAACCATTAGAGATGAACAAATTGTATTAGACATTGAAACTCTTTGAGGAAGGAAAATATTGGAGTGGAATAATATAATGCAGACAAATAATAATAACAGCATAACATGTACTTACTTTTTCAGAAATTATATTCAGAATATCTCTTCTCCCCTCTATATTTGGTTGGCTGATTACAAGGCATAACAGTAAGTTGTATGATATTATTGAAAAAAGATTTAATTTTCATTCTATTAACAAATCCTCAGCACAATTTTATAATGCTAGCAGTAATGTTTGAGTTTAAAGTAAAAGGAAAAAAAAATGAACAGTTAAAGGAGGACCAGTGTAACAAACAATCAAACCTGTGCTTGCTACATCTTTGGGGTTTGAGAAATTCAGGAATGGCAGGCCCAATCCGACGGGGCTTAGGGCAGAGGGGCTGGACATTGCCTCTAGACCCAAGCTTGTTTGTTTCTGTACCTGAATCAACAAGATTGGTTTTCACTGCAGAATGATGCATATTGCATTACTCTCTCCTGCCTTGACCCTCCAAATTGAAGAGGAAAATCAATGTCACAAGTAAATGAAACAACAACTTACTTGTGACTCACAATTTAACTGTTCTTCATCAAAATGGCAATTAATTAAAAACTTTCAGTTAATTTAAAGGTTAGCCACAAGTTTAAAAGAGAGAGAGTTGCAAGTGAGAAATTACTGATAAGTGGAACCACATTGGATTGTAAAACCTGCTCAAGTGTAGGAGAGAGAGCATTTGCTTGGCTAAGAATGGTTATAGGATGTGTCTTGACCAGTTGGCTTTTATCTCCTAATTTTTCTCTATTTCTCATCTTTGCCTACATTTCATTTGGTCCAAGTAAATTTGCACCCACTTGTCATCAAACTCCCAAAATATAGCTCACATTGCATTTTCAACACTTTCTCCAATGCAATTATAATATTTCAAATATCCATTTAGAGCATCACAAGTCTCTTTTTCATGGTGACTATCATGAGGCAGGTCATGCGGAATTGCATGAACCCTCACGTTTGCAGCATGGACTACTGGATGTTTTGGGTTTGACCCTACTTTTTTGCTTGTAAAGCATGCCTGTTTTAACAAGATAAATCCGGATGAGAGAATATATATATATATATATATATATATATATATATGATAGAATAATTGTTATATATGGTCATGCACTTTGTGCTGCTAATTTTTAAATTATTATTATTCTTATTATTATTTTTTTTTTGTAAATGATGAGCTAAATCCTTAAATCATTAATCAAATACTAACAATGAAGCATTAACTCTAATCTGATCCCTTCTCAATACATCATTTTGGATAGCAAGGTCGAGAGTTATTTTCACATGAGCACCTCAAATTTTGGTAAGAAGTAAAATGCTTAAGATAGGCCATGATCAAGAGTTAAGAGAGGGTGGAGATATTATTCAATACAATGGGAAGAAGCCATGTGGTCTTGCCATAAATAATAAGAAGCTATTTCTTATCCACTCCTAATTTTAAAGAGTCCACATAGTCACTAAAACTCACATGGCTTAACTTTTTTTTTGATAAACTTCAATAGCATTCAACATCAAAAGAAACAAAGGGTGGGTAATCCGCCTTACAAACAGACTCATAACTGGCGGAATATCACCAGAACTGAAAGAAAAGGACTGAAGGGAGGTTAAAGCAAATTTGGCAACCTCATGAGCTGCTGCATTACATAAACTCCTAAACCAACAAAACTTAACAAAAGGAAAACAAGCAGAAAAATGAAAGATGTTGCTTATATAGGTACTAATACTCCAGTCCGGCGAGGAAGTAGGTGAAGATAGGGGGTCAAGACAGGCCTTAGCGTCTCCTTCAAAAATCACTTGAAGCCACTGCTCTCGGCTAGCTAGCTTAACTGCCCAAAGGAGGGCAGCAGCTTCAGCTTGGAGTGAAGAGCAGATGGGAATGCACCTACCCCATGCTTTAATCACATCTCCCTTGTGGTTCCTAGCAATGACTCCAAGAGCAGCGTGAGAGTTAGAAATTGCTGCGTCTACATTGACTTTAATCCAGCCTAAGGGAGGGGGAGACCAAGTTGTGGGACATGCTGGAGCGAAGTTAGGCTGCTTGCCTATGAGGAGCTTCGAACACTCAGGGAATTTGTGCTGCACAGATTGGGTTGACTTGGGTATATCGACTTGAGCTTCTTGGTATAAAACCTGGTTCCCTAGGCTCCAAATCTCATCCACTACTAAGGCCATATTTAAGGAGGCTAGCCATTGCTCACTAGCAGGAAGTGATGAGCATGGGGGCTCCAATATTAGCTGGATAAGATCTTCCTTGGTTTGAAGACTACTGATGTCAGCACAATATCCCCAGCGAGCCGAAAACCATATTGCTCTGGCAATGGGACATTCAAAGAAGAGATGCACGCAGGACTCGCTAGAGCTCTTACATAAGGTGCATGTGGAGTCAATGTGAATCAACCTAGTGATTAAATTTTCTTTGGTGGGGAGGCAGCCAGCTCCAATCCTCCAGAGAAGCAATTTGATTCATATTGGTTATGAGAACCACATGTATAACATAATAGAGGGATTGAATAATTTCATGATACCTTGCCTTCAATGGTAGACATTAGCAAGGGCTTGAGACATTTTCGAAACTACAGTCATCTATTTTACTAATCATTTGTAGTTAAATTCATCAAAAGTAATTTAGAGATTCAAACAATTCCCAAATAGCTCCATGAAGCCACTAGTTACAAGAAGTAAAATGAATTTCACATCACTGAACTTGAACCCTATAAATGAGCATGAATCTGCCATAAGCAGTCAAGAACAAAAACATCAAATGGGTTGCAAAAAAAGAAAGAATTGGAGGAATGTGCATAATCCAATGAATTGTGTACCTCCAGCAAACCTTCACCGATCGTGGGGCTTCAAAACAAAGTCAGAGATAATCTGCATTACATGCATTTCAGACTGCAATGTACTATGTGAGACTTTAGCAGCATATAATAAAACACATTTACAATTACATATGAACAACAGAGAAATAAGTTTTTTTTTTTTTTTAATAAATTCTATAAGGCCAACAGAGAAGGATCTGCACAAGTCAACTAACTGATCAATAATGTGTTACAGTTACAGCTCCACTCATGAATTATATATATCCCAATCGAACTTAGGCTGAGAAAAGACCTCATAATCAATTGGCCCATCTACAACATTCTCAATAGTCTGTATGCCTTCCAAAAGAGCCGGATGAAAACCATCATTATTAGAAGGCAACAATTTATACATTACTAACAACCCAAGTGTGAATATAGCTTGCAGCTTGGTGGAGTCTCCATGGACCGAGAAGAACAAGAGCATTGAGAGCAAGTACAGATCTACGCAGAATCGCATGATGCCCAATACAGTATCCATTAACGTCCCATCATTTCCAGCAGGAAAACCCCAGACTCTATACACAAACAGAAAGTTATACTTGTCAACCACATACCTATAGCCAAAATAAACTGCACCAACAGGAACCACAAGTGGAGCAAATGATGAATATATCATGGTCAGTGCAAATATTGTCAAATTAAATGCATAATACTGTGCAAAATCAAATGTCTGTTTCGGGGCAGTTGATGTTCTATTGATTGGATATACAGAAAGATCTTGGCCCGGAATATCGATAGATTCAATACTATTGAATCTAGGACTGTCATACATACGCTCGGGCATCAATGGTCTCCTAAGACCATCTATTTCTTGATGCTCTAATTGGTATTCTTCAGTTTCAGGGACCAGCTGGAGCATATCATTCTTCCTGAACTTTTGAATATTCCTTTTAATCCAAGGAATCGGAGCCAATAGATCAAATGATATTCCCAAAAACGTGCTCGTGATCAAAAATGCAAGCGAGGAAAGGCATGATCTTGACAAGAATGATGCACTCATGTATTGCTCAATCCTCTTACAATCCTCCCCATCCAAATAACACCTTCCCATACTCAACAATGCACTCTCTAACGAGGACTCGACTAGAGCCCTTAGGAGAATCAGATTCACCAAGAAGAAGCACACCAGCTTCAAAAGTGCAGCTCTTTGCTCCCCCGACACTGTAAGATGCCGTTCAAACTTAGAGAGATACGAAAGAACAGACGGGATTACTATATACATGCTCACAAATATAATCACATTTGGCAAGAACTGAAAGATTAGACTCGCGAGCAAGCTCGAACTTTGCACCCAAGCCAACCATGACTGCGCACTATCCATAGCTTCTGCATTTATAATCCGACCAGCGCCTTTCACAGCACTGATCACAGCAAGTGGAGAGCTGAAAAACAAGAGCATCAACAACAAGCAAGTGTTCACCATCACTCTCCGCAATCTCAATTGAAGCTTCGTCGAACCCAAATGATTCCAATATATATCTGTAGCCAAAGGAGCTCGCTCGACCTTCCATTGATTCCTCTGCAGCCTTAACTCCACAATAGAGAAGAACTTCCCAAACCGCTTCGACCTCTCGTTCCGAAAATCCTGAACCGCTTTATTCGCCGTGTAAACATCCTTGAACACAACAAAGGCAACACCAGCACCAGGAGCTCGGCCTTCTTTATAAGCCGCCAATTCGGTCTCTAACTCTGCCCGCGATTCTTGTAACTTTCTCAACTTATCTTCATCTGTGAATCCCAACTTTTCCACTACATTTCTCCACATTGTATTCACGTAATTCACCTCAATCTCATTGAATTCACGCGAGTCTATTCGAGCAACCAAACGAGAAATGTCGTCCCTAACCTTAACCAATTCGGTGGCTAAATCATCCAAGGCACACAAATCGATCGGAAGAACAACGCGGTACACTTTTCCGGGATACTTGTACTGGAAATACTTATTATGTAAAGCGCTTCGATCATCGGCGCTGAGACGCTTTGGAATTCCTTGCACCATTATAGTGAAAATCGCAGTTGAATTCGCAGCCGGATCGCTCAGATTTCCATTCCCGTCTCTAAACCTAGTGAACCTCAGCCTCTCTTCGATCGCAGAGAGACCGAAATGAACCAAGACGACGACGACTACGACGAAGAGGAAATGGATCCAGAGCAAAGGAGAGCCTTTGGCGATGTGGTTGATCGTCGTTTTGAAGAACTGGTCGTCGTTCAGAGAAGCGGTGCCGGCGTAGAGGTTGATAGGGAGAATCAGGAAGATCGAGAGGAGAGCGATGGAGGAGAGTACGGCGAAGCTTCCGCCTTCGATCAGGAGGAACTGAGCGGCGTCGGCGCCGCAGTGGCGGGCGATCTCGCGACACGTGGCGTGCCAGACGGCGAGGAGCTTGGTGAAGAGGCCCGTGGGACCGGGGATCCGGCGGTGGTCGCTGCGGAGCTTGATGGAGAGGAAGATGACGACGCAGCAGATGGAGCCGATGGCGGAGATGTTGAGAAGGTACTGGATGTTACCGTACCAAGCATCGACGACGCCGCCGCCACCGTCGCCGTCGCCGTCGCCGTCGGGGAAGGGAATTGGGCCCAGGCTCAGGCCCATTGGATCCATGGCTGAATATGATGATAGATTCTTTCTAGGGTTTAATAACTTTTGGGGGTTTTGAAATTTAAGGAATTTTTGAGGTGTGATTGTGTAGAAATTACATTTTGATTCGTGAAGAGAAGAGGAAATTTAAGGTTAGGGTTTAGGAAAATAGTTTTCGTGGAAAAAATGGAAAGGGGATTTCACTGTGTATTTCCGTTTTGGTTGGGTGTCTACGAGAAAAGAATTGCCGAATTGGAAAATTTTATGAAGGAGAATCTTTTCAGTCGACCCCACCTTTGATTTTTTTTTTTTTTTTTTAATTTTGTGGAATGGGAAATACAAGAAAGAGAATAGAATTTTTTGTGGAATCAAATTTTATCAGCACAAAAAAGTAAATAGATTATTATTTAGAGAAAATTTGCAAAATAATATCATTTTAAAACTCTGTTTTTGAAAAAAAAAATGCTAGATTCTCCTTCTTTTTTTCTTCTTTTTTTTCCTTTTTTTTTTTTATAAACACAAAAGTATGTGATTATTCACTCAGGTGCAGTTTCCCATGCTATGAGCTAGTGTTAATTAAAATATAAAAAAAAAAAAACATAATTTCTATATTAAAAAAAATACCCCTCGAAAAAAATTAAAAAAAAAAGTAGATTTGCAATAAATTTATAAAATGATATCATTTTATAAATAATTAATATTTTGTTCAAGCGGAAGAAACCCAACAAAAATGGAGCAGAGGATTCTCCGAGTCTTTTGGCTAAAAATTGTAAAAAACGAAGTTTATTGTTGTTATAGAGACTGTTTAAAGTTATTTGGCAAAATGAGGAGAGAGACTGAATTTCGGTAACAGTGTTACCGACATTGCAAGAAAAAGTAGAATGTGTCAGGAGAAAGAGAAAATTAAATTTCGGTAATGAAATTACCGAAATTCTTGTCCTGCCAGTGTCCGAAATGGAAACCAATTGTGGTAATGGCATTGCTGAAAATGGGAGAAAAAAAAATTTATGGCAACCAAGTTGCCGAAAATGGAGGGGAAAAAAAATGCTACGTTCACAACATTTTTCACAACAAATTACAAGTAATTAGCTGTTATTGGTTCAAATTTGAACTTAACACTAACATTACTTTCTTGCCTCAACAATAACAATCAGTAACAACTTGCCACTTAGAATTTGTTGAAATATGTTGTGAAAATGTTATGAATGCATCATTTCTAAATAAATAAAAAAATCGTGGTGCCGAAATAGAAGAAAAAAACAGCCATTGATGGACGACCATAACTCCTCAGGCACCTCCTCGTCTAGACAAGGGGCAGTAGACGTGGAGGGCCCTTCCACCCCGCCATCGTCTTGATCCAATGGACGAAGAAAGCGTCTGCCGATTCATACATAACAAAGACAGACGTTATAGGATCACCATAAATTCCTTTACCGTTGGAGCACCGACGGTCCTCACATTTATATCTCTGGAAAACGTTACAAACATCCCATTCAAGCCTCCATTAACAGCCCTCCCCAACGGCTAGAAGAAAGATGCAAATATATACACAGATACCTCGCACCTAAAAAGGTACACAAAAAAGACCCTACACTGAGATTCTGAAATTGGTTCTTTCATTCTTATTTTTCTAACTTTAGCAACCTCGGTGGCAGGCACCACACTAGTGACCCATACTCCTTCCTTTCACCATTCTTCTCTTCAGGATCGGGTTGACTGTGGACGGTTCCACTCTGGACGACAACTTCGACTAACGATACTTACATCATCAGTTTGGCGCCGTCTGTGGGAAACAAAACAACACAATTCTTTTGCACCTAGTCCAGATGGAATCCAACGTTAACCAAGATCCAGCTGCGTTGGCCCTATAAATTCAATCGCTTGCAGCTACTGTGGAAGAACTAACCAGACAGAACCAAGAGATGAGACAACTGTTACAACAAGATGGTAATCGCTTGGAAACCAATCGGGACGAGGATGAAGACAGCCATAGAAGGGGTCCCACCACCCCAGAAGGGACGAACCCAAATCTCCTCAAGGAAATGAGAAAGGAGATGGATGAGCTAAAGAACGCTATCAAAGGGAAAGCAGACCAAAGCCTGGATAGAATGGTCAAAAAAACGGACTCGCCCTTCACCCTAGTGGTCCAGGAATGCCCGGTACCCTCGAAGTTCCGTCTACCCCAGCTTGAGCCATTTGATGGATTGAAGGATCCATTGGATCACCTTAACACTTTCAAGACAACTCTAGGTCTCCAGCAGCCCCCTGATGAGATACTATATCGCTCTTTCCCCACTACCCTCAAAGGAGCAGCCAGGGAATGGTTCACCAAACTGCCAACATCGTCCATTGACAACTTCGAGCAGCTAGGCAATTCCTTCCTTCGTCATTTTGTCGGTGAACAGAGTCCAAAAAGGTCAGCTGATCATTTACTCACCATCAAGCAAGGAGAAAACGAAACCTTAAGGTCCTACGTAACTCGCTTCACTCAAGGAACTTTGGACGTGGACGAAGCAAATGATAAAGTACAGCTAACAGCCTTCAAAGCTGGGCTGAAATCCAGGGACTTCGTGGTCTCCCTGGCAAAAAATCCCCCTAAGATGATGGTAGAGATGCTCTTGAAAGCGCAGAAGTACATGAACGCCGAAGAAGCCCTGGCAGCCATAGAGGGACCAGAAAAACCCAAGAAGCAAAAGAAAGAAAAAGAAGATGATCGAAAAGGACGAAAAAGGGATCGGATAGACCGGCAGAATATAGAAAGGAATAGACGAAGGGATGACAAGAACCCTCGTCCAGTGAAGTTCACACCTTTGGTGATGCCTGTCGACCAAATCTTGACACAGATCAAAGACGAACCCTATCTCAAGTGGCCCAGGCCATTACACTCATCGCCTAGTATACGTGATAAGAGAAAGTATTGCCGCTTTCACAAAGATCACGGGCACTACACAGAAGATTGCCGAGACTTGAAGGAGCAGATAGAAGAACTCATTCAAAGAGGAAAATTGCAGAAGTACGTGAAAAAGGGGGATTCCAGCAGGTTCAGGGGTGGTAATAAAGACCATCACGAAGACTCTCAGAGGGACGAGGGCCACCTCCCTCCACAACCACAAAGTGCAATAGGGGAAATAAAAACCATCATTGGAGGACCATTCACAGGGGGATCATTTAAGTCCCTTAGGAAGTCATATCAAAGGCAAGTGAACAGTGTTCAGCAAACAGATCGGTAGGAACATAGAAGTGTATATGGACGATATGCTCGTCAAGAGCAAAAAAGCACAGGATCACCTAGACAATCTCAGGGAGACATTCAACACACTCAGACAATACAGCATGAAGCTAAACCCGTCCAAATGTGCCTTCGGAGTCTCCTTCGGAAAATTCCTCGGTTTCATAGTATCACAAAGGGGAATAGAGGCAAATCTTGAGAAAGTGAAAGCTATCCTCGAGATGTCCTCTCCAAAGATGGTCAAAGAAGTGCAATCTCTCACAGGAAAAGTAGTAGCTCTCAACAGGTTCGTCTCAAAGGCAACAAACAAGTGTCTTCCTTTCTTCAAGACCCTGAAGCAAGTTTTTTTCTAGACGGAGGAATGCGAGACGGTGTTCCAGGAGTTAAAGCACTACTTAAGCAACCCCCCAGTCCTGAGCCCGTCCAAAAAAGGAGAAGATTTGTTCCTCTACCTGACAATGTCCTTGACTGCAGTCAACATAGCCTTGGTCAGGGAAGAGAACAAGATATAACGTACTGTATACTACATTACCCAGGCATTCTAGGGAGCTAAAGCCCGATACCCACGAATAGAAAAGATTACCTTCGCCTTAATAGTGGCCTCAAGAAAACTCCGTCCGTACTTCCAAGCTAACCTAATCATACTAATGACGGACCAACACATCAAGAAAGCAATGAATAAACCTGAGGCTGCTGGACGGATAGTACAATGGGCTATTGAGCTCAGCTAGTTTGACATAAAATATCGCCTCTGATCGGCCCAAAACAGGTAGGCCATCCAAATATAGGGAGTCCTGTAGCCTTAAAACAAACATGGCATTTTCAAAAAAAAAAAAAAGAAGAAGAAGAAGAAAAAAGAGATTTTCACTAAGGAACAACAAAATCATCGTCCTTACCAAGCTCAGGGTCCTCACTAGCCGAAACCACAACCTAAGCAGCTTGAGCAGTTTTGATCTCCTTATCGACGACCTCAAAGTCCAACTCTTCCAAATCCGTCCCCGGGCCATGCTTAATCAGGTACCTCCTTAGCAGCTCGAACCCTTTGAAGTACTAGCCAAATATTATGGCATTATATTCATCAGTCGTCTGGAAAGCACAGACGACCTTAGCCACGACATTCTTCATTTTTTAGCCAGCCGTCGCCAGAAGTTCATCTTTTTTGCTTTATTAGCTGCTTCACGCTTTCCAATTCCTCAGTTAAAACTTTTACTTTTTCCTTGGACGAGTTACTTTCGTCCATCGCCATGATCAAGTCTTTCCTCTAGCTTAAGGCTTAGGCTTCCAACACCTCTGCTCTTGAAGTAGCAATGATGGCCTTCTCCTCACTTGCCAAGTATTGGGAAGTGATATGCATTGACTCCCCCAAAACCTAGCATTCAAGGATGTAGAGTCAACGATTAATATTCCTAATAAAACAAAGTAAGGGGGAAGACGAAGAAAAGTTACCTAGACAAGCTTGTGAATGTGGCGGTTCACCATTTCATGAGAAGGGACACCAGAAATCTCTTTCATCTCATCAGGAGTAATAACCTCATTCGCCCGAGCCAGGGCTGTCTCTGCGTCAGCCCAGATACTGGCACCTATTATCCCCTTGCCCTTGTCACTTGTCTTGCGTTTCTTATGACGAGGGCTAATTTCCTCAACAGAAAGAGCCGGGGAGGCCACCCTACCCTTGTCCAAAACAGGGGTGGACGACCCTTTCTCCATAGTTTCCTTCTTTTTCTCCTCTCTATCCGTCAGCCTCAACTTGCGCTGACCAATGCTAGAAAGGGGTTCATTCTTCTTTCCCTTGATACGAGCATAAAACTCCTGGTTAAACTTGGTTGTCATCTCTACAAAGAAGAAAAATAGAGTTAATTGGAGAAAGGAAGAATGAGAAAAATAAGGGAAATATGGACAATTTACTCTCATCCTAAAAAGACTTAATTTTTTCTTAACGGCGAATAGCACGAAGGACAAAGTGGGAAGGTTCGAGTCCCAAGCAGTGACGGGCCAAAATCCTGGGATCCATTAAATCGTCGAAATCTTCAATTGTACTCGCGTACTGAATGGCTACGCGAACACGCTCCACAAACCTGCTTTCCAACTCTGGACGATCTTTGACTGTTAAAAAAAAAAAAAAAAAAACACAAGGTCAAGACGGACGATCCAAAGAAAAAGACGAACAAGGAATATAAAAAGAAAAATGCAAGGCAACGCACCAAGTACAGGGGTCTCTCACCGACGTAGCAGCCAAGGGACATCCCCCCAGAAGTCATCATAAAGGGTCTCTCAACCATCACCTGACACGAAGAAGTACCTTGACTTCCAATAACGAAAGGACGAAGGTAGATCGGCGATGAGCCTAGACCTCCTGTCTCAAGGTACGAGCTCATAATAACCAAATTCGTTCGACTCCCTTAGATGATAAAGATGGACAAGCTCGTTCAGAGTGATCATATCACCATCAGCTATGATCAGTGCTTATGACGATCTCCAAGAATTAGGCATAAGTTGTCCTGTGGCTATGTTTAGATGGTGGAGGAGCTCTATTATGAATGGATGGACGGAAAATCTAAGGCCACATAGGAAGGCAACCTCATAAAAGTAGCCTACCTCCCCTAAAGCAAAGGCAGACGGACCAAGACATGTATTTCTCAGAGGAAGATGCTAGGGGGTAAAACAGCCTCATGACGACCCCTTAGTCATCATGCTCATGATGGAAGGATTCAACATAAGAAGGGTTCTGGTAGATAACGGAAGTTCGGCAGACATCATTTATCTTTTTGGTTTCCAATAGTTAAAGGTGGACCCGAAGAGACTTCATCCATTCAAATCCTCCTTCGTCAGTTTCAGTGGAGACAAGGTATACCCCCGAGGAATAGTAACGTTGACGATCACGACTGCCTCATACCCCCTCTAGGTAACCTACAAACAAAACTTCCTGGTAGTAGATTCACACAACAATGGGTGTAACTCACCCAACACTAAACTTAGACCACTGTCACCTAGGGCAAAATCCCTAATCGGTGGGTGGAAGCCACTAGAGCAACTTACAAACGCACCTAATCAAGTAAAAAAGAAGGTAACTGAAGAAAAAGTACACCCAACACCAGAACGGTCCATCGAAAAGAGGCAGAAAAAGAAAAAATTTCAAAAAGAGGGAAATTAAAAAGGAAAAGAAAAGCCAGAAAAGTAAAGAGGGGTACCTAAAAAAGGAAGCGAAACTGAAAAGGAGAAGAAGTAAGCGCAGAAACCGCAGCAGTGAAATCCAAAGGGAGTTGAAAACTCGGAACAGAGAAACACGATATGACTGGAATTTTGCAAAAATGAGCGCAGAGAGAAAACACCAGAAGTTTAAAAAGGGAGTGCCTCGAAAAGCATGGGAAACCGAAAAGTTTCACCGGAATCAAGGACCTCCCAACCGATCCCCAGGTGACATGTGGTCACGACACACGCCTCGCCGCCACAAGATAGTAACTGCAGAAAGGGAAACACAAAGTGCCAAAAAAAATAAAAATAAAAAAAGGGAACTCACCACATTCCATGGCTGTCTCCAAGATGAACGACCTCAGAATGGAGGGGCAGCTGATGGACTACCATAACTCCTCAGGCACCTCCTCATCCAGACAAGGGGCAGTAGACGTGGAGGACCCTTCCACCCCGCCATCGTCTTGATCCAATGGACGAAGAAAGCGTCCGCCGATTCATACATAACAAAGACAGACGTTATAGGATCGCCATAAATTCCTTTACCGTTGGAGCACCGACGGTCCTCACATTTATATCTCTGGAGAATGTTACAAACATTCCATTCAAGCCTCCATTAACAGCCCTCCCCAACGGCTAGAAGAAAGATGCAAATATATACACAAATACCTCGCACCTAAAAAGGTACACAAAGAAGACCCTACACTAAGATTCTAAAATTGGTTCTTTCATTCTAATTTTTCTAACTTTAGCATCGAAGCCTTGGTAGCAGGCACCACACCGGTGACCCACACTCCTTCCTTTCACCATTCTTCTCCTCAGGATTGGGTTGACTATGGACGGTCCCACTCTAGACGACAACTTCGACCGACGATACTTACATCATCAACCATTGCAAAGCATTTTCATTTTTTCGGTTATATACTCCAGACAGTGTACGAATAATAAATATATTATGGTTCTCACATACAGAAAATGTGCATGCAAATTCTTTTTCTTTATAAAGCTGAAAAAATGTTACTAAGTAGTAAGTAATATGTATATATGAATCAATTCTTTTTTGGTTAAAGTATATATGATTCAACTGTTTGTCCAAAAGCTAATATATAGAATGACAGACCACCGAGATAGGTGAACTAGCGGTCTTGGTGTGAACGTAGAAGCACTAGGTCCCATATTTGATTGCTAATGGGTGAACTGTGGGATTTTTGCCTGTAACTAGCCTAAGCTTCTAGCTCTCTCGTGAAGGTAAGGTGAGGTCGGTAGTCACCTCTGACCACAGTATCTATGGCTCAATCCAACATTCTCTAGCAAGAGTGCCCCTATGATCACGCTCAGGGGGTGAGTCACCATGGTCCACCCCCACCCCCACCCACCCACCCTTTTTTTGTTCATCAAAAAAAAAATATATATATATATATATATATATATATATAGAATGATAGATGGTAAAGACCTAAACTTTTTAGTTTTAAACTCCAAGCAACTCGACTCCATAAATAGCTTGTACGTCCCAAACTTAGATTGTGTTAATTGAATATAGACTCTCCATCTTTCTACAAAATGAATAACCAATAGAAAATCTAGATGAATTTGTAGGGAAAAAGAGTCATTGACATCATTTTCACCATCCTGTTTCCATGTATCTTTGTCTGAAAAGACTTAAATCAACCCTATATTTATATCGGTTGAAAACTTGAAAATTTTCTAGCATGGGTCTTTCAGGCAATCATTGATCAACTAGATTTTAAGATGTATAGATAGCAGTGGCGGCGCCACGTTCAGTCTAAGGTGTTCCCAGGATCACCTTAACTTGAATTTTTTTTTATATATAATAATTAAAAAAAATTATTTGTTTGCCCTTAAAAAAAATTAGGAACACGCTCAAATAAATATAAAAAAAATATTTGTTCTACTTTCAAGCAAAAAAAAAAAAAAGCCCAAAAAAAATTTTTGAACTAAAATCTAGAAAAAAAAAAATTGCAACAAAGCAAGCCCACCAGGTAAAAAAAGCCCAACATCAATTCTAAACAAAAGATTACAAACTCAATCTAAAGAAAAAAAGAAGGTAAAGCAAACCCAACATGGTAGCAAACCCACATATTCTCAAAAATAAAAAACCAAAACCCAATATACGCAATTACAACATGACCTAAAGAAACCAGAGCAACAAATTCATCAAGTAAAGCAAAACCAGAACATAGCACATTAACAAAAACAACCAACAGCTCCGCCTCGAGCAACGCTGCAACAGAGCACATCGATTATCACATCGGGTCTCAAACTCGAGCTCTAGAACCAGAACACATCGTGCATTGGAGATCGGTCCGATTGGATTGGAGATCGATCTTTCTCACCTCGACGTGTTGCTTGACGTTGCCGCCCCTCAGCCTCAGGCCTCCTTGCTCCCTCAACCTCAAGGTATTTCTCTCTTCTCTCTCTTTTTATCTCTTACATATACGGGTTATTGGGTATTTGAGTTAATGGGTTTCTCTCTACTCTCGATCTCAGTCTCTCTCTCTTTATCTGAAGAATGAATGAAAGTGAAATGAAAATTATAAAATGAAATGAGAGTCTCTCTCTTTCTCTCTCTCTCTCTCTCTCTCTCTCTAGAGACTTTATCTAATATTCTGATTCTCTTTAAACAATTGATTGGCTTATTGCTTAGCTTTTTATAACTTTATTAATATTTATTTCCCTATTTTTGGCTTTATGCGTTGGTGTTGGTGTTGGTGTTGGTGTTGGTATACGTGTTGGTGAGATACAATTAATTGTCTTTTAGTGTAGTGTGATATATGATTGTGAATTTTTCTGATTAGCTCTTGTGATTAGGGGCCATGGGGCTTGTCTGTTGAGTGGAGGGTGGATGGGGGCATGGGGCCAGGGTGGGATATTTGAATTAAGGGAAGTAAATGCATATGGAGTGTGTACTAGTGCAACTAATAAACAATAATTTAATTAATAAACAATACGTAATAAACTAATACACTATAAAAGACAATTAATAATTTAATTAATAAACAATACATTATAAACTAATAAACAATAATTAATAATTTAATTAACCAATACATTATAAAAGACAAACAAATTAAATTATGTTAGGCTAAACAACAATTAATAATTTTATAATTAATGAAACAAAAATATAACAAATTATAATTTATAAAAGGCAAACAAATTAACGAAACTAAACAACAATAATTAATAATTTTATTAATATTTCAAATGAACTTATAGTTTATTGTTTACTTTTTTGCTATAATTATGGACAAATATTTGATAAGAAAACCACCTACCCAACAATATATGAATTTCTCTATTTATTAGATTGTGTAATTTATGCTTCATAAGAAACACCCTAAGAAAAATTCTTGGAGCCACCGCTGATAGAAAGGTACATTAAATTGAAAGAAAATCCTTTTCAGCACCAAATTTCCCATAAATTAATGAAAATGAAAATTCAGAGAAGGCCACAATAACTAGAGTCTTCAACACTCTCTCTCTCTCTCTCTCTCTCTCTCTCTCTCTAATCGAAAAAGGAAAAATAATTATACTGATCAGACTAAAGAGCATCTCTAAGAAACAGAAAACAAACCCAGATAGACTTGTTAACCAGGTGAATATATCTCGTATTCAAAATGTAGGCATTAGAGGATTAGATATAAACAAATATGGCTCATAGAAGCAGATTGATAAAAATTTATCTTTCAAATCACATAACCATAGATTGAGGTCCATCTGAAGCCTTAGATTTCTTCGCTTTTTTCTTCTTCCCTCCATTTTTGTTCTTCTTTTTCTTTGGTTTCTCATCTGTAACTGGTTGTGTGCTATGTAGGTGTTGAAGAATGGCAGCCAGGGAATCCAACTGGAAAGCAGATGGTTAAGAACTGTACTCAGCTGTTGTCCTTCCTTCAAGCTGATGACAATGAACCCAGTATTACATGAGACAAAGAACGCAATGCAAAGGAAATCTAAAGCTTGCAACAGGATGTAAATCATGGAATTCAAGTACTCACATTAACTTTTGCATAGATTTACAATTCAGCTTGAACTGAGCAGCAGGACTTGGTTGCCACAGGGTCTTCAACTCAGGAAGGAACTCTGAGAGGGAAGAGAGATCATATGCTTTCAATTTCTTCTGTCGGCTTCGAAGTTTCTTCTTCTGAAAGAACATACATCAAATATTTAAGGTACTATAGAGCTTGAATATTGTTCATAAATAAATTTCACAAGTGCAATCAAACAATTTGTCACAACATATTAGTTTAAAAGGTTTAAACAAAACAAAAGAAAGACATCACCTTAGAACTTTTCTTTTCTTTTCTTTTCTATTTAAATAAAGATAAACAATTTTAATACACAACAGAGTCCTGACATTATCCCAAAAGAAATTGGTCTATATTAAATAAAAGAGTGTTCTTTGTAGAGTTTCCTTGATTTGGAGATTAAAACCATGCCTCCACGCAAAGTCCTTAATATAGACTATAAACTCAAGAAGAATGGAATGAGAAAATATTGAGGTTTACAAGGCTTTGCTAAGATTTTGTGGACACCCATGGGTTCTTTTTATCAATCGATCAGTTTATCAAATCTGTAATCCCCATATCATAATTTTGTTGCAATATAGTTTGTGCTCTAAAAATATTTGATCCAGGCTTTACATTAACTTATTTTTTTTGGCATTTTAGAGATGAAGGTCCAAGATTCTGTTCAATTGTCATCCTTTGACATTTGTCACTTCCTTTTTGCTAGGTATAAAAGGGTAGAAGGAACTAGTTTGTGAAAGATCCTACATGAGCCTTACCATAGTGGCACCCATCCACTAAGGAACCAACACTTCAGCTGAAACAGTAAGGTGGCCATAGACACTCTCTCATGAAGGTTCTTCAGTCATAGCTTGACGGCCCTGACAACAACCCCATTGGGATCTGATCAGCATAAGCCAGTGAGTATCTTGCCTGAACCAATAACATGCCCTCAATCTCAAGACAATGATCCCAATCAAACCACATGTGAGTAAACCTCCATCACTGGGCCAGTCACCCTTGGTGGTGACATTTGCCCACACCCACCCACCCACCCCCCCCCCCCCCCCTCCCCCCAAAAATTACCACAAATAAAAAAATAAACGACTCAATGTTGTATCTTGTATCCTAGAGGTTGATTGAATGAAGGTACTCACATTTCCATATATGTTGAACAAATAGGCTAAGTCACCTATATATTGCATCGTGTGTCATTTTTTTTTAATGCTACTCCCTTAACTTCCCATCCCCATTATAGACTAGAATTGGACCATGCTACCAGCCTCAAAATGTATTTGTGGATCCGGCATACCACCTGATTAAAATTTGTCTACATCATTGCATTTAAAAAAAAAAAATGCATTTTGTTAATATTGTATAATTTATTTTACAAGTACCAAAAATATATGCCAAATCGCTTTAAACCCCTATGGAAACTCCAATACTATTTTAACTTATATGTACAAACATCCCTTTAAGGAGTAATGTCTCAACTCTAAAAGTTTGGACCGATGGTTTTACCTAAATTAAGACAATCCGGAAATAGAAGGGCAAACAAAATGTGTAAAGGAGCTAGACCTTTATCACAAAAATTCAGTCCATCAAAAGGAAGACAATCTTTACAATTTTGCGATGCAGGCAGGCCCTGACCGGAACTTTTTTGCCACTGACAAAAACAGGACAGATGATGCTACAACTCCTAACAGCAAACTCAATAATGCAATAACCAAACCGCCTATAAGTATGTAAGCACAGTTCAAACCACACACCAATAGCACCAAAAATTAACTCTTGCTCCCCAAAAATTATAAATAGACCATTAATCAATATGATGAAGTTCCTCCATCAAAGACCCAATCTTGATTATTGCATATCCAAGTGTCAAAACTCTACTAAACTATTAGTGGCAACAATATAACAATAAACAACGAGAAATTTAATTTAAGAATCTCACCTTCTCAATAGCCTTTTGGGCACTCAAAGCGGCAACAGTATCTCTAACCTCTGCATATTTCACCCAAAAAAATTTAAAAATAAAGAAGATAAATAGTAGAAAAAATAAAGAAAGGGAAGAGTTTTAGATATTCATAAATTTCGACAAACAATACAAAGAGAATATATTAAAAGAGCATTAAGATTTTGACAATTGAGACACACAAAAATAGACAATTTTTTTTTGATAGGTAACACACAAAAGTGGACAATTAAAGCTAGAATGAAAAATCTAACGACAATCTTTTATATATATAAGAAAAAAAAAACTAATGATAATCAATCCTTATGAGACCAAAAATGATTCAACTATTAACAATTGACTGAGCAATATATTATTGCAGAAAAAAAAAAGAGCAATAAATACTCCTAAATCAAAACAAATGAGGCCAAAAACATTCCACACAACCAAAAAAGGTAACAAATGACTACTGCACAAGATTTAACACTGGAAAAACATCGTGGTGAAAAATATGTTCTAGAAATGCTATTATTCAACTATTAACAATTGACTGAGCATTCAGGATTTGCTTTGTAGGACCAACAGTCCAGATTTTCAAACTTGCCCAATTCATAGAAAACATCCAAACTTACCTGTATAAAACTGGTGTTTCTTCTCGAATTTAAGGTCTGCTTTAGACATCGATTCTGGTCTGCATAGTTTTTCATGATTAAATCATATAGATATAGAGCGATGAAGCTGAAATGAATTGAATCACAAAGGGAAAAAAAATCATATTAAAGGGGTTGCCAAAATGATATTGATAGTCTTACAGTGAACGTGACTTGCCCATCACTGAAGGTTGGAGCTTCCAGTGAATCAAAATAGCGCGTGAGCTAACTTTTTTCTATAATTCAATAGTTATGATGAGGAAGGGGGGGATTTGAACACTAGACGTCTCTGTTGAAAACATCAAGAGGTGTCAGCTCTGTCTCTTGGCAAATAGCGTGTGAGCTAACTGCTAAGCTCAAAGCCAAAAATTAAAGTTTTGGAGAGTGAGACAAAAACAAAGGGAACATAATTGAAAGTTGAAACTCATCAAGGAAAATAACATGAAAAGAAAGGAGTGGCAGAAGCAGCTCAATCTCTATAAAGGGTAAAAATTTGTTGCGACGTAAAATGTTTTCTGCCGGAAAATATTTTCAACTGAAAACATTTTCAAGAAAAAAAAATTCCAGTGTTTGGCTGTGTTCAAAAAAATACTTCCGAAAATATTTTCATTTGGTGTGTACAAAAAAATCCACATAGCTAATCTCACAAATATAGCATAATGAAGAGAAAATTCGCAATACCAGCTTCTAACAGAGTATAAAATACACAATACCAACATCAATTTCACAACAATCCAACTAACACCATATCCAATTGATCACAACAGAAAACAAAATCTCATAATAATTTCAATATTATTGAAAATTTTTACAACCATTATTTTCCAAATCTAAAATACAAACTTTCAGGAATTTAGAGAGAGAGAGCGAGAGAAAGAGAGAGAGAGAGAGAGAGACTTACCGATCGGCGACGGAGGCGGCGGCTGTGGTTGTTTGGGGAGGAGTGAGGATGGCGGTTTAAAGTGGGTTTTTTTTTTTGGATTCGGGTTTTTGGAGCTAAATAACGGGTCGGTTGGGTTTGAAAGAAAATGTGGATTGAAACTTGAAACTAATAACAGATTTTGGCCTCATTCTTTTGGCTCAAAAGCCATCCCTTTTTCTTTCTTTCTTTTTTATTTATTTATTTAAGCCCTTTTTTTTTCATTGTTGGGAAGAGAAAAGCCAGCCCAATTTGTCGTATATATTACTTTTTGAAAAATAATATGTCTATAATATTTTTATAATAAATTTTTAATGACAAATTTTTATTAGTTGTTATTGTTGAAACAAAAAAGTAATCTCAATGTTAAGTTTTTTTTTCTTTTCTTTTTGACGAGATATTAATGTTAAATTTAAATTTGAACCAATAATATTAGTGGGTTATTTACTGAGCAATATGCAGGGTTGGAAAAAATCAAAAGATTCTCATATTTTAGATAAAACAAGTTAATTTTTGCAGGTCTTATAATATATGAGAATTCTTAATCTAATACTTAAATTCTTTTTTCCCCCTTAAAACTAACCACACATCATTAATTTCTGAACAAAAATATTTATTTTTTTATCCAAATAAGATATTATAAATGTCTATCGATGTTTTTGTTATTTAAGAAAAAAACTCAATAATTGTCAAATTATTAATTCTTTAATTTGGACCCTGAAACAAGCAAAAATGCACGTGACGCACCCGTTGGAGACTTTCCGTAATATATTAGATTAGGCCGTTGTGGGTTGGGCTACACACGGGTTACAAAAAGGTGCATGACGAACTCACGAGGGGCTGCCAGTGATATATCGGATGAAGATGGAGATGACACATTACACATTTTTTATGCGATGATCATTCTATAAGTATAAATATTTGTGTGGATGACACCTTTACACTCTACAAGTATTTATATTTGTGAAGCGTGAGGGCAAAGATCGGAACAATTGTCCAAGTGGCATATTATGAATGGTAAAAAGAAAAAGTAGTGAGTTTATGTGAAAATGATATGCAGGGAGGTTTGGGTTCAGTGTTTAATGATATTGGACTCGTTGAGATTGTGACACGTGTCCATTTTTGAACATATGTCACCATTTTTCTTGGTCCAGTATATTAAAAATATTGAACCTAAACTGAACTTCACAGTCTACACGTAAGATAGTTATATGTTATTAGAATGAAATTGTAGAAACTTCATATTTTGTTTTTATTTTGGTCCAATTAGGCAATTCCCAATTGGTTAATACTTGCCGTCTTAGAAATAGACCCTTTTAAAGTCACGAATGGCATTTACAAATTTGAAATTTGCAACTGAAAAAATCACTGGTTTACAATTCGAGTACGCTAGATCCTTCTCATTCTTGCGCATACTACTTACCGTGTAGAAAGGACTTCTAAAATGGACGACTGCGCAGCTGATGGGCTAACGGCTAACCTATACTAATTGACTTGACAAATGTGAACCTATCAATGCATACATCAATCGCTTTCTGTCTTCATTAGCTATCCAATGGATTATACTTCATTAGAGCATTCACATTAGTGAAGCTAAATTTTTAGCAATTTAACTCTACCAAAAGTTACTTTATCTATTTTAACTACACACGTGCTGCAGCAGTGGATCTATTTTAACTTTCAACACAATTAAATAATATAAACATCACAATAAAATAATATATACTCTACAATAAAATATTAATATTTTATTCTCTCTCTCCCTAAATAAAATAAAAAAAACCTATTTTTTTTTCTCCTATTCTATCTTCTCTCTCTCTCTCTCTCTCTCTCTCCAGCCGGTCTCAAATCTCTTTCTCTTTCTCCCTCTCTCAGATCAGCCAGTTTCAACCTTGTCCTGTGTAGATCGGCGGTGGCTGAGCATGGTGGGTCCATGGTAGCTCGCCCTCTCTTTCTCCCTCTCTCAGATCAGCCGATCTCTCTCTTTTTTTTTTTCTTTTTTTTTTTTTTTTTTTTTCTATTTTTGAGATGGGTTTGGTGATTGATGGTAGTGGGTTGATGGTTGGGGTGTGTGGTGGGTGCTGGTTGACGTGGTGGTGAGGTGGTGGGTCTAGGTTCGTGTTGATCGGTGGTGGTGGTGGGTTTGTTCATCGGTGGGTCGGCTTGGGCCGGTGACATTGAGGCCGGCGGAGGCGTGGGCCGGCGTGGGACGGCGGCTTGAGACGGCGACGTGGGCCGGTGTGGAGTGCTCGGTGAAGCAGAGAGTGGATGAGGGAGAGAAAAAAAAATGAGAAGGAAGAAGAAGAGAAGCCGGAGAGAGAGAGAGAGAGAGAGAGAGAGAGAGAGAGAGAGAAGAAAAGAGAAATATTTTTTAAATCAAATAGGAGAGAGAAAGATAATAAAATAACATTTTTTATTTTTAGCTTTGATGAATAGTGCACATTTATTTATAAATGTACATTGTTCACGTGGAGCTAAAAAATAAGGATATAACTCCACTGCTGGAGCATTGTTTTTGTGCTGGAGGAGCTATATTGCTATATATTATAGCAATATAGCAATATAAGAGTACTGCTGTGAGTGCTCTTAGCAATTAAGCAATGAGGCCAATATTTTAATTAGTATTAGCACCTCCATAATACCAAGGGAGAGGGTCAGATAGCACTTGAATTTTCAAATACGGCCTTTGTTTATGTCGATTATTAGTTTATTACTCTTCCTCTTCTTTTTGGAAAACAAACTTGTACAGGAAAAAAAAAAAAAAAAAAACATTACCTGTGATGATTAGTTATGGTGGGACATTACTGTATATTAAGTACCATTTTCCAAGTAGCAATATATTAAGTTCTATAATTAAATTTAAATATAATTTTAATTCACAAATAAAAATAAATATAAGCATTTTTTTTCTGGGTTCAATACGGACATATATTCAAGACTGAACACGTATTCACCTCACAACAGATCTAATACAATTGACAAATTTTTTTTTTTTGAGTCTTAATACAATACCAACACGTATTCATAACTGACAATGAAGCACTGACTATTTACTTAGTGCTTCAATTGCATGGTCTTCATAGCTTATTATTACCTAGGTCATAGCTTTGGTTGCTAAAAGATATACATGATCCTAAAGGACCTTATCTTTTTACATTCACGAAACAAAAGCAGTCACGCTCTTATTCTCAATTGGTCAGTGGAGTTCGAAACAACAAGAAAAAGAGGAACTAGGTAGTGGATAGCCCTAGCCATTGAGCTAAAATTCCTAATGCAAATCCCGAAATCATAGGCTCAAAAATATTGTTCACTAGGGCTTGTCTGAATTCCACTCCCTTATGAGACAACACTTGTTTTCTTTTTCTTCTTTTTCAACCCTCTTTCTCTTTTGGAGTGGATTAAGTTTATGGTTTAATCAGGTTCACGTTGAAAACCCATTTTTAAGAATTAGCAACTAGGAGAGGTTTTCCTTCATCTCTAGCCAAACGTGAGACATGTTTTTATGGTTTAACCAAGTTCACATTATAAACCACTTTAACTAAAAACAGAGACACGTGGCAGCTAAAAAATTTAATGATTCATATGAATCATACAAAATTAAACTTTTTTTTTTCTTCAAATATTATATGGGTTTCTTTAATTAGACATTTTGAAAGTAGCGGACATGTTTGGTAGTGACTTTTAAACAACAATTTTTAATGTTTAAACAACAATATTACTTCTAATACGTATTTTTATAACACTTAAACACGTATTTTCACCATATTAAAAACTAAACAATAATACTTAAACACTGCTACCAAATGGGCTCTACAAGTGCATTTTTAAAACCTAAAACTCTATTTTGCAACAACAAATTCCTCATAATTTTTTTACAAATGCTCGTTTCAAACTCAAAATACCATTTTACAACAGTTTATCCAAACACACTCCATGTCTTCGTTTGGATCCAGCGTTTGGTGCGTTGTGTTTTCTGCGTTTTTTTTTTTTTTTTTTTTCTGGACACGCGTCTGGCACTGTTCATTGTCCATGAACAGTGATTTTAGGCTTATAAATAGTGCCAAACGCGTGAATAATAACTTTTTTATTATTTTTTTTATTGTTTTCAGTTTTTAGCAAAATAAGCAATATCTAAACAGATCCAAATCTTCCTACTTGTTAAAAATAAGAAAGAATTAGAGGTTTTTAGGAACGTATGTATTTTTTTTTTCTTTTGTTACCATTCCAACCCCATATAATGGTTGCCACCTGCTTGTGAATCTGTGTGACCACGTGTCATTTAAATCCAAGGAATGGACACCAATGTATACTCATGTCATACTGAGAAGGATGTTTGTGATTGAGAATAGTTGTAGCCAGAAAGCATTAAATACTCAAATCGCACGCAACAACATTAACTTAATAAATAAATAAAAACTACTAGTTATGTAAAAGAATTTGAGGACAGTTCTAGAGTATCAAATATGAGAATTAGCTCATTAAAACATTTTTTTAATTATGGTTTATGTGAACAAAAAGATATATGGTTTAAAATAGGGGGAAATTTTAATGTATTATATAGAACATTGTCATCACATTTTGGATGCCAATCGATACATGTGTTTGATTTATCTTTTTTTTTTTTTTTTTTTTTTTTGAGCTTATCTCATTTGCTTAAATAGCTTTTACTCAAAAGCACATCTTAAACAATTCAAGAAAAAAAAAATTCTAAACAATATACAAATTAGTTTTTTTTATTTTTTTATTTTATTGTTGAGCAAATACAAATAAGTATTATTAAAGTACATATATAGAGCCAGGTTTATCATGATAAGTGATAACTGATAACATTTTTATACGTCTATGAAATAAGCATGTAAACCCAACACGTAGTTCTGGAAAACTCATAGCTCACCTCAGAAAAAAAAAAAAAAAACCCAAAATACCTATTTTATGTTGACAATTTAGCATCTAAACATAGGAAATGTAAACCGACGTCATTATATTTTTCCCTGAGGAAAATAAAAGTTATAGAGATTTAACAGAGTCTTTTGGCTAAATAATGCCAATTCAAAACTTTATTTGCGTTATACGAACTGTTGAAACTTATTTGGGAAAATGAGGAAAGAGAATGAATTTCGGCAACATAGTTGCCGAAATTCATTCAAAAAGTTGGAGAGAGAAAATTTGCTGCCACGGATGTGCTCGGGTGAGAGAGGAGTGCCCACGAAAAAAATTTTTCCCCCTATTTCGGTAATGCTATTACCGAAATAGGAAGGAAAAGAATAAAAAATTCTGCCCCTCCTATTTCGGTAATGCCATTACCGAAATAGGGATTTTTTTTTCTTCCTGTTTCGGCATTCCCAGTACCGAAAATAGGAAGAAAAAAAAATTAAAAAAATTGTCCCTATTTCGGCAATGGTATTGCCGAAATAGGGACATTTTTTTTATTTATTTATTTCTCCTATTTCGGTATTCACATTACCGAAATAGGAGGCCTTCTTCTTTTTTTTTTTTTTTTTTTTTTTTTTTTTTTTTTTTTTTTTTCTTCCCACTAGAAAAATTCTCCCTCCTATTTCGGCAATGGTATTGCCGAAATAGGGACAATTTTTGTTTTTTTATTCCTCCTATTTCGGTATTCACATTACCGAAATAGGAGACTTTTTTTTTAAATTTTTTTTCTTAAAGCCCCCTATTTCGGTGAGAGAAATGATATGTTCACAACATTTTTCACAACATTTTCACAACAAATTCTAAGTGGCATGTTGTTACTGGTTGTTATTGTTGGGGCAAAAAAATAATCTTAGTGTTAGGTTCAAATTTAAACTAATAACAACTAACCACCTATGATTTGTTGTGAAAATATTGTGAACGTAGCACCTCTCTTTCGATAATGCCGTTACCGAAATAGGGAGAGAACTTTTTTTTAATTTTTTTCTTCCTATTTCGGTTATGGCAATACCGAAATAGGAAGGAAAAAAAAAAAAAAAGCCCCCCTATTTCGGTAATGCCATTACCGAAATAGGGGGGCAGAATTTTTTATTCTTTTTCCCTCCTATTACGGTAATGGCATTACCGAAATAGGGGGAAAAAGTTTTTTTTTTGGGGGCACTCCTCTCTCGCCCGAGCACACCGTGGCAGCAAATTTTCTCTCTCCAACTTTTTGATTGAATTTCGGCAACACAGTTGCCGAAATTCAATCTCTCTCCTCATTTCGCCAAATAAGTTTCAACAGTTCCTATAACGCAAATAAAGTTTAAAATTAGCATTATTTAGCCAAAAGACTCGATTTAACAACTATGAAGCCCCAGAAATGAAAATAAAATAAAGAAAAAACATAGAAAAAAAATGTGAAATTGTTTTATTTTTCATTTTAATTGGTTGGTTATTAGCAGAAATTTCAATAGAAAAATAAAGAAAATGAAAATCCTATATCATGAAAAATATTTTGATGAACACAGTGGAAAATGGTTACATCTTTTCTTTGAAAAATGAAAATTAGAAAACAATAATAATAATAATAATAACATTGCACTGGGACAAAAATAAAAAAAAAAGGATGTATTTCTTAGTCTAATTAATATTACATCCGGACCAATTTTTTTTTTTTTTTTGATGAATCATCAAATTAAAAAAAAAAAAAATACCACTGCTATTTGTTCAACTTTGGGATAATATTTTTCTAACATATTTATTGAGATTGATGTTGATTGCATTTTATCTTTAAACCAAAATATCATGTTCAAACTCTAGATTTCCTGTTTGATGGCAAAAGACTAACCAAATTATGTGTGAAAATAAATGGGTCGTTGAAATCGCAGAAACAATAGCGGAAGACTTTAATGTGTCTCTAGCAGCCAAAATATTAACAAGTAAATTAAAATTATATTAATTTTTTTTAACAATAATGATTATTTAATTATATTCTACCTCTTTCTATCTACTTTCCGTTTGTTTGGTTTTTTATGTGTGGAGCCCACAGCTGCCCATATGCATTGCTGGCTTTCAGCCATCGCTTTGTTCGTTTTCTTTTATAAGCCTTTCACTGCTGAGAAAAGAGAGAGAGAGAGAGAGAAAGAGAGTTTCAGTTTGTTCAATCACACTGATTGAGAGCTCCTTATATATATTCAATTATCTCTTTCTTTCTTCGTCCTGTTCCTCCTCTATCATCTACAACAAGACCAAAAAAGAGTGAAAAGTTTTCGTTTTTATTCAATATTCAGAAAAAAAGAGTGACCCATATAAGAAAAAAACCCTATTGGCCACAGTTTTTGAATTGATTTTGATGGATCTATGGATCTAACGCTTTTATACACACATGTATTGGTCTGTTTCTTTTAGATCCCCATCCTTTTCATTTGGTGGCATTCAATAGCTGACAACAACTGATCTAGGAGCCTAATTACACTGTGAGTTATCTTTTCCTGTGTATGTTTGGTTTTATTGCAACTTAGCAATTTATGTGTTTGGTTTTTTTTTTTTCCCTTTAAATTTGTGTTTTTGGGAAGTTGAAGTTACTGAATTTATGGCATGTGGGCAAATAATTATATGATTGGAGTGTGGAATGTGAAGGTAGATTTAACCATTACTCTTTGCCACAACTCCTATGTTGTTTTTATTCATTTAGAGGTAGTATTAGTAGGGTTGTGGATTTCTTGAAGTTCTTAGTAGAAATGGAGATGGGTTTTGGATTTCAGGCCATATTGTGTTCACTTCAATGAGTTTTTTAAGCTGAGAATTTAGGCTAAAAGTTTGTTTCTTTTGTTATCTACATGATTTGGTTTTGATTGAGAGTAGAGGGTAGGGATGTTATTGTGTTAATCATGTTGTTTGTTTAGTTCATATGGAGGTTTTCTTGGTCTGCAGGGGAGGAGGTTGCTCTGGTTTTGGTTGTAGAGGGAGGGATTGCATCCATTTTGGATGTGGAGGAATTGGAGGCTGGCCCAGGTGAAATGAGGGATGTTATCAAGGTTGATAAACTTACTGAGGGCCTGCTGGGGGCCATCCTCGGACAGTTATGTCCACTCGGGTTCAGATGCAGCAGGCCGGCAAGATGGTTTACTTTGGTACAAAGACACCGGGCAGCACATGAATGGTGAGTTCTCAATTGCAGTCGTCCAGGCCAACAATTTGCTCGAGGATCAGAGCCAGATTGAGTCAGGTCCCTTGAGTTTGCTAGAGTCTGGACCATATGGCACCTTCATTGGAATATATGATGGTCATGGTGGGCCGGAGACTTCACGTTACATTAATGATCATCTATTTCAGCATTTAAAGAGTAAGAAACCCATGCTCAGATGGATTTTTAGCATGAAAAGTTGAAAACGTTTGTTAATGCCAAAATTGACATTTACTCAGTTCCGTGTTAAAATTGAGAACCATGAAAGTTTACGTGAGTTTCTTTCAGTAATTCAGGGCTTTTGTTTTGTTATTCTTAAATCGTTGGGTTTGAGGTGGGAAATTAAGTCAATGGTTCTCATGATTGGGTTGAACTGGGTATTTTAGCAGGGTTCACCTCAGAGCAACAATCAATGTCAGTGGATGTGATACGGAAAGCATATCAAGCGACCGAGGAGGGATTTCTGTCTGTGGTTACCAAACAGTGGCCTATGAATCCCCAAATTGCAGCTGTTGGATCTTGCTGCCTGGTTGGCGTGATCTGTGGTGGTACTCTCTACATTGCCAACCTTGGTGATTCCCGTGCTGTGCTGGGGAGGCTTGTTAGGTCAACCGGGGAGGTTCTTGCCATCCAGCTGTCAGCAGAGCATAATGTGGGAATAGAATCTGTGCGACAGGAGATGTTCTCTTTGCACCCGGATGACTCACATGTTGTGGTTTTGAAGCATAATGTATGGCGCGTTAAAGGCTTGATACAGGTGAGTTAGTTGTGCGGGTGATGATGTCTTTCATTTGAACTAGCCCATGTAATAACTTTTTATTCCCTTTCTAATTTCTTGTGTCATTTTGATTTGCGGAATTGAGATGTTACAACATTAATGCTTTTGAAATCTTAATGACATTTTGTACTAAAACTAGCTACAAATGCCTTGTCATACTATGGATCCTGTGATTTTTACCAATATTTATGCGAATATTAGTTCAATTTCTGCATGCAGCACATGTCAGCTAAGTAATTAGAGTAATATATTATCCATGTAGGCCACATATGATTCAGACTTTGTCATGTTTTTGAGTCCATGGTTTCTAGTCTAAGAGCCTGCATTCAGAGTTAGACTGTTAGAGTTGTTTGTGTAAATTAATCTGTATGCTAATAATTTCTGAAGGATGTTGTTTGAGGGGGAAAATTGCAAGAAGATCTCAATTTTTTTCTTGTGCAAGGGAGGGGACTCTCTTTCTTTTTCCACTTCTACTAGGAGCAGTTGTTTATTATTTTGGCCTAAGACCTTGGCTTTTGGGTCTTAGGTTCAAATGTTGCCATTGTTCATGAGAAATTACATGATAGTTTGAATGAGGGACTATATTGCTTTAGACTTCATTTTGGTTCTGCATGGAGCCTCTCTTTTTCTTTGTAGGCAAGTTGTTTATAGTTCCTTTCCTATGTGCACATGTTTAACAAGAGGCTTCGCTGGAACTCTTGGTTTTGTGGTGTTTTTCTTCTCTTTTCTGTTTTTCTTCTCTTGACAACATATGAATTTCAGTAAAGAAAGTGGTATTGACAAGGTATTTTGATGTGACTGAGGAAATCATGTTGGAAGACTAACTAGCCGGAGAATGATTTGAGGGATGAAATATGATTTTCCAACGTAAATACGTTATTATTTAAGGTTGGCATTCAGCCCAAGTTAATTTGCATTGTCATGGAATAATTCATAGAGCACGTGCATGGCTTTGTGAGAAAAGGGGTTACATGTTACAAGCATCACTTATCAGCATTGTTTAAATCATGTATAATTCTACCATAACATTCAGCACATTCATTATGTTAGATTCCTTTATAGAAAGCATATATTTGGACTATGGTATTTCTATAAATAATAAGAATTGTGTGGAGATTACAACAAGTTTCTTTGTTATCTTTATAATGTAAGTATTCCATACTTTGGAAGCAGTGGCTCACAATAAAAATAATTGGGCTAAATTTCAAATTGTAGCCTCTAACTTTGACCTATTTTCAGTTCAGTCTTTTAAGTTTAATTTTTTTAATCCCTTAACTTTAATTTGTTTTCAATTTAGTCATTTCGTCTAGTTTTGTCCAATCTCACCAACAATTTTGGTATTTTTCAATTTCCAAAACGGCACTGTTTTGATGGACCTAATGGTTTGGATTGGACAGAGTAACTATATTGGAAACAATTGGAAGTTAAAGGACTAAAACAAAAACAAAGAAAAAAACAAAAAACACTTTAAAGGACTGAATTGCAAACACTTCGAAGTTAGAGGGTGTAATTTGTAAGTCAGCCAAAACATAATATTGGTAAATTTGCTTGCTGTTGCAAAAATTTGAGATTGGCAAGTCAGTTATCCGAGGTCCGAGACACCTTTAATTTGGAACCTAAAGTTATTTTATACATGAGAAACAGTTCTTATGCCTAGTTGATCTTTAGTGACAAAAGGAGGGAGAAGACAAATGATGGTCATGTGCCTTTGGCAATTATTTTCCTTTGTAAGTGCCTTTGGCACTTATGCTGGCTTGTTTGATGAAATAAGCCGTTGGTTGGATTGGTGTTTAAGATCCTTCTTATATTGTTGATGAACCAATATGATAGGCCATTATGATCTTTGCTTTGAAGATGACTAGAAATCCTGGTTACAGATGGTCAGCGTTTAAAATTAAGAAACGCAAGGATGAAATATTTATCCAAAACGGGGGAATAAATGAAAGAGAAATGGCATTCATATGAGGATAAAACCCTAAAAATGTCTTTACATCAATGCCATTTATACTTCATAGTTTGTAATTGATTTTGGCACGATCACACTAAAAGAAGTTATAAAATAGTGCCCCTGTGATGAAGGACAGGGGATGGTGTTGGGCTGGGTCTTAGGTTCCACTGATTCCTGAAAAAGATAACCCTTGTATGTGCTATTGCTTTACTGATGATTCCATGCAATATCTCTATGACAATGGAAATTGGTTTCTTTTGAATTAGATGAATTTACAAAAATTAGTTGGGTATGTGGATTTGTATACATGTACACATGCATGTATGTGTAAATTATGATGCAATTTTTGTGGCATGCTGAGCATTTTTATTTCTCTTGGTTTTAATATTTGCTTATTTGTGGATATGTTTTGTGTTTCAGATATCTAGATCTATTGGTGATGTATACCTAAAAAAGGCTGAATTTAACAGGGAGCCTTTGTATACTAAGTTTCGCCTTCGTGGACCTTTTAAAATGCCAATTTTAAGCTCTGATCCATCAATTTCCATGCATGAACTTCAACCCCATGATCAGTTTCTCATATTTGCTTCTGATGGGCTGTGGGAGCACCTTAGCAATCAGGAAGCAGTTGATATTGTTCAAAACCACCCACGCAATGTAAGATATTTATCACAGCACTGGAAGTTCTAATTTGTATTTGCTTGCACGAAATTTTAGAGTTACCAACAGCTGGCTTGACCTAGTAAATTTGGAATTGTTAGTTGTGAAACTTTGTGGAGATCTTGGGGCTTTTCAGCCCATCCAATAAGTACACATGCTTTCACTTTGTGTTTGCCATGATTGTTATGAGTATCATATGAGGGGCCTCAAGAAATGATAGAACTTGACATTACCTGTTCTGTTCATGCAGGGAATTGCCCGGAGGCTTGTGAAAGTTGCCTTACAGGAAGCAGCTAAGAAGAGGGAAATGAGATACACCGATCTGAAGAAAATTGACCGCGGTGTCCGCCGACATTTCCATGATGACATCACAGTCATAGTTGTTTTTCTTGATTCAAATCTTGTGAGCAGAGCAAGTTCAGTTAGAGGCCCTACTCTGTCTGTGAGAGGAGGTGGTGTTATCCTACCTGCAAAGTCTCTAGCCCCCTGTGCCACACCAGTGGAGCTTAATAGTTAATACTACTTGATTAAGCCGCCTCATTGTACTATTGTACGTGGTATTGGATCCTTCTCAGAATTCCTGTGCCTTCAGCTTGTATACCCAAGAGAGATAAGAGAAGGTGTGGTCATTTTTATCTTGTACAATGTAGATTTAACCAAGAACGTGTATTTATTTAGTTTATAAGGACTTGAGCAAGGAAAGAATCAGTGAAATAGAGCTTCAAAGGTGACACTGATGAATCTTTCTTCTGAGACTCTGTTCTTACGTATTCATTTTCCTCCCCTTCTCTTTCTTTCATTTTAGAGTTTTTTGTTTTGTATATTATGTGAACTACATCCCTTTAAATCAAAGTTTCAGATCCTGTTGCTTCACGGCTTCGCTTTACTTTTTGCACTTTAGATTCTGGTTGTGCGTGCTTACTTGAAGAGATACATATTGGTCTGAACTGATTGGAAATTCTACCTTAATTGGTTATTTTATACATGGCAGTTGGCAGGGAACTCTGGAAAAGATATGGATAAGCATCATTGGGTGCATTTTGCACATCAAAAGAAAATAATAAAGCTGGTAAAAATATAGGTTCCAAAATGGGTCTTTGTTTCCTGTGTAATTTAGTTACAGATTGATGATGGAGATTAATTAAAAAGAAAAAGCTGATCCAAACTGGAATATTACATACGTTATCTCATTGAACAGATTCCATCCCAAATCCATTCATTTTTCGGCCTATCAAATCCATTTAATTTTCGGTCTAGTGAAAACCAAGTAGTATAAAATTAAATATACTTTTAGATTAGATTTTTATTTCCCCTAAAAGTTTATTTGTTAAAAGTTGACAAAAGTATAGTGATGCTAAAAAAATGAATTTTTTTTATACACCTGTGTTTGGGAAGTAATGAAAGTGGTAGCTTATAAGAGTTTTTACTTTTTTGTTTATTTTTGTTATTATTTATGAGTTTCATTGTACTTTTGGTATTATTTATGAGTTTCATTACATTATTCAGCTAAATTTTGAGCTTTTTCAATGATATTTTCAGTAAAAAGTTTTCGAAATAGCTGTTTTCAAACGAACCTTTAAATAAAAACAGTAAAACTTAAAAAATAAAAAATAACAAAGCTGATCCAAAATCAACTGCTGGAGACCTGCATGGTTTATGCCAGATGCGCTAACAATGAGCTAGACCAAAATCTAACCAGTCATTAAGCTAAATGATAATAAAATATCATTTAGCAATTGGACTATACAACTTACATGAGATTGAGATGAGAGATAATAGCAAGAACAATTCTAGAGACATACCAAATCACACACAATTTTAATTTTACAACTTGTTGATTTGAGCAATTGTGAGTAATTGGCATTTTTTGCCTGCTAATAATTTGTGTGACCCATTATTTTTTGTGACTACTTACAATTGCACAAATCAACAAATTATGAAATTAGGTTTGCGTGTCTTTAGATTGGATTTAGAGAGTGCATTCACAAGAGAAAAATTAAACCTAGTAAGGAGACCAAAGCCACAGACTTAGAGAGTCTAAACATCTATAGTTTTGTTGGTAGTAGTACTGTGAACATAACAATTAGGGAAAATAAAAGACCACAGCTTTTTGTACCACAATGTTGGGACAACTCTATTGTGGGTGTGTGTGTGTGTGTGTGTGTGTGTTTTGAGTAAGAAACAGATGTGTTATAAAAGCTAAGGAAGTGAAACGAAGGTGAGAACTAGTTGTCGCTGAATTATCCAGTACACAAAACCCCTAAACAGCAACCGGAAGAAAGGAAAATATGACAAAATCCGAATCTTGGGACCTTCCCCGGCCAGCAAGGGCATTGGTAATCCTATTCACCTCCCCAAAAACATTCTTAACCATATAATGGTGAGTCCTCCATAATAGACATGCACTCATCCTCCAAAGGCAAAAGGTAAGTGTGAATGCTAACATAACAGTTCAGGAAAGAGACCACAACCAAAAAATCAAGCTCACCAAAAGGTACCATCCTAACGTGACAGATTATGAATAATGAAAAAAATTTATAAATTTATACGAAAGTATCAGACGACCATTCATAATTTACGGCGTTAAAACAGTATAAAAAAAAAAAAAAAAAAACTCCAAATTGTGAAGGGATTCAGGTCAGGACAAAGTGAAGGGAACTTTGGGTAGTGCGGCTGCCTTTTTCCCGCTTCCCAGCGCATAGAAGTCTACCCCATTGATCATGAGAAAGAGAGAGGAGAGGCTGCCCTTCTTTAAAAATTGTCATTTCCCTTGTCACTTTTTAGGGGCACAATTCTCCATGCCTACAAGCTATCTTTCCACGTAGAAAACCTGAAAAAGAGATAGAGATCCTCCATTATTCTGATTTCTGACGTACGAAACTGTTGTTTAGCATCTTTCTCTGCTAATCCTGACTCTCGTCATATTATTATTAACTTAAGACTTGCACATTTCTTTTCCTATTGTAGTCTGTAGAGCTAAAATATGGCATAGATTTCTTAAAAAATTTAATCATTCGTTGATAAATAATAATCTAGGATTTATTGCAAAATTTTAATAATTCTATGGTAGAATTACCAAGCCATAGTCTGTCAAGTACTCAGAATTCAGAATATTTATAGTTTTGGTTTAATGATATTTCAATGACTAAAATAAGGCATTTATAGTTTCATGCAGTGAGAATTATGTAAGTGTCACTTGTCTGATGTCTCCAGCACAATGGCTATTTTGTGATGGAAAAAAAAAAAAAGTAGTCTTTTATAGGCTATGTCAATACTGGTTCAGCAGGTGGGAACACTTTATCATTGCTGTTGCAGTTAAAATTATTTACTTATCCTTATTTCTTTTCTTTTTCTTTTTAATTTTTAAAATTTTCACATTACAGCTTACAAGCAAAGCCAAGCAATATGACAGGACGACTAAAGACCCAAAAAGAAAAAGAAGTAAAAAAAAAAAAAAAAAAAGTTGTCCTCTTAGCACGTTTTTTATTTATTTATATTTTATTTTGCTGTGTAGTCTTGACTTTAGCAGTTTATAGACAATTGAGGGTCCAAATCTTTGTCCGTATGTCTAGACTTTAGCTGGGGTACTCCACAAGAAGACGAGTGATTCTGCAGAGAGATACAAAAATTTTCTTAACATTTTCTCTAGTAAGTTGGTGCAAGTCTCTGCAGGTTTACATTTTTAAAGGAACAGCGTCAAATCCACACCCATTTTTATGATAAGTTATGGTTAAAATATATTACTTTCACATCTTGCAGTAACATGAATTTTATTTTGTATTAATTACAATAATATATTATTTTTTAAATCATGGGAAAAATATATATAAAAATTTATCATATGGCCAGACTATATAGTATTTAAAATTAAGGGCTAGTCACATTCAGGAGTGTGCTTGCTTTTCATAAATCCAGCAGCAGCAGCAGCACCACCACAACCTAGTAACACTAGTGGGTGCCTGAAAGAGAAGAGAGATAGAAAACCTAAACTCTTGCTTAACTGTTAATAGAATTTTCCTATCGAGCCAATTAGCTGTAGAATCCATGCCAATAAAAGGATTTCATGAGTCCCACACGGAAAGGCTGTCAGGTTACAACATGCATCTCTAGGCATTCAACCAAATCACAATGCACAAAGCTACAAATGCTTTACCTGAGCTCAACACCTCATGTGATTTGGTCAGATTAAGGTCTCAACCAGAAAAGGCCTAATCCTTGCCGCAAGAATAAGAAAACCCATCCTATTTGCAATTGGACTAATTCTTACGGCAAGAATAAGAAAACCCATCCTATTTGCAATTGGACGAGAGTAGAAATGGGACCCCAAATCTACAAAGCTAAGAGTGCCAACCGCCAACACTAGAATTGATGCTTGACAATTTCATGCCACATTCATAGAAGCACACCGCCATCATGATCCCCAAGACATTAGCAGCATTACCAAAATTAAAATACAGCCAAACAAAATGGGCATTCAAAGCCAGAATCTATTACTAGATGGATTAATTTTTCATGAAAACAGAGCAATAGAATGACATTCACAGTTGCAGAGCTTACATTTTGCGAAAACAGCTCAAGTCTACAAAACTACAACAAACATCTCTATTGCAAACACATCAAAAAAACAGACGGAAAACCTTAGTTGCCTTCATATTTCGGGTCAGCCACCACGTAATGATACGCTATCACCAGTACGAAGATGAACACGCCAAGGAAATTGGCAAAGAAGCCGAGGTCCTGATCGTCGATCATCTGTAACAAAAACATGCAAAACGTACATCACAATATTAATTTCTCCTTCTTGCTTGGGAAAAACCCTAGAAGTAAAAACAAAATCGATTAAAATTGAAAATTCCCAGTTAGGAAAAATTGACTCATGGCTACAAGATACCCAATTCATCACACATCCAAACAGAGATTAAGGACTTGAATTGAAAAGGAGAACAAATTAAACTGTGATTTTTTTTTTTTTTTTTTTTTGAATTAGATTGATCAGATTTCCCATTTACGAATTACCAATTTCAGCTCAGATAAACAGTTCCGGACCAAAAATCTTACCCCAAATACCAATTTGACTCCCAAAAACATATTCCAACTCATTCCAAAATTGATCAAAAATACCAATTGTTTTTCACAACCAGCCTGCCATACAAAAAAAAATATTCCAACTCATACTTATACAAATTATGCTCAATTACTCATTACTCAATTATGCAATTAGGTCCAACAATGAGAAAGCCAATACAATTAATTAAAAAACCAAGAACAATTTTCATTTCAGATGGAGAGTGGAGACATGGAGTTACCGGCGGAGTGGCTGGCGGCAGCGAGGCGGTGAGACAGTGACTGGTGAGGCGGTGAGAGAGAGAGACACGTCAGAGAGCCAGCCCTCAGCAAAGCCGAGAGGCGAGAGATAGACTGAGAGAGTGAAGGAGGAAGGTCTGAGAAGAAAATAACGAATTCATAGCCAGGGAGTTAGGTGTGGGTTGTCCACAAAACGACGCCGCTTTCATGTTGTTGTTGTTGTATTTTTTGTATTTACACTTTTCTCTCTTGAGATTTAGAAAAACGACACTGTCCCAAATTTAAAAGGAAAGAATTTTTTTTTCCCTCTTGACATCTAATTTACCAAAATTTAATATAAATTAATATTAGAAATGTTGTGTACTAATTTGCCATTTTCTTAAAAGCGAGTTTCTAAAATCATCTTATTTCATAATTAAAATTAATCATTTTAAATTTTTTATTAAAGGTATTTTAAAATATTAAGTGTGAATTTTTCTTTTTCTTTTTTATTTTCTCAATGGGTTATGGGGACATTTTCCTTTGTAAGTGTTTTATAGTGTTTAAGAAATTTTGTATTTTTATACTAAATTTATTAGTTATTTGTTTACTAGAGCACTAGCATTAGAAAGTGTAAAACCCCCCCCCCCCCTCCCCCCCCCCCCCCCCCCCCCCCCAATTGCTATTTTAGCAACTAGACCAAGCTCCATCTGAGTATGAAAAACCAAAAAATTATCCATCCTAGCTACAGTAAGGTTGAATATTAGCAACCTTACTATTCATGAGGTTGTAAAGAAAAAACTACTTTTTTAATCTTCCACACACTTTTTCTTCCTCTAACACACTCTCTCTTTTCTTACTTTTTATTTTTTTTTAATTAGGTAGTTTATATTATTTTATTGAATTGTATGTAAAAATAAAAACTGGGATATTAGGTGTATTGCTGGATGGGTTGGTAAAATAGATAAAGTTGTGTTTAAGAATGTAAAATATGTGTTTTTTTTACATCCCCCGTTGCTAAAAATTTAAAATTCTTATAGAAATTTAAAATATTTCATTACTAATATAAACAATAAGGGGGAGAGTGTTAAATTTTTTCAAACTTTAAGGGAAGGGAGTGTTTTTTTCTTTGAGGTTTGGAGCTAAAGTGTCATTTCTCCAAACTTCAAGAGAGGAGAGTGAAATTACCATTTTTTTAACTAAGTGAAACGACACCGTTTTGTTTAAAAAATAAAAATAAAAACTATGCTAAACGGTTCCTTTATATATAAGGAAATTATGTTGGAAGAGCTAAAGTGTCATTTCTCCAAACTTCAAGAGAGGAGAGTGAAATTACCATTTTTTTAACTAAGTGAAACGACACCGTTTTGTTTAAAAAATAAAAATAAAAACTATGCTAAACGGTTCCTTTATATATAAGGAAATTATGTTGGAAGACTGTGGTGGGCCTTTTTGTATCTTGGGCTGAATTGCTCTTGTTGTACTGTGGCTCAATAATTCTGGGATAGGAGAGTCAGGACTGGTTCAATTGGAACTCACCTTAAGCCAGCTTGGCCACAAGCTAGGACCCCCTGGCAGAGATCTAGGTCACGTGCCCACGACAGGGAATGCAGTTTTAAAAATGTTATAGCAAGAGAAACGCAATATAGCAGGATAGTTAAAAATATTCTAACTAAAGTACATGCTAATGACCAAAGATGATGTTCAAACAATTTTTGCAATAGGAAAACATGATAATATGAGTATGGTAAAAATAAATCAGTGACAAGAAAAATAGTGTTAGTACTTAAACAATCATGATAAAAGGAAGGAAGGGGATTAGTTTGCCAAACTTGGCTCCTCGGCAGAATTAAGTCCAAGAAGGGAACCAATCTCTAATGTAGATAATCTCACAGGGAATTCTGTCATAGAAATTACCTACTTTGGAAAATGGACTTAAGTGGCTTAATCTCAGATTCTTTAACTCGCTAAAGAATAGGCTATTGAGAGGGAGAGAAGTGAGTAGCCTATTGGTGCATGATCTATCACTCTTCACTCCCCACTCTCTTGTTTTCCTTTTTTTTTTCTTCTCTATTTTCTCTGTTTTCTATTTCTCAATTTTTCAGAGTTTTCTCCTATTCTTCTTTGTTGCTGTTGTTCCTCCTCTTTACTGTGCACAACTAAGGCATTTTTATACTGCCTGCCGTGATAAGATTTATCATTTTACCCCTCAACTACTTTTGGCCTATTGAGGGTGTCCTTCCCGGATTGCCCATTGGTTTGCTAGCTGCCCAGCTACCACCACTACCCTGTGCTGGCCGCACGACGCTTCATTCCTAAACAAAAGTAGTTTTTATTTTGTTTTCTTGCTTCCCATAACATTCTCATCCGGATAAGGGTCTGGCTTCTCTCTTGTAAAGTTATGATTTACAACTATGTTTTATGTTAGCTTTATTCCATGACAAAAAGTGTTGTAATTGCATTGATTTTGTTCCTTGTATTTTGTGGGATTTTATTGTATTGGGTTTAGTATTAAGTTGGTGAAGAATCGAGCATGAAATGAAGATCAGTGCAGTTTTGCGACTAGCTCGCAAGAAGTTCACAAGAAGAGTAATCTGCGAATAGGCCACGTGAGAATCACATGCTGGAAGTTGAAGAGTCAAGTGCTAGGCTTCATTTAGCGAGTGCTTCGTGAGACAGGCCATCTAGCGAAGTACCTGCGAAACTCTCTGCCTTGAGGATTTTAAGTGTGATTTTCTTACCCTTCACCTATACTATATATACCCTCATTATCCATAAAAGTAAAGGAGACTATTCAGAGAGAAGAACCCTAGATAGGTTTTCTACAACACAACACACCCACCCTTTAGAGAGAGAGCTACTCATCCTTAGTAGGAAATCATTGTAGCCTTTTCTCCTTCCCTCTCCCATTATCATACCTTCAGAGAAGATTTGTACCTAAACACAACCCACACCTATTCAAAGTGTAAAGAGTATTTTGGAGCTTGGGAAGCTTTAAGGAATTACCAAAAGAAGCCGGTGAGACTTGGTGGATGCAATCGGAAGTATTGCGGAATTCGGAAAACTAGAGAAGACATGACTTTGAGAAGTCTGTTGGTAGCAGGAGCTTGGAGGGCTCAAGTACATGGGGTAGACTAGGCTTAGAGGGTCTTTTGTTATTCGTATACTCCAACTTTATTCTCTAGTGGATCGATTTTGACTTGGAGGGTCGTGGAAAAGTTTTTCGCCAAATTCTTTGATTTCCTCTTCGATAACACGTCTTGGTGTTATCTTGTGTTTGCATCTTTCTTCCCTACTCTTTAAGCTTTATTTTTATCGTTGATAATTGATGAATATGACTTAGGGTAGTGTTATTGGTTCTTTGTGCTTATTACTCTTGTTCCGCACTTAGTCTAAGTTAGAGTAAAAACAATCTAGCCGTAATTTTAAATTGGGGGTCTAAACAAGCTCTCGTGTTTTAACACAAATACGAGCTTTCATCTCTTCCTCACTCCTATAGCATGCACCTAGTGATTCCAGCTCATCTTTTCCTCTATTGGGTGGTATGTCATCCCAGCAGGACATTTCCCCAAAAAAGCTTGAGCGGGAATGCCAGAATAGGCTTCCTCCTTCTCCCCACCGCCAAACCATACCCTCTCTTACCTCTGACCCATGGCCCACCACCCCTGTATTGGCTTGGTACATGTGGATGGTGTCTGAGCCTTATGCGTGCTCCACTCCGATATGAGTCCATGGCTTGTCTGGTGTTCACGCATTTGCCATTGCTTGCAGGTTTGTCTGAACCTGCTGCGCGTTCTGCTGCTCGTTTAACTGTTTGTGAGGTGGATGAGTCATTGAGTCTTCATTCCTTGTATTTTGTTCCTTCTTTGGGCTGGATATTACTCGGGTATGGGTCTTTTCTTCTTTAATTCAATCCCTGTCTCCTTTTACTTCCGGTTCGTGGGCCAACTGGTATTCCTACCACGCCATTGCATCATTTCTGCCATGATAGCATTTAACTTGTGTTTGTTGGGCCTTTTTTGGGCTTGCCATGCCAGTTCCTTGTATTACTTTTCCCCTTAGTTTATGTTGCCTTGTATTCCTGCTGGGTCAATTCCCATATCATTTTGGGCATCCTTAGCCCATTTTATTTCTTAGGGCATCCTTGGCCCATCTCATTCTTTCTTGCTTTTTTCATTCCCATGGGTTTTTGCTAAATATTTTGGGCTTCCTCAACCCAATTACCATATCCTTTACTTTTGGATTTATTGGCCTTTGAACCAATCCCATTTACTAATCCCTTCCTTTGGGCTCTTTCGGCCGGTCTTTGCTTGCTTTCCACTTCTTATTATTCTCATGAGTTTATTACTTTCTTATTTGGGGCTCCCTTCGGCCCATTTGCCTTCTTGGGGGCCATTTTACTATTTTGTGAGTCTGTGTACCATTATTCCTGCCATTTGAGTTTAATGATTTTTCTTACTTTGCTAATTCTTCTTTTTTCACCCCTTTTATATTGTTTGGTTTCTTCTTGTCATTGGACCCTTTTGCTAAAATGGGCATCAACAAAGGCTAGCTAGCTAGAGAATGATTTGAGGAATGAAAAATGGTTTTGCAACCTCAATACGTTATTATTTAAGGTTGGCATTCAGCCCAATTTAAATTGCATTGTCATGGAATAATTCATAGAGCACGTGCATGGCTTTGTGATAAAAGGGATTACATGTTACAAGCATCATTTATCAGCATTGTTGTCAATCATGTATAATGCTATCAAAAGATTCAGCACACTCATTATGTTAGATTCCTTTATAGAAAGCATATTTTTGGACTATGGTATTTCTATAAATAATAAGAATAGTGTGGAGATTACAACAAGTTTCTTTGTTATCTCTATAATTGTAAGTATTTATATAGTTTGGAAGTTATGGCTCACAATAAAAATAATTAGGCCAAATTTCAAATTGAAGCCTCTAACTTTGACCTATTTTTAATTCAATTTTTTTAGTCCCTTAACTTTAATTTGTTTTCAATTTAGTCATTTCATCTAGTTTTGTCCAATCTTGCCAATAATTTTTGTATTTTTCAATTTCCAAAATGAAGGTGTTTTTGTGGAGCTAATGGTGTGGATTGGACAGAGAAACCATATTGGAAACAAATAGAAGTTAAAGGACTAAAACAAAAACAAAAACAAAGAAAAAAAACAAAAAACATTAAAGGACTGAATTGCAAAAACGTCGAAATTAGAGGATGTAATTTGTAAATCAACCAAAACATAATATTGGTAAATTGCTTGCTGTTGCAAAAATTTGAGATTGGCAAGTCAATTATCCGAGGTCTGAGACACCTTTAATTTGGATCCTAAAATTATTTTATACTTTTTTTTGAGAAAGTTTTAACTTATGGCGTCCGCTCCTAATGATAGCTCTTTTATTATCAGACCAAGGCACCAATTAGTTTTTGGTGTAGGCGGGAATTGAACCCCAAATTTCTTATTTAACCATCAGAAACTTTACCAGTTGAGTTAACTAGAACCCACATTTTATACTTAAGAAACAGTTCTTATGCCTAGTTGATTAAGTGACAACAGGAGGGAGAAGACAAATGATAGTCACGTGCCTTTGGCACTTATGCCGACTTGTTTGATGAAATAAGCCTTTGGTTGGATTGGTGTTTAAGATAGATCCTTCTAACATTGTTGATGAACCAATATGATTGGGCCATTATGATCTTTGCTTTGAAGATAACTAGAAATCCTAGTTACAGAAAATGGTCAACGTTTAAAAGTAAGTGATGATGCTCCAAATATCGTCAGTAAGCTACAAAGTTCTCTCGACCACACTTGATGCAACCTATAAAACACAGATCAAGAAATACCTTAAAAGGGCACCTGTGTGGTACCGGCCAAAGACCCTCCGAAGGTTAAGTTAGAAGATGCTCACAACCCTAGAGTGCTAGAGTTGAAGAATAGTATGCGTATCTTTGCTTGTGAGAGCCTTTGGGGTTTTTATAGTAGTATAGAACCGACCTTCTTTCTTTGCAAAAGAAGTCTTTTCCATATAGGACTTGTCATTAATTGGGCGGATATTGCGGAATCCTCTTTATATTTGGATTCTATTCCTATAGGGATTCTACACACCCTAACTATTCGTGAGACACAAGTTGTTTCTATTTACAAGGAGTTGACTCGTGTACTTCGAACCCGTCTACATTATGTCCGTTCATCCTGGATCCGTCTGCGTCAAGTATATATATTTTCTCCGTCATCTCAAATAGGTCTGTTCGTCACACCAATTTTATCCTCTTCAGCTGCCCCTTCACTCCATGAGTCCGTGACCTCCTAGGAGACGGGCTTATGGGGTGACGGTTTGATTTTTCCAATGAGTGACTTGGCCCGATGCGCTGGCATTGGTAATTAGTATTGGGTAAATAATTGTATAGGACACGTGTCATCCGCTTAGTGGTTGTTTGCTAAGAATGAAGCGTCCCTTCGTCTTCTGTGTCGTACCTCCTATATAAACTTACTTTTACCTTCCTGATTTCTCACTTTTCATAGAAATCAAACGATCAGAGCGCATCCGTTCACCTTGTCCAATTTTCAATCCGTTATACTTATACGCCTGTCATCCGAATTTCCTAACTGCATATCCACGACTGGTAAGCACTCGTTCTTTTTTGATTTATTCACTTTTATCACCATCGAATACTTTTAGATTCGTTAGTGTCTTAGGGTTTACCGTCACGTGTAGGTGACAGATGTCTAGTGCGTTGAGTAACCAGTCGTTTGTCCGCGACAGAGCGGGCTACGATGAAATACACCCATCAGGTCCAAAAGATCCTGACACTACAAGTGAAGAGAGTTCATCTTCTACCTCCCCTTCCTCAAGGAGTGAGGATAGGACAGAGAGTAACCTTAGTGATGGTCTAGGTCAAAGTGAACATCCAATCTAGTCCGTCATTGGTCCTGACGGGATGAGGAAGTTCATAATGCTTCCAATATGGACGGTCAACGACTTTACGTCCTCAATTAAGGAATCACACTTTAAAAATTTAAGAGATAAATACTAGATACCTAACAATATAACCCTCTGTCTGCCCTTCAAATCAGAGATGTGTTACTATGACGGCGTCGAGGGTGTCGGGATTTATGAGCAAATACTTAAAGCTGGGCTAAGATTTCCTTTGAGTTCACTTCACCGTCGACCCCTCCAATACCTGGGTTTGTCCGTCATGTTGTGTCAACTGGCATGAACTCCATGGAGGGTCTTCCTCGGTGTGGAGGTCCTGTATGGGGTTATGTCCGGCTGGAAGCGAAAGCTGACGGTGGAAGAGTTCTTTCACTGTTACCGTCCGGTTGAGATTACAAAATCTAAGGGTATGTATAGCCTTATGGCGAGGAGTTCGTTGCTGCGACTAGTGAGCAATACTCCAGATTCCAGCAGGGACTGGAAGTCTAGGTACTTCTTTCTAGACGGTAATGAGTGGATGTGTCATCCTGGTGACATAGAGTTCATGCCAGTTGACACAACATGCGGCATATTACCCCCGTCTGGTATGTACCCGTTCTTTATGTAATTTCAAATTATATATACTGTCGATATTTTTAACCGTCTTCTTCTTGTAGCTCAAGACCGTCCACAAGTTACACTCGAGGAGTGGAGTTTTTTGGAGAAGATTTTTCAAAAAACAAAGTTAGAAGAAAGAACTTGGTCAAAGTTGGTGAATCTAGATACCATTCATCGGTATTGTGACGGTCCAGAAAAGACAAAGGCAGCGAGTAAATACGAAAAGCAAGTCCGTCGATGTAAGTTTACTAAAATTATGCTTAGTTTAATTCTTTCCTTTCATGCCTTTAGCTTTTAAACTGTCATCTCTTTTCAGAAATGGATGATGCGAAGAGGAAAGCTTTCATTAAGCAGCAGGCTGCTGCAAAAAAGAAGGGTGGTCAAACGGATGGGACGGATACCTCCAAGCTGTCTGGAACCAAGAGAAAACCTTTTTTGGAGACTGACCATCAGTCCAAAAAACCAAAGGGTGCAACTAAGACCATCGTGGGTCTTCAGGCAGAGGTGAAGAAGATGGCCCCTCCCAAACAGGGGAAAGGAAAAGGCTTCATGACGAGTGGTCAGGCACCTTCGGCAGAGAAGCCGCTCGTCCTCCTTCTTGAAGATTCAAGGTACGCTTTGGGGAAGCTATCATCAATTCTAATTCCCGACGATTATAAAGACCTTGGAAATCACTTGACGGAGGTGATGGGAGAGACCGGTCTATTCAACATTGCCCAGGTATTCCTACATTCGTCTTTTTCCTACTTTACTTTTGTTGACTTCATGCCTTTAACGATTGAATCGTTTTCAGGCTATGCTAATGATGAAAGGGCTGATGGACCGTTGCCTTCATCACGAGACGGCTTTGGACCGCATAAAGGCTAAAGCTGTGAAGACAGAGGAGGAGCTAGCTCAGCTTCAAGCCTGGAGGGTGGTCCAGGAAAAGAAGTTGACCTTGTCGGAGCAAGTTTGCGACGACCTTGAGAAGCAGACGGAGGTCCTGCAGAAGGTCTTGTAAGATAAGGAAGCAGAAATCAAAGCGATCAAGGACCAGCTCTGTCAGGCTAAGGACGGTGCAATTTGTGAATATCGTGACTCTGAAGCGTATCTGTCGGAGTTAAGGGGGTATTTTTGCCGACGGATTTGATGACTGCCTCCGTCAAGTAAAGTCTGCTCACCTGGACCTGGACCTATCTAACATTTCAATAGACACCCAAGCCCAAACCTCCGTTCTTCCCGCCGCCTCAGAAAACACTGAAGATTTATTTGCGGAGGCTCATGATGCTGAAGGCGACGGAACCCGTGATGACGGTGATGATGGCAAGACCGCCCTTCAGATTCAAGCCCAAGTTGAAGATATTGAAACTGAATAGAAGGCCAAGGATTCCCCCATCCAGTAGCTTGACCTTTTTATTTTTTATTTGTAAAGTTTCAGTATTTTTTTTTGGACAATATTTGTATTGTCATGAACAAATTGCCTTCTATTCATGTACTCTGATTTTTTTTTTTCTTTTAAACTTTTATTGAGATTTATTTTCATTAAAGTATCAGTTTATTATGTGCGTTTTCAGTCATATTGTGTTAACTGAACACATTTTGAACCCGTTTTATATATGAACGGGAATCGTTTTAGGCGGCGTTAGCGTCCGTTCTTATAATTGCATCCGTTAGGCATTTTTTGTACTCGTCAGTTTTGCAAACAACGTTTTCCATATCCTCATGGGATTGATCCGTCTATTATGCATTTGTTAATGTCATTATATTCGGTGGATTGATCCGTCCACTTTTTATGGGCCATAATTTTCACATCCTTTTGGGATGCATCCATCCATCTAAGGACTTGATGATAATTTAACATCCTCTTAGGATGTATTCGTCCACTTAAGGACAAATATTTTTACATCCTTTTGGGATGCCCCCGTCCACTTGAGGACTTAATGGTTTCACACCCTCATAGGGTGCATCCGTCCACTTAAGGACTAATTTTTACATCCTCTTGGGATGCTCCCGTCCACTTGAGGACTTAATGGTTTCACACCTTCCTGGGGTGCATCCATCCACTTAAGGAATAATTTTTACATCCTCTTGGGATGCTCCCGTCCACTTGAGGACTTAATATTTACACCCTCGTGGGATGTATCTTTCCTCTTAAGGAATTGTTATATTTATTTACATCCTCGTGGACATTGTAATCAAAGTAGAAAACTGTCTGAATAAACTCCTCATGTATAAGTAGGAAATATGCCTCTTAGGCTTAAAATAATATTGTAAAAAATTTAAATAAACCTTAAATGACTGTTGAATTAAAAACTAGGAAAAAGTAGACCATGGAGCATTGCTCTATTTGTTTTCTCTTTTACTGGTATTATTTCTTGAGGTGCTCAGTGTTCCACGGGTGAAGCAATCTTTGTCTGTCCAGGGTCTTCAGATGGTAGGTGCCTTTTCTTACCCATGAGGTGACTCTGTAGGGGCCTTCACAATTTGGACCAAGCTTACCCTGAGTAGGATCTCTTGTATTGCCCATCACCTTTCTTAAAACGAGGTCCCCAACCTTGAAGTCTTTGTGTTTGATCCTGGAGTTGTAGTACTTGGCCATGAGATCTTGATATCTTGCAAGCCTTTGTTCAGCTGTTGCCCTGACTTCGTCTATTAGGTCGAGCTGGAGACGCATGGCCTCGTCATTTCTTCCTTCGTCGTGGTTATTCACCTTATAACTGGTGAGTCCAATTTCTGCTAGGATGATTGCTTCACTTCCATATGCCAACCGGAACGGTGTCTCGTCTATAGGTGTCCTCACCGTCGTCCTGTATGGCCATAGTACGCTAGGAAGTTCCTCCGGCCATATACTCTTTGCCCCCTCGAGCCGAGTTTTGATAATTTTTAGCAAGGATCGGTTCGTGACTTCAACTTGGCCATTGGCTTGAGGGTGTGCAGGAGACGAATAATGGTTCTTGATCCCAAGCTTTGAACAAAAGTTTCTAAAAGAGTTGTTGTCAAACTGCTTCCCGTTGTCTGAGACCAAAACTCTAGCTATGCCATACCTATAAATGATATTCTTCCATACAAAGTTGCGCACATTCGTTTCCGTGATTGTAGCTAGTGCTTTTGCTTTTACCCATTTGGTGAAGTAGTCGATGCCGACAACTAAGAACTTCAACTGTTTGGCTGCAGTGGGGAAAGGGTCCATTATATCCAAGCCCCATTAGGCGAATGGTCATAGGGCCATCATTGGTGTGAGTTCCTCAGTTGGTTGTCTTATAGAATTGCCAAATCTCTGGCATTTGTCGCAAGTCCTGACGTATATGGTAGGCCAGTAGTATCCAGCTTGGATTAGCTGGTGAACTAACAATCGTGATCCTAAATAGTTCCCGCAAATCCCTTCATGTACTTCTCTCATGACGTAATCTGCTTCCTCGGGGCCCAGGCACCTTAGGTACGAGCGCGAAAATTCTCTTTTGTATAAGACACCATTGATCAGGACGAATCGTGCCACTTGAACCTTCAGCTTCCTAGCAACTTCTTTGATGTCAGGCAGCCTGCCCTCCTTCAAGTAGGCAACTATTGGCGTGGTCCAGTTACTTTCAGAACCTATCTCCTGCATGTCGATGATATCAACAGTAGGTGAAGGTTGAACAAAGGAGAGTACCTTATCAGGGGTGATCATGTGATCTGTTGATGCAGCCTTTGCCAGACGATCGGCGTGCTCATTTTCTCTTCTTGGGATCTGTATGACCTTGGCGTGTAAGTCGTTCATCCTCCTTTTCGCCTGTTCTAGGTACATCCTTATCCTTGTGCCTCTGCACTCGTACTTACCGTTCACCTGATTGGTGACGACCTAAGAATTATAGTGGATAACTGTATGGGTGGTGCCGGCAGCTTTTGCAAGATCCAATCCTGCAATCAAAGCTTTATACTCCGCCTTATTATTCATCGTAGGGAAATTGAGGCGGATCATACACTCTACCTCGTCGCCTTCCGGGGATTGAAGTACGATGCCTGTTACGCTTGTTTGCTTATTGGATGAGCCGTTTGTATGAACACTCCATGGAGGATGCTCATCTGCCCCCTGGTATTTGAAACAAGTAAACTCCGCAATAAAATCGGCGACTATTTGTCCTTTCATGGCTGTACGCGGGCGGTATTGTATGTCAAATTCGCTTAACTTGATTGCCTACAGTGCCACTCGTCCGGCTGCTTCAGGATTGCTTAAGGCTCGTCTTAGTGGCTTGTCTGTCAAGATGACTAATGTGTGAGCTTGGAAGTAGGGCTTGAGTTTGCAAGCCGCCATGATTAAGGAAAAGGCGAGCTTTTCCATTAGCGGGTATTTTTCTTCTACGCCTCGAAATGCCCGGCTAGTATAGTACACGGGCTTTTGAATTTTGTCTTCTTCTCGAATTAAGACTGCGCTGACTGCAGCCGGTGACACGGCCAAGTATAAAAATAATTTTTCTCCTTCTTTGGTTGGGCTCAGCAATGGTGGGGTAGAAAGATAGGTCTTCAGATCATCGAAGGCCTGCTGACATTCTGCCGTCCACTTAAAGGATTTCTTCAATGTGCGGAAGAATGGTAGACATTTATCCGTCGCTGTTGATATGAATCTATTTAATGCAGCAACCTTGCCGTTGAGGCTTTGTACTTCTTTCACATTTTTAGGGAGTGTCATCTCCAATACCGTGCGGATTTTATCTGGGTTGGCTTCGATCTTCCTTTGGGACACCATGAATCCCAAGAACTTTCCTGCTGTCACCCTAAATGCACACTTGCTTAGGTTGAGCTTTATGTTGTACGATCGAAGGGCGTTGAAAGTTTCCTTGAGGTCGTCCTCTTTCCGGCTTTTCACTAGCATATCGTCTATGTACACCTGGACATTCCTTCCAATCTATTTTGCAAACATCTTATTCATAAGCCTCTGATATGTCGCGCCGGCATTCTTAAGGCCAAACTGCATCACTTTGTAACAGAAGAGGCCTTGACTTGTAACGAACGAGGTCTTTTCCTAATCTGCCTCGTCCATCTTGATCTGGTTGTATCCAGAAAAGGCATCCATGAAACTTAGCAACTGATGTTGGGCCATTGAATCTACTAGGACGTCAATCCTGGGGAGGAGGTAGCTATCTTTGGAATATGCTTTATTCAAGTCCGTGAAGTCTACACACATCCTTCATTTTCCGTTGGCTTTCCTAACCATTACTATGTTTGCCAGCCAATCAGGATAATAGACCTCTCTAATAAAGTCTGCTTCCTGTAATTTGCGGACTTCCTCTACTATAGCTTGGTCTCTCTCTTGTGCGAAAATGCGCTTTTTCTGGCGGACTGGCGGAAAGGCAGGAAATACATTCAACTTGTGGACCATGACCGAGGGGTCAATCCCGGGCATGGCTTCATGGCTCCATGCAAAAACGTCCTAGTTCGCTCTAAGAAACGTTACAAGTGCCTGCAGGATCGTCGATCTGGCGAGGGTGCCGATCCGTGTCATTCGCTCCGGCATAGAATCATCTAGGGGTATTTCCCTAAGCTTCTCAACGGGTTCTGCCACTGTCCGTTGTTCTTCGATTCTCATTGTCTGCATTTGGTCATCCATCTCCATCATCGCCACATAACATTCTCACGCAGCTCCCTGGACGTAGTTCCCCTATCTCGTATTTAGTAGGAAACTTAACCATTAGATGATAAGTCGAAGTTACGGCCTTCCAAGAATTAAGAGTTGGTTGTCCAATTATAGCATTATAGGCAGATGAGCAATCGACCACCAGGAACGTGACATCTTTGGTAATTTGCTGGGGATACTCCCCAATGGTTACGAGCAGAGTGATAGTGCCGAAAGGGTATACCTTGCTTCCTCCGAACCCAACGAGGGGAGCATTTGTTGGGATCAGCTGTCCTTTATCGATCTTCATTTGCTGGAATGTCGAGTAGTAGAGGATATCGGCAGAGCTTCCGTTGTCAATCAGGATCCGGTGCATGTTGTAATCTCCTACTCATATGCTAACAACGAGTGCGTCGTCATGCGGGTGGTAGAGACATCGAGCATCGTTTTCCGAGAATTCGATGATAGGTGTTTTGACCTGTGCTGTCTTGGGAACGAAGTCCGTTAGTTGGATGTTTTGAGCCGTTCTAAGGTAAGTTTTTCGAGCCTTTTTGGATGACCCGGAGGTCGCTGTACCCCCTACAATCATCCTTATATCCCCCATCGGTGGTCTTGGGCGTTCATTTTCTTGTCGGGGAATCTGTTACTGTGGTGAGTCCGTTCTTTCCTTGCTAACGAACCTTTGCAACTTTCCTTGCCTTATGAGTGCTTCTATTTGTTGCTTCAAGTCATAGCAGTTTGCTGTGTTGTGGCCGTGGTCTTTATGAAAGGGGTAGTATTTGTCCCGAGGCCTTTTATTGGGGTCTCCTTTCAGCTTACCTGGAAAAGTAAGGGTCCCCTCATCTTTAATCTGTATCAAGACTTGGTTTATTAGGGCTGTAAGCAGAGTGAAGTTTGTGAACCTCTCAGTCGGGGGTTTAGAGCGCCTTTCTTCTCTTTTGTCTCCCGTTCTTGCGGTCTTCTGTCCCTTGTCTTGATGTGCTTCGTCCTGCCTTTCTCTCTTCCTGGAGGGCTTTTCTTGTCGGGCTAAGAGCGTATCCTCTGCGTTAATATACTTGGTCGCCCTGTAAAGTACATCAGACATGGTTTTTGGGTCATTCTTATATAAGGAGAACAGAAACTTACCCTTCCTCAGTCCGTTTGTGAATGCGGCTACTAGTATTTTATCGTCTGCTTCGTCAATTGAAAGTTCCTCTTTGTTAAAGCGGGTGATATATGACCTCAGTGTTTCGTCTTCCTGCTGTTTGATGTTCATCAAGCACGTGGTGGACCTTTTGGACCTGTGGCCTCTGATGAAATGTGAAGCAAATTGAGCACTTAGCTCCTTGAAAGTATTGATAGAGCCTGGCGTCAATCTGTTGAACCAGACCCTTGCGGAGTCTCTCAATGTCGTAGGGAAGGCCCTGCACATTATTTCGTCTGCTACTCCTTGCAGATGCATCAGCGTCTTGAAGATCTCCAGATGATCCAAAGGGTCTTTGGATCCGTCGTAGCTTTCGATCTGAGGCATGCAAAATTTTGGAGGAAGAGGGTACGAGTTAACGATCACTGTGAATGGTGAATCCGTCCGATGAACTAAGTCATCAAGGTCGTTAGATACTCGTCCTTTGAGAGCGTGCATCATAAAATCCATGCGCTCCTTCATCATTTGCATCTCCTCAACCATATGGGACGGAACCTAGTCTGCTGTTGATGGTTGGTTCGTGTCTTGTCGTTCGGGCCTGCTTTGGGCGTTGCTCCCTTCCGGCCCCTGCTGATTTCTCTTTTTGGCGCTGCTGGCCTCCTGTTCTTCCTTCTGAGTGTTGAGTATTGCGTCTTTCTGGCACAATTGCTCTTCTAGGTCGTGATTACGTTTTGTGAGGCGTTTTACCGTTGCTGCGAGGGTTTGAACCTGCCTTTTGAGAGTTGTGGTGTGTGTTTCTCCTTAATCGTTCGTCGTGGTCGCCATCGAGTGTGTGAGTACCATGCAACTTTTTGTCTAGAAAGCTCAAAATTATGACTTTTCCTTGTGCCTTCCCACAGACGGCGCCAACTGATGATGCTCCAAATATCGTCAGTAAGCTACAAGGTTCTCTCGACCACACTTGACGCAACCTGCAAAACACAGATCAAGAAATACCTTAAAAGGGCACTGGTGTGGTACCGGTCAAAGACCCTCCGAAGGTTAAGTTAGAAGATGCTCACAACCCTAGAGTGCCAGAGTTGGGGAATAGTATGCGTACCTTTGCTTGTGAAAGCCTTTGGGGTTTTTATAGTAGTATAGAAGCGACCTTCTTTCCTTGCAAAAGAAGTATTTTTTATATAGGACTTGTCATTAATTGGGCAGATATTGCGGAACCCTCTTTATATTTGAATTCTATTCCTATTGCGATTCTACATACCCTACCTATGCGTGAGACGCAAGTTGTTTCTATTTACAAGGAGTTGACACGTGTACTTCGAACCCGTCTACATTATGTCCATTCATCCTAGACCCGTCCACGTCAGGTATATATATTTTCTCCCGTCATCTCAAATAGGTCCGTTCGTCATACCAATTTTATCCTCTTCAGTAAGAAACGCAAGGATGAAATATTTATCCAAAACGGAGGTAATAAATGAAAGGGAAATGGCATTCATACAAGGATAAGACCCTAAAAATGTCTTTACATCAATGCCATCTATACTTTATAAACTTAAACAAATACAGAAAGACTTAAAAAAAAAAAAAAAAAACAAAGCTGATGTACAGACTAAATCATTGAAATCAACTGCTGGAGACATGCATGGTTTATGCCAGGTGAGCTAACAATGACCTAGAGCGAAATCTAACCACTCATTAAGCTAAGTAAGAACAATTCTAGAGACACACCAAATCACACACTTAATTGTAATTTTATAATTTGTTGATTTGTGCAATTGTGAGTAATTAACATTTTTTGCCCGCTAATAATTTGAGTGACCCACTACTTTTTGTGACTATTCACAATTGCACAAGTCAACAAATTATGAAATTAAGCTTACGATTGAGTGTCTTTAAAATGGTTTTAGAGAGTGCATCCATACAAGAAAAAAAAAAAAAAACCTAGCAAAGAGACCAAAGCCACGGACCTGAGAGTCCAAACATCTATAGTATTGTTAGTAGTAGTAATGTGAACATAAAGATTGGGGAGAATAAAATACCACTATTTTTTGTGCCACAACTTTGGGTCAACTCTAATGTGTGTATTTTTTGGGGTAAGAAACAGATGCATTACAAAAGCTAAGGAAGCGAAACGAAGGTGAGAACCAGTTGCCATCGAATTATCCAATACACAAAACCCTGAAACAGCAACTAGAAGAAAGGAAAATATAACAAAATCCGGATCTTGGGACCTTCCCAGCCAGCAAGGGCATTGGTAATCCTATTCACCTCCCTAAAAACATGCTTAACCATATTCCCTAAAAACATGCTTAACCATATTATAAGGAATCCTCCATTATAGAGACATGCACTCATCCTTCGAAGGCAAAAAGTTAGTGTGAATGTTAACATAACAATTTAGGAAATAGACCTCAACCAAGGAATCTGGCTCCCCAAAAATATAATTCTAACGTCACCAACTGAAAGCGATAAAGAGAAAATAGTTAATTTTAAAAAGTAATAGATAATAACTCATAATTTATCAGGCCAGTACAAAAAATAATAATTCCAAATTGTAGAGGAAATTTTAGGGCAGGAGAGAGTGAAGGGAGCGCTGGGTAGCTGGGCTGTCTTTACCCTTTTCCTAGCGCATAGATGTCTACCCCATTGGTCATGAGAAAGCGTGAGAGGCTCCACTTCTTTATAAATTGTCACATACCTTATCACTTTTTAGGGGCACAATTCTCCATACCTACGAGCTATCTTTCCACGAAGAAAACCTGAAAAAGAGATAGAGATCCTCCATTATTCTGATTTCTGACTTTCCAAACTCTTCTTTTGGCATCTTTCTTTGCTAATCTTGACTTTCATCATTTTATTATTAACTTAAGACTTGCACATTTCTTTTCCTATTGTAGTTTGTAGAACTAAAATATGGCATAAATTTCTTAAAATTTTTAATCATTCGTTGATAAATAATAACCTAGAATTTATTGCAAAATTTTAATAATTCTATGGCAGAATTACCGAGCCATAGTTTGTCAAGTACTCAGAATTCAGAATATTTATAGTGTTGGTTTCATGATATTTCAATGACTAAAATAAGGCAATTATAGTTTCATGCAGTGAGAATTATGTAAGTGTCACTTGTCTGATGTCTCCAACACAATGGCTATTTTGTGATGGAAAAAAAAAAGTAGTCTTTTCTAGGCTATGTCAATACTAGTTCAGCAGGTGTGAAGACTTTATCATTTTGCTGTTGCAGTTAAAATTATTTACTTATCCTTTTTTTTTTTTTAATTTTTAAAATTTTCACATTACAGCTTACAAGCAGAGCCAAGCAATATGACAGGACGACTAAAGACCCAAAAAGAAAAAGAAGTAAAAAAAAAAAAAAAAAAAGAAGTTGTCCTCGTGACCTGACTCGGATTTAGCAGTGTTTTTTTTTTTTTTGGTGATGTGTAGTCTTAACTTTAGCAGTTAATAGACAATGGAAGGTCCAAATCTTTGTCCACATGTCGAGACTTAGCTAGGGTACTCAACAAGAAGACGAGTAATTCTGCAGAGATATACAAAAATTTTCTTGACATTTTCTCTAGTAAGTTAGTGCAAGTCTATGCAGGTTTACATTTTTAGAGGAACAGTGTCAAATCTGATGAAATGTGAATTCGTCAGTTATCGTGCGTGCATCTGGGTAAAGTTGTCCTTCCGCCCTTAGTACTCTGAGGATGGAAGAATATCTTTCTTTTGAGTGGTCACCGGTGTGGTGCCTGCCACAACGGCTCTGATGCCAAAGTCAGTATCAAAGAATTTCTGGGAAATAAACGAGCATAAGTACCAACAATATATCTATGGATGTATTTTTTTTATGTACCTTGCGTTTATGCTGGGGAGGTTATATATGTGTGTGTACTCCTAGCCGTTGTGGCTATTATGGTGACTTCAGTGTGTAACGCCTTACTCTTCATTATGTGGGCCTTGATTTGGCTTCCAACAGTCTGTATAGCTATCCTTGTAACCATCCGAGTCTTTCATTTGACTGCATTGAATAGTTTCTTTACCTCTGTCGTTGGGGTGGTTCACTTCGTCAGTGGTGCATGGTAGTTCGTCATCCATAACTCCCTCGTTTGTCTGGATGAGTTCGTTCAGGTATGTCATGCTCATTGGTCCCATCAAAATCCACACCCATTTTTATGATAATTTATGGTTAAAATATATTAATTTCACATCTTGCAGTAACATGAATTTTATTTTGTATTAATTACAATTATATAATATTTTAAAAATTATGAGAAAAATATATATAAAAGTTTATATATATTTTCTAGTTGAATATATTGATCTTAATTTTAATAATGTAAGGACGCAGATTTGGCGTTCCAACCTAGAGATGGATGGATCGGTTCAAAAGGTCCAAGAACAATGAATTTATAAAGAGTGGGGAAAGAAAGCTGGACTATATTAAATTATACAATTGAACAAGATAAGTTAAGATTACAAAAAGAAATAAGTAAAGAGCTTAAATTCAAGAAACTGTCCTCCGCAAGAGTTTGAGGAGGCCAATTTTGATATTTACTGTTCTTAGTTTAGATACATGCTCCACTCTTAATGTATACAGTCTTTTTGCTTTTTGTTTTTTCTCCTCCTTGCTATGAAGAATTTCTTCACATTCTATAGTTCCTTCTAGATCATATTGATTCTACACTTATTGATCATCTGAGTCTTCACTTGAATGCCTGTCTCATCATGCACCTTCTTTGACCTTCTGTGAGTTGCAGTAGGCAAGGTCGTACTGTTCAGGGGTCTTCTCCACATAAATGTAGACAGAAGAGTTGGTATAACATATTTAATACGGTGGTAGCAGTTTTTCCTTAGATATTTTCAGGGGCTACCTTTCCTCAGTCATGATACACGTCTCTATAGTTAGAATTATGCAGGGATCACTCCTCGGACCACCCCCACCCATCTCAAGCGTACCAAATTCTGTTCAGGGATTCTTCGTATTCATTTACCTCTCCTCGGACATTACGCCGTCCTCGGATAAAACTTAAGGCCCAATATACAATTTTGGGCCTTTATCCCCACAAATACTATAGTTTGGCCATACAATAAAAGTTTATTGTATGACCAAACTATAGTATTAAAATTGAGATCAATATATTTAGCAAAAAATGAAATTAAGATTGATATTAACAGGTATTTTATGGTATCCGTTAAAAAATAGTTTTACGTCAAATCATTTTGTTTTATGTCAAATTTTTTATTAACTTTATAAAATATAGAGCTAATAAAGCTAATTTATTAAATTTAACTTATCACTTAGTAATTTTTTAAGTCACCTTATTAGTTTATACTAATTTTTTATGAGATTTATTAACGTGTGCCCTTATGACAAAGTAAACAATTTTAAGAAATTTTTAATGGAAAAACGAAAAAATAATTTATTATTTTGACAACTTTTTCGATTTTTTATAAATTTTTTTTCAAAATAAATGTTAATATATGTCCTAAAAATACACATTAACTAAACCTTTTTTTATTACGTTAACCCCACAGTAAACCATCCTTAACTCTTAAGGGAGATAAATGCCATTAACATTTCCCTAAAACTAAAACCAATGTGCTCTCCCTTTTCCATTGGAGTTTAGTGTAATCTTTTTTTCTTAATAAAAATTTGCAATTCATAAAATAAATAAATAAAAAAGTGTTAGCAATCAAAACCATTTTTCCTAGTATTAATTGAGTAATTGTAGAATGATTGTGAATTTAACGGTGGTGATAAGTGCTCACTGTACATCTGCTATGTGATGGACACAATGAGCTCACTAGATTCTCATCCGATTCCGACGGCACCAACTACAAAAAATCGTTTGCCGAGGTCAAGGTTTTACAATATGATGATACATGCTGTCTTGTGGCAAAAAAACACAAGGGCAATTGTGACTTTGGGCAGACCTAAGCCCCACTAAATCCCCTGTTTTACTGTTTCCTTCTTTATTACTGACAAACCAAACCAAAGCAATGATCAACCTCAAATTCCATTTATGTTTCCACGTTAACTTTTTCTTTTCTTTTTCTTCTTTTTATCCTTTAAGGTTCACTAGTCTCGCACTCTTACTTCAGCGCGTGGTAGCACCCTCATAACCTGCACCTGAGGTGACATTTTTTTTTTCTTCATCCGGAATATCTGAAACTCTTCGAGTATCATTCTTTTGCGTGTGTAATCAAAGTCTGATGCCACGATAAAAAGTATAATATGTGTTGCAACTCGTTTACGTGGCTGGTTGTAATTGTTGGAAGAGTGTCTTCAGATAAACCTATTATTATCTCTTTACTAATTACAACTCGTAACATTGACAAATTATGACAAAAATTAGGTCTTTTGTTGTGGCATTAAAACTGCTCTAATTAAGAAGCTTTTAGAAGGTTTTTGAACTTAGAGCCTTGTAAACTTTGTGAGAGGTTAAGAAACTACTAGGCCACATGAAGTGACACTTGTTTATCATACATTGTAACCACAAATATTCTCGTGACATCAAAATTATTCCACTTTAAAAAGTCACTTTATGCTAAAAACCTTGTAACTAAGTAGCATAGCTTATTCCCCTTTATTAGGAGAATCAAAGTTTGAATATCCCATTTCTCAATATTGTAACTATTAAATTATAAAAAACAAAAAGTTTACTTGTTTCCTAAAGTTTCTCTTGTTCCACTCGGAAGTAAATATGATAGTAGTAAATACATGGACCGAATACACATTTGACTAATTTATAGATATTTAAACTTTAATTATTCTATATAAGAAAAAACATAAATCTCCTAAAAGAAAAAGAGAAATGTGTGACACTTCTAATAAAGAAAATGTTTATTAATTACACATTTGGTCTTCAACTTTGTCTCATGTTTCAAATTGGTTCTCAACCTTTCAAATGTTTCAAATTAGTCATTAACTTTTTAAACGTGGGTTAAAAAGGTACTCGTCAACTGTTGTGAATTGGTGAATGAAAAGATATAGTCCTGGAAAATTGAAACATTAAAAATCAAGTATTAATGCTGATGAGAAGCCCAAATGATAGTTTTTGTAATTTTTTTTTTTATAAAAGAAACGTCATCAGTTGTTTTTTTTTTTTGATGAAATGGTAGAAAAAACGTCATCAGTTGTTGTAAATTGTAAGAAGATGAACATGTTAGGGACATTTTTGACACCAACATTGAGTTAACAAAAAAGAACATAACGACCATCATCAACTAGAACTAGAGTTCTAGATTAGCATTTGTGTTTGATTTTGGTAATTCTATTTACCAAGTCATTTTTATCACCAGTTAACGATGGAGACCTATTTGACATACATTTAAGAAGTTAAGAACTAAAACAAAATATTTGAAAGAATAGAGATCATTTTCAAAATATGTGACAAAATTAAGGACTAATTAAATCCTAGAAAATAATAAACCTTAGCACACACGTTGCATAGATCAAAGAAAAATTTGATTTCATGGTACACTTCACTAGTGTTTCGACGCTCCAACACCGCGTGAAGCAATTCATTCCATTTTTGCATTAACAGTGAATCTGGGCCCAAACATTCTCTCTCTCTCTCTCGCTTTGAGCCTGAGAGTGAGCGAGAGAGAGAGAGAGAGAGAGAGAGAGAGAGAGAGGCTTTTTTATTTTGACTCCTCAGTCATCGCCTACCTATTTCTTCTAGGCTTCCTGTCACCAGACTCACCACCACCAAAATCTGCTAAAATCTAGCAAAATTTGGCAGTGAGTTAGAGCATTTTCACTAAGGATGTTAAAAGGAGTGTATGCTAAATTTTAGCATCACAACATCAAAAAAGACACTCTATCAAAGATTTTAAATGGTAAAATTTTTGCCATACTGCTACAGTGAGCTTGTATTAATACAAGCTCACTGTAGCTTCAATTGTAAAAAAAAAAAATTATTTTATTCTTATGTTGGTGAGGTGGTTGGCTGTTGTTTGTATTAAGTTATTTTACTATTATTTTAATAAGTAGTTTATATTATTTAAATGAAATGATAAAAAAAATAGAAGTTTTGATATAAATGATATTGTAAAGTGGTGTGGTATATGTTATAAAAATAGGTTTGGGAGTGATATATGCTAAAAATTTTAGCCACCTCGGTGAGAATGTCTTAAGTAAGTTTGCCTAGGCCTCTCCATGTTTCAAGACTTTTGGGTCCATGGAGCACTGACCAATCCTCTCTTTCATATTGCAAAAGAAATGTTGAGCTAGTCTCTGATCAAATCCTATTGCAAAAGAAATGTTGAGTACTAAAAAGCAATTGGTTTGAGTGTATGACTGGCCTTGAAGCTTTTTTTTAAGAACCAATATTTACACCTATTTATTACCAAGAGCGTTTGTTTTTGTCTCATCTCTGACAAACCCATCTGTCTTCTATGATGTCTTTCTCATCCCACCAAAGGCATAGACGCATAGCTATACTTCAATCAGTTAACAACATAATGTGATTCTCTACAACTTTCCCAAAACCACCTTTCTGCAATTCTGCCACAGTAACACACACACACACACACACACGAAACCTCCATATTTGGCAGAACCCACCCTTTGTTTCAGAAACAACAAAAAAAAAAAAACCAAACCACTTGCTCTTAATTTGTGCCAAAAAAGTTAAACACATTATTGGGTACTCTTTTAAGTCTTGCCAAAACATAAACTTTCTGCCTCAACACACAAAACCTTCATCTTTTCTTTTGGCAGAACCTGCCTTTGTTTCATAAACAACAAAAAACTAATAAACCGCTAGCTGTTTGTGCCAAAAGAGTTATACACATTATTGGGTACTTCAAACTCTTACAAAACACAAAACTTCTTGAGTTTTTAGATAGAGATGGGTTGTGTTGTGTCTAGGAAAGATGAAGAAGACGATGTTGTGTCTATCTGTAAAGACAGAAAACGCCTCATAAAATTGGCGGTGGAGAGGAGGTATGCTCTTGCAGATGCACAGTGCAAGTATAATCACTCGCTTTGTGCTGTAGCAGCAGCTATAAGGCTGTTTGTTGCTCGGCATTCATGTTCATCTTCTTCATTTCTCATCACTTTTCCTTCTTCTTCTGAGACCACTGAGACCCTTATCTCCAACCCCATGTTCCTTCAACAAAGACCATCTGAACCCACCCATGAAACCATTTCATGTCCCACCTCAGATTCTACAGCTTTTTTGGACTCTACTATTAAGATAGTAAGTAAAAAACAAGACCAAGAAGATATTGATGACAATGAGGTTGAGGATGAAGAAGAAGAAGATGGAGATGTGGTTTGTGAGCATTTTTTCGATGAGGGGGCTCAGCCAGTGGCAGGTGTACACAAAGATTCTGGTTGGGATTTCTTCAGTCTGTTTGATGGAGTGAGAACACAAGTGGAGAATGAGTTTAGTTCTGAGGAGGATCTGAGGGTGGTGAGAGAGGAAGAAGGGATTCCAGAGTTGGAAGAGGATGGAGAAAGAGGAATGATGAGTGAGAGAAAGGTTGAGGATTTGAATAATGATGAAGTAGATCATGAGGAGGGTGGTGAGGTTGAGTCTGTGACAGAAGGGGATGATCTTAATGTGAGCCAAGAGGAGCACAAAAGTTTTAGAGTGATTGATACACCCACTGATGGGAGGGAATTGTTGGAGGCATTGAAGGATGTTGAAGACCATTTTATCAGAGCTTATGATTCTGGTTTGGAAGTTTCTAGGATGCTGGAGGCCAATAGAGTTCCAATGCTGTCTGGTTTGGAGGAAATAAAAGGTTGGTTCTTTTCTCTCTCTCTCTTTTTAAAAATTTTTTTTTTTTTATTTCCTCTCAATATTATAATTTATAATTTCTCGTGATTCGTACATGCTTGCCGTAGTTCTATGTGTATATATATATATATATGGTTAAATTAGAGGAAATTAGTTACGTTTGCTTCCATGGAATGCAATTGAGGAATAAAATGTCTTGGTGCCTGATTTTGATGCAGAGGGTTATGTGTCACTGGCGGTTGTAAGATGTGACATTGTAGGCTATTTTATTTTTTATTGAAGAAATTGTGTAATGTGGGAATTAGATTTTAGGTATATTCTGCCAATTTCAAAGAATCATCCCAAAGGAGTAGGAACTCACTTTCCAGTTTCCATCTTGTAGGAATGCATACAAAGAATGTATGCATACAAAGAATGTATGCCCTTGTGGTGATAGATATAATTGAAGTCATCAAATTCCGTTTCCTTGAATTGAATTTCCAAAAACCAAACCATTCTTGGACCTGAAAATTTGAACTGTCTTTCCCTACTCATCAAAAAAATGAAAATTTGAACTGTCCTTCTTAAACATTTTTTTTTCTTAATGCCATTTGTCATGGTGTTCCATACAGATTTTACCTTTTTATTATTAAATTTCTGACAATCATTATCTTTGTCATGTGTTGGACATTGCTCATTTACCAACTTTCATCGTATCTTAGTTACTTCATCTATTCATCCATGAAATTTGGGTGCAGAGAGCTCAACTAAGCTCATTCGGTCAATTACATTGAATCGATCCACCTCATCTCGGTCTTCCTCATGTAAAAGTCTCCTCTCATGTAGCTCCAAAAGTTCTTCAACATGGACAGAATTAAAGAGTGATTTATTTGATGACTATGGAGGAATGGAATCTGGAAGCCATTCGCTAACACTAGAAAGGTTATATGCTTGGGAGAAGAAACTCTATGAGGAGGTGAAGGTAAATCTCATTCATATGCTTTCTTATGATTTCCTCCCAGTTTCTTATTGCTTTGTTAGTCACTTTTACCACTTGTTTGCAGTATTTTCATTCTCTGCTAAAAAAAAGAGAGACATGGGACACTCTTTGTACCATCATTATATAGATATGGGTGATTAAAATAGATAGCCAGTCATTAGGGAACCTTTTATCTGTTTTCTTGTTTTCTGTTACCTATCTACTGTCTTCTTTAATGAACCACTCTTCTTTTATTATTATTTTTTTATTTTTCCTCTTTTTAGGCTTGGTAATTTACTCTTGAACGCTCCCACTGGTTCTAACTAGCCTAAAGGCCATTGGCTAACGACACTGTCAATCTCTGCTTCTTATGCCTTCAATTTGTTTTTTAACATTATCCAAAGGCAAACCTTTCTTTTCTCTTTTGCATGTGTTAGTTTTTACAGTTGAAGTATTTATATGCTGTAGCAATGGACAAACTGAATCCAAATATGACTTAGAAATTTAGGTCAAACAACTTGTAGGTCTATTTAAGACTAGAAAATCTTTGTTTCTGAAGGGAAAAAACAAATGAGGCAGATTTATGGTGTCATGAATGTGACCCTTGGGAGTAAAAACATGTTTGATTGGCTGAAACAGAGTTTTGAAAGCAGGGGAGGTCAGCTGTCAATTCTGCAAAGCTTTCAACTAGGTTTTTTTGAAGTAAAACTAATTACTGAAGTTCCATTAAAGAATGGGAACAGCCATTTTCTTTCATCTGGGATGCAGATTTTGCAACCAGAAAGCTATCAATTTTTTACTGCTGCACTTTGCCTGTGTCTGTGCTTAGTGTCATATTTTGTTCAAAGCTAGTCCCAAGACCAAAAAAAGGAGAAGGGTTGCGGTAGGATGACAGCTAGCATAAAATTTAGTCACTCCATTATGAATGGATCCACTACAGATACTTTTTGTAGACACCTTAGTAATCACAATTCACTAAACATTGTTTCATTACCAACTTTCTTGAACACGTTTTAAATTAAATTATCAGGCTGGAGATGAGAACAGGAAATTTTATGAGCGAAAATGCTCTAATTTGAGGAACCAGGATGCCAGAGAAGATGGAATCTGCTCTGGGGACAAAACGAGAGTTGAAGTAAAAGACTTGCATGCAAGGATCTTGGTTGCAATACGAAGTGCAGAATCAATCTCCCAAAGAATCGAAAAACTGAGAGACGAAGAGTTGCAGCCACAACTTTTAGAGCTAATAAATGGGTAAGAAAGTTGATGACAGAAATTTGTCGGTTAGATTAAAGAAGCTTGAAATTTCAAATTTTGTGATAACCTCCAATTCTGCCACTTCTGCAGCCTAATGCAACACTGGAAGATAATGGTGGAATCATATGAAACTCAAAACCGAATCATGTGTGAGGTTAAATCTTTCAACTGTCCTGCCTATGGAAAGTTTTGCAATGATTCTCACCGTCTTGCAACCCTTCAGCTCGAAACAGAAGTTCAAAATTGGCGCACTTGCTTTACTGCATATGTTTCTGCTCAGAAGGCATATATTGAAGCTCTTGATGGTTGGCTATCCAAGTTCATTGCCCCTGAAGTGGAATTATACTCCAGAGGCAGGTCTTCAGTCCCACGGCCTATTATCAGTGGGCCACCGTTGCTTGTAATCTGTCGTGATTGGTTAGCTTTCCTGGAGAAGTTGCCAGAAAAAGCAGTGACTCATACCATGAAAAGCTTTGAGAAGGATATTCGGGCTTTGTGGGTTCAACAAGGAGAGGAACAGCACCAGAAAAGGAAGGTTGATGGACTTGCCAGCGAACTTGACAGGAAGGTCCTGGCATTCCAGCGGGCAGAGAGCAGAATTCTTGAATCAAAGCTTCATGAGCATGAATCACAGGCAAATGTACGTAGTCGGATTGAATACTTGACGGAGAGGAAAGCCATGTTGGATATGTTTAGGAAGAGGCTAGACATGGAGAAAGAAAAGCACCATAATAGCTTGCAAGTTACGCAGCATGTCACTGTAAATGGATTTCCAACTGGATTTTCTTCTGTTTTCAAGTCCTTGCTTGGGTTTTCAAAGGCTTCTGAGAAAATGTATGCTGATCTTTTGGCATTCGGCAAAAATGCAAAGGTCTTAGATGAAGAGGTGAGCAAATAACTATACAACAAGGAGGAATGGACTTTGAGCACTGGATTTAAAGATAACAGTGTGTAAAGAAAGCTGGAAAATGGTTTCGAGGATGTCAGTATTGTTAATTGTCAAAATGTATATTTGGTTAGGATCTGGAGTTGAGAATGAGTTAGTACCATTTTCTCCAAAAATAGTAAATTCACAACTAATAATGGCAACTTCTATTATCTTGTCTATTAGTCGCAAACTTGTACAAATTAAATTCACCTTTTCCTAAAAACTAAATTTACTGCTCCCATGCACTAATATTGTAATGCACAAGAGGTAAGCATCTCAATTCCTAACCCTTTCTTAAAACATAAGAGCAATTCACATCATTTGTCTCAAAACTATTTGATAAACAGCAAGGTGCTTCTCTAACACTCAAACACACATAAGCTAGGGAACTCGATTGGCATAGGTGGTATTGAGGGCAGATCATACACTCAAGTTTTTCCTGTGTTGAGAGAGAGAGAGAGCTTAAACCGTGACAAACTCAACTGAGGTCTTCTTCTGTATGATCACATTTTCCCTTCTAAGTTTTTCTTATTAAACTCGACACTAATACAGTAATACTATTTTCCTCTAAACACCTTAAGCTAGTGCTTCGAAAGGAGTAGCTTTCCATCTCTACATGAAATCTCTGAAATCCAACACCATTTAAGCTCACAAAGCTTTGAGATATCGTTATCCATTGATTCACAAGGTGCGCTGCTGCCACTTGATATTAGAGCAGCGCTCGAGGGCTGTTTGCTTATAAAGTTGTCAACTGAATGCAGGGCCTCTTCTAGTTCTTGCCACACTTGGTTCATTGTAGCTAGACGTTGTTTGGGTACTTTCACAGAACACCTTAGGCCTAGTTGTGCCATCTTCAGCATTATCTACATGTTGCATGGCTCTGATAGAAGATTAACATCTATAATTTCTTCAACGCTGCCTCTCTCTAAGCTAGGCCTTGTCTGCATGCATTTTGTTCATTAGACATAATCCCCATTTTATTTAAACTTGGAACTAGCTAGTAGGGTTAATAACTTAATGAATGTGTCGGTTTAGTTGCCCTTATTTGCTTCAAGGTGAGACAAAAAATGACTTATAAACTAGTTTTGAAAAAATAAGTTGGCTTATTTGCTTAAAGTTACTTTTTGCTCGCCTTTAACCAAATAAGCGTGGTCAAACACACATTAATAAATTGAAACTTTGAATTATATGAGACTACCTTAAATTGTCATGAAAATCACAATCCTAATCTCCTATTAGGAACTTCCAAAATACAGTTGTTGTAATACTCAAACACCAATAAAAATGTCATCACAATAAAATAATAGTACATGGACTTGAGAAGTAATGTGAAAAGGTTAATTTTATGTATTAGATGACTTTTGTTATTGGTTTAGAGTAACACCTTAATGATTTTTTTGATGAACAAATAGGTGCTTCGATTACTTACCCATTCAATGATATGATAATTAGACAGCCTTTCATTAGAGTAAACTGCAAGTCGTGCAGCCACAAGTTGCAACAATATGACACCAAAGCTATAGACATCGCTAAATGGGGTCAAGTGGAGACTCATACAATAAGCCGGATCAAGGTATCTTGGTGTTCCTTTAATTTGGCTACTGACATGTGATTGGTCCTCAGTAGGCCCCGTCTTCACTATCCCAAAATCCGAAACCTTAGCTTCGAACTCATCTCCTACTAAGATGTTACTTGGTTTTATGTCGCGGTGGATTATGCTAGGCTGAATCCCTTCATGCAAATGAGCAATGCCTGCAAAATTTTCAACCAACTTAATTAACACCATTTTTTCTTTGTTTTCGATTTTTACAATTATTACAAATTTTATTATATAAATAAATGTATTTTTAATATTAAAAAAATCAGAAATTTATTTATTTTTGCTGACGTGCTACCAATAACATTTATTATCACGCCAGTTTATAATCATTTTAGTCTAATGAGGACTGCACCTTTAGCTGCTCTAATGGCTATGTTTACTCTCAGCCTCCAAGTTAAGCTCCTCCCTCTCTTTCCGACATGGTAATAGTATATGAAGTCAACTAAGATAAACATATTTAGGAATGTTAACATGTAGCAATGCATGCCCTTCAACTTACCCGTAATGTACTCAAGCAGAGAACCATTTTGGAACGTACTCATAAACTAATAATTTTGCACCTTTTGGTCCTGTTCAAGGCATAAATTAAGCTTTCAAAATAAAGAAGGGGCAATATTTGGGTATAATTTGTACATGGACAGCCCAATTTATTTGATATGTATTTACAATTTCGATACAATTTTACTTGATTATATTTTTCATTCTTTCTTTTTGTGAATATTACTTGAACTGTCATTGCTCCATCTTTAGGGCATGTTTGGTAGACTGTAATAGGTGCTGTAATATAATAGTTATTTCTATGATTTAGTTATTCTTTAATTTGATTATATTTTTATTACAAGGAATAATCATTTCTTATGAATAGCTATTCTTCAAAATGAGGAATAACTATTCCTATTTAAAAGGTTGTATTAGCTATTTCCTAGCAAGTACAATAATTTCAAAACTTAATATATTTCTAAGTAAACAAACTTTCCATATACATCTAACAATTATAAAAATAAAAAATCATAAAATATAACACATATCACTCTTAAATTTAAAAATAACAATTTTTAAGGAAATATAATTGTATGAGTAAGAAATTTCCTAAAATAAATGTTAAGTTTCATTTTAATGTTATAACTCACAACCAAATTAATGAATATGTTTAGTTATTATATTACAACACATTTTATTCATAATAATAAAGATTACAATTCCTGTCGAACGTACCTTTAGTATATAATCAGCATGACTTACTTTTTGGGGGATACTGTATATACGTACCTGGTTCTTCACAATATCCCACCAGACTTACAAGGTTCTTGTGCTATACTTTTGAAAGTAGCATCACTTCTGTTCAAGAAACCACAACAAATAATCAACAAGTATAAAGACATAAAATTTTTTTTTTCTTTGCCAGGCTATAAAGACAACATGTTGTAATTGAGTACAAGTAGCAGATAAATGAAATTGATATAGCACCAATCACAACTTACCACAACAAGTTACGAAAAAATTGTGAAATAGTCTTAAGCATTGTTCTCACTAAACACAATAATTACATGCCTTAATTTTCTGGGATGGAAGAAATTGAAACTCTTTCTTATATTTTTGAACAAACATGTGTGAATTGAAACTTAATTACCATTTCTGAATTCTTCAACGCTTTGGTAAGAATCAGCAAGGGGTCTCTTAATAGCTAGTGTTCCTTCTACATCAAAGTCCCCTTGTAGACATTCCCAAATGCACCTGAACCCAGCAAGCAATCTTGGCTGAAATTGTTGGTAGCCTTCTCTAGCTCCACCAACTGGAAGCGCCGCAACAATATATTCTCGAATTTCAAGCTCCCTAATCATCATTTTCCCAACTCAGAACTGAGATTTATAAGCACAAAAAATTTGAAGCACAAAAAGTTACTAACCTTTCTTCTTGTAACGTTGCTTGAGAATTGGAAAGAGTTTTCTTTTGCACAAGTAGCAAAATAAGGCAACCGCCAATATACTTAAAATTACTATGACAAATCTTGCCCATGATGAATTATAGCTATGATGAGTATGATTATAGCTATTGCACTTTTTCTTTTTCTTTTTTCGTTTTTATAAGTCCTATAGGACTTATAAAAACGAAAAAAGAAAAAGAAAAAGTGCAATAGGATGAAATATATACGGGTCTAGTTTAGTCAGTTGCTCTTTATTATTATTATTTATATATGTATATATATTTTTTGTGTGTAATTTAAAAGGATTTATATTTCTTTATTTTTAGGTTAAAAAGTGCAAATTATACTACTAAAATTTAAGGGTCTTTGAATTTTATACCCTAAAGTTCTAAAATTTGAATTTTATCCCTTGAAGTTATACTTAATTTACATTAGCATCTTTCCAAAAGTTTTTTTGTAGATGAGTCCGTTAATTAAGTGCCACGTAAGCTTATGGTGTATTAATTAATCCAATTGAAACGTGGCATGTGGATTTAATTACCTATTCCACTTCAGACAAAATTGCCTAAGATTTCTAAAATAATTAAAATAAAATATTTTTTTGAAATATAAGAAATCAAAGTCTAAAACCAAAAATAAAATAATTCAATTTTTTGTTTCTTAAACATTTTCTAGGGACCCAAACAAACAAAAAATTTCTCGAATTTTGCCAAAAAAACCATACTGTAAGGACACATTTTGGCGGACCAAGCCTGAAGTGTATGGAATCCTGTAGGAGTGAGATCGGGTCGGGTCGGGTCGGGTCGGGTTTACTGTGACCCGAAACCCGACCCGATAGAAATTGGGTTTGTCTGCCAGAAACCCGACCCGACCCGGGAAAACGGGTCTGTAATCGGGTCGGGTCTCGGGTTGGACCTTTTTTTTTTTTTTTTTTTTTTTTTTTTTTTTTTTAAATCTGCCTCCACAGATCAAATAATGCAGATTTACCATCTGGGCCCTTGAAAAATTGAGCTGATCTTTGTTGGGCCTGATCAGATTTAAAAATTTTCCTTTCATTTGACTATATTGTATCTCATCTTGATCTTGCTCCTTTATCAAAGCACATGAGTGCTCTAGATTCTTGGAACCTCCAAACAAGCACATGAGTGCTCTAGATTCTTGGAACCTCCAAACAAGTATTAGACTAAAAGCCATGCTCAAAGCAGGGAAACAAATGATCGAATATGCCCTCAACAATAAATTAAGTACAAAACTAAAAATAAATTTCCATTAATGTATAGTCAGCTGTTCAATATCTTCTTGTAAATTTGAATGACCTGTGAAAGTGAAGATCTTATATCTTCAACAAACTTTGCTAAATGGAAGAGGACGAGGACGCCAAAACCAGATATTTTGTGGTTGCACATTTGTTTGCAAAAGGTTATCCAAAGCCTATGAGGGGACAATGCCACCAACGTACATCATCCGATAGCTTTCTATTAGAGGAACAACCCTCTTGGCTTGACGAATTGCTTAATGAGCCAGAGATACCTGTGGCAGAGGTCATCAGCGTTCATCAAGTGACTCTATTGCATCCTTAAATGGACCAGCTAAGTCCTTTAGAGAAGACAGATACAAGTTCAAAAACAATCCTGAAGCTGGACCTTCTAGGGGATTATCTAATTTTGATCATCATAAAGGTTTGTCACAAATTTCCTTGCATGCAAATGCATGCACTTCTCATATGCATCAAAATAACACACGGGAATCATAATGAACAAGAACGAATACAACTGAATTGCTCTTCAACTTTATCACATCTAAACTTAAAATTGTAGAAATTAAATGGAGCAAAAGCCTAGTCATTCTAACATACTTATAACAGGAATGTTTTTGCAAACGTCATGCTCCATGATTAAAGTAAGAAGTGCAAATCCAGATATTGGTGGAAGCTCCACTTCAGTTAATACAAGATCTATGTTATAGGGTCTCCCTTTTAACGTCTCCCATGCCTTTAATCCATCAGAAATTGCAGCAACTGTTTGAAAAAAATACAGTTTATGTTAAGTTTCAAAACAGTATTGATCTGTTGAAAGTGAAGATCTTATATCTTCAACAAACTTTGCTAGATGATAAGCATACAAAATAAAGACGAGCTGCATCAGCTTAGAAACACACCTACAGATCTCTGAAGGATAAACCCCACTGATCAGAGACTAACCAAAATAGTATTCAAAGTAACAGGAATGTTTTTGAAAAAGGTGTCAGAGAGTAATCATTTCTTATGACATCTACAAGCCTTAAAGCAAAACTCACCAATTTATGTAGGCAGATCAGTCAAGATTTGTAACAGTGCTTGATGGTGAAGGTGATGCTGCTGAAGGTGAAGCTAACTTCGCTTCCAAAAAAGCTTCAAAACATTTTAAAACAAAAATATATATTAAATTCCATTTAATGCACTAACAAGATATATTAAATACACAAGATATATTAAATTTCAGTTAAATCACAAGTTAATAAATTTTAAGAACATTACATTTTCCATAATCTTCAAATAGCTCAACATCATCCATGGCTTGTCGAAGCGAAATTTGCACTGAAGATTTGAAGCCAATTTTGAGTACATATGAGAGATTGTACCATCTCAGGGGCAAGTGAACTACGGAATGGGTCTAGGATACGTCCTCCCGTACTAAATGCGGACTCAGAAGCCACAGTAGAAATAGGTACAGCCAACACATCTCGTGCCAATCGAGATAGTATCCTATACTTATTAGTATTACACTTCCACCAAGCTAGTATATTAAAGGTTTTATCATTTTCCCCTTCACTATTCTCCATCAAGTATTTTGCAACCTCATCTACACACCCAACAGGTTGTTTTCCTTGCCTAAAAGCCTTGTATTGAGAGGCAATAAATCTGTCTGGATCATCATCATCATCATCATCAACATCAACACCAACACCTTCCATCCTTGATATCTCACTCGCACTTTGTATAGACACATATGATGAATGAGTTGAATTATAATGCTCATACAAGCGTTCCAATACATGTTGCACACGGTCAGTAATAACCTTAGCAACATTCTCCCCATACAAATTTGATAAACAATAATTCAAATAATCCAACTTCTTTCGAGGATCAAGCACCACAGCAACATACAAAAGTACATTTCCCTTCTTTGATGAATCCTCCCCACTCCCCCAATACTTGTCAAACTTCTCTTTCATTGTTTTTGCCATTGAGTACAAAAAATGGTCCTCACTCATAGAAAAGAGATCTATCTTTCTTTTAATCATATATATCTCATCAAAGAAAGCATTTGATGTCACATACAAGGAACCTGAAAACCTCTTTGTGGCATTATAAAAAAGTCTCAAAAACTTAACAAATTTTCTACAGGTCTCCCAATCATCCTCATTTGGAGGTCTCCTATCATAGTCCCCATCCCAAAAGTGTAGAATATATTCAAGATTTTTCATATTCCATCCGCTTGAATGCATGTTCAAACTTTTCAGCATTTTCCAACATTTTATAGGTGGAGTTCCATCTAGTGGCCACATCCAAACATAGAATAGCCTTTGACTCTATTTTCACTTTCTCCACACATTTCTTAAAGGTTTGTAACCTATTTGGAGAAGCTTTCACATATTTAACCGCATGACGCACCCTATCAATTGACTTATTATGATGTTTTAAACCATCGGTCACAATAAGATTCAAGATGTGAGCACAACACCTCACATGAACAAATTCATTCCCCAAAACAGTACCTTTCCACATATTAGTAGCTTCTTTCAAGTAACTAATGGCTACGTCATTTGAGGAAGCATTATCCACCGTCAAGGTGAAAATCCCCTCAATATTCCACTCTTCTAAACAAGATTCAACCATTTTGCCAATGGTTTTCCCCTTATGGTTATCAACAATACAAAAATTCAAAATTCTTTTATGTAACTTCCAATCATCATCTATAAAATGACAAGTAAGACACATGTAATTAAAATTTTGTATTGAAGTCCATGTGTCAATGGTAAGGCAAAGCCTACGGCCTCTCAAGGCATTTCTCAACTTATCCTTCTCTTCAAAATAAATCCGACTCACATCTTTAGCTACCGTGAAGCGAGATGGGATATTAAAATTAGGTTGGAAGACATTACAAAACCTTCTAAATCCTTGATTCTCTACAAACCTAAATGGAAGCTCATCCAATATGATCATCTCAGCAAGAACTTTTCTACCCACAACATTTGTAAAAGTCCTAGGCACTAGATTTCCCTCCTCTACATCCTTGGACAATGGGTCTTGTCCATCATGCAATTCATTATAAAGATATTCAGGACATATGGGTGTATGGTTTTTTAAATTAGATGTCCCATAAATTTTGCTATCAGCCATGTATTCCTTGCTACAATATATACATCTTGCCTTAATTCTACCTTCCTCATCTATAAATTTTTCAAAGTGATCCCAAGCCGTTGATGATGATTTTCTCTTATTAGGATTAGAAGAAGATATCACCTGAGGTGGACGAGGAGGTCTCATGGTTGGTTTTGTAGTGGCAACATCAGGTTGTGTAGGCTCCATTGAATCCATGACCTAATACCACACAAAACAAATCAATCATTAAACAATATTACTATTAGAGTATACTTTTGACTCAATACGTGATCATATATAGTGTCTCTCCAAGATTTAAGAGGACAAAGATGTGTAGTGATAGTACATGAGGGCTATCTCTTTACAGCATTTGAATGAATAATGAAGTGTCGTAGTTTAGTATCCAGATCAAGCACGAAATATTAAGTTTGCTAATGTACACACAGCTAGTTAAGTTTGCTAATGTACATACAGATTGGCTAGCTAGTTAAGTTTGTTATAAAAAAAATGCGGTCTCAATCAGCAAATGTACAAAAGTTGTACCAAATTTTCACTTACTTTCTACTGCTTTCTCCCTTGGACTGCTCACTCTCAAATAGACGCAGATGCAGATGGAAGACAACAGATGCCACAACTACAGTTATGACAATCCTTGATGTGCTGCTCTGATTCCCTGCAAAAGTAAACCATAAATTTAATTCCATTAGAAAATTCTAAGGGATAAGTTCATGAATTAGCATTAATTTACAAACCTATAAGAGTCTTGAACTGTAATAATAATTAAAATAGTTGTTAAGTTATAAATGGTCAAAAGCCTCATAGCTTAACTGACAATATTTAGTGTTTCTCACAATACAATAATCTAGTGTTGACTGATGAAAGATCAAGATATAACACGCAGGAAAGGAGACACGAAAAATATCAAAAAAATCAAAAGCTGTGTTCACTCAGAAGTCTAAACTCTAGAGTCTAGCGGTAATATTTTCATTACTTCTATGAGTAATGTTTACTGGCAAGTGGCAACACAAGGTGTAAGGTGCTCGTTAAAAGTAAGTTATTGTGAGGTGTAAATGACAAAAAAAAAAATTGTATGAATTGATGGGAGAATTGAAACTAATACCGAAGTAATAAATGTAAATAAAAAAATTAGCTCTATCGGTCTCGCATCTTATAAAATTGGTCAAAAATTTGACATAAAATAATTACTTAACAAGCTGCTTATGGTGCCTATTAATACTATTTACCCATTATTGGTGATGTTAGGCGTGTGTAAGGCACCAGCCCTGTGCCAAAATAAAACTAGTGGGTTGTTGGTAGTGTTGGACAAATTAGCAACTAAATATCATGGTCAAGAACTCAGTAAAGTGAGTATTAGGCGTGTGCCTTATAGTTCCCAAAAAATTAAAACTTTAAACATATGGTTGAAGACAAAGTTGTAGACAAAAACGTTAGCAAATTAATTAAGATTGATATGAACTTTGATATTTATGTACCAAGGCAGGTAGTGTTAGGCGTGTGTAAGGCACCAGCCCTGTGCCAAAATAAAACATATCCAAGATTGAAATTTTTATAATTCTAATTAGTCTGATAAAAATTTCTAAATCACAGGAATGTTTGCTAAGAAAATAACACAATAAAACAACAGAACATCACAGAAAACACAAAACCCCACCAACCCATCAGATCCAAGTAATTCTTTTTCATCATTATGAAAAGGGTTGTTCCTAAAAGATGTAAAAACTCCCAAAATCAGAGACTAAGACAAGGGAATTTAAGAAGAAAACAAAAACCCAACAAAGAGTGGATGACTTACGCTGTTACACACGTAGAGAGAACTCAGTGAGAGAGGCAGAGGAGCACAGCTCTTTAGTTAAAAACCTGAAAAAAAAAAAATCGAAATGGGTCCTTAAAAAAACGATTCAAGCCAAACCCACATCACAAAACGCAAGAAAATCAAACCCAAACAGGATATTCACATAGAAAAAAACCCCAAAATCTGAAAGTATTATAAATCCAACTAAATTAACAAGAAACAGAGATAACAAGAAACAAAGCAATGTGAAAAAAAATTAATACACACACAAACCACAACCCTCCAAGCCCAGAATCAGTAAAACAAATATAAACCCACTAACCAAAACCAACCCAAAAACCCAAAAGAATTGAAAAAGAAAGCAAACCTTGGCTGAGAACTTTCTGAGATAGAACAACGTAGGGTTTTTTTTGGAGAGCTGAGGGAGTAACATTAGCTGACGGAGGCAGAGAGCTGAGGGAGGCGGAGAGAGACCTTTGTTGGAGACTTGGAGTAGGGTTTTTTTCAAAATAAAATTCGGGTTCAGACCAGGAGATAAATAGGACCCGACACCGACCCGATACCGACCCGAACCCGAAAAAAATCCAAAAAAAAAAAAAAAACACCCGAAACCCGACCCGAATTTTTTCAGACCCGCCCAAAGCCTGTCGGGTCGGGTCGGGTCAGTCAGTTTTTCGGGTGGGCCGGGTCCATTGCTCAGTCCTAGAATCCTGGCTCAGTGAATCCAATACAATAAATTTATAGAGAAATGGGTCAAAGAACTAGGCCCTAATGAGCTGGACAATGGTTAGTAAGGATTTAAAGGATGATAGAACAAGTACAAGGAGAATAGAATTGAATGAATTCACTTATCCGAGGAGGTTCTTTTTTATACAAATAAATAACAACTGAGTATTGAACCTATTTTTATCGGTCCCCCCCTTATGGAAGATTTTTGTACGTTATATAGCCCCTTTGGGACCATCTTAATCTTACACTTGTTGATCATCTGAGTTTTTTGGGAGTTGTGGTAGCCAAGGTAGCACTGTTCAGGGGTCTTCTCCACATAAATACAACCAAAAAAGTAGCTGCAGTGCATTTAATGCGGTGAATCTCTTTAGATACTTTTGGATTTCCTATCTTCTTGTAAGTTTATAGGGCACGTTCCAGTCGCCGAGGCTTTTACGAAGATTACCTTCATCATTGGGATACGTACCTAAACTATATTTATCATATCCGAGGAGAAGTTACTCCTCGGACCATCTTCCGCTTATCTCATACTCATGGGACTTTAGAGTGGAATCCCCCATACCTATTTATCCCTCCTCGAACTTGTTCTCGGATAAGGCCCAAGGCCCAATATATGATTTTGGGCCCTTATCCCTATAATAGCCCCTCAAAACTTCGATTTTTCCCTCTTACTCGAGGAGGAAAAGTGAGGTTTTGATTTTTAAGGGATAGGTCCATTTATTCCTTTGGTTCACATGTGTGAAATTTTCGTTTTGCGCGTCCCATGATTGCAGATGACGCTTCGGAGTTTGCAAGGTATCATTAATTGCTCCAGGCGGCATTATATTCCCCACATCCAACAACGAAGCGCTAATCCAAGGGTGGACATTTCCCCTTGTGTTTTTGAGCGGGATAACTCCCACTCGATCTCTCACCTTATATAAAGCACCCGAAGAAGTTATTTCCTTCATTTCTCAACTCTTCAAGCCCTCTAGAGAATTCTAGTACCCAAACTCAAAGAGCTCTTTACATTGCTAAGCCTCTAACACTTCTTCCTTAAGAAATCTTTGAAAATACCCCTAAGGATCTCAGAGCTACACATACATATTAGTTTTGTAAGTTTCTACTTCTTCAAGCTTTTTCTTTTTCTCTTCAGTCACTCTCTTCGGCCTTCCAGTTTTTACTTCTTTACACATCAATTTCAATTTTTTCCCTTTAACTCGTCCAAATGGGTAGGTTTAAGCATCTAGTGGACTCCCTAGCAAAAATAAAGGTTTTTAAGGATAAATACCTCATTTCGTAAGGAGTAGCGCTGCGGTACTGTGAGCCAGATCGAATAGATTTTGACAGGGAGGAAGGGGAGGTTGTTATTCTTGTGATAGCTTTTATAGAAGGAGGAATGACGCTCCTAATGGGTAAAATAACCCGAGATTACCTCTTTAACCATAGACTATGCCCTCATTAGTGCGCACCCAATGTCTTTAGGATTCTAGGTTGCGTCGATACTCTAAACGAGCATCTGGGTCTGGAGCTCACCTGGCATGATGTGGTCCATATGTACAAGTGCCACTCACAAGTCGACGGGGGGTATTACCTTAAGTCCAGATTGCCTATCGTTAGGCTTTTCTCATGTCTCCCCAAATCTAATAAGGACATGAAAGACAACTACCTGATAGTTTCAGGAGCGTGGCATAACGGCGTTCACTGCCCTGTCCGAGAGGGAGAGCCAGGTGGGATACCTTAGAGTTAGGTCCCTTAGCAAGAATTTTAGATTTTTTTTTAAACCTTACCATGTCATCATTTCCCTTTCATTTTGTTTTCTTCTTAATGATGGATTTTAACTCTGTGTTTTGCTTCTCAGCTATATTCGCAGATAAGAACTAGGTAGCTCCTCAGCTCAGCTTGACCAACGTTGCGGCCTTCAACCATTTACTTAGGTTAGAGATTTTTGTGAACGAGGATGGACAGCTGCGAGCCGTCCACCATATTCTAGGCTTCGAGCCCATTTCGAAGGTATTCCAAGAGATCGGCCACAACATTAGAGCTGGTGATCCTCAGATAAATCGAATTGATGTATCAAGACCGGATTTCCTTGCCTGAGAAGACCTTCCTCCGGTCGTACTACCAATCCGGCAGAACATTCCACCACTCGTGATACCATTACAACACGTTCCTCTAGAAGTTGCAGTGGTCGTAGAAGAGGAGATCGCCTCCTCGCGCTTATCATTGGAAAAGGAGATAGACAAATTTCGTTTCAAAGAAGAAGGGAACCCAGGGCCAGCAACGGTTCAAGTCTCGGATGCCAATGATGAGACCGATAGGCACTCAGGTGTTCATGCTCCCGTTATTGTGATTACCTACCCCGATACCACTTCCGAAGAAGAAGAAATGGCATTGAACCAGAGGGCTAAGGGCCTGTGAGAGCTCATGGATGCAAGGAACAAAAGGATAACTTCAAAGGAAGTTCCTAAGTCCAAGATTCCTCTCTCTCTTCCCCCACTTCCTTCACCTTCCACTGACCTCGGACTAAAGGCCATTCCAGATCTGAAGAAGAAGAGGCCAGTTCAAGATCTTGAAGAAGGGGAGGTGGGTTCTCTGAAGGTAACTAAGCAGCAGAAAGTGGCCAAGGAGCCTCGGGACAAAAGGTCCACTTCTGTGGATAGTAGGGAGGAGCAAAATAGGGCTGAGGTGCGCCTTCCGTTACATGCTTGGTCCCTTCGACTAAAGGTGGATGGGGCTGCCATCTCTTAAGACGCCTCGGTCCGTGATTTTCGAAGAGGTCAAGGTGCACATATAGCTGAGGCCTTGGAGCAGCCATTTCTTCTGCCGAAGGATATGGACGCTGTGAGGAAGCTGAAGTAACAAGATCTCTTCCTGTCCCTAAAAAGGGACCTTGCCATGGTGAGTTCACAATTGCACGTCTTTTATTTGTTTGATTGCTAATGACTTTCCTCTCTCTTATGGGGTCATGTTATTTTTGCAAAGATCACCCAGGAGGTCTTTGTGGCCGAGGAGTGGGTGAAAGAGGCTTGGAGTGACACTAAAAACGAGGTTTACCTCCGCCTTACAGCTGAGAAGGCTTTGGGGCTGGAAAGGCAGAGAATAAAGAGCTCCTCTCCAAACTAATTGTCAAATAGAGGGAGAGGAAGAGTGCTCAGGCAGGACTGAAGAACGCCGAGACTCAAGCTGAGGATCAGCGCAAGTTGCTCTACTAAATTGAGTTAGAGTTGGCCACCTCGAGGCAATTTGTGCTAGATCTGAAAGCTCAGCTATAGAAGGCTAAGGAGGCAGCTCAGTTGGCTAAGGAGGCAGCCAAGGCAGAGAAACGAGCGTCTTATCTACTCGGCGTAGAAGAAACGCAGATTAGGCTAACTGAGGAGTTGGCCAAGGTTTGTAGGGATTACTACAATGCGACGAGGGATGAGTCCTTTAACGTTGCCTGAGTCCCCACAGACTCAGCTTGGAGGCAACCTGGGAGCGTATATTATCACTTGGATATCCGCGAAGTCCCAAGTGCCACCACCTCAGAAGCTCTTGATACTGTTAAGGCTAAAGAAGTTAAGGCCAAGACTATGGAAGATGATCCTAAGGCCAAGAGAGCTGTAGCTAAGGCAAAGGAAGCAGAGGCTAAGACCACTGAAAATGATCCTAAGGCCAAGGAAGCTCTAACTTCTCAGCCGAGCCAGAAAGAAAACCCTCCTGTTCTAAAGGCCAAGGCTTAGCATTTAGGATTTTCCTATAGTAGTTCCTTTGGTTACTTTGTTTCCTGCTTTTGCTTTTGTAATGATCATATGCTATCGTGTACAATTTAGTTTATGTTTCATTTAATGGAGTTATTTCCTTTTCTACCTTTTGCACGTTTATTTGTTGTGCCTCGAGCTTTACTATTTTAATGACTTTGAATAGCTGCTACCATGTCTTGAATAAGAACTAACAATAACACACTACTAACAATCTAAGCCATTTTTAGCAAGTACCTATAGCAGGGGGGTCTATTGTATAATTGTATTGTGGATTAACCTTCTGTAACAGAAACAGAACAAAATAAGACCATGTAGTACACTTTGCAAAAAATAAGGATGTCAACTTACTCAAAGCCTTCTATCTGAGGATTTTAGCACAATTTAATGCCTGATGTGACGCTTAATGAAAAACCAGTAAGTATCACAATGTTAAGTACCACAAGGCATATGACCCGAGTGACGAAGTATGACTAGGGTTTTGTTTATCATTTAAAAAGAATGAACAGATATTTTAGTATTAATTTTCTCAAAACATGTGGTCCGAGGACACAGGCATGACTAAGGTTCTGTTTAAACCTTTTGGATAGATGTCATAGAATGTTAATTTCCCCAAAGCATGTGGTCCGAGGACACATGCATGACTAATGTTCTGTTTAAACCCTTTAGATAGATGTCATAGAGTGTTAATTTCCCCAAAGCATATGGTCCGAGGACACAGGCATGACTAAGGTTTTGTTTAAACCCTTTAGATAGATGTCATAGAGTGTTGCACAATGTATTTAAATAATAAATAAGCATGTGGCAAAGGAAACTTTCATTAACAATAATAATACCTTTTCAGGTTGTTTACATTCCAAGGGCGTGGTATCGTTTTTTCATCTAAATCTTCCAGATAGTACGCACCTATTCCTGCTACTGAAGTGATGTGATATGGTCCTTCCGATTTGGTCCCAGATTTCCCCAGTCTAGATTCTTAGCGGTGCGCACAACTTTTCTTAGTACCAAGTCTCCTGGTGCTAGTGGTCTTAGCTTCACATTGGCATCATAGCCTTGCTTAAGCTTGTGTTGGTAATATGTCAGTTGGATCATTGCCTTTTTCTCTCCTCTCTTCGATCAAGTCTAGGCTTTTTTCCAGTAATCTGTCGTTACTGCTCGGATCAAAAGAGCTCGTCCTCAATGTTGGGAAGCCAGACTCTAGGGGTATAACAGTTTCGGCCCCATAGGTTATCGAAAAGGGGGTCTCCCCTGTTGATCTTTGAGGTGTGGTTTGGTACGTCCAAAGGACATGCGACAACTCTTCCATCCATTTTTCCTTCGCTTCGTCTAGCCTTTTCTTGAGTCCGTTCACTATTACCTTGTTAACAGCCTCGGCCTGTTCGTTCCCTTGGGGATAGGCTGGGGTGGGATATCGATTGGTAATTCCCAGTTCGCTGCAGTATCGCCTGAAGGCTTTGCTATCGAACTGAAGGCCGTTGTCTAAGATAAGGGTATGAGGGACCCTAAAATGAGTCACGATGTTCCTCCAAACAAACTTCTTCACATCTACATCCTTGATATTCGCTAACGGCTCAGCTTCAACCCACTTAGTGAAGTAGTCAGTGTCGACTAGCAGGTATCTCCTATTTCCTGCCACCTTGGGGAAAGGACCAACAATGTCCAAGCCCCATTGAACGAATGGCCAAGGGTTGGTCAAAGAATTAAGGACTCCTCCTAGTTGGTGTGTGCTTGGTGTAAACCTTTGACACTGGTCTCATTTCTTTACATATTCTTGTGCGTCCTTTTGCATATTAGGCCACCAATAACCTTGAGTGATGGCTCTATATGACAAGGATCTTCCTCTAGTGTGGCTTCCACATATCCCTTCATGTAACTCCTCTAGGAGCAATTCCGTTGCTTCTGGATGTATGCATAGCTAATATGGCCCGGAAAAGGATCGTTTGTACAATTTTTGTTCCTCGGACAGCTAAAACCGAGAAGCCTTTCTTCATACCTTGTCAGCTTCTGATTTTTCTTAAGGTAAGATATCATTCTTCAAGAACGATACCATAGGGTCCATCCAGCTAGGCCCCACTCTAACATGGTGAACCTGAACCATTTCTCTCCTCTCCTCCGTGGGCTTGCACAAGTCCTCTACAAGGATGACACAAGGCAAGCTCTGCGCCGAGGAGGTTGCAAGCGTGGATAGGGAATCTGCATGCGTGTTTTCACTTCTGGGGATATGCGATAGACTAAAAGAATAGACAAGTAACTGTAGGCGTTTAACTTGGCTTAGATATTCTTGCATCCTTTCGTCTCTTGTTTCTAATTCCCTATTCACTTGGCCGATAACCAGTCTTGAGTTTGAGAACATGTTTACTATCTTTCCACCAAGCTTTTGAACCATGGACATCTCTTCCAGTAGGGCCTCATATTCAGCCTCGTTATTCATGGCCAAGAAGCCCAATCTTAGTGCCTTTTCGATGGTAATCATTTCAAGAGAAATCAGAACTAGCCCCACTCCGAAGCCTCTTTGGTTCGCTGCCCCATCAACATATACCTTCCAACATGCAGGTCCTTGCACGGAGATCGTGCCAACTGATTTTTTATCCATGTTTGATGTCTCGGCTACTTCTTCTAACGAGGGTTTAGTAAATTCGACCACCAAATCTGCGAGGACCTGGCCCTTGACAGAGGTACGAGCCATGTACTTGATGTCAAAAGCCCCTAAAATCGTACCCCACTTGGCAATTCTCCCCGTATAATCAACACTCTGAAGTATGGACTTGAGCGGAAGCTAGGTTAAAACGATAACTGTGTGCGCCTAGAAGTAATTGGGAAGCTTTCGTGTAGCATGGACCACCGCTAAGATGGCCTTCTCTAGTGGTAAATAACGAACCTCAGCTTCATGCAATGATTTGCTTGTGGTGTGTTGTCACAGGCAACTAAAAATAAAACCTATAATCCTAAAAATATATGTAGTAGTGTGAGTAAGGATCGTTCCCACGGAGAGTATCTAGCCTAGTTTTATGCCACGTGAACAAGGAGGGGGGGTTTGAGTATAATGAAAATAATTTTAAGAAAAACAACTAAGGAATAATTCAAATTAAAATATCGAAATCAATCAAAAGAACAAACCTTGGTCTAAGTCAAGATCCACCACCGGAATTTTACAATTGATCATCGATGCAAATATATATCAATTCACACTTTGAATATTCACCATTGGAATTATTTTCCTATCTCTCCTTAGTCGCAGTTAATTAGAATACAAGCGATCTAATTAACCCTAACGATCTAATTAACCCTAACTACTAAACAACCCAAGACAAGCGCTAAAGGTTTAATCTAGTAACAGCCTTAAGAATTAGAGAGATCGGTGAAACTAAACAACACAAGCACAAGCGGTTGTATTTAATTTAGTCGTGCGTTCTTCCTAAGATCTAATAATTTCTAACGCAGCAAATCATTAAATCTTGGTTGCTTCACAAATTAGAGAGATCAAACAATTACGGATTTGATATCTAACCTAGCAGTAGATTGCAACGAATAATAAACTAGTAGGCCTCCTAGTAATTAAACGAGACAATCATGAAAATAGGCATAGAAGAACATCCAATATTTAAAGAATAGATTGAACAATAAAAACAAATTAGATCTCACAGTTTTATTGATTCCGAGACTTCAGTTTCCTTCGACCAAGTATAAAAGTTTAGCCATGCAGGGCCATGACAGAAAACTCGAAAGAGAAAATTAGAGAAGAGGGGAGAGAGAGAGGCGTGTATGTAATTCTGATTTCTCCTCCCTCTTTTTCACGTTAATTCCCCCATTCTCAAGCCTACAAAATCTCCTAAAAATATTCTAAATAATAATATTCAAATCTAACTAATTAAGGAAAAATATTAAAAATAAAACAAAGTCCTAATATAACTAGGAAAGTGGTGTTTTTCAGCTGGAATTTTTGTGCATCAGATCTGGAAGCTTCCAAAAATAAACCGCATCAAATTTGCATATCAGAATTGTAGGCAAAGGAACATTCCAGAACGTCAATAGTGCAGATGCAGCAACTTCAAGCCCAATTTCGACCTTGATGCGGCTCGTATCTCTCAAAACTCAAAACATGAAAGTTGTAGATTTTTGTCTTGGAGTTCCATAGCATCTTGAATCATCTCAATCGGGGCTCAGATGAGAGAGTTATTCCCAGATTACGAAGAGATGTCAAAGCTGTCCAGAATCACCCAATTAGCTACGTTTTGCACTTAAGAGAGAAATATATAACAATTTGAATTCTCATCAGCTTATGTAATAAACCGGTTTTTGTACGCCACTATCTACTCGTATTACCACTAGGCTTATTGCATGTGGGGCCATAGCAATATAAGCGAATAAGACTTCATCGACCTCAGGACTTGACTTGATCGGTGGCCGAGATAGATATTCTTTAAGCCGTCGGAAGGCCAAAGCGCACTCCTCAGTCCACTCAAATCCCTTCCACTTGTTCATTAAGAGGAAGAAAGGTCTGCACCTATCTGCTGACCGAGAAATAAAACGGTTCAAGACAGCAATCATTTCGGTAAGCTTTTGCACTTCTTTGGGATTCCGAGGCGGTTATAGACTGTTGACAGTTCTGATCTGATCGGGACTAACCTCAATTCCCCTGTGGGTTACCATATAGCCCAGGAATTTGCCTGATTCTACTCCAAATGAACACTTGGAAGCGTTAAGGCGCAACTTATATTTCCTCATAATTTCAAAGATATCTTTGAGGTCTCCCACATGTTCGGACACCACCTTACTCTTCACCATCATATCATCTATATAGGCTTCAATGTTCTTACCCAGCCGCGGCTCAAACATTCTGGTCATCATCCTTTAATAGGTAGACCCTGCGTTTTTTAAACCAAAAGGCATCACCTTGTAGTGATAGTTTCCAATGGGAGTGACAAAAGCTGTCTTTTCCTGATCTTCTATGGCTAGTGGTATCTGATGATATCCTTGAAAGGCGTCTAAGAAGCTCGTCCGAGGGTGACCCGCGGTTGCATCTACCAACTGATCTATTCGAGGCATAGGGAAAGGATCTTTTGGGCAAGCTTTATTCAGAACCGTGAAGTCTACACAGACACGCCACTTTTCGCTCTTCTTCTTTACCACGACGGTATTGGCCAACCACTCAGGGTAAAAAACCTCCTTGATAGCCCCTGCTCGCTTAAGCTTCATCACCTTGTCCCTAACAGTGTAAGCGTGCTCTTTGGACGGGCACTGAGGTGGTTGCTTTTTGGGAGTAATGGATGGGTTAACATTTAGATGGTGACAGATAAAGTTTGGATCAACCCTAGGGGCCTCGTAAGCTTCCCATGCAAATACGTCTAGATATTTTCTGAGAAAACCGATCAACTCTTTCTTCTCCTAGAAAGGCAGCTGAGAACCTATTTGAAAGAACCTTTCTGAATCATCACCAATAACCACCTTCTCCAAATCTTCACATTTTGCCTCCTCAGCAAGTGTATTAATAGGTGATATCGGGTTTTTTGATTGCTATAAGCTTTTTTTGGTGGAGGCCGAGGACTCCGCTTCAGGTCGATGTGAGATGGCTGCTACCAGACACTGTCTCGCCGTTGATTGACATCCAAGGATTTCCATGACTTGGCCCCCGGTCGAAAATTTCACCTTTTGGTGCGGAATGGAGACAACGACCCCTAATGTACGAAGCCAGGGTCTAGCGACAATGGCCGTCTAGGGGGGAGTAAGTATCCACTACGATGAAATCTATCTCCACTACCTCCAGGCTAGTCTGCACAGGTAGTCTAATGTGGCCCTTTGGAATGACAGTCTTCCCATCAAAACTCACGAAGGGGGAGCTGTAGGGTGTTAAATCCTCGGGCCTCAGACCCAGCCCCTTGTAAAGATCGGGATACATAATCTCAACCCCGCTACCAGCATCCACCATTACCCTTTTCACATCATACCCTCTGATTCTAAGTGTGATTACCAAGGCATCGTCATGAGGCTGTATGGTTCCAATCTTGTCCTCATCCGAAAAACTTAACATTGGTTGAACATCCACTTTAGCCATCTTTGGCTTTAAATTATCGTTCTCGGCCGACAGCCGAGTCACAAACATCACCCTAGAGGGGCAGGAACCGGTCCTTCTTGCAACAGCAAAAATGACATTTATCGTGCCTATAGGAGGTCTTAAGAGCGCATCTCTCCGAGGCTCCGGATTCGTCTGGCCTTGTTAACCACTAGAATGATGCAAGAGGTGCTTTAGTTTTCCTTCTCGGACCAGCTGGTCTAAGTGATTCCACAAGTTCCTGCAGTCCTCTGTGGTGTGCCCTAGGTTCCGGTGGTATTGGCAATATAGGTTCTGATTACGCCTCATGGGGTCTCTTGCTATCTTATTTGGTCATTTGAAGAATGGCTCATTCTTGATTTTCTCCAGAACCTAGCGTACTGGTTCTCGGAACACGGCATTAACTGCCTGTGTGTTGGTAGATCCAGACTGCCTGGCAAAGTCTCCCCTCGGTCGGTTATTATTGTACCGGTCCGACCTGAAATTCCTCCGCTTTTGAGGGATAACCTTAGCTTTTCCCTTCCGTTGCAGCTGGTCCTCCTCAACCATTTTGTACTTATCAATCTGGTCTATGAGTTGGCGTACACTGGTAACAGGCTTGCCAGTGAGGGACTTCCTTAAACCGTGCTCGGCTGGGAGGCCGACCTTAAAAGTGCTGATAGCTACATCGTCGAAGTCCCCGTCTATCTCATTGAACATCTGCCAGTATCTGTCCGAGTATGTTTTTAGGGTTTCCCCCCCTCGCATGGATAGGGATAGTAGGGAATCCAAAGGCCATGGAACTCTGCTACACATAATAAAACGAGAGCCAAATGCCTAGGTTAGCTCCTTGAAGGAATCTATGGAATTAGCCCTCAGACCATTGAACCACCTCATTGCCACGGTTCCCAAACTAGATGGAAGAACCTTGCACATCAAAGCCTCGTCCTTGGAATAGACAGCCATCCTTTGGTTGAAGTGGCTAACGTGTTCCACGGGGTCCGTTTGGCCATTATAAATAGTGAACGTGGGTTGGTGAAAACATCGTGGGAGTTTCGAAATCAAACAAACAAAAAAATTTCTTAAGAAATCAAAGTCTAAAACCAAAAATAAAATAATTCAGTTTTTTGTTTCTTAAACATTTTCTAGGGACCCAAACAAACAAAAAAATTTCTCAAATTTTGCCAAAAAAACTATACTGTAAGGACACGTTTTGGCAGACCAAGCCTGAAGTGTATGGAATCCTGGCCCAGTGAGCCGAATACAATAAATTTATAGAGAAATGAGTCAAAGAACTAGGCTCTAATGAGCTGGACAACGATTAGTAAGGATTTAAAGGATGATAGAACAAGTATAAAGAGAATAGAATTGAATGAATTCACTTATCCAAGGAGGTTCTTTTTTATACAAATCAATAACAACTGAGTACCGATCCTATTTTTATTGGTCCCTCCTTATGGAAGATTTTTGTACATTATATAGCCCCTTTGGGACCATCTTGATCTTACACTTGTTGATCATCTGAGCCCTCACTTGAGTGCCCGTCGCATCTGACAGTCTCTTTAGTTTTCTGTGAGTTGTGGTAGCCAAGACAGCACTGTTCAAGGGTCTTCTCCACATAAATACGGCCAGAAAAGTACATGCAGTGCATTTAATGCGGTGGATCTTCTTAGATACTTTTGGATTTCCTTTCTTCTTGTAAGTTTATGGGGCACGTTCCAGTCGCTGAGACTTTTATGAAGATTACATTCATTATTAGGATACGTACCTGAACTATATTTATCATATCCGAGGAGAAGTTACTCCTCGGACCATCTTCCGTTCATCTCATACTCACGGGACTTCAGAGTGGAATCCACCATACCTATTTATCCCTCTTCGGACCTGTTCTCGGATAAGGCCCAAGGCCCAATATATGATTTTGGGCCCTTATCCCTACACATACTAAGAAAGATTATAAGCATAAATGACAAAGAAAAACTAGGAATAGAGGAAGGTAAATACATTTTAGCAAATATATCTGTGTAATAGAAGAGAAGAACGAAATACAACAATAATCAGACCACGGAGAAAACTTTAAGTCAAACTCAAGCTTTGCTTCTGTTTATTTTCCTGCTATTAGCAGCATGTGCAACATATTATTCTTTGGGCTTGTGCCTATTTGTTTGGGTCCCTAGAAACTTATTTATTGTTTGACTTTTAAAATTTTTTTTTGGGTTCCCTAAAATTGTTCTAGAAAATGAAAAAAAGAAGAAGAAGGAATTATTGTTTTTTTTTTTTTTAGTTCTTATTTTAAATATTTCAAAATAGGTTTTATTTTATTTTTTTAGGTTTTTAATTTGACATGAGTAGATAAATCCATGTGTCATGTTTCAATTGGATGAATTAGTACACTTCATAAGTTTATATGGCACTTAATAGACACGTCAACAAAAAACTAATAAAGAGATTGCTGATGCAAATTAAGTATAATTTCAGGAGGTAAAATTTAAATTTTGAAACTTTAAAATATAAAATTCAAAGATTCTCAAACTTTAGAGATGTTGTTTGCACTTTGACCTTATTTTTAATACTAGGTTTTAAGGTTTTCCAAGTCAAAACAAGGTTTCTTAAGGAATTGTTCTCACTCTTTTTGACTTGGTAGTATTTGGGGGGGGGGGGGGGGGGGGGGGGGGGGTAGGGACAGCTTTTTTCAATAAATTATTTTGAGATTATTTATTTATTTATTTTGGATTATAGAATTCTCTCTTGTAAATTCAAAGAATCATTTATAAATTTAAATAGTTATACTCAAATAAAAATTGACCTAACATTATCATGCTTCCTGTTCTGCATTAAGAACTGACACATAATGAGTAGGACTTGATGTTGTATAAAATTTCTACAAGTTCACCAATCCTTGTCTCCATCATATCATCAATTTTATATTTTGTATTTATATGCGATTTGTGGGTGTAAAATAACTTTTAGTGGCGTTACTAAATAATAATAATCTATTGCTAAATTTAGGATCAGCTGAAAAAAAAAAAAAAATTTACTAGGTCTAGGATATATATGCATCCAAAAGCTTGAACCGAATTCCAAATTAGAGCCACTATATTTTTTTAATTCTACATTTCTAGAAAGAAAAAAAATTATATTATTATTGGACTGTTTCAAACAATTTAAAATCACAAACCGATATTATTATTGGACTGTTTGCGCTTCCCATATTTTTTCCTGCTCAGCGCCTCTTGCACTGTTTATTGGCCATGAACAGTGAAAATATGCTAATGAATAGTACTAAACAGTAGTCAACAATGATAAACAGTACTGAAAAATTTTTTTTTTTTCAGTTTTCAGCAAAATAAGTGGTATCCAAACGCACACATCATTAAAACAAATGGAAATATTGTTTACCTACCATTTGAATTTTTAGTCATTCTTTGACCTAATTATCGATTTTTTTTTTTCTTTTACCATCAAAGTCTATACCTTAAATTTTGGATGTTTGTCCTCGTCCACGGATTATCAAGGTCTGCAAAGATTTCCACCAAATTAATAGGCTCAGAAATAAGTTTTTTTTTTTTTTCCACTCAATAAAGGATAATAGGATCCTTCTAAATCTAATCCTTATTTTCTGTCTACATCCTGACCTAGCAAGTTAGAGATGTGAATAAATCCAATCCTGAAACAATAATAAGGCTCAGGAGAAAGTATCTTCTGCATTGAATAGATGCACTATGCATCTCACAACATATAGGTTTCCTTTAGTAGCAAACCCACATTACTATAAGATAACCATTAATTAGATGGACATCCATGGAGAATAGGCTTAGAGTTAGTTTATATATGGGCAAGACATATAAACATGTACATGCTAACCCCAACAAATTAGAGAGAAGTAGGACAAAAAAGCTGGGAGGCTTCTGAAGTGGCCAAATTAGAAAGGGGTGGAATTGGATGTTCTACAAATCTCCCCAATTGAGGTTCAAATCTCCCTAATATTAGAGGTTGTAGCTAGAGCATATGTGTGGCACAAATGTTTTCTACGTAGTTATGTAGGAATTGTTTTAACAATTATCAAAACGATTCTTACATGATTGGTCATGAGAAAAGCTTAAAATGGCCAAATTAGAAAGGGGTGTGATTGGAGGTTCAAATCACCCCCAAAATTTTTTTTTTTTTTTGATCATAAATCACCCCAGTTGAGTTAGTGCATAAATGTGTGGCACATAGCCACATATATCTTCTATGGTTCTAGATATGTGAAAGGGGTGGGAATTGTTTTTAATAATACTCACGTGTAACGATTCTTACACATATATATTTGATCATGAGAAACCCTTAATTTTCTATCAATAAAAGTGAAGGCACAATTGGGAAAAATCACATGAACCTTTGACTACTAAAAATTTCCCTAAAAGGGAAGGCACAATTCGAAAATCATTCATTTGATGCATGTAGCATGTGACAGGATCACGTGATCCACTTTATTTTTGGAAAGGAAAAATAGTAAAGAAAATAAATTTTTTTTATTATATAAACTTTATAAATTGATGCAACAATGACTATAATTAGTAGATTTTAACTACTATTTAAATTGTGGGTTCCAGTTTGCACAACTGGTAAAGTTTTTAATGGTTAAATAAGAGATCTGAGGTTTAATTCTCGCTTACACAAAAAATCAATTGGTTTTTTGGTTGAAACTTTATCCAAAAAAAAAAAAAAAACTACTATTTAATTTTTTTTTTTTGGTGATTTGTATACATCGATTTGTAAGTTCATATGGCAAAATTTGTAGTACAGTAATAATGAACTCAAGTGCTAATTGGGGCTTGGGACTCGGCTAGGATCGAAATTAGGGAAAAGTGATTGTGTGGTGCGAAGAGTCGGTAACATTGATATGGTGTCTTTTGAATGGAAGAAAATCACTGGAAGACTTTAGTGGGAAATTGACATATGGTTTTCTCATGGTTGGTTTGACAATTAATTGACACACAAAATTTTGGCAAGTTGTCTTCTTCATTTAATAAAGTGCCGAAAGAGAAAGTAAAGATTCATGCCAATGAGGAATTAGAACACAAAATGCTCTGTATACTTAAGAAAGTAGAAAATTTTTTGGACCATGGCTTAGCTCTTCATCTACCTCTTCTTCTTCTTTTGTAACAGATAAGGTACTGGTTTAGGAAAAAAATTTTAGAAATTTTTTTTTGAGAAAAAAAAAAGTAATTAATTTTTTTGACAACTTTTTATATATTTTTTTATAAAAGTAATATTAAAACTTTCCTAAAATAATTTATTAACAAATACCCTAAAAACATCCTGTAGGGGGAAAAGGCCCAATACCAGATAATGGGCCATGGGCCTGTCCGAGGAGGCCACTCGTCCGAGGACACCCAGTTATGAAAGAAGTATCTGGCCTAACTCCCCTCTGACGTACAAGCTACGCGAAGGAGAAAAGGACTTGACCGAGGAGAACTTACTGCTCGGATCATCGAAGGAACGGCCGAGATGAATGTTCCAGCACCGGTCCTGATATTTCCGAGGAATCCCCTGACTTATATGGGCCAAAGGGGACAGGTGGAAACCAGGAGATATTTCACAAAAGGCTGCTGACACCGTATTTATGTGGACAGGACCCCTAAACAGTGCTACCTCGGTTTCTGCAACTCACAGAGTACTAAAGAGGGTGGCTGATGGGACAGGCACTCAAGTATAGGCCTGGATGATCAACAAATGGAAGGTCCAGATTGTCTGAAAGGGACTATATAATAGGAGAAATCCACCATGGGAAGAGGGGGGGGAGAACAATCTCAAGAACTCCTGTAACAATTCTGATTCAACACATTTACAAGAACAAAGCTCCTCGAACTGTGCCGAGGATACACTTTCACTCGGTTCATCTCCGTTTGACCCACTAAAGCCTAGCTCTTCGACCCACTCTCTTACAAATTCATTGCGACGATACCTTTTACTCATTGGGCCAGAGTTAATCTCTCCTGTAGGCCCAATCTGCAATTTGTATCCTTACACATCCTAAAGTAATATCTTTTATATAACCCTCCCTTTATTTATACATACAAATTAGAAAGCTATGTTTTAAATGGAAAATACCCTAGGCTACCTTATTTAGTTGTTATATCTAAAGTCAGACATAATTATACTGATATACTCAAGAGTACTAATCTGGCTCTACGTTAAGCAAATCCTAATAGAACTTTTAGAACTAAGGAGCACTTCAATAATAATAATAAAGGTGCTTGGTGACCCACTAAAGTTGCATTTGGGATAGCTTATTTTTGGACATTTTTTTAACTATTTAGCTTATTTTTGCTACTATTTAAGGGTTCCGTTGTACTTTTTGATACTATTCATGGGTTTCACTGTATCTACAGTACTTTTTAGTTTTATCTACAGTACTTTCAATAAAACGTTTTCAATTTCAGCTAAATAAGCTGTTCTCAAACGGACTCTAAAAGAACTTTAGGGGTCCTTAAAACTAAAAACGACTTTAATTTTAAGCCTAAAACTGAAATTTTTAGAAAAAAAGGTCTACAACTAATTGTTAGTAATTTATAAATTTAGAACTTTAAAGTATTATACACTGTTAATTCGCCACGCACTAAAAACATCAGAGTTTTACAGTTAAACCTTTGAAGGTTTGTCTCGCGCTACGTAATGCAGATCCTTAAAATACTTGTTTAAGTTGAAAAGCTCTTTGGAGCAAGCAAAAAAATTTTCCAATTCACTGCTCATGATTTATAAATAAAAAAAGTATTGCATAAAAATAATTATGACAGACTACTATTCACCAACCTGCATGAATAGCTTTCAGGCAGATTCAGACGAATTACTGTTTATCAATAATAGTTTCTACAATATTCTACAAGTTTCTACCAACAGATTAACTTGAGTTAACTTTATTTACTCAAGTTACTTTTGAAGACATATCATGGTTTATTTCATCTATAAAAAGACAGACTCCAAAGACAGAAGACAGGTCCAATTTCTAGGTCCAAATTCCAGGTCCAAATTTTCACAAGTTTTAGGTTCAAAGTCCAGAAAGAAGATAGCCCTATTTGGTTTAATATATACCTGCTTGATCTTGATCATCATACTGTGATGCCAACTTGCTTTTCTTCTTAAATTTCAATCTTTCTGCTTAGAGCAAGTGATTTACGTTGTCCAATGATTGGTAATTTATGTCTCTAGAATTGCCAATCCTCCTTCATTTCTAAAAGTTTTTTTTTTTTTTTTTGAGGGGTGGATTTGTAAGTTGCTTATTTTTTTCTTGTTGCTTGTATACATGGCTCAGAATTGTGAGAAATGCCCAACTGAACCTGTATGCATGTCCTAATTGTGAATATATGAAGCCCCCATCTTTTTGGACTCTGTAGGCATCTTGGCCATTTATTATGTTTCATGAATGAATTAAGAGGTTAATTGCATAAATCTGTTCAGTTTTACAAGTGTTGGCATTGTTATTAATCAAGTCATGTTTGATGTAATTCGAAAAAGAGTAAGTTGCATGAAATGCACCTATTACTATTTAAGCATGGTTGGTTATGTAGGAAAAGCTCTTGTTTATGTCTTTAGTTAATTTTTATAATTTTTTTTTGGTAAAAAGGAAAATATTATAAAACAACTAAGAGCAACCAAAATCAGGACAAAGCCTGTTTGAGTACAAGCCCTAGCTATCAGCCTCATAGGATTTCTTAATGTCCAGAGGCGGACAGAAATATAAAGCAAACTCAGAGGCTTGCAAGGAGCCTAGTCTAGCAAGCTGATCAGTGCACATATAAGCTTCTCGGAAAACATGCTGAATACGCGATTGCGGAAAACAACTAAGCAACTGTCTGTAGTCATCAAAGAGGCCATAAACAACAGTGTTATAGTAGCTCGGGTTAGTGAGAGCTTCAACTATCGCCTTTGCATCCAACTCCACGATAAGGGCAGTCACATTCATTTGCTGGCAAAGAAGAAGACCATCCCTAAAAGCCCATAATTGTGCAAGGAAGCTATTCACTTTCCCAAGTTTCCTTGTAAAACTTGCAACCTATCTGCCAGCTTCATCCCTTATCAGACCCCTTCCACCTGTCAAGCCCAACAACGCATTTGAGGCCCCATTTGTATTCAATTTCATCCAGCCTACCTCTGGCTTTTCCCATCTGATTTTTCAAATTCTCTTTCGGTTGATGCTCCTGGCTCGATTCGCGCATAAGGAAAATTCTGTGGCTTGTGCAACAATTCCTTTTGCCAGACTTGGGTTGCTGCTTCTATGCTTGAACACAAAATTATTACGTTGTCTCTAAATTTCCTAAACAGCAAATAGAAATAAAACATTTCAAGGTGAGCTGGTCGGACTACGGTTTTGTACACTATTGCCGTTAGTAGTGAGCCAATCCCTTAAATTTTGAGTGAAGAAGCTGGTGTTTGAGACACGGATGCCCAGCTGATACCAAATAGCTCTGGCCATATTGCAATTCCGGAGGGCATGATTTATAGTTTCCACCTCTGTTTGGCACAAAGGGTAGGAGGTATCCACTAACATTCCTCTTCTAGCTAGGCAACTTTTAACTCAAATACTATCATGCATGCTTTTCCTAACAAAAACTTGGATTTTTGGGAGGGTGTGGGCTTTCCATATCCAGCTTCTAGAGAAAGGGGGATCCTCCATTGAATTGGTAGCCAGCAAATATGCACTTCTCATCTCAAAATTGCCCGTTTGGTATAGTTTCCAAACCAACTTATCACCTTCCCTCGCAACGATAGGCGTTGGAGTGCCTTGAATCTCTGCCTTAACATTCTCAGGAAGCTCAAAAGGGATCATGGACCAATCCCAGCTACCATAAATTGTAATGACATCTCTTACCTTCAGATCCAAATCGGCCTGTGGAATAGGGCCATGTATGGCATTCCTAATCAGACCAAGATTAGTCCAAGCATCAGTCCAGAAGTTTAAACTACTATCCCGACCCGGATTCCACTTGATTCCCTTATTAAAGGTATCCTCACCTCTTCTTATACCTCTCTAAATAGGGGAAGAAGGCAGCCTAGCTCCTTGGCTAGAATTGATTCACCTATTAGTGCAATATTTTTTCTTAAGAACCCAAACCCAAAGAGCATCAGTTTCTGTGTGGAATCTCCAATTAAGTTTAGCTAATAAGGCTGTGTTCCTACCTTTAGCTGTTTAAATCCCCAATCCTCCTAGGTCTTTAGGTTTAGTTACCTTCCCCCAGTTAACGCAATGCATCCTCTTCTCAGTTTTAGTAGATCCCCATAAGAAATTCCTGTTTACTCTATCCATACCTTCAAGGACCTTATCCGAGAGGTAGACATTTTGCATGACATACATTGGGATGGCAGAGAGAACATTAGCTTCATCCAGCCATTGAGAGAAGATTAGCTTTCCACCCCGCAAGCTTCTGCTCCACTCTATCAAGGACAAAATGAAAATCATGGCTTCTGCTCCTTGAGTGCTTCAAAGGGAAACCTAGGTATTTTCCTAGGTTTGGAGTTGATTGAAAACCAAGGATGTCCGCTAAAGACTCCCTTTGATCAAGATCTACGTTTGGTGAGAAGTAAATCTGGGATTTTGCTTCACTTACCACTTGCCTGGATATAGAACAAAACTCTTGGACGACTCTTTTGATTGTATTGCAATTCTCTTGAATAGCTTTGGCAAAGAGTACCAAGTCATCGGCAAAAAAGAGATGAGAGAAGGCTGGTCCGCTTTTCGAGGTTTTCACCTTCGTCCAAAGATGCTCACTGCACTTCTCCTCGATTAGTTGCCCAAGGAATTCCATACACAAAATAAAAAGATATGGAGAGAGCGGATCACCTTGTCTGATGCCTCTAGAGGGCCAAAAGGGGTCCATACATCCACCATTAAAGACCAGCGAGGTAGAAACTGAGGAGATGCAGCTCATAATGAGCTTAGTAAGGTTTTCCAGAAAATTGAATCGAATAAGCATCTCTCTAATAAAGCTCCATTCAAGTTGGTCATAAGCCTTCTCTAGGTCTAATTTAATCGCCATATAACAATTCCTCCCTTTGGCTCTCCCTATAGCGTGGATAAATTCTTGGACTATGATGGTGTTGTCTACACCCTTTGACCCGGAACAAAAGCCGCTTGGTATGGAGAGACCAACCTTCCTAAGTGCGGTCTTATTCTCGCCACGATGATCTTGCTGATGATCTTATAGACAGAATTGCATAAACTGATCGGCCTATAGTTACCAATAGTCTCAGGTCCTTGGATTTTTGGAATGAGGACAATAAGGGTATGGTTAAGGTAATCTGGAACCTTCCTCTCTCTAAAGACTTTCATCACTTCCTCCCTCACTGAATCCCCAACTACAAGCCAAAATCTTTGGAAGAACCCAACATGCAGTCCGTCCAGGCCTGGGGCTTTAAAGGCTTTCATGGACCAAAGGGCTTCTTTTATCTCAGCAGGAGACACCACCTCAGCAAGCTTGAATTTGTCCTCCTCGGAAAGTTGAACTTGCCAAGTAGAAGTATGATCAGTGCACCAATCAGCTTTGGATTGAGATGTAGTGTATAAAGAAATAAACCCGGACCTAAAGTGCTCCATCACATCCCTCTCATCTGTGATCCACTCCCCTGCACTGTTTTTAACCGAAGCAATGTGATTTCTCTTCCTTCTAGCAAGGGTAGATATATGATAGAAGGAGGTGTTACGGTCACCTTGAATCATCCAGTTAATCCTGGATTTTAGAGCCCATAAGTCACATTCCCTGATCCAGAATTTTCCCCAGCTCTAGATGGAGATTGTTTTCTAGCTTAATAAGTGATACACTCGACCTTACTGATAAATTTCTTTGAACCCCATAAAGTCTTGCAATGACTCTTTTCTTCTTGGCATGACTGTTTCCAAAGCTATTTTTATTCCAAAAGGCAACATCTCTGGTGAAGGTATCTATAGAATCACCCAGTCTTCTATTTTGGCTCCATGCTTTAGTCACGGCCTTCAAAAAAGACAGATCAGTTAACCAGAAACTATGAAAGCAGAAAGGTCGGGTAAGTTTGACAGTTTGGAGAGTAAAGGCTTCCATGAGGACTAGACAATGATCAGAATGGCACCTGGGCAGATGAGTAACCTTCACATCCGGATATAGTATACACCAGCTTGGGTTCATAAAGAACCTGTCAATCCTTTTGAGAATGAGATCATTTATATACCTTTTGTTTGTCCAAGTATATCTTGGACCGGAACCCATATCAATCATGTTGCACCTATCCAGACACTCTTTAAATAACAGGGATCGATTAAGGCTCACTCCCCTCCCCCCAAACTTATCCCCTTCAACTAGTGCCTCATTAAAATCCCCTACCATAATCCAAGGCTTATTGTATAACTCAGCCACCTTAGATAAATTACTCCATAAAATTTGCCTCTCCTCACGTCTAAGACTAGCATAAATTGTTGAAAATAACCAAGCAGAATCCGAGGAGCATACCTTGACCTCCACATGAATTTCTTGTTCCGTGTTGGCAAGAGCTTCTACCTCCACTTTGTTAGAATTCCATAAAAGCCAGAGCCCACCCGTGTAGCCAATAGTGTCAGTATGTATGGCTCCGTCAAAAGGGAGTTTATCAGTAATCTCTCTAGCTCTTTCACCAACTAATTTGGTTTCCATGACCACAAAAATGGCCGGATCGTAAATTCTAGTAAGATCTCGGACATGATTCTGAAAATTGGGCTTTAAAACACCCTTACTGTTCCAGACGATTATATTCATGGTTACCTGATGATTCAGAGAGAGACAGTCCTCAACAAGAGACAGTAGCTTCACTACCATCCTCAGAGTCCATCCGATCCACCCCATCCTTCCCTTCGACTGGCCAAACCCAAGACTGAGGGTCAATTGATGATCGAGGACTTCCATCGTTGCTTCTCGAGCTACGAAGTGCAGGTTGCACATCTAGGTTGGTTTGGCACCTCGGATTGACTTAAAAAATTTTATAATTTTACAAAAAAAAAAAAAAAAATTCTTTGTATCTACCAACGGCTGATAAGCGTAGCCAAGTTGGTTTTTTGTTTTCTTGTCAGGAAGTAGCCTTAGAAAGAATCGTTGTTTTATTTCTAAAATTGTGTTGCTTGAACAAGTCCTCTAACAACATATTGGCTTTATGTATTTGGGAGTATTCAAATCAGCTGCTACACACACACACACACACACACACACACACATATATATATATATATATATAGATCTGCCTGTTGACGGTTCATTCTATCATAGTTGCAATTTGCATTTGCTTATTTCTCGTCTTCTTTGGTGTAGGTTCAATAGTTCAAGCCTTTTGAATCTGGTTCTTAATATAAGATCAAAGGGTATTAGGTGTTGCTATAATAAACACCCGATACTACTGTCATCAAATGGCATTGGCAAGGGTTGCTAGGAGTGGCTTGAGAAGGCCAGGAGGCTCCTTTGTCACTAACAGAACTGAGGATGTATTCTGTGAGGGTGTATCACCTTGCCAATGTTCCATCCCTTGGAAATGTTAGGGAATACAGCAATCTGTCATACTTTGCCAGCACTAAAAATGTAAATCACATGAGATTTTGGAGCAGGGGGATAAGGGTAATGCCACATTATCATTCTCTTGCTGCTGAGATGGTAGCAGAAGTGTCTGATTCAGACTATGATGAGCCAAGGTATCTAGGACTAGAAGCAACCAAGCCTGGTGAAAAGCCAAGGGTTGTTGTCCTTGGAACTGGGTGGGCTGCTTGTCAATTCCTTAAGGGACTAGACACTAAGATTTATGATGCTGTTTGTGTATCATCTAGGAATCACATGGTCTTTACTCCTTTACTTGCTTTAACTTGTGTTGGAACCCTGGAATTCGCAGAAAAAAGAAAGGAAAAAAAGAAAAGAAAAAAATTTAAAAGGAGGGATATTTAAGTGATTTTTTTGTGGGGAAAATTTTATAATTTCTAATTATAATGAATTTTTTAGAAAATAATGTCGAAACCCTAGCTATATATATAAGCTTATTAAATCAACGTATAGGGGGGGTATTTTGAGAGAGGAGATTACCCAAAGGACTGACGTTAAGAAGGATTGACTACACTCTTGAGGTAAGAGCCTAGGTATCTCTCTCTTGTCAAATCTAAGCTTATTTGGAATTTAAGTATTTTTTTTATGTGGATATTTTGACTAGTAATGAAACTATTTAATTATTCAAGAGTTTTAATGATGCAAATGAAGAAAAGTTTAGATTTATATCTCAGTTAATTGGACGCTACTACCTACAGATTTTTCTGTGCTCAGCATTTTAAAATTTTATATATATATATATATATATACACGCTCCATTGCAATAAGCGTAGCTATAGGTTGTAGATTTTAGGCGTGATGGGTCTAAGGGTCAACTTTCTGCATAGTTTGGTTGTTTAAGAAACTGTGCCCGAATTGATGGAATTTGGGGGGGGGGGGGGGAGTCTAATAAGCATGGGTTTTGGTTTGAGGTCTGACAAGTTAAAAAAAAAAAAAGAAAAAAAAAAAAAGAAATGAAGAAGAAGAAAGCTACAGAGTAAGTGTAGCACACATCCTTGTCTTTCCTAGTGTGACATAGTACTACTACTAGGTGCTATAGCCTTATCTTTTAAGGCATAAATGGTGGCAGAATATATATATATATATATATATATGTATCTATATATATATATAAATTAAAATATTATGATTAGGTGGAATTTTGGTGTGAAATAAGCAGACAATTATGAGATATTTTTAATAGTCTTTTTTCTAGTCAGGTACCGTTATAAGTTTTTCTTGAATTATATGATTATTGAGTAAATGGTGCTTGTAAATTGTTAGGTGAGATCTAAGGATTTTAGAGAAAGTGTTAGAGAGAAGTTCTTGTGGTGAGCTAGCTGAGGTAACTAACCTTATCCTAATTGGTTTTATTTGCGTATTTTAATTACTGAAATTTGTTTACAGTTTTTACAATTTTATTTCTATTGTATTACTGATTTCCAGTTAAGAATTATCACAAATATATCTGATTACTGAATATATGATGTACTTTATTTAACTGTTTTTAGCTATACTGATTCAAAGTAAAGAATAAAGAATTTTCACAAATACAAATGAGCATGGAATATAAGATTTATTTTATTTAATTGTTTTATTGCTATATTGATTTAAAGTAAATAATATAGAAATATCACAAATAGATTTGAATATTGAATATATGATTATATATATGTATTTGAATAAGATATATTTTTGTCAAAAACTATGATTTCATATATATGATTATTGACAATCTGACTATGAATTGATTTTGATACCCAAACCAATAGGGGTTATTCATTGGTACTCTGATGCTCAGTCACAGAGATATAGTGTGATCATAGTCACAAAATTGTTAAGAATATGAATTATGTTTGAATATTTGAACTATTTTGAGTTCTTAAAACTACATATGTGATTTTGGAAATGTTTGAGCATTTGAACTATTTTGAGTCATTAAAACTGCTTATGTATTTTTTTTTTTTTTGTGGGAACATATTGTAAGTTATAGCTTTGATATATGGAAAACTGACTACTTCCTAAGCCATCTATGATATATTTGTCAGATTAAAGTATGTGATCTATTTACAACTTATTATTTTAAGACTATGAAACTTCTTTAGTTATTTTTTTGAAAACCCGTAATATATTACAACTTTTGAAGACTCATACTACATCTTATTAGGACTTTTGTTACTTATTGAGTTGTCAACTCACTCCCTTTTTCCCTTCCAATTTCAAATTGTGAAGAATAGCAAGTTTTGGGAGTTTTGATGTTGTGTTGGGAGTAGGAAAGAAGCTTAGTGATTTTGGGATTGGATGGTCTTCTAATAGTTTTATATTTATTGGCCAATTGGCATTATGTACATGAGGTTTGGATTTTGTTCCTTTTAAATTATTGGAGATCTATTCATAAAGAAATTGTTGAGGTATTTTGGATTTATTTGATTTAATTTTTGAGGATAAATTTTAGTTGCTAAGAAGGCCTTGCACACTTGTAGGGTGCTTACTTTATAAGCGAGCAGCGGTTGTCACGTGCCTGTCTTTATAGTTGGGTTCGGGGCGTGACAATTTTAATGGTATCAGAGCTTAGGTCATGATTTTATAGATTTATGCTAGGTTTTGATTTAGAATGAAATCTGTGCCCTAGGCATTACGATTCTAGTTATTGTTTGTGAAGGTTATTAGGTCATAGAAAGTGTTCTTTTGATGACTTGATGAGAAGTGTAAGTGAGGTTCCATCATATGATGATTTGTTAGGTCTTATTTGAAGGATTTGATATTTATGTCTATGTGGTTATGCATATGTGACTTATAAATACAAAAGGGAGGATTTTAATTGATATACTTCTATGATCTTATACTAGTATTAAGTGGGTGTATTTTATTCTTGAAAATTTTGTAATTGATCAGATTGGTTATTAAAACTTCTCCTTCTTATTAAAAGGAAAAGAGAGTGAGAAAAGAACAAGCAAAGGAAATCTTCTTGCTGTTTTGTGACTGATCTTTTGAAAACTCATTTGATACTTTTGCCTAATATAGTCGACCTACCTAAGGTTAGTTTGATTTGTAGGAGATTCTCAGAGGTTTAATTATTGAATGACAGTTTACTATATGCCCTATTCTGAATTTGGAGTGCTTGATCATTATTAGGGAATTGACTATTGTAGAACTTTATTTCGGGGTTAAGGTTTGATGTTAGAGCTACGATTCCTTGATTTTAGTTTATATGGAGTTAGGAAATTAATGGAAAGTTCGTAGTGTGAAGGGAAAATCAATTTGTGGTTATTGTAGTTCACATTATATTATAAGATATTATATAAATTTTGAGGGTGTTTAAAGAATTCAACAATATATCGGTGGACTTCCTTGGATTCTAATGTCAAGGACTGACCTTCTTTTGGATTATTTTCCTTGTTAGCGTTGACTTACATGGATTACCATAACCTAATTTATGTGTGAGGTAGTCCCTAAATGTTTTTGAGACATGTTCTGTTACTTAGAAGTTTGAGGTCCTAATTTTCTTTCTATGGCCTTAGGGGATTGTTTAATATCCTGGGGAATAAGTTTTGATGCTAGAAATGTAATTCTTTGAATTTTAACTGATAAGAGTTAATGGATTGGCTCAATTTAAAAATACAGTGGATACAACACAAGAACGTGGTAGTATTGAATTAGACAAGTGAATCATAATTTTGATTGGATATTGAAGGTTTTGGGATGGTAAGAGAGTTTATTTTGAAAGACTATTACAATTTGAATTATAGTCAATTGTGGTACATTTGTTCTATATTGACAAGTGGTTAATAATTATAAAGTTGCATTGTACTCTAAGTTCTAGGCTGCTGGGACAATATTATTTGCTAGTTAAAAAAACAAAAACAAAAACAAAAAGGGGGTTTAAGATACTTCATGGACTATTCCCTTCTAGCCGATATATACTTAGAGACTTGTTTTCATAATAGGCAATGTAATTATAAGGAACCCATCTCTTCAATGAGTTCCAGCCCAAGTATCATCTAGAGGTTAAAGGTGAATAAATGTTACTTACTTGTGAAGATAATTTATGATTAAGATAGACGTTCTATGACAGACCCTTATATCAATGCTCAATAGATTATTTATGGAGACTTTGGAATTTCTATCTCACAAAACTTGAGGTAGAAAAAATATAGTGATATACACACATGTTGTAAATTTGTTTTGAACTTAGGAAGGATTGGAACTTTGGATGCACTACTTGATTTTGAGGTAGAGAATTAAACGGATGCTAGCATTCAATGGTCTATGGTGAATCTCAAAATTGTGGATTTCCCTTGTTGTAATTTTTGGAGACTACTTAGGCCTTGGAATTTTGTTGAAATTAATAATTGATGGAAAATCAATTATTGTGGATAATCTAAATGAATGGGCCTTGGAACTTTTATTCATATTGAAAGGAACTTAGAGAGCTATATAGACTAGAGATATGTATATCTTTAAAGAATCTTATATTTTTCGTAATATGGTTGTTCTTAAACTATGGGTAATTGAGTAAGAGATTATGCGGCGGAAGCATCATGGCTCCATTTGCTTTGGAAATTTGTATTTTAACAATTTTGAGGAAGGAAAAGTCTATGCATATGTTGTGAAATAGTTTTGAACTTATATTTAAGTGGAATTAATATACAACTCAATGGGATGTCAGAGCATAATGATTTACGGTAGACTTTGATTGTGGTTTTCTTTTATCACAACCTTGGAGGCTCCTTCACCATTTAGAATTATTGAAGATTACTTATTGAAGATACTATCATTTTTTATTTTACGGGGTTTACTTGAACATGTGGGTTTTGAAATTTATATTCACCATGGAGGTAAATTATAGTGCAATTCGGGTTGAGTGATAGGCCCAAAAAAGAAGAAGAAGAAGGAATTCTTCATAGTTTATTTTCTCTTACTGTGGTGATGGGAGATAAATTTGTATAGACCAATACGATTGTGGCTTTAAAGTAGGGCAATGGAAGTATGATATATTGGTTCAGTCTGTGATGAATTTAAAGGACGGAATTCTTATAAGTGGGGGAGATTGTAATACTCGGGAAAAAAAAGAAAAAGAAAAAAGATTTAAAAGGAGGGATATTTAAGTGAATTTTTTGTAGGGAAAAATTTTATAATTTCTAATTATTAGGGAGTTTTTAGAAAATAAGGTTGAAACCCTAGCTATATATATAAGCTTATTCAATCAACGTATAGGGGGGGATATTTTGAGAGAGGAGATTACCCAAAGGACTGAAGTTGAGAAGGATTGACTACACCCTTGAGGTAAGAGTCTAAAAATCTCTCTCTTGTCAAATCTAAGCTTATTTGGAATTAGAGTATTTTTTTATGCGGATATTTTGACCAGTAATGAAACTATTTAATTATTCAAGAGTTTTAATGATGCAAACAAAGAAAAGTTTAGATTTATATTTTGGTCAATTGGACGCTACTACCTACAGATTTTTCTATGCTCAGCATTTTAAAATTATATATATATATATATATATATACGCTCCGTTGCGATAAGCGTAGCTGGAGGTTGTAGATTTTAGGCGTGATGGGTCTAAGGGTCAACTTTCTGCACAATTTGAATGTTTAAGAAACTGTGCCTGAATTGATGGAATTAGGGGAAAAAAAGTCTAATAAGCGAAGTTAAAAAAAAAATGAAGAAGAAGAAAGCTGTAAAGTAAGTGTAGCACACGTCCTTGTCTTTCCTAGTGTGACATAGTACTACTACTAGGTGCTATAGCCTTATCTTTTAAGGCATAAATGGTGGCAATGTGTGTATATATATATATATATATATATGTTACAAATGCTGGGGTTCAGATGCTGACTAGGGCAATCTGATTACAAACTAAAGGCCGACTGAGGCCATCTGATTACAAATGTAAAACTAACTAGGGAATTACAAGTGTAAACTGGGGTTGCCATCTGATTACAAGATTTAGGGTTGTAATGAGACAGGAAGTATAATCTGACTGGAGATTTAGACTTCTGAAGTTCCTACCCAATTGAACCTGCTTCAGAATGGGGTTGAGGTTGCCTTAAATAGATTGGAGGGAGCCTTGGTCCTGCTGAAGATTGCTAAAAATCCGGAAGGTAAAATGCTTTTACTAGGGTGAAAACCTTTTCCACCGAAAGCAAATAGTACATCTGAATTATTGTGCCGAGTACCGTTCATGAATAGTGACTAGTACTGTTCATGAATAGTGTCTTGTCTTTTGTCTGCTTCTGACGGCTGAATGCAAGTACTGTTCATCAACAGTGATTGGTACTGTAGGTGAATAGTAACTTGTCTGGAGAAATTGTTCTGAATAGGGACTGGTGCTATTTCAAATTCCTTATTCGCTGTCCAACTTGTAAGCATCATTCGGATCCTAGGAATCCTGGAATAATGGATCATTTGGATCAAAGTTGGTTGAAGCTTCTGAAGAGGCAAGAGAACCCTCCTCCAGTGACTCTAATTCTTTTGAGGCGGGAAGACCTAAACTTGTGACTGATGTTATGATCAATCTTAGGGCTTGCGAACCTCAAGGCTAGTAGAGCTTAGAAGTGAGCTTAACTAGTATCATAACCGTCTTCTGAAGGGGGACCATCATAATCCCATGGCGGATTATAATTACAGTTGTGCTCACTGAAAGTAGTGTACTCATTGCAGAATCCACAATACACCAATGGTTCATATTTTGGTTTTCTTTTGATGAACCTTTTAGGGTTATGGTTACCCATTCTCTGGATATTGGGGATGGCATTGAAGTATGGTCTGGTAGTAAATACTGAGATTCTGCCAGTACTTCCTATGAAATGGTAATTTGTCCATAGGTCTCTGAGAGTGTTAAGAATCTCATTATTTGCATGGTTCCTCCAACAATCCGCAAGAGCATGAGGATCTCTGTAGGATAGGTGGGAGTCACCTTCAAACCAGGGGCCTTGGTGGGAGAATCCATTGATAAGTACCAGGTGTCTTGAAGGTCGCAAAGTCATCCATTCGTCTCTTTACCACTATGGGAGTGTGCTCCAACATCTTATAGATAAAAAAGGGCTTGCAACTTGTTCAACCACCTTCTTAATGATCTGGGGAAATTGGCTGGCTTGGTTATGACTTGTCAACTTGACAAATCTGATGAAACCATATTCAAACATTCTTGAAAGCCAATAGGGATCCATCTCATCTTCCTCTTCTGGGCCATCATCATAATTGATTAGGAGGCCTGGTATCCTTGCTATCGGGACCACCTCTTTAGGAAACTCCATTGTAGGACCACCCAAACAACGCCTGTCCGTCGGCTAACAAAATGGACTGACCAACGCGAAACTATGGTTTGCCAACGAGTTTGAGGCTGACCAACGCTATCAAGGAGCAAGTAGTGGCTATAGTAGTAAAATTTGTTCCTAGTAACTTCTTAATTGCAAAGAAATAAAACTCATACATCTACCATCCATGGCTCTGATACCATTGATGAGAAAGATGACATAGAAAGAAAAAAAAGTGATAATAAGAAAGATGGCCTAATAATGGAAAGAACAACACATATAGAAGATAAAGAGAAAGGAAAGAGTGCTATAGAAATAATACAAGAGAAAGATGACATAGAAAGACAAAAGAGCATAATAAAAAGAGGAACAGTAATGGAAATGATAGAAGAATGGAAAGACAACACAATAGTTTTCTAAAGATGGCTAATAAAGAAACTAGTTCAATACAAACAATACGGGAAAACCATAGTTTCACGTTGGTCAACCTATTTTGTTAGCCGATGGACAGGCGTTGTTTGGGTGGTCCTACAATGGAGTTTCTCGAGGAGGTGATCCCAATAGCAAGGATACCAGTGGTTAGTAATAGTTCTGATAGTAATTATTAATTGCTTGGAAATAGAATAAATACGTTTATCAGCTCATCATCTATTTGCTTGTTTACACTTAGGCTAGGCATACACTAATAAGAAACATGGACTATGATGATATAGATTATGATGAAGGTTATAGCGTAAGAGATATAGACAATAATTGGTTAAATAGTAATATGGATAATGATGAAACAAATTCTGATTCTGACAGTGATATTGATGATTATAACTATAATAATAACACAAATAATTTGAGTACATTAACAAGAGATAAAATCAACCGACAGACTGACAGACATAATAATAGTTTGTTAGACATGATTAATAAAAAAATTAGAATCTTTAGAAATTGTTGAAAGATCCATTACGTATACTAGAACAGAAAGAAAAAATGATCGTTTTTTGGACCTCTATGAAAAAAATGAAAGCTTTAAACTTTGAACCCATTATAGAACACCTTCAGAAAAAACCATGATAGATATAGAAAGTGGTAGTATAATAAAGACAGTAGATGAAAGACTAAAATCAACCAATAGAAAAATTGATGAGAAAGATAACATAGAAAGACAAAAGAGTAATAATAAGAAAGATGGCCTAATAATGGAAAGAACAACACTTATAGAAGATAAAGAGAAAGGGAATAGTGCTATAGAAATAATATAAGAGAAAGATGACATAGAAAGACAAAAGAGCATAATAAGAAGAGGAATAGTAAAGGAAATGATAGAAAGAATGGAAAGACAAAACAATAGTACTCTAAAGATAGCTAATAAAGAAACTAGTTCAATACAAACAAGACGAAAAAAAGACGATATGATAGATATAGAAAGAGAAAAAGGTATAACAATGAAAGAAATTGAAGAAGAAAGACAAAAAGATAGTCTAATAGACTTAGTCAATAAAGAATGGGAACATAATAGTCCAAGAGAAAATGACAGACTAAAGAAAGAAATTGATAAGAGACTAAAATCAATTAAAAGATCTATGACAGAGACACAAGATAATAGTTTAGCAGAATTAACTAAAAAGATAGAAATTTTAAATTCACCCTTGGGAAAAAGTGATATAAAAAGAGACATAGCTGTTCTAGATATTTTTGAGTCTTCAGATAATGAGAAAACTGACAGACATACTAGATATACTATTTGTCATAAATGCAAAAAATATGGACATACTATAAAACAATGTGGTAGACACAATAAAATTGTTAAACAAATTAGTAAATTAGATTTTGAAAAAAATATAATAAATGAATTAATGGAAATATTTAATGTTAATCAAAAAGAGATAGATCAAGTTAACAAAAAGAAAGAATTAAAATCAACCAAACCACTTAAAGTCAATAATAGAAAGAGAAAACAAAAAGACATAATAATGAAATCGATAGACAACCTTCCTAATCATTTAAAAGACAAAAAAGACTATTTACTAAAAGTGAAAGATTCTATAGACACACCTATTGCTTATATTAAATGTAGAAAATATGGACATCATGTTACGGAATGTGGAAAAGAAGAAAAAGATAAGAAAAGAAAGACAAAAAAGAAACAAGATGGAGTAGATATAAAACCAGTAACTCTACAAGATTTAATGACATAGGCAAAAATGGTAAAACAAGAAATAAAGAAATTAAAGAGGATAATTCCACAGACATAAATGAACAAAATATTGCTGAAACTGTAAACTTGACAGGTTTTCCTAAAGTAGACATAATAATGACAGATCCCCCTCTAGAAAAAGAAATTTCACATGATCAAGAAATTGATCATAATAAACATAACATTCTGAGTTTAATTGATAGAGTTATTTTTCAAAAATGGCATACAGAAGTCACTCTAGTAATTAATAAATAATTCTCTTTGACAGAAGTTGCTTTGATATATTCTGGAGCTGACATGAATTGTATACAAGAAGGATTAATACCTTTAAATATTATGAAAACTCATCTGAAAGATTAACTTAGGCTAATGGAGAAAAGCTAATAATTAATTATATATTACCTAATGTTCACATTTGTAATGTTGGAATATGTTTTGAAACTATTTTTAAAGACCTTTCTTCTTAAGTTATTTTAAGAAATCCCTTTATGGCTTTGCTTTACCCCCTTTTTGATGACAGATGAAGATATTAAAATTAATGTGCTAGTTTTTAGATTCACCTCACCCCTAATCTTGAAAGAAATTTGTTCCCTTAATAAAGTCACTATTCTAAAAGATATTAATAAAGAAAGAATCTATAGAACAAAAAGGCATTTGTCATCTCTAAAGACAGAAAAAACACTTATTAACCAATTGACAGATAATGTCATAAAGAAGTTTAAACAAGATATAAAGACAGAGATTTATTCTTATTCTCCCACTGCTTTTTTGCATAGGCACCGACATGTAGTCCAAACACCTTATGAAAAAGAATTTAGTGGAAAATATATAAAAGATGGAACTATGCTTACAATTTCTTTTAGTCAATATGAATGGATTGATAGTTTGACAGATATACCAAGCAAGATTGTGAAGAATAACATACTCATACTTTTTACAATAATTTCAAATATTCATACAAAAGATGTTTTAATACAAGAAGTTTTGACAATCTCCCCTTTACTAATTTTTAAAGAAAACATGAATTGTGATAATTTCTCGAACAAAGATAGAATTAATTTCTTAAATTTAACTGACAAAGTTAATCACAAGTCCTTGATATATTCTCCCCAGGCTAATATGGTGATTGATGAAAGATTATATAGAGAAGCATTATTTGGCATATTCTCGCAGAATGAGAGATATAGTAAAATATACAAAACAGACAGAATCATGATAGATTTTGTGAATTTTTGAATTCTAGTCACCCTGACATTGACAGACTTTATTCTGACTACTCTTATACCACTACGGACTACTCTTATACCACTACCCAGCGAAAGAGCAACAGTGTTGAGAAAAAAGTTTGTTTTATTATATTATACATTTTAAAGTTTAAAAATAATTTTCTTATAAAACATTTCAAAGGAATTTTACAAAAAGATATTGACAGAAAAATTTTTAAAATAAATTTTAAAGAGGCTTTGCAAAGATATGTTTATTTTCAAAATATTGTTTTTAGACCTAATGATATACCAACTAATCCTTTTATCAAAAGCCAATTGCAGACTAATATGGATAAAAGACCTTCCAGAAAAGAAAAGGGTAAGGCACCAGCGGTGCAACCCAAACAAATCCGAAAAGTTTCAGCAAAAATTTCGAATAAGCATGAAGGCATCTCAATTGAGACAACATCCCTTCAAGATACGTTGCTGGTAGAGGCAATGTATTCATGTAGTGAAGAAAGTGAAATCCTGTAAGAAGTGCTCCGCATTGATCTTACTTTTCAAAATGGAGAATTTACAGACCTTCCTTTTCATATTAAATTACTTCTTGATAATTTCTAAGCAGCCTTCACCCTTAGATAGAAACCTTTATTCCAAAAGACCCTTAAGGCTTTGGAATTACATCTTGTTAGCACTAGTGCATTTATTGAAGCACTTGGTTGTCAACTCCCTGGCAAGGAGGATGAAGATTCAAACTCCATAAAGACAGAACCACAGTCTCTAAAAAGCTATTTTATGGGAACAAGCTTTTCAAAGCTCTATTCTAAGATTAAGCAAAAAACGAGACTTGCCATTAGAACCTTATCCCTAAAATTCAACAGAATATACTAACTCATAAAGCCATGACTAGTTCCCATGACAGATGGATGTCTTACTTTAAAATTTTAGTCTCTATAGTATTTATCAGAATAGAAGACATGACAGATGCCATATGGCTATCAAACAAGGCCACTTGGTATGAAAGTTTTAGAGAAGCAGAAAGAGTTTATGACGGATATCGTCCCTATTTAGGATTACTTATCAACACTGAGACAGAGGATCCAGTGATTTGTGATCCTTTATGGTTGTCTATAATGCTAGAAGCAGGATTTATCAGCAAGTTAATCCTAACTTATGGAATTCAAATTAGTTTATTTCCTAATGTCATCCAAGAAGCAGCTGCATAAATTGGAGGACTTAATTATATGAAGCTTACTATCTGGAGCACCCTCCCAACATGGGATACTAGTTACTATATGGAAGTTCAGCCAGCACACATTTTAGTCCTCATGAGTGATTTTCGTTATAGCCCACCCTGACTATAACTGCTACACAGGAGACACATATCTATCACTTGATGTCCCGTATGATCTGGCACAAGAATGGTCTAATTTCATGAGTAATAGATTTCTGAAGTACAGAAAGAATTAGATCATGACTTCCACCTACATGGCTACACCAACAAGATAGTTACATATGGTCCAAGACCTTCAGCAAGGAGGCTCATTGGGAAAAGGAAAATTACTAGAGATTCCAAAATAATGACAAAGAATCGTGCCCCCACCTATCTTCCTATTTCATACTGTGTTCTATGTGGCAATTATAGAGTACTCCATGAGCATGAGCAGTATGAAGATGACTCTGATCCGCTAGATTATGATAACTATGCGGATACAAACTAGAACGATAGAACGATAGCTCTCTTAGACTGACCCTTTAAAGATAATTATGACAAACCACTATTCACCAACATGTGTGAATAGCTCAGGTTACTTTTGAAGACATACCATGGTTTATTTCATTTATAAAAAGATAGACTCCGAAGACAGAAGACTGGTCCAAATTCCAAGTCCAAAATTTCATAAGTTTTAGGTTCAGCCCTCTCTTTCTTAGAAAGACTCTTGTAATCCTCCCTCTCTTTTGTAATCTTATAACCCTTCCCTTTAGACAGACATTATCTTGTAACCTTTCAAACAGATTTTATTTTGTAATCTTGTAACAAAGACAGAAGTTTGTTTTCAAGTTTTATCAAAGATAGAAGTTTTTATTCAAGTAAGATTTTACTAGTTTCTGTTTTCATATTTCATATTCCGTTTTAACCTATTTTGAATATCTAATTTGCTGTTTTCTTCTTTATCATCTATTTTATCATTGTTTATGCTTCCATTTATATATATATATATATATATATCACTCAAAGCGGGAAAAATCTATGTGGGGCGAAACGAGGTAGGAAGGATTGAACAGGGTGGGAAATTTTCACCATCCCTAATGTCAAACAAGGATGAAGCCTTTATAAGTAAAATGAACTAAATAAGAATTATATGGGTACAGATGAGACTTACTTGCCTCTATGTGTGGACTCTAATTTACCAACAATTTTAACATGTAATAAAGATATTTTACCTTCTTCCATTCAGTGACTCACTTTATAAGAAAAATAAATAATAAAAAATTCAAGTTACACTTGATCTAATTCTTAATGATGTTACATCATTCTTTTTTTTTTTTTTTTTTTTTGTGGATAAATTGCAAATTACACCCCTAAAGTTTAGGAGTGATTGGATTTTACACCCTGAAGTTTCAAAATTTGGATTTTACCTCCTAAAGTTTGGGGTGTTTGAATTTTATACTCTAACGTTTCAAAACTTGGATTTTACCCTCCAAAGTTTAGGGTTGTTTGGATTTTACACCTTCAAATACTAAAACTTTAGGGTGTAAAATCTAAACATCCCAAAACTTTAAGAAGTAAAATCCAAACACTCCTAAATTATAGTGGATAAAATCCAAATTCTGAAATGTCAAGGTATAAAATCCAAACATCACCAAATTTCGGGAGGTAAAATCCAAATTCTGAAACTTCAGGGTGTAAAATCTAATCACCCCCAAACGTTAGGGGTGTAATTTGCAATTTACTCTTTTTTTTAAGGAATATTTTGACAAATCAATCTAGAATTACATTGTTTTATTATACTTTTCATGCTTACAAAATATCAAGATGATTAGAGATCAATAACTATTTTATCATAAAAAGTTTAAATTTCAAGTATTTTTAATTTAAAAATTATATGCAAAACATGAGTTTATGGATTGGAAAATAAATAATATCAAATTAACATGAAATTTATGAGGTGAGATTTAAGTTACACTTGGGGTAATTTTTGACAATATTACACAATTTAATAATTTTTTTTATTTTGACAAATTCACCATAGAATGAATTACATTCTCTCCTTATACCTTTTATGCATGCAAAATTTCAATACAATCAAATACCAATAATTATCTCATCTATACAATGTTAAATTTCAATTTTTTTTTTTTGTAAATTTTTTTTTTTTGAAATTATAAACAAAACATGAGTTTTTAAATTGAATAGTAAATAACAACTTAATAATACAAAATTTGGCACGTGCATTAAATGGAAACATATAAATCATTGGTTGAACTTTTAAAATATTAGTGCAATTAAAATTTATTAAGTTGTGTAATATTAACAAAAAGTTACATAATATATCCTTCTACATATCAATTGAGGGTCACTAGTGGAATACACTAAGAAGTCACTAATGTAATAATGTGAGCAAGAACAGCTGAACTACCTGAGGATCAAACAAACTTCTCTAAGGTAGGCATTATCTAGCATGCATGATTCATCCATTAAATGAATTAGGATCAAAAGGTTAAGATGAACCATAATTAGGAGGGACTCTGAAATTTGACTGAACCATAACTAAGCGTTAAGAGTAAGTATGTTGTAGGTGATAGAATATTAAAAGGCTAAGATGATCCACTTAGGTGAGCTACCACAACATTCACCACCCAAGCACTAATATTTAAAGGTCAACTTGGAGTTTACAAAGAAAGATGAAGATTGAAACGAAGAGAGGAAGGCGGTACTGGTACAAGTGTACAATAAAGATGCTTAAATCCTGTTGACTTGGGACACTGTTACGTGTAATCAATCTCCAAATACGCCTAATCTGAGCCATCTCAATTGTGTACTCCTAATATAGGCCTATCATCATCATATTTATCACTACAGTCTCATAAACGAAGGACAAATAGCCGCCTCTACATGAGCAGTATTGTTGAGAACATGAAAAATATAACCAACAAAGTTAGCTCAAGCATTTGGAAGATGACCACAATATTTATGGCAAGAACAAAATTTTAAAATTACATCAAATACTTCCTGACATAATAATATTTTGGTAATTGCTATCATAGAAACTGGCACTATTCACATCACAACACAGTTTGGCTAGTGAATGATATCTTGGTTAGTTTTAGATTTTACAAGTGAATGATATCTTGGCTAGATTTAGATTTTACTAGCCCTTTCATATACAGATGCTCAATACAATAAAAAAAACTAAAGATCCATCCACCATCCATAAGTAATAGACCTTGGTTTAATCATCAAAGACCTTCAACAACAAGAAAGGGTGAGTAAGGAAGGGGCTGCGAATCAAAAGAAGCAACAAAAACTGTCTGTAACTCAAAATTTTTATACATGATCACTAATTAAGTACAACGATCCAACTCACATCGTGGTAGGCTCCAACTACAAAGAGTGACAACGTAACCATATATTTATGTGAACAAAATTCCAAAGCCCTAAAAAGTTAAGAACTGTATAAATAATAAAAGAAATTTTCTTCAGTTTATAATTTACGAGAGTAAAGTCACAAATCCCTTCTGCATAGTGGGCAAGAACCATGCCTAAGAAGCCACTTATCTATGCAAGCTAGGTGAAATATATGATGGCAATGAGGCAAGCTCCTAGCCGTCTCTCCGAGTTGAAAGTCCTGAATATGCGGAAATGCACAATGCCAATTAGATAAACATATTTCATAAGTTGGGTATGACAAGCAAAGGTTAGCTAGAATAGACGAAAATTATGGCCGAACCTGAAGGCACACTGAGCAAGAGACTCTGTCTCCAGAAGCATCTACATTGTTATTGCTTGTAATCATGATCTTTGGGATTTTTTCAACTGAATCTCCAGGCAATCCTTTGGCCCCACCAGTGTCAAAAATGTTCGGGATCTCATCAAAGCTTACTTCAACAGCACCCATCTGATTAAGCACAATGTATTTGTAAGCAAACAACAAAAATCCATGCTTAATTTTCTGCACATCTCTGTCAGAGACTAATATTTGCATTGCATTATTATTACCTGACTTTGCACTGCACTTAACATGGCTGGACCAATCCTTTCGCGAACAAGTCTCCCACTTAGAAGGCTAGCTATGACGTCAATCTGTACCATTTTAACATGAATTGGGTTATTGGGGATAGATTTTGCAACATAATTGGAGCTTGGAAACCAAATAGGAACAAAAAAATTGTCAAATCTTTCTACATTAAACTGACACCATATCACATCAACAATAAGGATGGAAGTTGAATTGCTCACCAAGTAAAGGACACACCCAATACCGGATTCATCCGATTGCCAAAGAACAAGAGAAGATTCAAAAACTTCAATGGAGAAAACAGCTCCAGATATTGCTCCAACAGCAGCCCCTCTAACAAACCCGCTTTCAGTCTCTTGGCCTATCAAAGCTCCAGTCATAGCTCCTAACAAGGTACCCACTGCCAAGACAAATGCCCATTTTCCATTAGTATCAGTTTAGGAAAACAAGTAGTTTTCAGTGCTAGAATAATGGTTAAAAGATTAGATTCACCCTTTCTTAATAGCTTATGCTTTTGAAACAATTAGTGATTCATGGTATCAGAGAAATTGGTCTTGTGTTCAAACCCTTCTGGGACAAATAGGTAATTAATCATTAAAAAATGAAGGTGTTTAATTCTTCCCTTAATTCTGAAGGAAACTCCTAGTTATGGATATATTGTGAATATAGATAAAGGACAGCAAATCCAACACCTCTTTGTCTACACACGCTAAACTTGTTCTCTTCAATTATACTAATCAGAATCCAACAAATACATTCCATGTACCCAATACCTATATATTGTTTTTATTCCAAAAAAACTCATTTCTGTCTTCAATGAATTCTAAATTTTAGTTTTTGCAATTCAATTCAATAGCGGAATCAAAACCCAAATGTGAAAACCAACAAACTATATAAATAAGAACAAGAAAATTCATCATGGTAACAAAGATTAACAGATCAATACAAAAGCAAGCCCAAAAATCCAATCTTTTTGCAGGACCCACCTCAGGAAACAAAATCAAATGCCAATTCATAGAAAAACATGAAACAATAACTAGAATCTGAGGGGGGGAAAAAAGACCAACCTAATGCAAAGAAGAAGGTGAAGATCGCAGAGAAGATGTTCCCAATAATGGCAGACACAGCAAAATGGCAAGCTTCTCTAACCCTTTCAATGAAATTCCCAAACGAAGATGAAGAAGATGAAGAAAAAAGAGATGGGTAGGCAATAAAATCCATTGTCTTGCTCGGGAATTATACAAAAATAAAAGCTTTCTATAGCTGGGATCTTGTTGATCTTAAAGATTTGGTTCAAATGGACCAATATATGTGTGTATATATATATATATATATATATATAATATTTATATATATACACAAAAAAAGAGATGGAGATAGAGATAGGTATGCTTAGTGCTTAAGAGAAAAGAGAAGAGGAAAAAATAAACAAGAAAAACAAAAAACAAATCAACCAACTCGCATTTAAAGCTTTTGTTTAAATTTCTTTCCCTGAAAACCAAAACTTTTTCTTAGCTTAATTTTCTTGTGGCTGATCAATAAGAAAGGTATTGTTAAATGTGATTATGAATATAATAGTACTATTAAGGAAGCAGAGAAAGAGAGAGAGAGAGAGATGAGAGAAACTTCTTTTGGCGATATCCACGTGATGTTCACTTCAGCCAATTTTATTCGTCCACAAATTTTTTATTTTTTTCAGCAAATTGTGTTTTAATTTTTCTGTGACATACATATTTTTCCACGGGAGATTGGTTATATAGTACAAGTTGGTACTGCGTTGTGTGTATTCTTTTCATCTTTGGTCGTGTTTTTTTTGGTCAGCCAAGCCAAGTACTCTATTTTATATTTATTTTGCCGTTTGGTATTTAGAAATATCTTCCACAAGTTGGTGGGTTCTATAGAGACACTCATTCTAGTTGGACCCCATACCATTTGAAATTAATCAATGTACCTAAAAGGGTTTAGATTGTTGGGAACCTCTTATATTACGTGGATATGAGTAATAAGTCATTATCATGAAGTTAAATCTTAACTCCTTCTACTAATCTTGATGTTTTTAACAACATGAAGTAGTAATATTTGAGCATAATCAGTGTCATATTATTGTTTTTAAGCATTGAACTCATAATTCATCCAGTATCAGGCATGGCTTATGTGGATTAAGTCATAACATGATTTTAAACCTTATATTCACTTAATAATCTTGCGGTTTAAAACAATAAGATTTAATAGCAATTGAGTCTAATCAACATCATTGTTTTTAGTATTTGAGCCAAATCAATATCATATATTGTTTTTAAGGTTTGAACTCATCATCTATCCCATATCAAGGATGCCTTACGTGTCTTATCAAAAAATAAAATAAAGAAAATCATGCTTTATGTGGATCGAGTCACAACATGATCTTTGTAAGGACACAATTTGGGTTTCTTGCCCAAGGGATGGACGAATTTAGACCCAAAAAGCCCAATACAATAAATTTGTAGAGAGTAGATTGAAAAACTGGACTTAGTGAATTCGACAACAAGTATAATGGATCCAAATGATAAGAAAGTAAAGATGGACTAGTTTTATCCAAAGAAAATCATTATCGGCACAGTCCGAGAAGACTAATTCTAGTATATATTTCTTTGAATTTGATTACAAGTTTAGTTCTTATTGGTACAGTGTTCTTCTCTCAAATCTCCGATCCCCTTCTCTCAGGGACCCCTCTTTATTTTATACCCTCTTCTTTCTTTCATCTCCACCCTCCACGTGTGGATTAGACTGCTAGTTTTGACCCTTGTCCCATCAGCACCTTCCTCAAGTCTTTTGGGAGTAGCTGTAAGGCTGAAAATTACTGTTCAGATATCACTTCCTCATTAATGCGGCCAAAAATTTAGCTACAGAGCATTCAATATGGTAGTAGCAGTTTTCTCTTAGATATTTCACAACTTCCCTTTCTTTCGTACGTTCATAATGCATATCCTTATCTATAGAATTCACTAGAATGTTGCCCTGAATGGCAGGACACACTTTCTGACCTTTGCTTTGCTTAACCGAGAAAACATTCCTCCTCGACCTACCTTCCCCAGCTTTCTCAATTGTAGCTTGCTCGTGGAGTTCTAAGTCTCACGTCTTCACTATCGTTTATCTGTCCTTAGATTACTAGACGTTCCCAAACAAGGCCCAACCCCTAATATATACTTTTGGGTCCCTTATCCCTGCAATCTTAAACCTTATGTTCACTTAAACTTATTGTAGTTTCTCTTATAAGAAAAAAAATATATTATAGTTTCCCTTATAAGAAAAAAAATATTATAGTTTCAAACAATAAGATTTAAATAGTATTTGAGCCGAATCAACATTGAATCATCGTTTTTAATATTTGAACTCAAAGATATATCATGACCCTAGGTCACATGCTTGAGTAGGAATTAACTAAAATGTAATAGATTAGTTACTTTGTTTAAAATGATTTTCACGGTGCCAAGGTAGTGAATATATGCTTTTTTTTTTTTTAAATAATGTTCTTAAATGTTTAAAATGGTAAGAATATATATTATTATAATCATGACTTTATAATACTTCTCTTATAATAGAATTATATATAAAAAAATAAAAATAAAAAACCTTAATGAGGAACATACCAAAAGATGAGTTAAATTTGTTAACCTTTAATATTAACGTAGCAACTAGCAAGATTGAGTATTTGCAAGTTGGATCAGCCAGATCATCTTACTTATTATAAGAGATAAACAACAATTGGAGCTTTATATCTTTGGGGTCAAGGGCCCAAACTGTATATTGGGCCTTGGGCCTCGGCCCAGAGCATAGTAATCCAAGAACAAATGAATGATGTTGAACGGGTCAAGTCCAAAGTCTAATGGGTGAGATACGGATGGAAGGGTGGTCCGAGGAGGAATGACCCTTCGGACGGGCAAGCACGGCTCAAGTGTGTGTCCCAAGGTTCAAGGCAACTTTCTAGGAAGCTCCAGGGATAAGGACGCACGCTTAAAGTGTACCAAAGAGTGGAAGCTAGGAAGTACCTAAGGGAAAGCTGCTGCCATTGCATTGAATGTCCTGCAACTAACTCACTGGCCACATTTATGTGAAAAAGACCCCTGAACAGTGCTGTCTTGGCTGCCACCATTCACAGAAGGCAAAAAAGGGTGTCTGATGGGATAGGTACTCAAATAGAGGCCAAGATGATCAACAAATGGATGGCTTAGATCAGTGGAAGGGGGATATATAAGGTAAGAGACCCCTAGAGGATGGGAGAGGGAAAAAAAAGGCAAGAAACAGGATAGCAGAAAAATGGAGGAACTTGTAATGAGATTATGAAAGCAATACATAAAGAACTAGTCTCCTCGGACATTGCCGAGGATGTATTCGTTTAGTATACATCTGTATCTTCATTCCTTCTGTCAAGAACTATCTACTTGTTGTGTTAACTTACTAAAGCCCAGTATTCTAACCCATTCTCTACAAATTTATTGCTTTGGGCTCTTTGGGCCTTAGTCTGTCTCTTATTTGGGCTAAGAATCCAAAGCTGGTCCTTACAATTGGCGCCATCTGTGGGAAGGAGCTTGGGCGATAATGAGTGCAACGGTCAACAATGGTAGGATCAAGTCCACACCAAACAGAGTCCGCAGGTTCTCAACAACAAGGTGATTTCCTTAATCTTGAGCATGAAAGAGATTAGGAGGGTAGCGTACATACTACGCACACAAGTAGAAGCCACCCTTGAATGGGAAATCACACCTCTCGAAGACCTAATAATGAAAAGGCCATGAAGCTGGAGATTGACGACTTGAAAAGGCAGCTATGCCATGCATAGCGAAAGCAAACTCCTTCTAGTTCTGATGGTTCCTTTAAGGACGAAGAAGACAATAGTTATAAGCGAAGGTCAAGAACCCCTCCAAGCGTGTCTTTCTCCTACGATGAGGAGCACCGTCTTAGACATAGGTATAAAAGCCCATCTAGTAAAGGCCTGGGAACTGAAGCCACGAGCAAGGCGTTGAATCAAATCTCTAGGTCACCTTTTACACGCAAGATTAAAGGGGCAAAACTTTCTCGACGATTCCATCAGCCCACTTTCACCATTTACAATGGTCGAACGGACCTTGTAGATCATGTAAGTCATTTCAATCAGAGAATGGCTGTCCATCCCAAGGATGAAGCCTTGATGTGCGAGGTTTTCACATCCAGTCTGGAACCCGTGGCAATGAGATGGTTCGATGGCTTGAGAGAAGATTCCATAAGTTCCTTTAAAGAGCTCACCCGGGTGTTTGGCTCCCGATTCATCACTTGTAGTAGGGCTTCTCAGCCTTTGGCTTACATATTATCCTTAAGCATGCGAGAGGGAGAGACCTTGAAATGTACTCGAATAGATACTGGGAGATGTTCAACGAGATAGATGGTGATTTTGACAACGTGGCCATCAGTACTTTTAAGGTCGGCCTCCCAACCAAGCATGATTTAAGGAAATCTCTGACCGGCAAACCTGTCACCAGTATGCGTCAACTCATGGATCGGATTGATAAGTATAAAAGGGTTGAGGAAGACCAGCAGCAGGGGAAAGGAAAGGATAAGGTTATCCCCCAAGAGAGGAGGGATTTCAAGTCGGACCGATACAATAACAACCAGCCGCAAAGGGACTTTGCTGGGCAGTCAGGATCTGCAAATACTCAGGCAGTCAATGCTGTGTTCCAAGAATCGGTGCATCAGGTTCTGGAGAAGATTAAGAATGAGCCATTCTTTAAATGGCTGAATAAGATGGTAGGAAACCCCGTAAGGCGCAATCAAAACCTTTATTGCCAGTACCACCAAGACCAGGGACACACCACTGAAGATTGTAGAAATCTGTGGGACCATCTAGACCAACTCGTCCGCAAAGGAAAGTTAAAGCAACTCTTGCATCATTCTAGCGGCCAGAAAGGCTAGTCAAACTTAGGACCCCGGAGAGAAGATTCTTCGAGACCTCCCATGGGAACGATAAATGTTATCTTTGCTGCTCTAGGGAGGACCGATTCCTGCCCTTCCAAAGTAATGTCTGTGGCTCGGCTATTTGTCGAGAGGTCTAATCCGGGGCCAAAGAAGGCTAGAATGGAAATCCCATTGGTTTTGGGTTTTTCGGACAAGGATAAGATCGGAACCATCCAACCCCATGATGATGCTTTGGTGGTCACACTCACGATTGAGAAGTACGATGTGAAGAGGTTTTTGGTAAATCAGGGCAGCGATGCTGAGATTATGTACCCCAACCTGTACAAGGGGCTAAAGTTAAGGCTTGAAGACCTAACAGCCAATGATTCTCCTTTGATAAGTTTTGATGGGAAAACTGTTATTTCGAGAGGCTAGATTAGATTACCCATATAGACTGGTTTAGAAGTGGTGGAAGTGGATTTCATCGTGGTAGACGCTTATTCACCCTACACAGTCATTGTGGTCAAACCTTGGCTTCATGCCCTAGAAGCTGTTTCTTCACCCAACACCAGAAGGTGAAATATCCATCGGAGGGCCAGGTAAGGGAGATCCTGGGAAGTCAATCCACGACTAGGCAGTGCCTGGTGGCTGCCATCTTACATTAGTTCGAAGCTGAGTCCTTGGCCTTTATTGAAGGGGGTTCATAGCAATTAGAAGCTTCGGGTTTGCCCATCAGCGGATCGGCCAAGGAGGTGAAATGTGAGGATTTAGAAACGGTCGTTATTGGTGATGATCAGGAGAAGTTCTTTCAGATAGGGTCTCAGCTACCTTCTTCAGAGAAGGAAGAACTGGTTGAGTTTCTTAGAAAAAAATATTGACGTGTTCGCATGGAGTGCTTACGAGACCCCAGGGGTGAATCCGAGCTTCATCTGTCATCATTTAAACGTTAATCCCTCTGTCACCCCTAAAAACCAACCACCTCGGTGCTCATCCAAGGATCACTCCAATGCTGTCAAAGACGAGGTGATGAAACTTAAACGAGCGGAGGTTATCAAGGAGGTGTTCTACCCTGAGTGGCTGGCCAATACTGTGATGGTGAAAAAGAAGAGTAGGAAATGGTGAATGTGTGTAGACTATACAGACCTAAATAAAGTATGCCTAAAAGATCCTTTCCCTATGCCAAGGATAGACCAGCTGATGGATGCAACTGTAGGCCATCCTTAGATAAGCTTCTTAGATGCCTTTCAAGGGTACCACCAAATACCACTAGCTTTGGACGATCAGGAAAAAACAGCTTTTCTCACCCCCATTGGGAACTATCACTACAAGGTGGTGCCCTTTGGTTTGAAAAATATAGGATCTACCTATCAAAGGATGATGATTAGAATGTTTGAATCACAGTTAGGCAAGAGTATCGAGGTCTATATAGACGACATGGTGGTGAAAAGTAAGGTAGTGTCCGAGCAAATAAGAGATTTCGAGAGCATTTTTGAAATTCTGAGGAAACACAAGTTGCGCCTGAACGCTTCTAAATGCTCTTTTGGCGTGGAGTCAGGCAAATTTTTGGGCTACATGGTTACTCATCACAGGAATGAAGTTAACCCTGATCAGATTAAGGCAATCAACAGTTTACAACCACCTCAGAATCCCAATGAAGTCTAGAAATTGACTGGAATGACCGCTGCTTTAAACCGATTTATCTCTCAATCAGCAGATAGGTGTAGATCCTTCTTCCTATTGATGAACAAGTAGAAGGGGTTTGAGTGGACCGAGGAGTGTGCCTTAGCCTTCCAACAGCTCAAGGATTATCTTTCTCGACCGCCTATTATGTCCAGTTCTGAGGAGGATGAGGTTTTGTTTGCTTATATTGCTGTGGCCCACCATGCCGTTAGCTTGGTTTTGATACGAGTTGATAGCGGCATACAAAGGCTAGTTTATTACTTGAGCAAGTCACTACATGAGGCCGAGATCCGTTATCTACCATTGGAAAAGGCCATTTTGGCAGTGGTACATGCTACGCGTAAACTCCCCCATTACTTCCAAGCACATACGGTGGTTGTCCTAACTCAGCTTCGCTTAAAGCTGTACTCCGAAGTGCTGATTACACAGGGAGGATTTCTAAATGGGGGACAATCCTAGAGGCATTCGACATCAAATACATGCCTTGCACCTCTGTCAAGGGTCAAGTCCTCGTGGATCTGGTAGCTGAGTTTACAAAACCCCCGTTGGAAGTAGAAGTAAAGAGCCAAAACATGGATGGAAAATCAATTGGCATGATCTCCCAACGAGTTCCCTTATCTTGGAAAGTATATGTTGATAGTGCAGCAAATCAGAAGGGGTCCGGGGTGGGGCTAGTTCTGGTCTCACCCGGAAAAGTCATCATTGAAAAGTCATTAAGAATGAGATTCTCGGCCACAAATAACGAAGCCGAATATGAGGCTTTGTTGATGGGAATGACCATAGTTCAGAAAATGGGCAGAAAGGCCGTAAAAGTGTTCTCGGACTCAAGATTGATCGTCAGCCAAGTAAATGGAGAGTTTGAGGCCAAAGATGAAAGAATGCGAGGGTACTTAAGTCAGTCTAGACGTTTGCAGTTGGGCTTTGAATCTTTCGACTTGTTGCATATCCTTAGAAGTGAAAACACACATGCTGATTCACTAGCCACACTTGCAACCTCTTCGGCGCAAAGCTTACCTCGGGTCATTCTTGTGGAAGACTTATGCAAACCCACAGAGATTAATGGAAAGGTGGTTCATGTTCACTAAGTCAGAGTGGGGCCTAGCTGGATGGACCCCATAGTACTATTCTTGAAGGAGGATATCCTACCCGAGGAAAAATTAGAGGTTGACAAAGTACGCAGAAAGGCACCTCGATTCTAGTTGTCAGAGGACTAGAAATTGTACAAACGCTCCTTTTCTAGGCCATAACTACTGTGCATACACCCCGAAGCAACAAAATTGCTCCTGGAGGAGTTACATGAAAGGATTTGTGGAAGCCACACTGGAGGAAGATCCTTGTCGCACAGAGCCATCAATCAAGGCTATTGGTGGCCCAACATGCAAAAAGAAGCGCAAGAATATGTAAGGAAGTGTGACCAGTGTCAAAGATTCGCAACAAACATACACCAACCGAGAGGAGTCCTTAATCCTCAAACCAGCCCTTGGCCATTCGCTCAATGGGGCTTGGACATTGTTGGTCCTTTCCCCAAGGCAGCAAGGAACAAAAGGTATTTACTAGTCGGCAAGGACTATTTCACTAAATGGGTTGAAGCTAAGCCCTTGGCGAATATTAGAGATATAGATGTCAAGAAGTTTGTTTGAAGAAACATCGTTACTCGTTTTGGGGTTTCTCGCACCCTCATTTTGGATAACAGCCTTCAATTCGATAGCGAAGCCTTCAAGCGATACTGCTGTGAACTTGGAATTACAAATCGATACTCCACCCCAGCTTATCCCCAAGGGAATGGACAAGCCAAGACTGTTAACAAAGTCATAGTGAACAGACTCAAGAAGAGGTTGGTCGATGCGAAGGGAAAATGGGTGGACGAACTGTCACATGTCCTCTGGATGTACCGAACCATACCTCGTAGATTAACAGAGGAGACCCCCTTCTCAATGACTTATGGAGCTGAAGCTGTCATCCCTTTAGAGACTGGCTTCCCAACACTGAGAACAAGTTCTTTTGATCTAAGCAATAACAACAGATTGTTAGAAAAAAGCTTGGACATGATTGAAGAAATGAGAGAAAATGCAATGGCCTAATTGGCATATTACCAACACAAGCTCAAGCAAGGCTATGATGCCAGTGTGAAGCTGAGAACGTTAGCTCCTGGTGACTTGGTGATGAGAAAGGTTGTAGGCATTGCAAAGAACCCATCATGGGGAAAGCTGGGGCCAACTGGGAGGGGCTGTACCGTATCACTTCGGAGGCTGGAATAGGAGTGTATAACCTCAAAGACCTAGATGAACGTCTAATTTTGCCCTTGGAATGTAAGCAACCTGAAAATGTATTATTATTAATGAAAGTTTCTTTTGTCATATGCTCGCTTATTGTGCAAATACACTGCACTTTTGTTAGAATTTAGACCCCTTAAACCCAAACAGATTAACCTAGATATTTAGCCAAGTGATTAACTTAGGTAAATTAAGCAATTCTAGGTTAACACAAATATATCATATCATACAAAAATGCAGAAAATAAATAACACACGATATGATGACCCAAGAAACCAAACCGGTAAAAACCTGGGGAGGATTTAACCTAGCTATCCTCAAGGTAAAAAGGAATTCACTATGAAAGAATTGAAGTTTACACAATAGCGACTTAGACCACTAACATCTTATTGCTACCTCGAGTAGGAAACTTACTACCACGACCACGTGACAGCTCCGAGTCCACGGACTACTTCTTTCCTTGAATTCTCAGCAAAGCACAAGCACACCTGCTTGTATATCTTGAAACTCTTGATTCTGCAACTGAATGATTACCAAGCTCTTAACATCAATCTTGAGTTTGGAAACCCTAAGTGTATATGAAGATAAATACCTTTAGATCTCACAAATAAGATTCACAAACATAATATTCAGAACAATAAAAACGTGGCTAGGGTTTTCCCTTTTATACTTAGGGCAAAACATAAAACCTTACACATTAAATGGACTAGAGCTGAGTTGGAAATTCTGCAAAAAAAATAATCTGCACGACTTTCGATCGGTCGAGCCAGGCAGAATTGCACAGTAACTTCTGCAGTAACTCGATTCCAACTTTACATAAAAACCTCATACTTTGAGCAAGTTTAAACAAGACTAAAAAACATTTTGATCATGGTTTGCCAACATTACAAAATGAAGTTCTAATACATGAGTTCCTAATTCTTAGAACCTAACAACTTTCCATTATTCTTTCATCTTTATAAGTGATTAAACAGAACCTAAGTCATACCTGAGTCATTGGACCAGATGCTTAGGGGAAATTAACACTCTATGACATCTTTATAAGTGATTAAACAAAACCTAAGTCATGCCTGAGTCCTCGGGTAGGATGCTTGGGGGAAATTAACACTCTATGAAATCTTTATAAGTGATTAAACAGAACCTAAGTCATGCCTGAGTCTTCGGACCGGATGCTTAGGGGAAATTAACACTCTATGATATTTTTATAAGTAATTAAACAGAACCTAAGTCAAGCCTGAGTCCTCGGACCGGATGCTTAGGGGAAATTAACACTCTATGACATCTTTATAAGTGATTAAACAAAACCTAAGTCATGCCTGAGCTTTCAGACCAGATGCTTGGGAGAATTAACATCCTATGGCATCCTTCTACGTGTTAAACATAACCTAAGTTAAGCAGGGCACCTCGGGCCACATACTTAAGGGAAATTAACATTTTGTGATATTTAAGTTGAGATCCTTATCTATTCACCCAAGGGATGAGCAAGATGAAGGTTGTATCTCCCTTTCATTTTTTTCAAAGTATATATCTACTACTGGTACTTGATCAAATCACTTAGATTGTTAACAGCACATTATTTTTAGTTTTCATTAAAGACAGAATGGCAACAGTTCAGTGCTATTTGCGATAGTATTTCCATTAAAGTAAGAGAGTGCAAGAGATGAAAAGAAAAGTATTTCCATTAAAGTAAGAGAATACATCATACTCAGTGACAAAGTGCTCACAGCTTAAAAAAAAAAAAACTATTGCAAAAGGGTCCTAGGTACTAAGCCTTGGCCTTTAGAGCGAGAGGGTCTTCTTTCTGGCCCGGCTGGGAAGTAGGAGCGTCCTTGGCCATCGGATCAACTTTTTTTGTCTTGGCCCCCACTTCCTTTACCGTTGCTGCATCGTCCTTGGCCTTGGGTTCAGCCTCTTTTGTCTTGGCCTCAACATCCGTGGACTTGGTAGCATCTTTGGCTACTAAAGAGGTGGCACTTGAGACTTTGTGGATGTCCGGATGGTAGAAGATGCTCCCAAGCTGCCTCTAGGCTGAGTCCGCAGGGACACCTATAACATTAAGGGCCTCATCCCATGTCGCATTGCAGTAGTCCTTACACACCTTGGTGAGCTCTTCAGTGAGCCTAACTTGCGTCTCCTCCATACCGAGCAGATAAGACTTGCTTCTCAGCCTCGGCTGCCTCCTTGGCTAGCTAAGCTGCCCCCTTGGCCTTCTGCAGCTGCACCTTCAAGTCCAGCATAAGTTGCCTTGAAGTGGCCAGCTCCAACTCAGTTTTGTAAAGCAACTTGCGCTGGTCCTCAGCCTGGGCCTCGGCATTCTTTAGCCCTGCTTGAGTAGACTTCCTCTCCCTCACCTCGCAGCAAGCCTAGTCAGCAGCCTAGTGTTTTCCTCCTTCATGGCCCCCAAGGCTTTCTCAGTCTCGTGGTGGAGATGAACCTCATTCCTTATGTCGCTCAGGGCCTTCTTGACCCATTCCTCGGCCACAAAGACCTCTTGGGTGACCTACACAAAAACAACATAGCGACCCCATAAGAGCGAGAGAGATGAAAAGATTCATTGGCACTTAAGTGAATGGAAGGTGCATGACCGTGAACTTACCATAGCAAGGTCCTTTTTTAGGGATAAGAAGAGGTCTTGCTACTTCATCTTCCTCACGGCATCCATGTCCTTAGGCAGAAGGAGTGGCTGTTCCAGGGCCTCAGCTACATGGGCGCTGTGGCCCTTTTGGTACTCCCTGATCGAGGCGTTCCTAGAGATGGCAGCCCCATCCACCTCTAGCCGAGGGGACCAAGAATGAGGTGAGAGGCGCACCTCGGCCCTATTTTCCTCCTCCCTGCTGTCCACAGAGGTGGACCTCTTATCTCGAGGTTCCTTACCTACCTTTTGCTGCTTAGTCCCTCTCTGAGGACCCACCTACCCTTCTTCGAGGTCCCGGACTGGCCTTTTCTTCTTCAGGTCTAGAATGGCCTTTAGTTCGAGGTCGGTGGGAGGTGGAGGGGGAAGAGGAGGAAGTGCGAGTGGAACTTGGGACTTGGCGACCTCTTTAGAAGTTAACACTTTGCTCCTTGAAGCCATAAGGTCCCTTAGGCTCCTACCTCCCTTGTTCAAGGCCATCCCTTCTTCCTCTTCGTCGGAGATGATTTCTGGAGAGGTAGTCACAAGAATAGGGACATGAACACCCGAGTGCCTGTTGGTCTCTTCTTCGGCATCCGAGACTTGAACTACTGCAACCTCCGGTTTCTCGTCTTCTTTGAAGTGAAACCTATTTATCTCCTCCTCTAGTGAAAGCCGCGAAGAAGCAGTCTCCTCCTCTGGCGCTACTGCTGCCACAGGCAAGACTTGGGGGAGTGGCAGCACCACCGGTGGAAGGTCTTCATCGGCCAGGAAGTTCGGGCGCCCACATCAATCTGAGCCAACCTCGGGTCACCTGCTCTTATGGCATTGCCCACTTCCTGACATACCTCCGAAATGGGCTGAAAGTTCAGGATTAAGTGGACGGCTCAGAGCTGCCTATCCTCGGTTATGAAAATTTCTAACCTCAGTAGGTAGTTGAGTGCCGCAATGTTGGTCAGACTAAGCCTAGGCGCCACGTATCTTCTATTTGCAAAAACATCCGAGGAGGGAATCATGGTTAGATCATCGAAGTGTCAAAAAAAAAAAAAAAAGGGGGTAGAGTAACAAGGGTATAAGGAAGTAAAGCTAAAAAGGCTAAAATCCCCGCCGAGGGACCTAATCCTAGGGTAACCCACCTGGCACTCCCTCTCGAGTTAGGCAATGAAGGCCATCATGCCACTTCTCGGAGACGATCAAATAGTCATCCTTCAAGCCCTTGTTGGACTTGGGAAGACACGACACTAGTCTGACAATGTCAGATTGGGACTTGAGGTAGAACCCCGCACTTTTGAGGGAATGGCACTTGTACAGGTGAGCGACGTCGTGCCATCTAAGCCCTCAATTCATCTGCTTGTTCAGAGCATCTATACTCCCTAGGACCCTAAATAGGTTAGGAGTGCATTGATGTGGGCATATCCTGTAGGCAGTGAGGTAGTCCCGTGTTATCCTACCCATAAGGAGAGTCATTCCCCTTTCTATGAAAGCTATCATGGGGATGATGACTTCCCCCTCTCCCCTATGTGTCATTATCTGATCCGGGGAACAATATCACAGGGCAACTCCCTGTGGTATATGGTATTTGTCCTTAAAGGCCTCTATTTTGGCAGGCGAGTCTACTAGGTGCTTAAACCTCCCCATCTAGATAAGCTAAAGGGAGACAATTGAAACTGGTAAATGAAGAAATAAGAACAGTGAGGCCGAGGAGGTTGGCTGAGGAGGAAAAAGACAAGTTTAAAGGAACAGAAACTTACAAGAACTAAGATGTGTGTTAGTTGCAAAAAATTTCAGAAGGAGTTTCAAGGATTTCTTAGAAAAGAAGTGCGGGAAGTCTAGTAACTTGAGGGGTTTGTAAGTTTGAATGCTTGGGATCTCTTAAGAACTTAAAAATTTGTGAAATAAGGGAAATGGTCTCTCCGAGTGCTTTATATAGAGCGTAGAATTGAGTGGGAGTTATCCCGTTCAAAACCCAAGAAGAAATGCCAGTCGTTGGATTAATATCTCACCGTTGGATGTGAAGGACAAAACACCGTATGGAGCAATTAATGGCACCTCACAGGCTCCGAAGCGACAGTAACAATTATGAGGTGCGCAAAACGGCACTCCCACGTGTGCGAATCAAAAGGACCAGATAATATCGACGCGTGAAAGATCAAAACCCCAGTTTTCTCCTCGGATGTAAAGGAAAAAACCGTAGTTTGGAGGGGCTATTGTAGGGTCAATGGCCCAAATCGTATATTGGGCCTTGGGCCTTGGCCGAGAGCATAGTAATCCGAGAACAAATGAATGATGTTGAACGGGTCAAGCCTAAAGTCTAATGGGTGAAATACGGATGGAAGGGTGGTCCGAGGAGGAATGACCCCTCAGACGGGCAAGCATGGCTCAAGTGTGTGTCCCAAGGTTCAAGGCAACTTTCCAGGAAGCTCTAGGGATAGGGACGCACGCCTAAAGTGTACCAGAGAGTGGAAGCTAGGAAGTACCTAAGGGAAAGTTGCTGCCACCATATTGAATGTCCTGCAGCTAACTCACTGGCCGCATTTATATGGAAAAGACCCCTGAACAGTGCTGTCTTGGCTGCCACCACTCACAAAAGGCAAAAGAGGGTGTTTGATGGGACAGATACTCAAGTAGAGGCCAAGATGATCAACAAATTGATGGCTTAGATCAGTGGAAGAGGGATATATAAGGTAAGAGACCCCTAGAGGATGAGAGAGGAAAAAAAAAAGGCAAGAAACAGGATATTAGAAAAAGGAAGGAACTTGTAATGATATTATGAAAGCAATACACAAAGAACTAGTCTCCTCGGACATTGCCGATGACGTATTCCTTTAGTATACATCTGTTATCTTCATTCCTTCTGTCAATAACTATCTACTTGTTGTGTTAACTCACTAAAACCCAGTATTCTAATCCATTCTCTACAAATTTATTGCTTTGGGCTCTTTGGGTCTTAATCCGTCTCTTATTTGGGCTAAGAATCCGAAGTCGGTCCTTACAATATCAATTCAAAAAAAATAAAAGATAATAATATATAGTAAAAAAGGCTACCCTAATTTAGAAATTTTCACTATAGAATAAATTATTAACAATGGTTTAAACTAATAAAGCCTTTGTAAATAGACCACAAAACTCTAACTCTTCTACAAAATCTTCGTGTTTAACGAATTCATTTGTAACCACAGGAACTCTCTAGTACTCTAAAAAGAACTATTTTTAATTTTTTATGCTTTCAAGGTTGTAAAAGGCATAGCTAAGGATTTTTAATTTCTTCTTTTTTTAACATAAAAAGGAACACCCATAGATATTCTTGGCACCGACAGCGTTAGTTAGGTCTTGAAAATCATGCATTAATGTGTATTTAAAAGATGAGAAATTAATGCTACGTTCACAATATTTTTCACAAATAAATTTTAAGTAACAAGTTTCTACTAGCTAATGGAAAATTATTGAATGCTCTGGATGTACCATAAATGCATACTTCCCTCTCTTACATGAATTGTAGGTTTCACCATAAATAGTGGAACCCAAAGTTACGTGAGAGGGAGGAGTACGCATTTATGGTATTCTAGAAGTACCCAATAATTACCCGTTACTATGGATAAAAAATAATTACAAGACCAATAATAACTTATCACTTGGAACTTTTTGTAAAAATATTGTGATAATATTGTGGATGTAGAACTTAACTCAAAAGATATGTATATATAAAAAAATAAAAAATAAAAAGTAATACTACCTCTACAAACTATTTTATAATATTTTTACAAAATGTTGATATGGCTACATTCTTATTAGTTTTCATTTAGGCTCATCATTAATATCACTTTTTCATTTACCAATAATTACTTACCACGCCAGTAATTTGTAAAAAATTTTATAAAATAGTCAGTCTTTCTAACATTTTTTTTTTTTAAATCTACCTAATTTTAGTGATTGTTTGAGCAAGTCTTGCGTACTTCAATATCTTAAAAGAAGCTTCTTACACAAAATTTTGTCTACCTTATGACAAGTTGCACCGACGCATCTAATTTATCAATCTAAATTCTAACAAGGTCCAAGAAAATTTAAATCAAAAACAAAAGGAACTTCGTAGGTAAGTGCACACTGAATTGTCATTATACTTGGCGAAAATTTCAAATATTTATGTGGTAGGAGGCCTCACTCGGTATAGGACTGACTATGCCATCAGAAAAAACGTCGCAGCCATAGTTGAAAATGTGTGCTTAAAAAGTATACCACGCAAACGCGGTGAAATGGAAAATTAGGTAAGAGCATAAATATAGTGGCCCGGCCCTTAAATAGCCAAGACTATTAACTGATATATGTCGCCGAACCTTTCGGCAATTTAGTGAGAGTGACTTGCTACATTTTTCAAATTAAGTTGTGAAGTTTTGTCATTAAAAAGTGAATTCCGGGGTCAAAAGCAAAGAAAATAGAAAAATATTAGAGTTATAAACTAATTTATAATATTTTTTTTTATAAAATGCTAATGTAAGTAGTTCTTGTTAAGTGAAAAAGTAATGTTAGTACTATGCTCAAATGTGAACCAATATAAGTTAATCATATTAATAATTTATAAAAATATTGTATAATAATTCGTGATCGTAGCATTCTTCAAGAAAATAAAAGAACATCGGTTAAGGCAGCAAACACTTCGGAACCAAAAGGGAACTTAAGAAATGAATAAAAGGTAGATGACTGGATGTTGAGACAGCACACAGCAGAATGAATTCAGTCAAAATAAATATCTTCATCAAGTTGCTGCACCCGTCCTTTCATTTATATTCCTTTTCCTTCCCTTTCTTTCAGAAAATATCTCCAGTGACAAGTATACCAAATCATCAATGTGTCTCCAAAAAAAATCAATGTAATGATTCTAAAATTAAAAAAAAAAAAAATCAATGTAAGAATAGCATATGAAACTTTTTTTTTTTTTTTTTTGCCTTTTTTTGGAGAGGAGTATCATATTAGAAGTTGGTGGAACTTCTTCTTTATTTCATTTTATTTTTATTTTCCGAGAATCATTGATGGTGGAACTAATGATGATAAAAGAGTGTGAAATTGAATCACATGACATTCATTGCGAGAAGATCCCCTCCCACTTAAATCCATTAATTTTTATATAATAATTAGGGGTTGTTATTGGGTACTCTGGAAGTATACTCCCTCTCTCTCTCATATAGGGATAGATCCCACTCACCGTGAGGCTCAATTCTATGTGAGAGGGAATGAGTATACTCTCGGACTAACCAATAATTTTTTGATAGTTAGAGCCCAGAATAGTTAGTAAAATATATGTAGGTGAAAATCACATTTTCGTCCCTACATTTTCAGACGATTCCCACTTTGGTCCTTCTTTTATTTTCACTACTTGTACTCCCTATTTAGAAAATCGCCATCCATTTTAGTAATTTCCATTAGTGCCCTAATAGCAAAGTCCTAAGTGGCAAACAGAACTGTTTAAATAATAATAAAAAAATTATTTTGGCATTAAAAAATGTCACATCAGCATCTAAATTAAAAAAAATTAATTTATTAATTTTAACTAAATAAAAAATTTAAAAACAAATTTAAAAACCAAAAACCACATGAATTGGGATCTAAGTGTATCTTGAACAAGAACAACAAGAACACAAATTTTTGAATTTCTAATTTTTAAATTTTTAAATTTTTAATTAAATTAATTTTTTTTAAAATCTTATGTCTAAAATTGTGATAAAAAGTGGTCAGAAGTTTTGATTCTTTAAAAAAAAAAAAAAAAAAAAACTTTTGAGAATGATGTTGAGAGAGAGAGAGAGAGAGAGAGAGAGAGAGAGAGAGAGAGAGAGAGAGAGAGAGAGAGAGAGAGTGAGTGATTTGGGACCAAAATTGACGACCATCACTTTATCAACAGCTTCAGCCAACTTCTGAGAATTGCAGTGGATGAGGGAATCGCTTGGGGGCTGACCAGAAAGGAGAAAAGAGAGAATAAAGACGATTTGGGTTTAGAGAGAGAGAGAGAGAGAGAGAGAGGTTGAGATGTGGCTGGTGGTGGTTCAATTTCTCCCTCGTCGACCAACGGCGAGTAGATCTGCTTATCCCTCTTCGGGGTTTTGATCATGGAGGCTTTAGTGCTTGGTGGGCAACATGGATCTGAGAAAATGATGGGCAACATGGCATCTCCCCCTTGTGTGTGTTGTGAAACTCAAATCGGAGGTGGTGGCTATGGTTTCCTTCCTCACCATTCACCACCACCAGCCACTATCAAGGTAGCCTCCTTGAACAACACCGCTAGGACTCGCCTTGGCGAGGCAACGATATTCATATTCTGTGATCTTGAGAACTCAATCAAGGCCAATACCGTGAAAACTTCGGTTCCTGGTGGTGCAGTTCATCCATTGACTCGCTATGGTTGAAATTGGTTTTAGGATTTGGTTGTGATGGATCTAGGTTTGGTAGTGGTGGATCGAGGGAAGAAGAACAAGAAAAGGAATTTGTATTTGAGCTAAATTTTTTGGTTTTTTTTTTTTTTTTGTGTTTGTTTCCTAAGAAAATATAGGTTTATGGGTTTGTTGGAGATTGATTTTTTTACTAGGTTTATGGGTTTGATGATTTTGTTTGCTGGTTTTTTTTTTTTAATTTCTGGATTTGTGTTCTTAGATCTGTGTTTGTGTTCTTGTTATTCTTGTTCAAAACACACTTAGATCTCAATTCATGTGATTTTTGGTTTTTAATTATGTTTTTAATATTTTTATTTAGTTAAAATTAATAAATTAATTTTTTTAATTTAAATGCTGACGTGCATTTTTTAATGCCAAAATAAAAATTTTTATTATTATTTTAATAGTTTCATCTGCCACCTAGAACTTTGCTGTAGGGTACTGATGAAAATGACTAAAATGGATGGCGTTTTTCTAAATAGGAAGTAAAAACGGTGAAAATAAAAGATAGGAACCAAAGTGAGAATTGCTTGAAAATGTATGGATGAAAATGTGGTTTTCGCCATATATGTACTACCATTGTGCTAGAATTACATTTCCGCCCTTGGTGTGTTTGTCTCAAAAAAAAAAAAAAAAAAAAGAATGTATATTACATTGTATGTTATATATATGAATGTATGTTGAAAGGAGGGGGGGAAAATCTCATTTATAGTACAAGAAAATGCTTTGAAAATACATGTCTTTATAATTAAAAGTATAAAATGGATATTAAAATTTTATCATATTATACTTGTGCAAACTGCAAAGATACTTCAATTTGACAAAAATTTAATATTCTTACATAAATTTTTTTTTAAGGATATATCTAGGTCAAGAAAATTATAAAAAAAAATCAATATATTTTTAATTCCATGGTTTACTATCTATATTAAACATCAAGATTTTCATGTTTTTATAATTTTGAATATTTTATTTTCTGCCTTAAGAATTCTCTATAACGTGGATTATAGATGTGGTTATTTGTCATATATAATAAATATGTATGTTTATAACAGCGTTTACATAAATGAAAATAAAATCGTTTAAAATTATAAAATTATGAGACAATAAATATATTTTATTCCCTAAGAATGAATGAAGGAACATATTAAACTAATTAACATCTCCTTCATTCACTAAAATTTTAATTTTGATAAAAAAAAAAAATTCACAAATTGACTCTCTTTTCCTTTTATCCAATGAGTGAAATGAAAGAGGAGGAAATTTTCAATAACCGTGAATTGCGACAGTAGCTTTGCTTAATTAATTATTCCTTAAGTATATAAATGTGTTTGGATTAAATTTATGGTTAGCTTATAGTTTACTATCTTGAGTACATGCTTGTATAATCTCATATTTTAGGTGCAAGACTACAATGTATTTTTATCAACAGAAAAAAACTAATCCAACACACACGCTAACTCTTACATATATAGATGACATTTTTAGAATGCTGGTTTAGTTAACTTTGTATTTAGTTATACCACTTTCATTTCTTTCCATAATCTTCAAGAAGGCAATCGATAGTCCAATCATTGAGCTGCCTTCTTTCTTTAAAGCTTGTAAAGAATGCTGATTTGGTCCACTTATCCTATCACAAAAATCTCCAATATTAGTTTATGGGTCATTGTTTAGCTTAACCACCAATTAAAAAAAAAAGAAAAAAAAAAAGTGAAAATATCTTGACTCTGTTTATACATGCTTGAAATTTCCACTGAGGACCAGTTTAAGACAATAGAATTCAGGAGAAAAAAAAACACATAAATACATGTGTTTAAAAACTGAAAATTGTTGTTTAAAAACATTTGTGAAAATACATGTAGGTGAAAAAGTGTATAAAAATACGTGTAATATTGTTTAAAAACTGAAAATTTTTATTTGAAAACACAAACCAAACACCCATCTTTGTTTGTTAGGCTTAGATTTTTCTTATTCTTTCTTTTAGGTCTTTTGGTAGGGGTGATGACACATTAGCTCAGCCAAACTTTGCAATGTTATAACCACTAATCAAGTCATAAAGAAATTTCCACTGAGGACCAGTTTAAGACAACAGAATTCAGGAGAAAAAAAAAACACCAAAACACAAAATCTTTGGTTGTTAGGCTTTGATTTTCTTGTTCTTTCTTTTAGGTTATTTGGTAGGGTGATGACACATTAGCTCAGCCAATCTTTGCAATGTTATAACCACTAATCAAGTCATAAAGAAAGACACGCTATGATGATCTTAAGGGAATTAGCCAACTTGAAATTGATGTTGTTGAAAATATTTCTAGAGAAATCTTGAATTTTAAACCCAATACCACATCAATGAAAATCAAACATAATAAAAATTGGGATCAAGAGATATCTGTGGTTCTAACACCTCTTGTTGTGCCTAGGCATTGGTTTGGGTTCGAACCCCAAATTGCTGGGCCTTGCCCCGTCCCCATAGTTAGTAATATATGGAACCGAATATATATACAATACTTAACATTCATTTTTTAAAAATTTTAGTAAACATTTTAAATTTTTGGCATAAAATGCATTGATAAACAAATAAATGGATATATTACAGATTTGAATGAAAAATACAAGATTAAATAAATGCTATATATTCTAGAATTTAAAAGTTTTCGATTAAGTAGAACTAAAATAGAGTATATGGAATATAAATTTAGTAAAAGTAGAAATAAAGATAAAGGAGCTCTAAGACTCAATATATCCAAGAGATACCAAATTAAGACCAAGAACTTATGAACAATAAATCATAAAGATTAAGAGATTAAAGAGGATGTGAATTATAAGATAAGAGTAAGGTGGATAAGCACATCATGAGTATTGTGTAATCATAAAATACCTCTACGGTAAGGGAAAATTATATAAGACTACTATAAGATTAGCTATGCTTGTATGGTACGAAAATTTGAGCTATTAAGAAGCAACATATTTATAAAATGAGCATAGCTAAAATGAGAATGTGAAACTAGATAAGTGGAAATGGGACAAAATGGGCAAATGCCCTTGTCATGCAAACAAAGCAGCATTTTGCCCCCTTTCCCAAACTAATTAGGGAAATGCTCCTCTTTTGAAAATCGATTTTCTAAAAATCGAGTTAAGCCTTATAGTGACGTTTTTAAGGAGCCTATAGTGACATTTTCAGGACATATAGTGACGTTTTGTAACTTGGCCTCTAAGAAGTCGAGTTATAGGCAAAAAAAATGAAAAAAATTGCCTATAACTCGATTTTGTAGAGGTCGAGTTACAAAACGTCACTATATGTCCTGAAAACGTCACTATAGGCTCCTTAAAACGCCACTATAAGGCTTAAAATTTTTTTTTTTTTTACTCGATTTTGAGAAAATCGAGTTTCAAAAGAGGGACATTTCCCTAATTAGTTTGGGAAAGAGGGCAAAATGCTGTTTTGTTTGCATGAAAAGGGCATTTGCCCATTTTGTCCGTGGAAATGCATAGAAAGATATGATTATGCTAGAAATTCCCTTAAATTCCTAATTTGATTTGGTTGAGGTTTTCTTGGTATGGAAGAAATAAATATTCTTTTGTGTGAAAGAAATTAATCTTCCTTGGTATGGAAAAAATAAAAAGTTTCTTATTGAATATGTAATTGGGTATTCCTTGACCTTCCACGTGAGGAAAACATAAGACTTTTAGAAGAACATGATGTAAGTTTCTTCAAGAGTAGTTTGAGTGTGTATCTTTTTATGTAAGAGTGTTAATGGGTGTATCAAGCCTTTGAAATTGCGGATAACAGTTGTCTTCTTTAAAGAAAACTTGCTTCCATTAAGGCAAAGTTCCTACAACAAATAAAAAATGATGATTGCTTGATGGAATTTGAGTTAATGTGGAAATTGTTAGAAATTGACTCAAATTCTTAATTGGTTTGGTTTGGTTTAGTTTGGTTTTTTTGGTTTGAATGAAAAATTAATCCTTGAGATGGAATTAAAGTTTCTTATTGAATTAACAATTGAGCCTTATAAATAGGTATTTTTGCAAAGGGAAATGGTTGGATGTTTTAGCTTAAAGTCTACCCACATAAGGAGAGGAAAAGACTGTTAGAAGAACACAAAGTAGGTTTATAATATTTGAAGATTAGTTTGAGTATTTATCTAATTTCAATGTGAAATAATTATTAGGTGTATTAGGTATTTGGAATTATGAGTTTGTGTTTGTTAGGCGAGTGAGTTTGTTTGTATTTGTGAGAGGTTTTGTTTATGTTTGTGAGATATGTGAGTGTTGTATGTTATGTAAGTGGGTTTGGTTCATGAGATTCGATTAAGAGTGGCTGTTGATAGTGGATTTTAGTTAGCGACGCCAATAGCTTGAGTAGAAAATAAGTAGCAATTTTTTTTTCTATGGATGTATTTAAATTTATTAGTTCATGGATTAGAAATAATTAGGTGTAAAATGTCATTCTAAATCCAAATATCACAAGTGTTTTTGTTTAGATAAAATCCCCAAAACCAAAATCATCATGTGTTAAATTTATACAAACAATTATTGTTTCAAATCCATTTTGTACCGAGCAAAGAAATCTACCTTTGGTTGAGAGACAATACTATTTTTCGTGGATTTGTCCCGAGCAAAGTTTTTTTTTTCTCCAGTGGGACACCATAAATCAGTGTCTCAATCCGTCTTGCTTACTTCGGCGTTTCTCCAGTGGGACACCATAAATCAGTGTCTCAACCGTCTTGCTTACTTCGGCGTGGCAATTGGTGCCTTTTGGGTCAAAGAGAATACAAGTACATATAACTTATAAGAATGCAATGAATGATTACCCAATAGGTCCACAGAACACTTCAGTGTCCGTACTCTCTTAATAATAGTATTTATTATCTGTGATGAACGAATCATATTTGGTGATTTCGTCTATTGTCATCGTTCAATTTAGCATATAGTGAGAGATGATAGCTATTAATATTCTGAATTAGAATGTAATACTAATCTCTAATACAAAACCAAAGGCCTTGTAGCTAAATTGGTATCTCCCCATATATAAAGTGCTTAGAGGTATAGAGGAGAAATGATTCAAATTGCGGGGTTAGCAGCATATTGTAATTATCACTCAAAAAAAAATCTCTAATACAAAGGCCTCATCCACCATTGCAAACCATGGGCCAAATTTGCCAAATAGCAAAATTTTGGCAAAATTTTAGGAAAAAATGGATCATGGCAAAGTTATTTAGTTATGTAATACATTTTTAGAAGTCAAGTTTAACAAACTTGAATTCCAACTCAAACCTAAGTTTGGTAAATTCTAGTTCCAAACAATATGGGTTTCACTACTTGATGTGCCACGCAAGCTACTTGGAACTTGAGTTTAACAAACTCAAATTCCAAAAATGTGCTACATAACTAAATAACTTTATTAGGATGTGTTTCTACTCAAATTTTGCTAGAAGTGTTCTATTTGGCAAATTTGGCCCAAATCATGACTCATTACATGATTTTAAGCTGCTTGATATATTGGTGTTGAAATGAAGGCCGTATCAAGATGTCAAACTACAATTTACAATATGAATTTTAACTTTTAAGTGCTAGTGACCCAATAAATCTACAACAATGTTGTTTGATACTTTTTTTTTTTTTTTTTTTGATGAGTGTTGTTTGATACTTTGATTTGCCGCTACATACATACAACAATAGCAATCTATCAGGAAATTAAAGCAACGAGTATTGTTTCTCATATCCAGTTTACTGTTGAAGTCGCAATTCTAACGAAGACATTTTTTTTCCTTTTGGGGTCAGCAACAAAGGCATTATTACTTGCTGAGACATTGTAGCGGACCTAAAATTATCACAAAACTCTTTGATTTACCATTCTAGGTGCTGCAAATAACACCATTTTGGTAGATTGTGATGGGACTAGCAAAGGGGGAAGTATAGTATGAAGATAAAACAGACTTTGGTTAGATATTCTTCAAAGCAGACCATAAATTATCACCAAACTTTTTGATTTACCATTAAAGCTGCTGCGAATAAAATAACACCATTTTCGTAGAGAGAATTGGGACTAGCAAATGGGGGAAGTATGGTATTAAGATAGTGTACGGTGTACAACCATAGGCCCATTTATCTTAGGCCCAGGCCAGAATAGGTCTATAAATATTATCAGGCCCCAGCCCAATGACATGACCGGCTCACTGTTCATAAGCCCGATGTGTAAACATAACCCACGTAACGGGTGGTCGGTAGGTATCCCTATGATGTGCGGCAGTTCTTCGACAGCCCGGGAGTGCCTTGGGGAATCACGCTATAATACCCCACATAGTTTTATTTGAAGTTATTTTTAAATTTCTTTTAAATATAATTGATGGGCCGTAGGTATTCTTTTTATTAGTAACTGCAGCTCGCTACCTCACTAAGCCCACATCTCTAATGCAAACTAGAGGGTAGAGGAAGAGATAATTAGGTTTTTATAGAAAAGGTTTTATCAAAAAGGTTAAGAGGTGTTTTTTTTTTTTTCCTTGGAGTTTAGAGGCAACCAGATTGTTCGAGGTATGATTTCTCACCATTAGAAACAAAGAATTAAAAGTTTATAAGGATATCTTGGAATTAGTTGTGATATTAGATTGTTCAAAAGTTTGATTTTGGTCCTAAAATTCTACTTATATTTTACGTTTAGATTTGCCACTGTGTTTCCATGATCAAAGGTATGACTATTACTTTTTCATTAGGATATATATATATAATAAGTCAACAATGCTGCCACCATTTTATTTGCCGTTGGGATTATATGCTATTAAAGAATGAATAAGGCTGCGTCACTTTTGTAGGGCTATAAGAACTTTTGTTCTGTTGGTCCATACCATAATATTGATTCTGTTTTCTGGAGATTTTGCACCCAACCCCACCCTTGTGTCACTAATTAGCTCTCATTTTTGTCAAGGTCCTATTTTCCTTTTATGGATAGCCTTAATAGTCTATGCCTAGGTGTTGACTATTCCTAACTCAATGAACCATTTAAGGTTTCAACACGTCTACAAATGCTTTTAAAGGATAATGGCAGATCTATTCCTTTTACCCAAATTCTAATTCATCTCAAAATGCTTTAGATATTATTACACTATGGTCAATGATATTAAGTCCATGAACAAGTCATAATAGTTTTGGCCCACGGTTTTCATTGGGATATATATATATATATATATTAAATCCTAGGTTTGCCCATAGTGTGTATTTTAGAACAAGTTATTATAGAGCCTAATTCATGTTTAAGATTGATTCTGTTTGTTGGAGATTTTGCACCCAACCCCACCCTTGTGTCACTAATTAGCTCTCATTTTTGTCAAGGTCCTATTTTTCTTTTATGGATAGCCTTAATAGTCTATGCCTAGGTGTTGACTATTCCTAACTCAATGAACCATTTAAGGGTTCAACACGTCTACAAATGCTTTTAAAGGATAATGGCAGATCTATTCCTTTTACCCAAATTCTAATTCATCTCAAAATGCTTAGATATTATTACACTATGGTCAATGATATTAAGTCCAAGAACAAGTCATAATAGTTTTGGCCCACGGTTTTCATTGGGATATATATATATATATATATATTAAATCCTAGGTTTGCCCATAGTGTGTATTTTAGAACAAGTTATTATAGAGCCTAATTCATGTTTAAGTTTTTACATTTGTTTAGGACGTTTATTAAATCCTAAGGTTTTGGTTGCTGGCTCTAAGTTTTGGTAAAGGAATCATATTCTTGGGTAGAGATGCTTTGCATTAGTGTTATCTTTTAGTTCAGCAAAGTATAATTTTAGTGAGTCAATTTGTATAGTTCTATAAGCTTTATATTTTGTAGAAGATATTAAGTATTTTTCTGTGATTGATTATAAGTCCTATTTAAGAGTATTTGAGACTATTTGGAGGGTGTTTCAGCTGAACTTTCAGATTGATTCAAGTGCTGTAAGTAATTATGCATAATATGCACAATTTTGTTCATTAGGTTCCTAGAAGTCAAAGGTTTTCAAAAGTTATGTTTTTGAGCTTACGTTTTTAAAAGTTTATCAAAAGCATATTTTATACCATTGAAAGAGAAATTTCAACTTTTAAATAATGTTTTAAAGGGAAACTATGAATTTTAAATAACGTTTTGAACATCCAAATCTCCTTTAAAAGATGATTTCTAAATTAAACCATTTTTTGAAAAGAATTGAGTTTCAAGATAAGTTTTCTAAAAAGGTTCTTGATCTTTAAATTTGTTTTAAAAAAAAAATGATTTCAAATTCATATTCTTATTTTCCAAATTGTATTTAAAAAGTTCTTTTAATAGTTTGAATTTCCAGATTTACTCAAGAATTGTAAAATATTTATATAATTCCTCGGTTCCTATTTGTTCCCTAAGGGAGTCAAGCATCCTTTGATTTATGTCTTAAATTTGATATTGTGATTTTCGATATGCTATTATTGTTGGAATAATTGTTAATATTAAGAAAATGATTCTTGTGGGGACTATTTTTGCCGGTCCTCGGCAAGGCCATGGGCGCAGTGCCGAGAAGGCTCATGTTGCCGGTCCTCGGCAAGGCCATGGGCGCAGTACCGAGGAGGCTCAGATGTCCCACATCAAAGAGAGCTTCCCCCACTTTCAACCTTATAAGCTGTGAAGCGAAGGAAGTAGTGTACCATCGTATTCTTGTATTCGAATACCGGAATACGATGGTACACTACTTCCTTCACTTCACAGCTTATAAGGTTGAAAGTGGGGGAAGCTCTCTTCGATGTGGGACATCTGAGCCTCCTCGGTACTGCGCCCATGGCCTTGCCGAGGACCGGCAACATGAGCCTCCTCGGCACTGCTCCCATGGCCTTGCCGAGGACCAGCAACATGAGCCTCCTCGGCACTGCTCCCATGGCCTTGCCGAGGACCGGCAAAAATAGTCCCCACAATAAAAGGAAGCTCTTGAGGGCAGTGCCCATCATTGGTATTGTCCGTTTTTGGGGCAAGGGTGGCAGTTTTTGAGACTTGCTCCGACCGCATGATACCCGCACGGTTTTGTTACCTTTGAAGGGCACGTCTCTACACCTTCCTTTTATTGTGGGGACTATTTTTGCCGATCCTCGGCAAGGCCATGGGCGCAGTGCCGAGGAGGCTCATGTTGCCGGTCCTCGGCAAGGTCATGGGCGCAGTACCGAGGAGGCTCAGATGTCCCACATCGAAGAGAGCTTCCCCCACTTTCAACCTTATAAGCTGTGAAGCGAAGGAAGTAGTGTACCATCGTATTCTCGTATTCGAATACCGGAATACGATGGTACACTACTTCCTTCGCTTCACAGCTTATAAGGTTGAAAGTGGGGGAAGCTCTCTTCGATGTGGGACATCTGAGCCTCCTCGGTACTGCGCCCATGGCCTTGCCGATGACCAACAACATGAGCCTCCTCGGCACTGCGCCCATGGCCTTGCCGAGGACCGGCAAAAATAGTCCCCACAATAAAAGGAAGCTCTTGAGGGCAGTGCCCATCATTGGTATTGTCCGTTTTTGGGGCAAGGGTGGCAGTTTTTGAGACTTGCTCCGACCGCATGATACCCGCACGGTTTCGTTACCTTTGAAGGGCACGTCTCTACACCTTCCTTTTATTGTGGGGACTATTTTTGCCGGTCCTCGGCAAGGCCATGGGCGCAGTGCCGAGGAGGCTCATGCTGCTGGTCCTTGGCAAGGCCATAGGCGCAGTACCGAGGAGGCTCAGATGTCCCACATCGAAGAGAGCTTCCCCCACTTTCAACCTTATAAGCTGTGAAGCGAAGGAAGTAGTGTACCATCGTATTCTCGTATTCGATGGTACACTACTTTCTTCGCTTCATAGCTTATAAGGTTGAAAGTGGGGGAAGCTCTCTTCAATGTGGGACATCTGAGCCTCCTCGGTACTGCGCCCATAGCCTTGCCGAGGACCGGCAACATGAGCCTCCTCGGCACTGCACCCATGGCCTTGCCGAGAACCGGCAAAAATAGTCCCCACAATAAAAGGAAGGTGTAGAGACGTGCCCTTCAAAGGTAACGAAACCGTGCCGGTATCATGCGGTCGGAGCAAGTCTCAAAAACTGCCACCCTTGCCCCAAAAACGGACAATACCAATGATGGGCTCTGCCCTCAAGAGCTTCCTTTTATTGTGGGGACTATTTTTGCCGGTCCTCGGCAAGGCCATGGGCGCAGTACCGAGGAGGCTCATGTTGTCGGTCCTCGGCAAGGCCATGGTCGCAGTACCGAGGAGGCTCAGATGTCCCACATCGAAGAGAGCTTCCCCCACTTTCAACCTTATAAGCTGTGAAGCGAAGGAAGTAGTGTACCATTGTATTCCGGTATTCGAATACGAGAATACGATGGTACACTACTTCCTTCGCTTCACAGCTTATAAGGTTGAAAGTGGGGGATGCTCTCTTCGATGTGGGACATCTGAACCTCCTCGGTACTGCGCCCATGGCCTTGCTGAGTACCGGCAACATGAGCCTCCTCGGCACTGCGCCCATGGCCTTGCCGAGGACCGGCAAAAATAGTCCCCACAATTCTATTTTGTATATATGTTGTTTTGTGATATGTGACTCAAAATGAGTGTTTTTAGAATTAATCAAATATATGTATAAATCCGCTCACAGGATTGTATGTGAAAATATGTGTTGATCCCTCACTAGCAGGGGTTAGATGTTGGTATCCGCTCACAGGATTGTATGTGAAAATATGTGATGTGTATATGTGACACTGTGCTCTGATCAATTATCTGTATGTTTTCGAATGACTCTAAGATTTGATTATATATGTAATAAGTGGTTCTTTATATGTTTGGAAAACTATGTCAAATATTTTGAGTGAAATTGTGAAATCAAACTCGTGCTTTGCTTGACTCTATTCCGTTGTGTATTCTGTATAATTACTTACTAGATGTGTGGCTCACCCCATCAATTAATATTTTCAGATTAAAGTGTAGTTGGGAATATAGAACTTGGGATCGCTTTGTAAGGTGCAAGGTAGAGCGTGGAAGTTGTAGGCGACTTCAGTGTTACTTAAAGACTTATAGAATTTCAGCTATCTTTATTTTGTAATTCATTTTTTTATAGTGGAGATTATTTCCAATTTGTGGAGTTTAGAATTTTTGTAAGAGGTTTTATTTAAGAGCATTGTTTCCTTGGAGTTTAATTTATTTTGGAATAATTGTTTTTATGGAGTTATATAAGTTCTGTAGGTTAGTCGTGCATCTAAATTCATGTTCCATGGATTTGGGTCATGACACACGCTGCCGAGTAGCTGTCGGAGGCTAGCATCAGGTCCAACGTCCTTAACACCATTTCCAACGAAGCATATACCTTGTCCAGAATAATCAATTTGGGCCCCACCTGCACGAGTGGAACCAAAGGGTAATCATGAGTATTCCACTAACCTTAAGCTATAAATAAGAGAAGGAAACGAGGAAAAGGGGTTGGACACTTTAAGGAGAGGAAAAAGAGAGAGAAGAAATATAACTGTGACTTGGAGAATTGAAAGAGGGAAGAAGGGTGTCTCGGTTGTTACGTAGTTCTTGCTTAAAGTTTGGCTGGGAGCTACCCATAGTAGGAAACCCATTACCCACAATATAAGTAAATTGTGAGCCCAACATCAGACCCAGTCCAATGTGGAAATTTGGGCACGTACAATTGGCGCCGTCTGTGGGAATCTCTTGCATAGCTGTAGTTCTGCCGAGGTTCAAGTGAGGAGGATGTCTGAACGGCACTCAGCGAGTTACTCTGCTAGCAGGTCTGGAGGCTCTTCTTGGGGTTCCAGCTGGCCGGAAAGGAGGCATAAGAGAAATGAGGATTGAAGACGTGAACAAGGTGGGGAACATTCTAGTCCAAAGGAGGGCTCGTCCCAGAAGTACCTGTCAATGTCAGACGTTCCCAAACACGAGCATCGTGATAGGAGGGATCAAGAGCTAGAACGCCTGCATAGGATGGTGAGAGACTTGGAGTTAGAAGTACGAGGAAGGTGTTGATGAAGATACCGTGATGAACATGCTGAAGGGCCTGTAAGTGTAGAGGGTAGTTATAGAGAAGCATCCCATTAGTCTGGTTCCCATCGTTCTAGGGATCAGTCTTAGGATTACGTCGACAGTGACTCAGTTTCCCTTGAGCGGCGGAGGCCCTAGAATACCGCGTTGGGCGCTATAAGCCAGGCATTACACAGAGCTGCTCAGTCACCGTTATCGAAAGAGATCAAACGAGCACCTATGTCGAGCAGATTTACCAAACCCCCATTTATTTATAATGATGGGAAAACAGACCTGGTAGAACATGTAAGCCATTATATCCATATGATGTCCTTGCATAATCATAATGATGCGTTGATGTGTTAGCTATTTCCCTCTAGTCTCGGGCCCACTGCTTTGAGGTGATTCAATGGGTTAAGGAAGGGCTCAATTCATAGTTTTGCAGAGTTGATTCAAGAGTTCGGGGTCTAGTTTATGACCTGTAGCTGGGTACCTCAACCAGTGGACACATTGCTGTCTATGAAGATAAGAGCCAAGGAAACCCTTTGGAGTTACACTAGTATGTACTGGGAATTGTACAATGAGATCGATTAGGGTAATGAAAAAATTGCAGCAAGCACTTTTAGGCTGGGATTGCCTGAGGACTCTGAATTACGAGAGTCGTTGACAAGGAGACCTTGAAAGGATATTAGGCAACTTATGAGGCGTATTGAAGAGTATAAGAGGTTCGAGGATAATCAGCAGCAAAGCAAGGGGAAGGCGCCGACCATGACGCAGTATTCGAAAGAGTCCCAACAAGGGGGTTTTCAGCCAAGACCTAGAAGGGATTTAAGGATCCAAGAACCCAGTGCTCGAGTAGGGGAAGTCAATGTGACGTTTAAGGAACCCGTGCACAAAATTTTGGACCGAACAAAGATCGAGCCATACTTTCGGTGGCCGAGCAAGATGGGGGGTGATCCATTAAGAAGAAATCAAAATTTATATTGCACTTATCATCGAGACAAAGGACATACCACCGAGCAATGTAGGGTTCCGAAAGATTACTTGGAGCAATTGGTGAGGATAGGGCATTTAAAGGACTTTGTTTTGGAACCTAGGGGTCCAGAGACCGGGCAAACTGCATGACCTTACGGGAACCCTCTCCCACCTCCATTGGGTGTAATAAAAGTCATACATGCCACTTCAAGGGGTGCTTTAGTGACCCAAAGAAAAGGGATGTTAACCGTGGTGCCGGCGAAAAGTTGTCAAGAACAACCATCAGGGAAGAGGATGAAATATGCTCGGGAACCTATTACTTGTAATGACGAAGATTTGGAAGGAACGACCCAGCCGCATGATGATGCGTTGGTGGTTACGGCTCGTATAAACGGCTTCATGGTGAAGAGAATACTATTGGACCAAGGAAGTGGAGCCGAAGTAATGTATCCCGACCTGTTTAAGGGGCTGGGTCTGAAGAACGAAGATTTATCTAAGAATGATACGCCTTTAGTTGGATTCGATGGTCGAATGGTAGTCCCTAAAGGACAGATTTCACTCCTCGTGAATATGGAAGGGAAGGCGGTGATGGTGACCTTTATAGTGGTTAGTTCATTTTTCCCGTATACGGCCATTCTCGGTAGGCCATGGATTCATGCAATAGGAGCAGCCCCGTTCACGTTGCATGTCAAAGTCAAGTTCCACTCCAAACATGGCATTACAACGGTGAGGGGAAATCAGCAAATGGCAAGGCAGTGCTTGGTGGCAGCTGTCAACTGAGAAATAAAGTGGAAAAAGTCTACCAAGGAAGTTCCTTTATAGCAATTACAAGAGCCCCTAGGGGAAAAGGGGGCTAGTTGTGCCGAGGAGTTGATCAAAGTAAGTATATTACCATATGAGAATAAGAGTTTTCAAGAGCAAGTATGCCAAACAAGGACAGGGTAGAAATGTTATTGTTGTTGGTGCAAAGTTTGGATGTTTTTGCTTAGAGTCTGTATGAGGTTCCTAGGGTAGATCCGGAGTTCATAACTCACCGGCTTAATGTGGACTCGTCATATCCCCCCAAGAAATAAAAGTCGAGGAGGTCGGCGAAAGAGCATGTAAAAGCTGTTAAGCAAAAGGTGAAAAGGTTGAAAGAGGTGTGGGCGATAAAGGAGGTCTTTTTCCCGGAATGGCTGGAAAATACAGTAGTCATGAAGAAAAAAAAATGGTAAATGGAGGGTGTGTGTGGACTTCACCGACCTTGACCGAGCATGCCCGAAAGATCCATTTCTTGTGCCAAAGATTGACCAATTGGTAGACGCAACGTACGGACACCCTAGGATGAGCTTCCTAGATGCTTTTCAGGATTACCATTAGATTGTTTTGGCTGTCGAAGACTAGAAAAAGACGTCATTTATCTCTCCTGATGCCAATTATCACTATACTGTGATGCCATTCGGCCTGAAGAATGCAGGGGCCACCTATCAAAGGATGATGACTAGAATGTTTAGGAAGAAGATCAGTCGTACTGTGGAGGTATACATTGTCGATATGATAGTGAAAAGCAAGGAAGTGCAGGGGCATATTGGCGACCTCACGGATATATTTGAAGTACTCAGACGGCACAAGTTGCGTCTTAATGCCGATAAGTGTGTCTTTGGTGTGGGGACTGGCAAGTTCCTCGGATACATGATCACTCACTGAGGAATAGAAGTGAACCTTGACTAGATTAGCAGTATAGAACGCCTCAAGTCTCCGAGCAATCCAAAAGAAGTACATGTACTGACCGGCATGTTGGCCGCGCTAAACCAATTTGTTTTGAAGTTTGCTGATCGAAGCCGTCCATTCTATCAACTGTTGAAGAAATGGAAAGGTTTTTAGTGGACCGAGGAGTGTGAAGAGGCCTTCCAGGATTTAAAGAAGTATTTGGTGCGAACACTGATATTGTCGGCCTTGGAGCCCGGTGAGGATTTATTCATGTATCTCTCTATATCTGAGCATGCTGTAAGTGTTGTGTTATTGAGAGACCAAGGTGTACAGCAGCCAATTTATTACATTAGCAAGACCTTAGCCGGTGCAGAGACAAGGTATACCTCTAGGGAAGTTGCCATTAGCATTGGTACATGCCACTAAAAAGCTGCCTCATTACTTTTAAGCCCACACAGTTTACATGCTGACTAAGTACCCCTTGCAATTGTTGCTGAAGAGATCTGCCTTCACGGGTCGGATAGCCAAGTGGGGGACTAGGCTTGGTTCGTTTGATATACGGTATAGGCCCAGAAGTTTAGTTAAAGGCCAAGTTCTTGCTGACTTTGTTGCAGAGTTTTCCCTGAAAAGAGAAATGGAGATTGTGTGCCATGTGGAATTTTGGCCTTGGAAAGTATTTGTGGATGGCGCGTCCAGTGCAATGGGAGCGAGGGCTGGGATTGTCATAATCACGCTGGAAGGAATACAGGTGGAGCATTCTTTTAAGCTGAGTTTTAAAGCTTCCAACAATGAAGCCAAGTATGAAGCCTTACTTGTCGCACTAAAAGCTGTTCTTGACTTGGGGGCGCAAGAAGTAGAGGTTTACTCAGATTCATGGCTGGTCGTCAACCAAGTAAAGGGTAGCTTTGAGGCCAAAGTTCCTCGGATGGTCGATTACTTGTGGCTAGTAAAGCAAACCAAGAGTTTGTTCCAAAATGTGAAGCTAATTCAAATTGCTCGGGGACAGAACATACATGCAGATTCTTTGGCCACATTGGCGTCTTCATTAACTGTAGAGGTACCACGGTTGATCAAGGTGGAAGTTGTGAAAGAACCCAGCATAAATGTGAAGGTGAATGTTTCAACTGTTATGATGTCTGAGCCATGTTGGATGGATCCTATAACACCTCGACCCAATTTAATAGTTAAACTATGTGTTTGAGTGGTTAAGCATTATTAATATTTTAAGCCACTTACTTTTATAATTAATAGAAGAGTATTTAATAAATATATTATTTTATAATGCCATTGAATAAGAATTGTAAAGATTATAAGTAATGGAATGGCTAATTGTATTATGAATATATACTTAGTATTATCTTAATTACTTTAAGTGCATAAGGCTTTAATATTTTGATGTTATAAAACATTCATACTCTTTTAACTTTATGGAAAGAAATTATAAAGGTAAGAGTTTATATGCAAATTCATATTGTTCTTTGGGTCTTTCCAAAAATATAAGCTTATAAAGGGTGGAAAGTGAATTTTAAAGTCGTTAGGGGTGACTCATCTAACCTTTTTGGCCTTTTCCCCTTGTTACATACGTACCCCACCCCAAGATATTTCCTTGACTTTTCTTTGCTGCACTACTCATCTTTCTTTGCTCTTTGTTTTCTTCTTTCTTTGTTCTTATTGGCTCCACCTCATTCTTCTTTGACTTTCTCAAGCAACTAGAACATCCAACAAGCTATTTACCCCTCTATTCCCACGGGTCCAAGAAAAATCTGAATTTCCTCAGCTCACTTTGCTCTCTTTTCTCTTAAGGAAAGAGCTAGGAAGCTCCCTTGAGTCTTTCTCTCAAACCCACAGTCAACACCTCAAAAGGAAAAAAATAAAGCTCCATATAATTTCTTCTTCATACTCTCTCAAGCTCTCTACCTCTCATATTTTTGGGTCCAACAACTAGGAAAGGGAAATCCTTTCATGCAAGAGTGATTCTATGTCTATTTCCCCTCATGAACCATAAACTTGGTAAGGGTTTTAGCTACTCTCATCTTAGAATCCATGATTTCTTCAAGGAATTCAAGTTATGGTATTTGTGGTTTGTAAAATTAGGAAATCATGAACTTGTAAGTTTATATATATACTAGCTTTTAACCGGTGTAATATGCGGGGTATTCCTAACAAAGCAACTTCTATTATAGAGGACTTTTTTTTAGGGGTTGCTTTTCTTTTTTTCTTTTTTATTTTTTTGGTAAAAAAAGTCTATACTTTCTATTCAACCCAATTCAAGTCGATGTGTCTTCTAGTTACATTACATTTTATTAAAATATCAAATTTTCTTGATTTTTTTAATTATTTCTCTTTCTTCATACATAACAACCATCATCTACTTTCTTTCTTTATCCTCAGGATACGTACCAAAAAAAAAAAAAACTAAATGTAAAATAAATAGTATTGGTGTGAATTTAAAGATTTGCTATAAATTTACACAGTCACTATGTAGCAAACCTATAAATTTACACGGTTATATATGGATTAATATGGGTCATTTTTGTGCAAAATTGTGTAAATTTTTACACATTTTTCTATTATACACATTGATGTGAGTGCTCTAACATTAGAAAAAGAAATACCCTTTCTTTATCTCATATATAGGCTTCTTATAACCTTACTTTTCCTCTATCTACAACATCAGCAGCACCACCTTTACAAATAGTTGGATGTCTTGGTTATTGGCTTCTTAGCTTTAGGAGTATCATAATTATAGAATGATTTCTATCCCAACATAGCTAGCTCCAAGTATTCCATCCAAACCTTTCATATCAACCTGGAATGAGAGCTTCTGTTATTAGTTTTTGCATAAGAAGATGAACAAAACTTTAATATTGAAAAACACAAATTGAATGAAATTATAGAGAGATATTTGAGAGAGTGAGACATGGAGGTTAAGTATAGTACCATGTAACTGTATCTTTTTGGTTTTTTGATTTGGCAGGACCAAACTCCCAACTCTTTAAAATTACCATTTCTCATCAACAATAATTTTCTCAAAGAAAAAATGCAATCATATTTGCAACTGACATATACATTCAGATTTACATAAATAAACCCACACTCATACTCAAATTAATAACCAACCCCCTATTCTCCTCCAAACAAATCACACACAAAGGACAGTTGTAAATGTAGAGAACAAACATTTAATTTTTGCTATATAAATTTGTGAGCTAAAGCTGAAAGTTCAATCCAACACATAGAGGAGAGTCCCCTAGTCGTTATTGATTCCGAATATGAAGGAAACAATGTCAAAGAAATTCAAATTAAGATCTTCAAAGGTAGTACTGACATTTTCTCACAATATATAATTCAGCGTGTTCTTTGTATTCACTAAGAAATTTAAACAAACACAGAAAACAAACACTAAGATGACAATACCAATGAAACTACAATGGCTGGTGGCTGCGTAAAATTTATAAATAATAAAAAAGCCCTAATTTATATTGATCTGAATGCATGTTAGGAAAAAATATCCCAAAGCCAAAGCCTATCAAGAAAATCACTTACCAACCACGGCTTCCACTACTCATGGCTATTAGCACTCTTAAAAAAAAAAAAAGAAAAAAAAAAAAGAAGCAAAATTAAGAAGCCACACCCTATGCATTCAACTGGGTTTCGACCATTTGGGTTACTGTAAATGCATATTATATAATAACAATTAAATGAAAATACTCATGTATTTTATAAGCGTGGGCCCAGACAAGGTATTAGCTAACACCTTAACAGATAGTTCATAAGCAATACCCAAAATTTCATAAGCTCGGGGATGTGAAACACAAATTATACATTATAAATAAACTAAAACTAAATAAAACTCGCCAACATTCTACTTTTTCATACTGGAAAACCTATTTGCATCAGCCACTGCAATTTGCTTTAATGCTCCAACAACCATTATATAGTCCCAAGACATCATTCTAAATTTAGAGATTGGAGCAAATGGCTAATTGTTTACAAAGGGGCAGAATAATCTCATAAAATCACAACAATACATTTAAAAATATATAATAAAAATAATAATAATAAATAAATAAATAAGCATACCTATTATGACCACAGCCTCAATTCTCCCTCTCTTTTTTTCTTTATTTTGTTGGTAATACTACTCTTTGAAGAAGTCAACAAAAAGCAAAATTAGACAAAGCAAGCAAGGTAAAAAAAATTTAAACCATGCAAGAAAGAAAGAAAATTAAACCTATTAACAATATGCACAAAATTTGTTGTATATCAAAGTAAATGACATATTAGTCAGTTCATGGAGTCATAAAAGTAGTTAAGTTGTCTACAATCACAGAAAAATTAATTATGTCATATGTCAAGGAAGAATCATGCTCTCCATATTTATAACCAAATTATTCATTTCCATATAAATTGATTTTAAACAGCCATAGTATAACTACTCAGATTTATGATCATATATCAAATTTAAAAGGAATTTCATTGAACATATATCATGCAACACAAAAAGAATGATTAATTTTAGATTTAAATAAATATTATCAGGAAATTTTCTATTATAACCAAATTCATACTTTCCATAATAAATTAAATTTTTTACAACCATGCTCAGATTTATCACAACATGAGGTAAAAAATATTGAATGAAAAGATCTCACATTAAATTTAAAAGGGATTTCATCAAGGAAAAGATGATTCAAAGCAACCCAAAAAAATGATTCAAGAAAAAACACTTACTGTTTCATCTTATTTAGCAATTAAACTCCCAACAGATAGGCCCATGAGTACAGAATATTGGCCAACAACCTTGATGACCCTTAAACTGAAATTCTACATTTTGATTGAGCAATGAGAAACACAGTTTGAGACCCAATATTTAAAAAAATAATAAAAAAATAAATGAAACAAATTTGGACTTTGATTTTAGGGCTAACAGTGGACCTTTGGACTTGCTTAGCACTTTGCTAGCCAATGTTGCTGTAAGGGTTAGTCTTGCAAGTATTTTTGGAAAATATACACGCTTTCTAAAAGAATAGAATCAAAAGAAACCTAAAATCAAGTTCAAAGAATAGAAGCAATCCATAGAAGCCAGTAATTCATTTTAAGTTGGAGAAACAGAATCCAACTAAAAACGTTTGTTGGCAACATTTGTCATATTGTATGGGAAATGCCATTTTTAGAAAAGCCCAACAAAACATCACTTAAGAATTTTATCAAACAGTTTGTGTAAATGTAAAAGAAACAACACTATGAAAATGTGCAATCCACAAATTGGGCTTTATGTCATACTACAAAATAAGTAAAAACTTTCAAATCCCGCGTTCAGAAATAGGACATTTCATTCATATAGCAAATTTCAACAAAACCCACCAAACAAAAAGAGGGAAAAAAGAGTTTTGATCTTTGGAGTTATAAACCTGTTCAGCATCCTTTAAACCATTCTGAAGGAAGGCTCAGTCTTCTGGGTTGGAGTTATAAACCTGTAGGTTTTGGCAAAGATGAAGAGATAAACTAATGAGAGGGGCTGGGTAAAGAGGAAAACGGACGAGAGAGGGACTGCAGGGTGTGTTTGTGAAAAAGTTTGTTTAATATTTTGTAACTACTTGCCAAAAGTCAAAACATTGTGTCTCTAATTCGCACAAACCTCTAAACACAATGCTAATAAAAAAGTGAAAATATAACTAAAACGTTTCTTTTACTCCACTAAACGAAAAGACACAATGTTTTAGTGTTTTTAAAAGTGTACGTAGTAGTAATTTATGTCACCACATGGCACAATAAGGAGTGGTCAACAAAAATCAAACGTTTCGGCTATTAGTCTTAGTCTTGTCAACACAACCTCCTCTTGAAATCAAATAGGAAAATAAGCTTATCTACAAAATAGTAAAGCAAGCTCAAATGACATCAATTGTAGCCAATCAAATATTTCAGCAAATTTAGACCCAGCAAATTGCACTCCAATTAACCTTACATTTGGGAGAGAAAAAAAATGACAGTAACGAAAGGCATTTCAGTTAAACATTAAAAAAAACCACAAAATAAATTAGAAAACAAATAGAAAGCCAAAGGTTATATACACCAAAGGAAAGCATCCAAAGGAGAAGCATAACCCATCAATTAACTATGCAATCAAAGTAACATTATTTGAATAGGAAAAAGCAATTATGGGAAAACAATGAACTGGGAATTGCATAAACTACTGGCAAAAACAAAATTTGAAGAAGGGAAAAATTATGTTATGCCCTTGGGTATATATTGTTGAAGAAAATTCAAATAAAATATATGTAAAGAAACATCTAGAAGAAGTCCTATAAATGAATAGAAGAAAGAGCAGAATAACTCAAATAAGAAATGTGTAAAAGAATAACTCATAAGCAGCATCCAACAACGTAGATATGGTTGGTAGCATAGTATGCAGATTGTAAAATTAATCACATAACAGCCCTGAACCATTTCAATCCTAAAATCCAAAACAAAAACAAATAAACAAAAAAGAATTTCTCTAACCCAAATACCTAAATCAATCAATCCAACCAAATATCCAAACATAAAGCATATTTAACACTCAATTAAAAAGAAAATTACCGCTAATGGTTCAAATAAAGTGGAAACTATACCTAGTAGTACTGTTTCTACTCAAACTTAGATTGCTTCGAAGGATTTGTCTTTTCACCTGTAAACCCAGAAAAGATCAAGTTAAAGAAAAACCCTTTAATTTTTTATTACACATGTTAGGTTCTAAGAATTAGGAACTAATGTATTAGAACTTCAATTTGTAATGTTGGCAAACCATGATCAAAACATTCTTTAAGTTGTGTGTTAGACTTGCTCAAAGTATGGCTCTTAATGTAAAGTTGGAATCGAGTTTTATGCAGAATTCACTGTGCACTTTCTGCCTGACTCGATCGATCGAAAATTAGGCTCGATCGATCGAAAATCGTGCAGATTATTTTTCTGCAGAATTTTCCAACTCAGCCCTAGCCCATTTAATGAATAGGGTTTTATGTTTTGCCCTAAGTATATAAGGGAAAACCCTAGCTACGTTTTTAGAGTTCTGTTTTGCTGTGTTTGTGAATCTCATTATGAGATCTAGAGGTGTTTACCTTCACATACACTTAGGGTTTACAAACTCAAGACTCATGTCAAGAGCTTGATAAATCATACAATTGCAGAATCAAAGATCTTCAAGAAATACAAGCAGGTGCGCTTGTGAATTGCTGAAGAATTCAAGAAAGAAGGAGTCCGTGGATCTCGGAGCTATCATGGAGTCGTGGTAGTAAGTTTCCTACACTTGGGTAGCAATAGGATGTTAGTGGTCTAAATCTTATTATGTAAACTTCGATTCTTTCATAGTGAATTCAGTTTTACCTTGAGGATAGCTAGGTTAAATCCTCCCCAGGTTTTTTACCGGTTTGGTTTTCCTGGGTCATCAGATCTTTGTGTTCTTTATTTTCCACTGCTTTATTGTTTTTGATTATTTGAGTTAACCTAGTTCTGTTTAAATTACCTAAGTTAATCACTTGGCTAATTCTCTAGGTTAATCTGTTGGGTTTAAGGGGTCTAAACGAACTTACAACACAAATTTGGAATATCAATCAATGACAAATGAAATTTACAATCGAATCCAAGAGAGAGTTAAATAAATAAACGCTGAGAGGAACGATTGGAAACTCTTCGCCAAGAATACTCATTCAAGAAGCGTAAAAGAAATTGAAAAGATCAAAAATACTCTACTCTTTATGCGATTGAAAAATTACCCAAAACAATTTTAACTTGAAAATCCAAAACCAAACCAATGCAACACAAATACCCTAACCATAAACCAAATCTAATCCAATAATCTTGATCAAAATCAAATCTAGCCCAAATGCCTAAATCGAACCTATAGTACCAAACACCCAAACATAAATCATAGTTACCACATAATTCTAAAAAGAAAAAAGAAAACCTTTACCAGTAACAGTTCTAGCTTCATGACGATGGTGGCTGCCCTGAGATTTATCTCTCTTTCAATCTCTATTTTTCTTCTATGTTTAAATAGTGTAACATTCTTAATGGGTTCATTATCTCAACTGAAGGCTCTTTTCTTCCTTTCTTCTTTAAAAATATGGCAGCCATTGGTGAGAGAGACACAAAGACCTAAACTGAAACCAATCCAAACAAATATTAAAAAACTTGATCATATTTAATGCACAAACTGAAAAGACCTAAATGGAAACCTCTACAAATAAAATATCAAATTATGATCATATTTAATGAACAAACTAAAAAATGAAGATAGAAACTTACAGGTAGCGATTCTGACATGATGATGGTGGGAGGATTGTCATTATTGGGAAGTCTGCCTAATACTGACTATGTCCTCTGTTTTTTTTTTTTTTTTTTTTAGTAATCACTAACGAAGTAGTAACAAACGAAAAGGAAATTCATTTAAAAATAAATTCAATAGAAGATGGTTAATTGACAATTGCAACTCTTCATCGATCCAACATGAGATCAAAACATGCATAAAAAGGAAATAACAATAATACACAAAGAAACAATAAAATGGATAAAATTCAAATAAAAATTATATATGGAAACAGAAACTGAATCAGAATATTGAAACCAAAGAATTCCTAAAATACACACAATCACATTGAAGCTATCACAAAGGAAGAATTGTAAGAGAATCAAATCAAACAAACTTAAATTAGCAAGTTAAAAAGAAAAAAATGAAAGAAATTCAAACAGAAACTGAATAAGAATTATTGAAACCAAAAAATTCCTAAAATATACATATATTTTAGCCAGCAAATTCAAAAAAAGAAATGAAAACAAAATAGCAACCAAAAAAATAGCAACAGTGCGGTTGAGAAAAAAGGACTTTAAGATGAATTTCACCGAAAGGCTTGCGAGGAAGATTTTGTTGAGGCAGCGAGGCTCCATTTCTGTGCCTGGAAATTCTTTGCAAGGACTCTTCACCGAGGACTTTGGATCCTTTCTCTGTTCCTTGGTTAACGACGATCTTATCGGGTCCGTGAATCTTGTAGTAAGTCAAAGCGTCATCCTGTAAAACAAACCACCGCGGCCTCCATCCTTTACCGTAATTCACCCACTTGTACAGTATTCTGGAGATCCCATTCCCTACTATGTCGTTTATCTTCATTTCCATCGGCTCACGCGCCTGACTCAGCCGTCCCCCACACTCGCCGTTGTTGTTGTTGTTGTTGTGATCGGATCTGGCCCGGAAGATGCGCCATGTGGTAGACTTCCAAATAAGGCAGTGGCGGTGAGGGTTTTGTCGTCAAGTGGTTCGACACGGTGGACACGGTGAGGGTTTCATAGCCTTTCTCTCTCGATTTCATCGCCTCTCTATCTCTGCCTCTCTATTTCTCCGTCTCTCTTTTCTCTCGATCTCTCTCTCCTTTCTCCGTAGTAATCTTTTTTTTTTTTTCCCGCGGTTAGTTTCCTTTTATACTAAGGGCTCCCAAACAGTGTTTTAATGTAGTCAAACATTATAATTTATCGCTTTTAAACGATGTTGTAGTGTTACTAAATAATGTAATGTATCGCTTTTTAACTTATGCGTGTCTAGATTTTAAATAAGCAATTATCCTATTTGTCAGCCCCTCCTTAATCGAAGGAATCCACTTTTTCTCAGCTTCTGCTATTATATATATATATATATATGCTGTTTTAAGAAGCTTTGAAATTGTGTTGGTGTTTTGTTGAAGGTAGATTAGGGTTTTTACTAATTAATGATTTTATATGATTAAGGAAGTAATAAAAAGTTAGGATGAGTACTTTTGATGTTACTGTTGGGATTTTTGTTGTATGTAATTTTGCTATAAATGGTTAAATGACTGTATGTAAGTGTTTTATAACATGTCTAATGAGTGTATAAAAATCCCCATATGAAAATACCATCATTTGATAATTGTTTGTGAATTTACAAGAAAATTTGTTAAAGCTGTCCCTGTGACAGATTTGGGGTTTACAACAAGAAAAATCTGAATTAAATCATATTCTGGGAATGACTTTGAGGATTTAATTCTAAAATTAGGGTGAATGTTTGGGCTATAATTTAATATGCTTATCTTTTGGTATGTCTAAATCATAGATTAATTTTGTATAACTTGGTTTAAGGTTTAGTACTCTAAGAAGGGGTTCTAAACCATCCGACTATTGTTTTTATGAAGCTGTCTTGTTCAATGTGTTGTATGTTGCCATGTGAGTGTATATGGTTATATGACCATGCTTATAAGAGTTTATGTTTATGCATGCATTATTGCCTTAATCTCAAGCACATTTTGAAATGAAGTTGGCTCCTATGGAGATATGATATAAATATGAGAATGATGGTTTTTCTTTAGTTTGGTACATCATTTGTTGATGCGTGCATATTATGTTTGTGGGAACCTCATTGAGATGGGATTAGGATTTCCTTGATTTTAAGATATAGGCTTTAAGATGAATGTGTAAGTTTATTCTAAGGTATAATTGATAGTAATAAGCTTTGATATTTGGTTTAGGTATTATCAGTACCCAAGTCTGAGCTCCTTCGACTTTAGGCTCTCAATTCCTCTACTTTCAGGTAAGAGATAAGTTATATGGGAATTTGGTAAGTCATGAGATTATTTAAAGTATATGATGCATTAAAAAGGTTTTTGATTAGAGATATGGCATGTAATCATATTTAAGACAAAGATATGTTCGTGAGCTTTCGAAACCTTATGTATATGATTTAAGCATATTGATGCTATTACTAATTCCACGAACATGATGTTTAAAGAAAACATGATATTATGAAATGTTATGCAAACTATGAATTTCAGTATAATGTATAAGTATGAAATGTTTTTGGGTTATGTCCTCTGATGATCTGAACTTTGCCAATAGGGGTTTAATTACTGGCTTTTCATGGAAAATGTTATATGATTGGCCATTAAAAGTGGGACTGGCTCTGCTGTACCCACCCTTGTTGGTTACGGCCAACTTGTGGAGGAAGTCAACCGACCCTCATGGTTAAAAATATGTATTATGATGTGATCTCGGGAATACCTGGCATTGTGGGGAATGCTGGATGCCTAGCACCATGGTGCTAGAAGTCTCCCAAATAAGTACAAACTTATCAGCTATAGACTAACCAATAAGTTATTTATGAATAGCTATATTATGTTATTAATCATAAGAGAATGATTTTGTTTAAATGCATTGTGAAAAGTTAAAAGCTCTCATGAAAAGAAAGATATTCATTAAAGATAAAAGTTTTCGAAGTTCTGTTGTACTATAAAGATAAAGTTTCTGATGAAAGAACAAGTTTATGTTAAGAAGTTATCAGATATCTATTTTTCTTTATGAAACGTTAAGTTTTATGATTATGGAAGTTATAATATTTTACGAGAAGAAGTTTATGAAAGGAATTTTATTATTCTTTAAAATGTTTCTAGTTTAAGACAAAGTTATCGATTATCTTATTTAAGTTAAAATGATTATTTTGTAATGAGAATATATATATATATATATATATATGGTAACTTTGAAAGAAATGAAAGAAATTCAATCCGAAAGGTTTTGATAATGTTATTCTAATAAGAAAAAGAAGAACAATTATTTTCCTACGAAGAGCGTATAAATTATTATTATAAATAATATAAAATACTATGCATGAAAAGATGTTCTCCTATCTGCATATTTATAGAATGAAATGAGTTGATTTACATGTATCCTTATTAAATTCTCATGTATCTTACCTTTACTGAGCTGTGTAGCTCACCCCTTCCACTCTTTCAGTTAGCAAGTTTTATTTTAGAACAAAGGGAGTCTTAGTCGAGTTTTGGAAGGAGCTGGTTTTAGTTTTAAAAATACAGATCCCAAATTAGCAATTTGATATTTAGCTTTGTAGTATTGTGTATTTTAGGATCTAATGAAAGTTGTGTAACTTAAAGCATTAAGAGATGTATTATGTGAGATTTAGAATTTGAGTAACTGGTGGATTATGTTATTCTTTGAGTACAGTGTAGATACTCTGAATGTCAAGTGAAAAATTATTTAAGTAAAGAAACAAGAATGAAAAGAAAGAGGGAAGCTCTTGTAAAAGTTAAGTTGGTTCTTGTTAATATCAGGTTTAAGCTTAATATTAGCATGCCGATCATGGTCACAATCCAGGTATCGGGTTTGGGGTATGACAAATCCGATCATTAATTTCTTAGCCGAGGACCGTGTGCTGAATGATGAGAAAGAAGCTGAAAGAATATGCAGAATCACTGCTTGGTATTGGCTGTCCGAGGATCGCATGTTGTATCGGAGATCTTTTGGGGGACCCTACCTTCTATGTCTGCATCCTAGTAAAGTTGATGAGCTCTTAATCAAGCTCCATGAGGGAGTGTGTGGTAATCATGTCAGGGGACACTCGTTAGCCCACCGAGCAATTACCCAAGGGTTTTGGTGGCCTCAAATGCAAAAAAAATGCCACTAATTATGTCCGAAAGTGTGAGCAGTGTCAGAGGCACGCCCCGTTGATACATCAGCCGGCAGGAAGTTTAAATCCTATTAATAATCTATGGCCTTTTACACAGTGAGGGCTAAACATCATCGGGCTGTTCCCTCGGGCTACGGGAAATTGAAGATTTGTTTTAGTTGCCGTGGAATATTTCACCAAGTGGGCGAAGGCTGAAGCACTAGCCAATATCCGAGATGTAGACGTCAAAAGATTTGTATGGAAGAACATAGTGACCAGATTTGCAGTATCGGAATCCCTAGTATCTAACAATGGGTTGCAATTTGACAGTAAAGCTTTCCGCAAGTTTTGTAACGACCTCGGCATCAAAAACAGGTATTCAACCCCAGCGTACCCGTAGAGCAACGGTCAAGCCGAAACAATTAATAAAACAATTGTTAATGGACTGAAGAAAAGGTTGGAAGTTTCCAAGGGTAGATGGGCCAAGGAGTTACCGAACGTTTTGTGGGCTTACCGAACAACCCCCAAAAGGTCCATAAGAGAGACCCCCTTTTCTTTAATGTATGGGGCTGGGGCAGAGGCTGTTATACTAGCTGAAATAAGTCTATACAATGCCTGAGTTTCGGGATTTGCCTCAGCTAAGAATAAAGAATTAATAGTGAAGCAACTGGACTCACTAAAAGAATGTTGGGAAGCTGCAAACATACAATTAGCAGATTATCAACAAAAGATTACTCGGCGATACAACAAGAATATAAGGAAAAGGGAGTTCAGCACTGGAGATTTTGTTTTGCGGAAAGCATTGGGGAATGTACTGCGTGTCAGTGCCGAGAAGTTGGCTCCAAACTGGGAAGGGTCTTATAGAGTTACTACCATTACTGGAGTCGGAGCGTACTATTTAAAGGATATGAAAGGGAGATCACTTCCTCGACCATGGAATGTTCAGAATTTAAAGTTCTATCACTAACTATAGGAAATGTAATAGCTTGGGTTATGTACAAACTACTTTGTAAAAAACAATATTTATGTGCATAATATTACAGAAGTCTTAGCCCCATCATCAGGTTAAAAATTTTCTAAAGACAGAAACATAGATTCGATTCGATCCCGATCACTGACCAGGTGGAAACTTTATTGTTAAAAATTTTCTAAGGACAAAAGCCTTGGTTCGGTTCGATCCCGGTCACCGACTAGGTGGAAACCTTATTATTAAAAATTTTCTAAGGACAGAAGTCTAGGTTCAGTTCGATCCCAATTATCGACCAGGTGGAAACCTTATTGTTAAAAATTTTCTAAAGACAAAAGCCTAGGTTCGGTTTGATCCTAGTTACCGACCAGGTGGAAATCTTGTTAAAAATTAATTGACAAAAACATAGATTATGACCGGTCGCGGTCCCCGATTAGTTTACATCAGCCACCGAACATGCTAAAGTGTTATATTAAGCTTCTTAAAAATACAAGTCTGAATTTAATTAAAACCTCCAAAACTCAAATCATAATGTGTTAAATTTATACAAACAATTTTTTTTTTTTTCAAATCCATTGATTAAATTCTTAAATTCAAATACAATTCCAAGAAATCTATAATTGTTTTATGGTTGAGGGACTAAAGAATTTTTCGTGGATTTGTACCGAGCAAAAGTTTTTTTCCAGTTGGCACCATTTAATCAATAATCAGTGTTTCAGTCTGTCTTTCTTAGTTTGACGTGGCAATGAAAATGGTACATTTTTTTTACGGTACTTTTTTTTTGCTGAATTTTTTTTTTTACGGTACTTTTTGGGTCAAGGGGAATACAAATACATATAGGAATACAAATTACAAATTTACAAGGGGTGATAGCCCAATAGGTTTACACCAAAAAAAAGATAGCCCAATAGGTCCACTGAACACTTTAACGTACCCTCGTAATAGTTGTACACCAGTGCTATCATATTTTTTTGAAAATATATGTGTGTAAAAAGTATGTAAAAATATGTGTAATATTGTTTAAAAATTAAAAAGTATTGCTTAAACTACCCTTCCAAACGGCCCAGTGATTTAGTACTAGTACTATTTATCTTTGTTTGATTTAGTGACTTCTCAGCAAAAAATTAGATTTAGTGACTTAAGATCTTTGTATACCTCTACATACGAACAATACAACAGCAATCTAACAGGAAAGCAACAAGTATTGTTTCTCATATCTAGTTTACTGTTTAAGTCGAAATTCTAAGAAAGACGTTATTACTTGCTGGGACATTGTTCTTCAAAGTGGACCTAAAATTATCACCAAACTTTTTCATTTATCATTCTAGGTGCTGCAAAAAAAAAAAAAAAAAAAAAAAAAACCCATTTTGGTAGATTGTAATGGGACTAGCAAAGGGGAAGTATAGTATGAAGATAGAACCCACTTTAGTTAGATAGGATACAACTTGAATATGTAATTGGGTATGGAAAAAGAGTTTCTTATTGAATATGTATTTGAGTATTCCTTGACCTCCCATGTGAGGAAAACAAAAGACTTTTAGAAGAACATGAAGTAAGTTTCTTCAAGAGTAGTTTGAGTGTGTATCTTTTTATGTAAGAGTGTTAATGGGTGTATCAAGCCTTTGAAATTGCGGATAACGGTTGTCTTCTTTAAAGAAAACTTGCTTCCATTAGGGCAAAGTTCCTACAACAAATAAAAAATGATGATTGCTTGATGGAATTTGAGTTAATGTGGAAATTGTTAGAAATTGACTCAAATTCTTAATTGCTTTGGTTTGGTTTTTTTGGTTTGAATGAAAAAAAAATAATCCTTGAGATGGAATTAAAGTTTCTTATTGAATTAATAATTGAGCCTTATAAATATTTATTTTTGCGAAGGAAAATGGTTGGTAGTTTTAGCTTAAAGTCTACCCACATAAGGAGAGGAAAAGACTATTAGAATAACACAAAGTAGTTTTATAATATTTGAAGATTAGTTTGAGTATTTATCTAATTTTAATGTGAAATAATTATTAGGTGTATTAGGTCTTTGGAATTATGAGTTTGTATTTGTTAGTCTAGTGAGTTTGTTTGTATTTGTGAGAGGTTTTGTTTATGTTTTTCAGATATGTGAGTGTTGCATGTTACGTAAGTGAGTTGGGTTCATGAGATTTAATTGAGAGTTGTTATAATCTCTATTGTTGATAGTAGAGTTTGGTTAGCGTTGCCAATAACTTGAGTAGATAATGAATAACAATTCTTTTTTTTTATGGATGTATTTGAATTTATTAATTCATGGATTTTAAATAATTAGGTGTAAAATGTCATTCTAAATCCAAATATCACAAGTGTTTTTGTTTAAATAAAATCTCCAAAACCCAAATTATCATGTGTTAAATTTATACAAACAATTATTGTTTCAAATCCATTGATTGAGTTCTTAAATCCAAAAACAATCGCAAGAAACCCACATTTGGCTGAGGGACTATACTATTTTTCGTGGATTTGTACCAAGCAAAGTTTGATTTTTTTTTTTTTTTTTTTTTTTTTTTTTTTCAGTGGGGCACAATAAATCAGTGTTTCAAGCCGTCTTTCTTACTTGGGCGTGGCAATGAAAATGGCATCTTTTGGGTCGAAGGGAATACAAGTACATATAAGAATACAATGGATGATAGCCCAATAGGTCCACAGTCCACTGAACACTTCAATGTCCGTACCCTCCTAATAGTAGTACACTAGTACTGTTTTTTGATAGATTAGTATTACTGTATTACACTAGTACTATTATTTATCTTTGACAACTGAATAATAATATTTGGTGATTCGGTTCTTCGTTCAATTTAGCATATGGTTAGAGATTATATTCTGAATTATAATGTAATACTAATCTATCATACGAAGTTCTCACCCACCGTAATAAAAGTTGCTTGATATGTTGGTGTTGAAATAAAGGCCACATCAAGATGTCAAGACTAGCAATTTCAGCGTGTCATGAAACTCAAAACTACAATCTACAGTAACAGTTTTAAGTGCTGGGGACCCAATAAGTCTAAAACAATGTTGTATGATTTAGTGACTTATATATATATATATATATTTAGTGACTTATATATATATATATATATATATATAAAAGGTTTGATTTAGTGACTTAAGATCTTCGTATGCCTCTACATACAAACAATACAACAGCAATCTACCAGGAAAGCAACAAAGTATTGTTTCTCATATTTAGTTTACTGTTTAAGTCGCAATTGACTAAGAAAGACATTATTACTTGCTGAGACATTGTTCTTCAAAGTGGACCTAAAATTATCACCGAACTCTTTGATTTAACTTTTTTAGGTGCTGTAAATAACACCATTTTGGTAGAATTGTGATGGGACTAGCAAAGGAGGAAGTATAGTATGAAGATAGAATTGAACATATATCCATATCTCAACATGTTCAGTCTCGTTGGACACTCGACACAAACTTATCCCGGTTAGATATTGTTCTTCAAAGCGGACCATAAATTATCACCAAAACTCTCCGATTTTATCATTAAAGCTGCTGCAAATAAAATAACACTATTTTGCTAGATTGAATAGGGATTAGGAAAGGTGGGAAGTATAGTATCAAGATAGAATCATAGAACACAGTTTGATTTGACAATGTGGTCCTCTCGGCCTAAATTTTATCTGAATCCTATTTATAAGATAGGGTGTGGGTTATGAGGACAGTCACAGTCACTGGCCTGAATTATCTTGTAGGACACTGGCCTGAATTATCTTGTAGGACCTCATATGCGGGCCTATGTTCATTTCTTTTCATTTTTGGGTCAGCGGGCCATATACATTGGACAAAAATAGTATTAAGATAGAGACCAGGTGTTTAAATGGAATAAGATGGTATCACATCTCATAAACAAAAAAAAAATTGTATCACATCTAATGGGCCCTAGTAATAAGTTCAAAAGTGAGTTCTAGTTACTAGTAAAATTTTGTTAGAATTGAATAAAAGATCTAAGATTCAATTTTTATCTACACAAAAAATTTATAGATATTTTGGTTTGATGATAAAGAAAGCAATCATCAAAAGTAGTCATTTATTATAGGGCCTCATGTGCGGGCCTCTGTACATTTCTTTTTGTTTTTAGCTCAGTGGCCCACGTACATTGGACAAAAATGATATTAGGATAGTCTTATATTAACAATTAGAGAGCAGGTGTCTAAATGGAAGAAGATTGTATCACATCTCATTAAAAAAGAAAAAAGGATTGTATCACATCTAATGGGTCATAATAATAATTTAAAAGTGAATTTCAATTAACTCTACTGGTAAAGCTTTTGATAGTTAAATAAGAGATCTGAGGTTCAATTCCTATATACACTAAAAACTGATTAGTGTCGTGATCTGATAATAAGGAGGGTAATTATCAAAAGCAGATGACATGGATTAAAACTTTATCAAATTAATAATAATAATAATAATAAGTTCTAACATTCCATTAAAATGTAAAACAAAAAAGTAAAAATAAAAATAAAATCGGATGTCCTAAGTTTTTTTTAATTAATAATAATTATATTCAAGAAAGATGGGAGGGTTCAGAGCTATTTCTACTTTCATAACTAAAGGGCCATCCCAACTAAAATGAGCAACCTAACTTGCAATAGTATCGACTATCCTAAGTTCTTCATCGTTTTTTCCATCTCGACAAATCCTAATGCAAGGTTTTATAATCTATATAAAACCTTATATAATTTATAATACAAAGTTAATTATAGTTATTCACCATAATAAATTATTAATGATCATTTGTAATCTATATTCTAAACTTCAATTTAGCAACAAAAAAAAAATTACATTCTAAACTTCAAAATTCTATTATTAATATTATAATTTGAAATTAATTTGCAATATCTAGCATACCGTTTAAATCAACGTCTAATCTTACGTCTTGGCTGGAATAAGAGGCAAAAAGAGGGGAAGAGTCTAAGCCACCATTCTCCTCCCTTTCTCTTTTGTCCTAATTAATAGATTAATCGTCTTCTCAAAAACAAAAAAGAAAGAAAAAGAAAAAGAAAAAAAGATTAATGGACAAATATCAATCCTAAACCATTAAACTATTAGTATATTCACTCTAAATTATAAAACGTTTGTAATTATCACCATGATTCGAAATTTATCTATTGAAAATTTGGACATTGATTTAGACAATGATGGATAATTTGATAGTACAAATTTATATTGAATGAAGATTTTTTTTTTTTTTTTTTTTTGAGAAGGTGTTAATTGTAAGCTATTTATAAATTTTTGTGTTTATTATAATTGTCCTCACAGTTTATAGTGAATAATTAGGTAGGTTGACTGTCCGCGTCCAATTCTTTTGTTAGGATCATAATAATAAACTCTTCACTAGTTTTCACACATGCACGCACATATGAACGCTCGCACACATATGCGTAATGCACACACAACTCTTCACTAGTCCTCACATTTTGGGTAACAAATATTGAAATTAAATTTCAAACATTATTAGTAATATTCATAGTATAATGTATAAGATATAGAATACATGCACATTTCATTCAGATCAAAATTATTAAAAAAAATTATTTTTAAATATGACATATAAAATTTAAATTAAAAAAATTAACAGTTGCATATATTACATATTTGAACAAAAAAATTGGGCCTAAAAGAACTATTATATATGTTAAGTTATTATTTTTATTATATTCTATATTTTTATGGGATATATTCTTATTTATTAGTATATTTACGTTGCCTTAATATAATTTTATAAGATGTTATAATAAATCAACTAATTGAGTATTTATTAGATTTTTATACTCTTTTTTTTTCTATTTTTAATTAAAATATATAAAAATGAATGAATAAGATGATATTTAATATATTCTTTCATTCACGTACTTGACTGGGAAAAGACAAAATAACAAATGGCGTTTATTGTTTCATATTATTATAATTTAAAATAATTTGACTTTAATTTATATGAAATCTAATACGAATACATAAATATATATTATATATGACAATAATATCTACTTATTTAATTATAAAAACTATCAAGAAAATTCAATCTCAAAATAAAATTATGAAAAGACATAAATAAATTAAAAATATTAATTATTTTTGGCAACTTTGAAAAGCATTTAGGTTCTTATTCATTTTTATTTTTTGGATAAAAAGACTTCATTACATACTAACTATTTTGTTAGAAAATAACTCAACCTTATCCAAAGCCAATAAATTCTCCATAGCACAAATCGTAGGTTAGCAAAAATAACATGAGCCTATAAATTAACACATTAGTTGGCTTCCCTAAAGATGTGATTGTCAAGTTAAAAATAGCATGAACCCTGAGCTCTACATCCAGCTAAACACAAATCGAACTAATCCCTAGTTTTTTTTTTTTTTAGGTAGTTTCAATTTAGCATCTGCTCTTGATAATAATTCTTTATCATCAAACCAAGATAACAATTAGTTTTCGGTGAAGGCAGGAATTGAATTCTAAACCTCTTATCAGTTCAACTAACTGAAACCCACCATCAGAGACTTTAACTCCAAGCTTAATTGTCAAAATGTTTTTATATAAGTATAGTATATAAAAAAAATTTAACATATATTTTATACACTATAATTATAAAAATATAATAAAAAATACAAACATATAGTGTATATAGTATGATTTGGAGATTGAAAAAACAAAGTTTAACTACAAAATTGCAATTTTACTCAATATCTTTTTATTGAAGATGAATTTTTACAAATCTATCATTGGATTATATTTTCTTCTTATATTTTTTATACTTGTAAAATTTCAAGAAAATTAAAGATTAATAGCTATATCATTAATAAATTTTTTTTTGTAATTTAAAATTATGTATAAAATATAAGCTTATAAATCATATAGTAAATAATATTCAATTGACACAAAATTTAATATGTGTATTAAAAGTATAGAGAACAAGCAATTCAACAGTTAAATTTTTAAAATATATAATAATATTTATTTTAGGGTAAATTCCACAAACCACCCCTGAGGTTTGTGATAATACTAACTAAGTCCAGAACATTTCAAAACTTACCAATTTCGTCCAAAATTACAATTTTGGACAATTTTGTCCCTGAACTAAAAAAGAAAAACATTGTTATTATTTCTTTTTTTTTTTCTCTTCTTCCTCTGTTTCTTTCATCTCCCCCTCTCTTATCTGAGCTTCAAAATCTCAGAAACCCATTCAAACTTGCAGATCGGAAAAACACAAACCCAAACAGATCGGAAAAACACAAACACAAACCCACAACAGCCATGATCGGAAAAACACAAACCCAAACAGATCGGAAAACACAAACCCAAACAGATCGAAAAACACAAACACAAACCCACAACAGCCATGATCTTAACCCACAGCCCACAACAGATCGGAAAACACAAACACAAACCCACAACAGCCAAACTTGAAACCCATTCAAACCTGCAGAAATCCATCAAACAACCACAATCCACCACATAAATCCAATAAACAACCACAATCCACCGAAACCCAGCCAAACCCGAAACCCCATAAACCCTCTGCCACAACCAAAATCCACCATCGAGCACATAAACTCAGCCAAACTTGCTACCCACGTTGAACGCACTACACAGCAACCCATGGCGAATGCCACAAGTGAGAGAGGTATGAGATAGCAGAGAAAGAGAGAGGCGGAGATCGAAGAGAGTGAGGGTTAGAGTTAGGCAAGGGCTTGGGTCGGCGGCGAGTGGAGGAAGAGGTGGGTTGGAGCTGCGTAGGCGAGATGGGTCGGCGAGATGGAGGAAGAGAGAAAATTTTGAAGGAAGAGTGGGAGACGGTGAGCGAGGAGAGGAGTAGATGAAAGAGAGGGAAAGAAACAGAGGAGATGAAAGAGGGGTGAATTTTTTTTTTCTGAGATTTTGAAGCTCAGATAAGAGAGGGGGAGATGAAAGAGACAAAGGAAGAAGAGAAAAAAAAAAAAAAAGAAGAAATAATAACAACGTTTTTTTTTTTTTTTTTAGTTCAGGGACAAAATTGTTCAAAATTGTGATTTTGGACGAAATTGGTAAGTTTTGAAATATTATGGACTTAATTGGTATTATCACAAATCTCAGGGATGGTTTGTAAAATTTACTCTTTATTTTATTAAGTAAATTTATAGCTTAAAATTACAACTAATTTTATAATTAAATTTTGTCCGGATTAAAAAAATGTCACATGCTGATAAAAGAACATGCAGCTAAAAAAAAAAGTGTACGATACGAGTGTAATCAGTGGTAGGTAGGTGTCAAAACGTGAAGTGATGGTCCCAAAAAAAAAAAAAAAAAAAAAAAAAAAAAAAAAAAAAAACGTGAAGTGAAGGAAGGAATATGCGAAAGGTCCAAAAGAAAAAGGCAAAATCTCATGAACCCAATAAAGATACTCAGCTCACCCTAACATTTTTTCCCTTCAACAACATTTCAGCATCGCCGCACCCTTATCTCACACTCTCTGAGCAAATAACAACTACATTTCAGAGTTCAGATTTCTAACTCACTCACAAATCACTATATATACATAAATATATATATATTAAGACAAACAAAACCGTCTCAACGTCAAGCTGTACTCTCTCTCTCTCTAGAACCTTCTCTCTCTAGATCTCTCTCTGAGTGAAACTCGAAGCTCCGATTGTCACCATGGGTAATCTTTTCGTTTCCTTCACTTCGATCTTTTTCTTTTATTATTATTCTTATTGTTAGGTTTAAATCTAATGGCTTTCAATTTGTATTTGATTTTCATTTCGAATCGCAAAAGTTTCTTTCGGATTTTTTGTTTTTGTTTTGGATTTATATGTAATGGAAAAGGTTCGGATTGATTTCATTTTGAATCGCAGAAGTTTCTTTCGGATTTTTTGTTCGTTTTTGTTTTTGAATCTCACGTGGTTTTGATTTGCGAGTTTGATTTGTTTGGTTGATGATGATGCTGGTGATGATCGCAGCTAGTGAGAATCCATTCAAGAGCATATTGAAGACGCTGGAGAAGCCAGGCGGTGGTGAATTCGGCAAGTACTACAGCTTGACAGCTCTCAATGATCCGAGGATCGGTTAGTAGTATTTCCGTTTGGTTACTGAGAGAATTGCTAGGAAAATCAATGTAAGATCTTATGGTTTATGGTACTCTCAGGCTAATTGATCCGTTGGACTAGTAGTAGTAGCCTTTTGTTTTTGTTTTGTTTTCGTAGCTCTCAGTAATGATTTAATTTAAATTTCTTTACGTTAGGTTAATTCATTAGTACGTTAGGTATAGTAGATCAATTACAAATGATTACATTAATATACATATAAATATATACATATTATAATATGAATGTATTGGAATTTATTATTTTAGTAATGATATAATAATCCTGCTCAAAATGTTGTGATCAATATGAGAGTTTAGATGGAAATGTTAAGAACTATTTTGTAATTATGCTAATATTTATTGTAAACGGCATTAGCCGACCACAAAAAATTTGAGATTAATGCCTAGTTAAACTGATATTAATTGTAATTGGCGTAAAGTGATTTTTAATTAGAACTATTAATTGATTTATTTTTTCCGTGGAATGGTGTTGCCTGTTTGGTGTAGATTTTTAGACATTTGATGATTCGATTGATGTTTGTGTTGCAGATAAACTTCCTTACTCTATTAAGATACTTCTCGAATCGGCAATTCGTAATTGCGATGAGTTTCAGGTTAAGAGTAAGGATGTTGAGAAGATTATTGATTGGGAGAACTCTGCTCCCAAACAGGTTGAAATCCCATTCAAGCCAGCTAGAGTGCTTTTGCAGGTGAGCTATGAGTAGTGATTTGATCTTGTTCTATGAGATTTTGGGGAATGTTGTCTATGAAAGGTTGAAATCATTGTGATATATATCTTGTGCTCAGGATTTCACTGGGGTACCTGCTGTTGTTGATCTTGCTTGCATGCGAGATGCTATGAACAGGCTTGGTGGTGATTCTAATAAAATTAACCCTTTGGTGAGTTACCCATGGATTGATTCAGATTGGCATATCTAGTTCTCTATTTATTTAAAGCTTCCGTATTATTTATTTTTTCCTTTGGTTTCGTGTTTATGGAAAAGTGCCAATCAATACAAGGCTATATAGATTTATTTGGTGTAGTGGTGAATATGTTTTAGAGATGGTACTATAAACATTTTGTAAATGCAGGTTCCTGTAGATCTTGTCATTGATCACTCGGTTCAGGTTGATGTGGCGAAATCAGAAAATGCGGTGCAAAAAAATATGGAATTTGAATTCCAGCGAAACAATGAGAGATTTGGTTTTCTCAAATGGGGTTCAAATGCATTTCATAACATGCTCGTTGTTCCTCCTGGATCAGGGATAGTTCACCAGGTAATTGCATCATTTGAGGAGTGCACTTGATACTGCTTTGCTATAGATGCATCTTGTTATGATTTTTGGTCTGTTAGGTTTGTGAAGATCAATTTCTGGTATCTTTCTGCAATTCCCGTAATCTTGCAGTGAATTTAAGGTTTGTGATGTTGATTTCAGGTCAATCTTGAATACCTTGGCAGAGTTGTCTTCAACACAGACGGCATGCTTTACCCTGATAGTGTTGTTGGAACAGATTCACACACAACTATGATAGATGGATTGGGTGTTGCTGGATGGGGAGTTGGCGGGATAGAAGCAGAAGCTACCATGCTTGGTCAGGTAAAAAAGAGTTTGACAAGTAATTCTGTATGACTGTGTCTCGTTATTGGAGCTGGAAAATGGAATGTTTCTTTGTTTGAATGTTTAAATAACACAAATTTGTTACTTTCTGCAATATTCTTGTAGATATCAACTCTTTCATTGCCTATATTGAAATAATTCATGAACATAAACACATATATTTGCAAATGTTCCTCAAGTTTTGTCTAATTGCACTTCTTTCTTTAGAGCAAATGCTTATTTTTATAGTTTTCATTTTTATGCAGCCCATGAGCATGGTCCTGCCTGGTGTGGTGGGGTTTAAATTATTAGGAAAACTGAGAGAAGGTGTGACGGCTACCGACTTGGTTTTGACAGTAACTCAAATGCTTAGGAAGCATGGTGTTGTTGGCAAGTTTGTGGAGTTCTATGGTAAACCCATTAAATTAATTATGTTCAAGTTCTATTTTAGCAATTTTGGTGGTCATTATTGTCTGTTTTGCCAATCTATCTAACAGTAGATGTTGGCCTTTACTGTCTTATGCAGGGCAAGGCATGAGTGAATTGTCACTAGCAGACCGTGCCACTATTGCCAATATGTCTCCCGAGTATGGTGCAACCATGGGCTTCTTTCCTGTGGATCATGTTACTCTGCAATATCTGAAATTGACTGGCAGAAGTGATGACACTGTAAGACATTATTGAATCATTTAATTGTTATTTCCTTTTCGACATAAATTAACTTGTAATTTCTCGTGCAGATTGCTACGATTGAATCCTATTTACGGGCTAATAAGATGTTTGTGGACTATAGTGAGGTATGCATACATCTTATGTTAGACACAACATTCGTGCAGTGTATAGAATAACATGGGTTCTGACTATAAATCTGCTGCCTGAACTCAGCCCCAAGTTGAGAGAGTTTACTCCTCTTATCTAGTGCTTAATCTTGAAGAAGTTGAACCTTGTATATCTGGTCCAAAGAGGTACATTTTACAATATAATTTTTGACTTTCAGTCACACACTTAATATGAACTGTACCATTTTCAATCTTCCATGATTTGCCACTCAAAATCAGATTCTTTGCAGGCCGCATGATCGAGTTCCTCTAAAAGAAATGAAAGCGGATTGGCAAGGATGCTTAGATAATAGAGTTGGTTTCAAGGTAGGACCTATTTCAAACTTGTAGAAAATCGTGGTTAATTGTCAGGGTCATTAAGCTGCCAATTGCGTAGTTGTGTGGGACTACTCAAGTGTATTCCAGAATTTTGTTCTGGCACTGCCGAACATTGCATTAGAAAAAAAAAAAAAACCTATAAATATTGGAGAAAAATATCATTCTACATTGAGCGTTAAGAAATACTATATTATGTCCATAGCTTCAAAAATTTTTTTTTATAAGTATGTCCATAGCTTCAAAATTGAAAAGAACATAAGTAAATGTATCCTCTTTTCTAAGATTATGTTAAGGATAGGAAGTATATAAAACAAACACTTGAGAAAGATCATAAATGTGTCAGTCCAATAGTAACACGAAGATGAATATAATCAGTATATTTATAATAATAACAATCTGCTAATGGGGTGGTTCCAGGATGTCACTTCCATATTAGGCCCAGTCCACATGGAATTCTCAGTTTTACCTAAAAATGGTTAGCGATTTTTTTTTTTTTTTTTTTTTTTTTTAGACTTGCTGCACAAGAAGTGTAAAATTGTGAACCTATAAGGGAGAAGCATCAGAGCTTGATCCATTCACCTTCCCCTAATATTGTGATTCATATCTGTTTTTCAATTTCTGGGGACAATCCATTACTTTGTTGTCAATGATTTCTTTCCTTCTTGTACTTTTGGCTTTGTGCTAGCATCTGCATGTTTCCTTTATTATTTTCTGTCTGGTGAATTGGGTATTTATACATGCACATAGTGTGTTACCATGGGACTGTTACTTATGACTGCTGTTAATTAATATAACAGTTACCACTGCCTCCCTCTTCTCTTTGTGCTTACTTTTCTTGCATGATATATAACAGGGTTTTGCTGTACCAAAGGAATCTCAAAAGAAAGTTGCAGAGTTCACATTTCATGGGACACCAGCACAGCTTAGGCATGGGGATGTTGTTATTGCTGCTATCACTAGTTGCACAAATACTTCCAATCCTAGTGTAATGCTTGGAGCTGCACTGGTTGCGAAGAAAGCCTGTGAACTTGGATTGGAGGTTAGATGTCTCTACCTTTGTGTGCCTCTTCATGTTCCCCTACGCTAGTTGTCCTTATGGGTAATAAGCAAAGAAAGTATGCAAGATTCAATAAGAAGATCTGTCTGAAGAGATACTCAGTTAATAAATTTTGTGTTAGATGCATTAGCAAGCACTCAGTGCGGGATAGCGTGAGATATGCTAAAAGACTCCATCTGTCTATTTGGAAAACCATGTGACTGATGATGTTGGTTGGATATTTGTTTTGTCTGCTTTGTTGTTCAATCACGTGAAGTTTTGCATTTAAGATTTTTTTTTTTTTTCCTTTGTGATAAGTAATTGAAGTTTTATAAGTAATAACAGTACTTCATGTTCACGATAATGAACAAAAGGTACTAGAAACAATTACAAGCAAATCAAAAGAAATTGTTGAAGGCAAAGCAATGTGAATTTGAGTGTGTATGTTATATCAATTGTTTTGCACTTACATATGGGGATATATCTTTTATCAGGTGAAGCCATGGATTAAGACAAGTCTTGCTCCAGGTTCTGGTGTTGTAACCAAATACTTGCTAAAGAGGTACTGTTTAGGTGATTTAAAATGCCATTTTCAGAATACGCTCACGCACATCCATATGCATAATTCTTGAGTCATATTGTGTATGTAGTGACTTGCAGAAGTATTTAAATCAGCTAGGGTTTCATATAGTCGGGTATGGTTGCACAACATGCATTGGAAATTCAGGGGATCTTGATGAAGCCGTGGCATCAGCGATTACTGAAAATGGTAGATATTTTGTTCTGCTTAGTGCTTGTTTGGATGCCATCCATAAGAGTTTTTCAAGGTGAAGTTGTTGATCTTGTGCATAATTCCAGATATTGTAGCGGCAGCTGTATTGTCTGGAAATAGGAATTTTGAGGGTCGTGTGCATCCTTTAACAAGGGCTAATTATCTTGGTTCTCCTCCACTTGTGGTTGCATATGCTCTTGCTGGGACGGTATGTTGCTTGTATCTTTGTGTATCTTTGCAAACATGTGCACTTGAGAGTATCTCTCATTTGGGGACAATGGTGCAGGTAGATATTGATTTTGAAACAGAACCAATCGGGTTGGGGAAAGATGGAAAGAAGATATTTTTCAGGGACATTTGGCCATCCAATGAAGAAGTAGCAAATGTGAGTTGTTCAACCTGCTTAAGTATGACTTTTTCATCCAGATTTAAAGATCATTAGCATTCTCATTTTTCTTCTTTCAAATCCTTTTTTCAGGCTGTACAATCAAGTGTGCTGCCTGATATGTTTAGAGCTACATATGACGCAATCACAAAGGGAAATCCCATTTGGAATCAATTATCAGTACCTTCTGGCACTCTCTATGCCTGGGACCCAAAATCAACTTACATACATGAGCCACCATACTTTGCAGATATGAGTATGTCTCCTCCGGGTCCTCATGGAGTAAAGAATGCTTACTGCTTGCTCAACTTTGGCGATAGCATTACGACTGACCACATCTCACCAGCTGGTAGCATCCACAGAGACAGTCCAGCAGCCAGATACCTTCTGGAACACGGGGTTAATAGGAGAGATTTCAACTCTTATGGAAGTCGCCGTGGTAATGATGAGGTGATGGCAAGGGGCACTTTTGCCAATATTCGCATTGTCAACAAACTATTGAAAGGAGAAGTTGGACCAAAAACCATTCATATTCCAACCGGCGAGAAACTCTGTGTGTTTGATGCTGCTATGGTAATTTCCTCTAAGCTCACCTTTTACATATGGTTGTTAATAAATGATATTTAGCCTCTGATTCATGAAAACAAATATTGAAAGGAACAGATGGTAATGAAATGTTTAAAATTATCAATTATTTCCCTATGTATGCTCCAACATTTATGCTATCCAAACTAACTTAAATTTTAATGTAGGATTATCAGTCATTTAGTTGTGATACATGGGTTTGTCACTGAATCCTAGGTTAACCAGTATTGTTTATTAAGGGCTTTCATTCATTGTACGGTTGTCCATGTGCTGGATACTCTTTAACACCCTGTTGAGTCTTATAAATCTGCCTAGAAACTGATTTAATTTAATTCTTTTGATTGCTGCCCTAGTTTTTTCCTTATTACTTTATGAAGCGCTCCTATAAGAATTCATAAACATGTGCATCAGTTTTTTAAGTTCTTTTTATTTACAGAAGTACAAGAGTGAAGGGCATGATACGATAATTCTGGCTGGTGCTGAGTATGGGAGTGGAAGTTCTCGTGATTGGGCTGCCAAGGGACCAATGCTACTGGTACACCTTATATAGTATTTCATTTCATTCAATTTCCAGTTTGTTTACAGGCTGAAAATAAAACTTTCAGTTTGTTTCGGCTTTAATATGATGGGGCTTTAAATGATAATTGTCCCCAGGGAGTGAAAGCAGTGATAGCAAAGAGCTTTGAGCGTATTCATCGCAGTAATTTGGTGGGCATGGGTGTCATTCCACTATGTTTTAAGGCTGGGGAGGATGCCGACACTCTTGGGTTGACTGGCCATGAACAATATACCATCGATCTTCCAAGCAGAGTGAATGAAATTAGACCAGGTCAAGATGTCACAGTGGTGACCGACAATGGCAAATCATTCACGTGTACATTAAGATTTGATACTGAGGTAACAGATTAGACCAGCCTTTTCTCATTTTTATCTGTCTTATCAATGATTAAAGTTCTGGTTTCTTAAAATTTTCCATTAAGAGAGTGTCTTGTGTGTAATTTAACTTACTCCACCTTTCCTTAAAAGTTACTATGGCTTTTGAGTGGAATTGTGGTGTGCTTTTGTGTTAGAACCCCTTTCTCTCTTTCTTGTGTGTGTGTGTGTTTGTTTCTCAAAAAAAATAAAAAAAAATAAAATTTTCCATTCAAACATAATGTTTTTTTTGGGGGGTTGAATAACATAAAGTTTCGGTTACTTCCGTGCAGGTGGAACTGGCATATTTCGATCATGGAGGGATTTTACAATATGTCATCCGAAACTTAATCAATGCAAAGCATTGAATTAGCCACGCAAATCAGCAAGCCATGTTGATGGCTTTGTGCCTGCCTCTAATTTTTGGCCATCCAAATAATCCATATGGGCTGGGAAACACACAGAACGTTGTTTCGAATTTGGAGCATACCCTAAGCTAATTTTATGAATAAAATGTAAGGAACTGGTAGAAATATCCTAGTGTTTGACATGAATGGATCATTTACAATACGAAATTCCCAATAGTATTTGATTCAATGTTTCATCATTATGATCTCCCCATCTATTTACTGTTGAAGTTTGATTTCAGGTAAAAAAGGCTCGAAATGCCACTTTAATTTGATAGATTGAGGACGCTAACTACTTGTATGAATTCTCAAATAGCTCTTAACTATTAATGCAATGCACTGAATGTGCATTTGGATTAGGATTAAAAATTAAAATTATTTAACTATTTAGTTTATTTTTGTTACTATTTATGGACTTCGCTGCACTTTTTTGTATTATTTATAAACTTCGTTGAACTAATTCAATTAACTTTTACCTTTATTTATAGTATTTTTAACAATAATTTTTTAAATTCAACAAAATAAGCAGTATATCTGTTTGGATTCATGTTTGTGTTTTGTTGCTTTTTTTTTTTTTTTTTCAACCGTAGTTGCTGACCAATTCTCTTGTGAACAGTGTTCATGAGACTTACAAACTTCGTTTTTCATCAATTTTTTTTATTAAAAATAGGTCTTACGGCACTATTTACACATTTAAAAATTATTTTGCAACAGTATTTTCAATTTTCAATTTCAACGAAATAAGTTCTATCCAAACAAAAGAGTCTTGAATTAATTGGGATCATAACAGCAACCCAAGGAAAAGTATGTCTGCATATTAAATGACCTTTTATAAGCTTGTATTGCTATGCAAGTCCTATCTAATTTTGATAGTTAGAATCATATAAGAATCAAACGTAAGATTTTCCATTATGGCAAAAATAAAAAATGAGGAAGGAGGCTCATCAAGCTTCGTGAATCAAATCCGGGCTGGCCAACCTAGTACATTGCTTGCATTGATTAGAGGCATCTTGCAGTTTAGAATTTTACCGCCACCCAAACCTGATTTGATTATTTCCCATTGCCAAACCTCATTCATTCATGACATAAAGTGCCTTGCAAAGGATAAAGTATCTATGGATCGCCCCACATTTTGATTTTGTAAACCCGATACGTCTAGGGAACCCAAATGTTGTGAGGGGGCGTTTCATATGCTCTCTATCTCCTAAGATAAATATTCCTTGAAAAGACATTGATGCATGCAGCATCATCTTTCAAAACATTCTCATTGTACCTAGAAACAAGGTGCATATCTCCATTATAATATCAATCCTCTAAAGACACACTAGACACGTTTTTAAACAGCTATCACGCAACCATCATTGCTGGGCACCGGTCAAGTCATGGTAGTCCTTTTTTTCTTTTTCTTTTTTTTTGAAACAAAGTCATGGTAGTCCTATCAGGGCTCTAATTCCAATAGTAAATGGGCAGTCAGCTTAACAAACTGACATACATGTACCAAAGAAATATAAAAAGAAAACACATTATATATATATATATATATATATATTTACAAACAGAAATAAATGTACCAAAGAAATATAAAAGAAAGCACATTATCTTGATTGATTGTAATATTCTGTTTCACAAAGGGCACGTTTCTTATCAACAAATGTTCTAAACCTATTGATGATTTAAACACCAATAAACATTTTAATTTTTTATTATATTGGTGGTCATAAGAATCTAAAGGGCTCACAAGCAAAAAATGCAAGTTAGCAAAAGGTGGAACTACATCAAAATTATGGCAAATTTATAGCATGAAGGCATCGAGCTGGTATACAAGGTTACATACGAGACTTTTAAGCCCAATAGCGCTGGAGCTCTGACTCTGAGATTAAAGTACAACAATGAGATGAGAACTCATTTAAACCTGCCCAAGAAACAAGCATTAAGGACACCTGACAGGTTTTCAATAGAGGATAAATCTAAACCAACCAAGCAATTTCTAATTCAAGAACATATCACAAAAAAAATGTAGAAGATTAGAAATCAATTAAAAAAGGGATTTGGTTTTTTCAACTAATAGATTCATTTATCAAGATTGCAGCTTCTCACATTAAGCAGCCAGAACTTACCTACATAACCAGGTTTTTTTAGCTTTTCTTTCTTATTTATTTGTTTTTATTTAAACAAGACAACAATCCAGTGGTCTCCGGCATCAAAATTACAAGAAATTTTTTAAAATAATATCAGATGCAATGCAAGGCTCAAAAAATTTTCCAGTGCCCCAGATTAAAAATCCTTCATTTGCTTCAAAAAAGGCCTAAGATAAACTGCTGAGCAGGCCCTTCAGTGTATGACCAGCGGGCTTGTAGAGGAACTAAAACTACAAAAGAAGAAGAAGCTTCACAAACACAAATTGCATGCTCAAAATTTTGTGTTCAGATAATCTTTTTTTGATAATTGGATAGTTGGGGGAGGGGGGGATTTGAACCTTGGATGTTTCCATTTGAAACACCAAGAGGTGCCAACCAATTGAGCTACAAAGATCTTGGCATGTGTTCAGATATTCAGAGCTGACAAATATTTATCTTCTCCAGCCTGTGGTACACAAAACTAGTTCTTTTTTTCTTTTCTTTTTTCGGTCAAGTAAAACTAGTTCATATATTGTTAGATTGTTGACTGCATATCCAGGCTAGTAGCAAATGAAATGCAAATATAAACTAACTACAAATAGAGCCCACACAATCAATCACCATGAAAGCTAGCATGATGGTCTAAAATCATCAAGCTTTAATATAAATATTTAGAAGAGCATATAGACCATATCAATATTTGTTCCTGTTGTTTCAGTTGCAGCTTTACTAATAACAGTAGGAGTTTAAACTTAAAATGTAGAGTTTGTTAGTTATTCAAACACAACTTTTCCTATCAAATATTGAAAAATTCTTCTGGTCTCAATTTCAAGTCCAACCAAAAAGCTAAAACCTATGCATGTCATTTGCAAGATATTCATTTTAAATAACGGTTTGTGGAATTTACATTTGTAAAACACCAGCCATCATCAAGGATTTAGATTACATGATTAAATTCACAATTTTCTAACCTAAAACTCTTGGGAAAATCAATTATTTATCTTGGCATTAGAGCAGGAGGTCTCAGGTTCAAGCCCAGTCTCCACCTTACCTCCCATTTAAAAAATTCTCATGCGTTGGGCCTCGCTTAATAAAGACAGTTTAGGCCCACTTGTTAAAGGATAGTGTAAGATAAAATGAATAAATTCATCATTTCCTAATAGCTTAAACTTTTGGGACAATTAGAAATTTATCAAAGGACTAAACCATTTATAACACCAGCTTATCATTCTCAAGTTTCATGTTTCACTTTTAATTTCAGGAAGAAAATGGTGTAAATTGTAGGTAAACAAGATGACAGAATATCCTGATAGATGCTTGTCAACAGCATATCAGCTTCACTTTATGTCAATATCTCTACATGTATGCAACAATCAATATCTTGATGTTTGTAAATAAACACATCTTGTGTATCAACTCATATGAATTTCTATTTTTAATAACCACTAAATTGCTAATTAAAAATGAGATACTAAAGATTTCTTAATTATCTATTCTGCGAATACAAAATTACCTTTAACACAGTTGCTCAAATCTTGTACTCATTTACACGCACCCATTTTGTAGCTGACCACTTGTTCCCCTTGATCACAGGGCAACCACCTGAACAAAACAGAAGAATAGAACTCATCATTAACAATTGAATGACGACTCAGCATATTGTGAATAATTAACTAATAAAATGATAATTAGGATGTGCCTCATAAAATGCAGTAGTACACACAAGGGAAATGCCACTCTCCTTCAAAATATGAAGGCATATTGGCCTGGAAATGACTGAAAAGTGAAAAACTGAACTAGGTGCTTCAGCATCTGAATGATTAACAATGATAACTAACCGTGCAAACTTGATGGATCTAGAGTAGCATCAGGCTTCATGCTCCAGAAAAGCAAAGCATCACCCATCTTTGGTTTAACAGAAAGTCCTTCTTTTCCACAATCAGATAGCTCATTCCACCAAGGCACCGCACTAATATTCCCCTTGGCCGAAGGAAACACTGTCTCACCCCCTTCTTCAACATCTGAGCTGTACCATTATGATAGAAGATACTTTATTGAAAGAAAATACTTGGGGCCTCCAAAAATTTATAAGGCAGAAATTTTATGTCACTTACAGATACATAAGAACTGTAGCCATACGCTGACCCCCATTTTTAGTGTTGAACTCATCAAGGAAGTAGTCAAAGTGAGGCTCATATTTTTGTCCAACTTCATAGTGGAGCACTTGAACTCCTTCCCCGTGATCTGTTTATGATCAGCTTAATTATACAAGACAAGTAATTGATAAAAATCAAAAGCCACACTTCTGTCCCTTCCTGTTCCCTCATTCTTCCATAGACCATATTGTGGATAAAGATTTATTTCCATCTTTGTCGTTTTCAAATAGAAATATATACTCTTTAAAAAAAAAAAATAAAACTATTCGCAAATTCCTTCCTATCAAGAGAAAATGGTGTGTCTAAGAGAGAAACGTGAGAAAAATCAAAATTTGAGGATTTGACAGTAAACCATAATGAAAGAAGGTAAGTAAGAGTGAGACAAGAAAAATTCATTCCGAATTTAAACAAAGATGAAACAGAAACTTCCATTTTGATCAACAAAAACATAAAGAAACATTGGAGGTTCAAACCACATACCCATAGGTAAAAAGGTGAAATCAGCAATCTTTTTCTCAATGTTCCTAATAATCTTATCACGTCCTCTTGCCAGAAATGTTCCAGAGCTTGTACGAACCCTAAATTTAAACAAATTATTACACATATGATGGTAATTTTAAAATAAAAAATAAAATAATAATAATAAAGGCAAAGGAATGAAGATTAGGTCAAGGAAAACTTCATCTTGAAGATTAAGCATAGATGGCATGAGAGAAGAATGGTTAGGATTGCAGACCTGCTATCTTTACTCTTTCCAGTTGCACTATCCACAACTGTTGACTTTTGCATGTTAGGCTTCGCAAGACTGATTAGATATTCACATTCCTCCTGGGTCTGCCCAAATTAGTTAACCATATTCAGCATTTGGTAAAATTTATATCACACAAATCAAAGCCCAATCAAAATCAAACTCATCTAACAAAAATGCATATCAGAAGTATCCTATGACCCTGTCCAACATAATAAGCTCAGATTCTAACAATAACTTGTTTTCCATTTTTTATGTTAATCAAATCGTGAGATTGCATGACTTGAACTACCCTTCTATCTAATTTGTTGACACCCAAGGACCCCAAAAATTCAAGTGTACTTGTAGAATGAGTTGTCAACCTTTAAAAAAAAAAAAAAAAAAAAAAACTATTCTTGTGCATTAAAGTTGTATGTATACAATAGGCTTTTCTTCTTACTGGATGTATTGGGATGTGAGTTTCACCTTTGCTTGTACTGAATTTCACATGTTCTTCCAATAATTCACATATAAATCTGAAAGATTGAAGTCTTAAAAACCCATTTTCAGTTGGGGCACAAAACTTAGGTACAGTTTCTTTTTTCTTTTTCTTTTTTCTTCTTTTGGATAAGTGATGAAAAATATAGTGTCACCTAAGTATACAGGAAGTATACATCAAGGACAAAGTACAATCAAGTGCACAAATTACAAGAGTCCATTAAATCATGAACTGAAAAAATAAAATAAAATAAATAAAAGAACGATATCCTAACACCACAACCCAATCCAAAAGAGTCTTAAAGAAGAAAAGTATAAGATCTGGAACTGTTTGTTTTCAGAATCCTCAAAGGTCCGGTTATTTCTCTCCCGCCAAATGCACCACATCAAACAATGTGGGACAGCCATCCAAATAGTACAGTTTCTTAGTTTCTATACATTAGGTTCCTCAATTAAATTCACCCATGTGGTTGTATTGCCAATAGGTCATATGGTTGAATTTAACTGTCATTAAGAGAAGATAACACGGTTTATATTTCTTATTGGTCAATACAACAAATAGCATACAGCATCTATAGATCTGTAGCTAAGTTTGACCTTTTTAGTTGCAGTTTCTACCGCATTTCTAGCTAATATTTTTCCTCTTCCTTAATATATTAAGCAGATAACGCCATCAAACACAGCGTAATTGAATCAATTTCCCCAATCAGACAGAAATTACACTACATGAACCTGAACATTTTGGAGATTCAAATTCAATTCACATGAAAGATGCATATCTTAGTTGTTATAATCAAGATAAACAATGCAACATTAATATAAACAAAATTAATCAACATTAACAGCTTAATCTTATCTTATGTATTCACACACAATTCAATTACACCAAAAATAAAAAGCTCACCAAGAAATTGTGGTAAACAAAAGCTCTAGGCTCCCAAGAGATCACTTCAACCCACTGCTCTGGTCTCCCTTCCTCTACAACACTAAGAAAAATGACACAAACAAATCGCAATAATTACCGAATTGCCATTCCATTCCAATTCAATTCAATTCAACCAAATAAATCAAAATTCAGAAAATTAGCTTACTCGTGGACGGTGTTGTGTACAATGGAGCTGAGATCGTTGGCCTTAGGCGAATCGGAAGCGCTTGGAATCGAGAGGAACCCTAGGGCAAGGAGAATGAGAATGACGAAGGTGCACATGATGAGCATGGTCAGCATCACCGTCGACGACGACGACGACGGCGGTTTCCGACCTGGTAGCCGCGAGTACCTCGGCTTCGCCATTTTTTGGTTTAAGCTTTTGGAGCTCCGAATCGAATCGAATCGAAACCCTAGAGATCGGTTTCTCAGATCTGAAAGAAGAATTTGAGTTCTAAAAACTTCTACTACTACTACGCAACGCACCTTTAAATTCAACTGCAAAAGTCTTTGAGAGAGCGAGAAAAAACAGAGAGAGAAATGAGATGGTCTGTTAATTAATATTACTGTCTAATTGGTACTGCTTGCATTTAAAGTTTTAAACTATGAGCATTTCCTTTATCACTATTCAAATGAAAGATAAATTTCTATCCAAAGAAAAAAAGATAAATAAGAAATTAATTAATTTCCATTTTTGTTTTTCTTTTCTTCTTTCTTTTTTTTTGTTTTTTTTTTCATTACAAGACAATACCTTTTCATATATTTGTGTGAGTAATGTCATAAATATTACCTATTTTATTATGTAATTATTATAAATTGATTTGTTACCAATTAAAAAAATGATTTAAACATTTATTTATTATCTTAGATTTATTACACAATTATTACAAATTGAATTGTTACTAATTAAAAAAAATTATTTATTATTTTTGGTTTGTAAGTTTTTGTAATAAAATTGATAGTAGTTTTATTTTATATTTATTTTTTTCACAACATTTTATGCTAATAAGTTATGATGATTTAAGATCACTTTTTAATGCAAAATTTTCACACATCAATTATAACTTATTTACTCAACAAGTTATGAAATTGCGTGTGAATAAGGGTGAGTGTGTATACTTAAAGTTTCTCTTTTAAATTACTACTCTATATTATTATAAATGGACACAGCTTGTGTTTAGTGCATTACGCACTGACACATTGAGATATGGACAAATGTCCAAAAGTGGGCATGCTTCCAACTCATTATAAACTTATCTTAAATGCTTATCTCATTTTTTATCTTGCTCTCATAAATGCAAGGGTGTTTTTTCTTCCCTAAAATCCTAAAAACAATGACATTAAGGATAAATAGGAGAAATTATTGTTTACATTAGGAGGATTGTTGTTGTGGTCCTCTCTTACCAATAAAATGATATTATCTATGCAAATGTATGTGTGAGCTTTCTAATCAATATAATGAATAAAAAATAAAAATTATCAGCTGATGTCATATTTGCATAAATAACAATATTTTATTTGTTGAGAGGTCAGGAAGGACCACATCAGCAATACTTTTGGTGAACCTAATAATTTCTCGATAAATAGAGTCACTGCATAAATGTACCTAGCTATGCGTTTATTAAAAACCTTTTATTATAGTTTTTCAACTTATTTCTTTATGTATTTTTTTTTTTTTTTTTGATAAAGTCTTTTTTTTCCCCAAGTCAACTATATTTTAAAAGAGATATTTTTTCCTAATTTTGAAAGTTGGTGACGTCTAGTGGATGATTTTATCGTTCTATTTTTAGAATACATATAGTAGTGCATTGTAAAGTGATTAAAGATAATAATGTTTGTGTTAAAAAATAAAGGAGTAATTTTTGTAGGTTTTTTGTTATAAAAAAATAAAATAAAATAAAAACCTTCACATGAATCACATGATAACAAAGAAGATATATATGGTTGGACTTGGGAATTTTGAATGAAAAAATTGATCATTGTATCAACTAAGAACAATTAAAGAAAATACTAAAGTTATCATAAATTTTATTACAAAAATTTTCAAATTGATATATCAAAAATATGATTGGTGCCACTTAAGCCATATAATAAATTAGTAATATTTATTTTTTATTTTTTGTGTGATTGATGACACATAAACTCATAAAATGTATATAGTAAAATTTATAGTATTTATAACATCACTTAAGTTGGTTTTTTTAGTTATAATCAGTAACCACTCGTTGGTTGAAGTCATGAAAAAGGGACTTTCGGCTGCATGCATTCATTAATGATTTGGCTTAAAGAAAATGTTTTCTGAGCATTGTCATTAATAAATAAAATAGATTACTACCGCACACTCTTGGTGTGATGGTCACTTCACAAATATAAATACTTGTGGAGTATGGGAGTAAGGGTCCGGATTCAAGTTTTCAAGAAGAAATTTCACACACAAATACACTAAGATTAGATTGAAGTAGAATTCTATATCGTATAAAATGAATGAATAAATAAATAAATAAAACAGACTTTCACTGCACCGCTTCAAGAGACTGAGACTTTAAAAAAAAAAATTGGTTAATTGTTCAGATATTGCATATTGGTGTGGGTCTTTGTGCTAATGAAGCTAGACTGAGGCCATTTTTGTTAATAATAATAATAATAATAATAATAATAATAATAAATTAATTAATTTAAAAAAAAAAAAAAAGCAACTTAACAAAGTTGACCATTCTTTCTTAACCGAAGGAAGGCTCCTGGAAAGTGCAATGTAGGCTACAAATAGGATTAAGAATTTTCTAAACAGAAAAGTATCACTGTTTAACGAAGTAGGTACATATCGGTCAAGTTGATCTGGCTTTAGAGTTTCTACTCATTAAGATATGTCATGCAATTCTTTAAACACACTAATTACAGATTATCACTTTTGATAAACAATGCAATTCTTTATAAACAAGTAAGGATAAGACTGCTTATCATAACCTCTTCAAGGCTCCATAAAAGTGGAAATTTTGTGCATTAGATACAATCTTATAAATTGTGCAATATTTTATATTTTTTTAAAGTTTTGTGAGAAAAGTGACTCTGAGTTTCTAAATTTTCTAGTTTTTATTGGTAAGTTATACGCATACCATTGCTTCTTAAATGGTCAAATCATTTTTTTTTTCATATATATATATATATTAATAAATATGATATAATTCAAATGTATGTTGTCCACTTCATGATGATTGCTTTCTATTATCAGGCTAAGACATCAATTTATTTTTTGTGTAGACTGGGTTTGAACTCCAAATTTCTCATTCAACGAAAAAGATTTTACTAATTTTTTTTATGAGAAGATTTTACTAACTAAGCTAACTAAATAACTTTTTTTCTAGTATGAATGAAAGAGGTGTCATTAAAACTATAGTTTCTTGGCACTTTTATTGTATTTGGAGATTGCTGAATTTAGAACATTTCATTAAATTTTCCGCTTTAAAACTTATATTTCCCATAGCCGAATTTTCCATTTTATTTTTTAAGTTCAATTTTTCAACAAAGGCTACCCTTTCTTGAGTCTTGAACCATTGATCTTAAAAGCTTCAGTTTTAGAGGTTATCATTTCATGTTTCTTCTTTAGAAGAAAAATAGATATCTTGTTCCTAATTTCGGAGATCGGTCACAACTAATGGATGATGCTATCATTAGCATTTTATTAATACTCCAGTGCAAAGTGTCTAAAGACAATAAAGTTTCTAGGTTCTTTTTTTTTTTTTTTTTCCTTCTTCTAATCACATGATAAATAAAATAAAATGTAAAGGGCAGTAGAGATCAATCAGCCGTATCAAATTAGAACAATTAAAATAAATAGTCAAAATATATTTGTAATATTACAAATCCAAAAATATAGTATTTATTACATGTCATTTAAAAATTTTAATTGTGAAATGAATTATCTCCATTCTAGCTTAATGGAAAGATTACGTTACAGGGCATAACATTACCCCTTCGACATGAAAAAGTATCTTGCGTATCACAATATTAAGTATATGCTGATGGAAAAATACATGTTTGTATCGCATACAAAATATACGCAGCGAAAAATTAACAGATCTACTTCATTCACAATTGATAACATGCACTATGTAAGTTTCAAAATATAAGAACAAGAGAATGTACCTTGGTGCAGTGAAATTCAAAACCAAAGATTAGAAGTACACGGGAACACTTTTAATCTTCACTCCAATTCCACTTGTGCCCAAGAAGTGTGGTCTCTCAATCAGTTATATGTGTATGTTCAAGAGAGAATTAGAGAGTGTTCAACACTCACATTCAAACCGTTTTCATTCTCTTACAAAATTCTGTATATTTCTCTCCTTATAACTAATTATCTAATTGGGCTAGCCTTTTGGCCCTTTCTAATTGGGCTTTAGTATGTGGCTTGAAGTGGGACCAAAAGAGAACAAATAAGACACTAGCTCCAATAGGCCTTGGACTTTTCTGTCAACTATTGACAAGTCTAAAGTTACCATTAATTATATTTAATACTACTATATAAATATAATTGCACTCTAAGCCTTATTAATAAATTATATCACAAGATTTTATTGTACATGCAACCTCTTCATAAAATATTCGTAGTAATACAAAGTCATTAATGTAGACTGCCACTTTAAAGATTACTACATGTTAATTCTTGAGTAGTTAGGCCTAAAGTAGTTAGGCCTAATATTTTAAATAACCAAATCCATTAAACTTATCTCAATGGAATATTTTGTATCTCCATTAAGAGATTATGAATTCCATCTTGAGAATATATGTTCCATCAACACTAAATGTGGCTGCCTAACATATTGAGATTTTGACCGTAACTTTAAATCTCACTTTTGATATATCAAAGTAACATACACTTCATGATTAGGTTCATTATTCTCTCAAGATTAAGAGTTCATGTAAATAAAAGTCGTGAGATTTATTATTTATTTGACAGTCATTAGGAGAATAATAAATCCACAGCGGTCCAATTCAATATGTCTTAACTCTTAAAACATATCAACATATCAACTAGAAGACTCAACTTTTATGATCAAGACAAATCATCTTAGTTAATATGGTATAGTCTTCGCAGATGAAACGCCCAAGTTCATCACCGACTACGAATTAAAATTCTGAATTTACAAAGAACTTGTGATTTATATCTTCTGTAACTTTTCACATAAATCACACAGTATACATTTCATGGACTATATGATAATGTCTGAATATTCATGTTACCATTATTTTAGATAATAATAAAACAACGTTATTAATCACAATACTAAGTTATACATAATGTCATACATCGCATCATACAACAGGATTTAAGGGCACTAATCCTAACATATGCAACGAGCCTATCACAACTTGTAGACTCCACAGAGCATTAGTGTCTCGCTCCATATACTTGTATATTGAAACAAACTTGTCCTTATCAGAAGATAAACATCACTCAAGTCAAGTCAATCATATATTATCTTATGGAGGTTGAATCAGCACATGAATATTTTTTGATAATCAGCACATAAATAAAAATATATAACAATTTATGTCTCCTAAGAATAGTTATAGGAAGCTTCTATCTCTGTATCAAATTATTTTCAGATTATATAACCTGTAAACCTGATACATATAATATATATATATATATATATCACTACAAAAAAACACAGTTTAAAGCTCCGTTTTTTAAAACGCAGCTATAGTGTGGCTTTGAGTTGCGTTTTCCAAAAACACAGCTACACCTAGCCGCGTGTACTAAGAGCAACTCCAGATCAGCTCGAAAGCCGCAATTTTTGATGTTCCAGCTGTGTTTATGTGAGAAGGGCTTAGGCCGCATTTTAAAACGCATATATATATATATATATATATATATTTAATATGTCCTAAAGCCGCGTTTGGAAAACACAGCAATAGAAGAACCTAGAGCTACGTTTATACGTAAAAACATGGCATTAGGCCTTGTTCTAAAGCTGCGTTTGGCAAACACGACCATATAAGTACCTAGAGTTGCGTTTTTAAGTCCTAAATCCGCGTTTGGCAAACATGGCCATAGAAGTACCTAGAGTTGCATTTATAAGTAAAAACGCGCTCTAGGCCTTGGTATAAATTGAAGAAAAAATCCCTCATCACCACCAAACAAACTCACCTCGATCTATCACTCTCAAACAAACCCTCGCTTTCTATCACTCTTAGCACCACGCTGCTACCGCCGCCTCTGATTGACGCCACCGCCGCCACCGAGAACCTCTCCACCCATTTCTGTTCTCCATCTTCGCTCCACCGCTGAGAACCTCGTTCTTATAGCTCTGTCTCTCAGCCATCATAGGTTAGAACTCTCTCTCTCTCTCTCTCCCCTTTTTTTCTTTCACTTATTTCTCTATGTTTTTTTTTTTCAGTTTTAGGTTTGGTGGGTTTGGAAAGGTCATAAATGGGTTAGGTTTGGTTGTATTGTGGCTAGTGTTGTCTTTATATAAGTTGCTCGTTGTTTATTACTCATGTGGCCTATAGTTACAATGTGTTTTGATGACTGAATCTCTATTGAAGGAGACGATAAGGCAAAATAAGGTGGACAAGAGGAAGAAGAGAAAGGAGCGCGAGAAGAAGAAGAAGGAGAACATTCTTAGGTCTGGTACCAAACTTTAGAAGATTACCAATCCCAAGACCTTGAAGAAGATCGGTAAGTCTATAAGCATAAGAACCTCCTTAAGGTTGTTCCTGATGATTTGCTCGGCAACAAGAAGAAAAACTAGTCGCTTTTGTTATCATTCTCAATTTCTGTGTTTTTATTTCAATTTTGAGTTCATTTTTTTGGTTCTTTTTGTAATCTCAAATTTTGGATGAGATTTTCCCAGAGTTTAATAGTGATTGGATTTGATTAAAAAAAAAATTTATATATTGGTACAATTTTATATTTTTTTGCTTTGGTTATCTAATTTCTGAATAGTAGAAACGGTTTTTTGTAATCTATAATTTTGTTTTGTTTGAGTTTCATCAACTCTGCAAATCTATTTTTATAATTCGATAGTTGGAGTTGGGGGATTTGAACCCAGGATATCTTTGGAAACACTCTGCATAATATTGTTCAAAGTTGTATGGTAGTAGTCTCACATAAAGTTATGATCTTTATGAAACAAATTTTATATTGTGTGTATAGATAGATAAAATGTACAAAGGGAAATTCTAAACCATTCTATCATTGTCAACATAGAGATCTGTTCAATTTCAACAGCTTATGGGAGTATTATGAAGTTCAATGACATAATGATGATGTAACTATAGGTCATATTAACAACAAGAGAATTTCTATATGTGTTTTGATGACTGAATCTCTGTTGTTTTCCTCTAATCCTGTGTTTAGGACTTTTGTCAAATTAAAAGTTATTTGTACTAAAGATCTAAGCCCTTTTTGTAAATATGGCTTTGAAAATTTTTAAACTTAAACTACTACATGTACAATACAGGATAGCATGATTATATGGTTTAATGAAATTTTTAGTTTGTGGGTGGTGACAACAAATTCCTCTTTGTTAACTTCAAAATATGTTTTCCCTCAATTTTTCCGTGCATGGTTTATGGTTGGTTCTTTATGTGTGTGAGATAAATTCTAATGTTCTTTAAGTAAATATAAAATAATTTCCTTGGTGGCAGGCAAAAATGCATGGTTTGATATCACTAATATTGAGATGAAGTTAATTATTATAGCCATCAGTAGTTTGTCTGCAAGTCATGTTTATCACTTGCATACATATTAAAGGCTTTAAAACTTTAGCTTGTTTTACATGTTACCTTATGTAACATTCTCCTTTTTATTATGGTTGCAAAGTCCATAGTAGCTCTGCTTCAACATCAAAATTACTGGATCTCTGGTTATTCATCTGTGAGTCAAATAATCTTGTAAAGGTTTAGATGGTGCTTAGTAGCCCTGAAAGTCATTGTTCTTCTTAATCAATATATACATGAGAAGGCTGTGATTTAAACCATTGTGTTAAGCTTCTTGTTGTGCATAGGGTGCCTAATTCAGCCTTGATATTAAATGTTAAAGTATTCCTATTTAATTTTTTTTTTTCCTGTGCATGTAGATATCTGTGATGATGTTCCTATTATGTGTGTGTGTGTGTGTGTGTGTATTGATTCTCTAGTATCAACTATTCTTTTGTTTTCAAGTTTTGTACTTTAACTTTAGTATGATGGGGTTATACTTGTTTATCAATCTGTAAATGCAAATATGTGATCATAAGAAACTTGATTGTTTCTCTGCCTTGTCTGGACCAAAAAGAGTACTCTAGTCTTCTTCATCAAAAATTTTGGGCCTACTTTTATCTTCTTAAACTGGACCTTTTAGAATCTCCCTCATCATGTTGAGCTTCTTTAACTTGTCAGGTGCATCTTCCATCGTGTGCATCTGCTCATTGCATTAGATTTTTACTATGGCACACATGACACAAGCCTATTGAAAGGATTGTTAGTTGATTCAATTCTGCAATATTTGAACCAAGCCGATCTTTTGAGTTTTCTAACTTTCATTGGGGAATTTCAACAAACATATAGATCTATATGTTTGTTGAAATTCCCCAGTGAATATTTTGATTTAGATTAACTATATTCTCTATATTGTAACAATGACTTGAACGGTGCCCACTGGAATCTTTTTATTTTGTAATTTTGGATAATACTTGGTAACTTCATCCACTTTTTTGTTTTTCATGAAAGTATCTATGTGTGAGCAATTAGTAATGTGGGTTTAAAGGTTTTGTCTTAGTTCATTGTTATTGACATCTTTGTGCTTTTTTCTCTATATGTTTGTTTAAATTCCCTAATGAATAATTTAATTTAAATTAATTTGATGTTGTCCTAAATTATCTTAAGAATTCTTATCATTTTTGTTGTTTGATTTTGGGGGTACATGAGAGAGTTTGAATGTTAAGGATGATTATAATTGCTCTGTATTGATTTTGATGTTGGAAAAGTAAGTTGACATGATGGGGAACTCTTATGGCAATTATCACTATATTAGTTATGACAGTTGTGCAAATAAAGGATCTTATTCCAATTGTTAACTTTGTGTATTTAGCAGTTTCAATTTGTCTCTTTATTCTTCACCAATTGTTTTGTTTGTATCAGTACTTTGTTTCATCAATAGTAATTAGGAATCTAATTGTCCTAATAAGCAATAGAGTGAGAAAGCATAAACACATTGGTATGAAATCAATTGCCTGATGGGGGGTGGGATGTTTAGTTCACAAGACCTTCACCAAATCTTGGGCTGTTTTGTTTACAAATTTTTTCTTTGTAGAATGACAATGTTTTTGGCATTGAATATTTTATGGTTTGAATTAACATCAAAATCAATGGAGCTAAAACCTTTTTAGGTTAATAGTTTGTTTATCTATTGTCATGTTGCTAATAGCTTTATAATAAAAAAAGAATATGTAATTGAGCTAAAAAAATAAGTCAAAAAACTTATCACAACCCCAGTGTAAATTTTGAAATCACCTCATCTGGAAGAAGAGCCACAAACATTTCACAGTTTACCTCGACTCCATCGTCGTCAACAAGAATGACCCAAAGGATTTCGGAGTTGGAGAACAACTCCTCTATCCTTAGGGAGCAACTAGCCCAAGTACAAGAACAACTCTCCCAATCAAAAGCAAGGCACCAAGAACAACTCTCCCAAGTAGAAGCAAGGCACCAACAGCAAATGGCCGAAGTGATGACGCACATGAATGCAATGTTCGCCCAACTTAGCCCTTGTATCCATGATTTGGATACGTCTCAAGTACCAAACAAATGTTATTTAACAAAACACTACTTTTGCAATGCATTGTTAAGTGAGATTAATACGATGCCTTTAATATATTCAGGGTGGTAATGCTTAATGGCGACTCTCCATATACAACTATATTGGGAAAAAAATAAAAATAAAAATTAGATATATTCTTGCCTTTGTTGGTTTAATTCTAATTTGAAGGTCCTACATCAGTAAATATGAAGCAAGAAGTAGGGAAGTAGATGTATTATAAGACATGAAATCAAATTAGAAAATTTCAACCATGAATGTAGACAGGAAAGTATCCTTGTTCCAAAAACCTTTCAAGTGAACATTTTTACTCATGCCTTTTTACACTTGCTAAATGTAGCTGATAGTTCCACGATGCATAAGTGTTTTCAGGTGTTTTCTAGTGTTTGCACTGTTTTCAAGTGTTTCAAGCTTAGGGATTTTTGCAAGCCCAATTCAACCCAATTTTCGGTGTTCTCATTGTCACAGGTAATTGGCTGTAGCTACGGGCATTGGAATGACTGATCAAGTACCATGATGCTTGCTGGAAACTAGCTGATCAAGTTCCATGATGCTTGCTGACAATTTTTTGTGATGTAAAAAAATCCTTGAGGGATATGCATTTTGTGATGTAAAAATCTTTTGTTGGGAACTTGTTTTGTTTATGTAAATATTTGTTTATGTAAATTATTTGGGCAATGAACTTGTTTATTTATGTAATTAATCTTTTGGCAATGAACTTGTTTTGTTTGCTGGCAATTGGTTGGGAACTATTGAGTGTTGGCAATTTGTTTTGTTGGTTCCAATTGGTTGCATCTGTTTAGTGTTGGCAAGAATTACAGGTCTTGTTTTGGGCAGGAATGTATTTAGCAAGAAAAAAAATAAGAAAAAAAAAAAAAAACTATAGCTGCGTTTTTAAAAATGCGGCTATAGAAAAACCCAATGTCAAGGTCTATAGCCAAGTTTTTATAAACGCGGCTAGAGGTCCCCCTATAGCTGCGTTTTTTACCCCCTATAAGCGGAGACCTGTCACTGCGTTTTGTAAAAAATGCGGCTATAGACTCGCTTTGGGCTGCATTTAAAACGCAGTTATAGCCTAGACCTATAGCCACGTTTTAAATGTAGCCCAAAGCGGGTCTATAGCCGCGTTTTCTACAAAATGCAGCTATAGGTCTCAACTTATAGGTGGTGGAAAAACGCAGCTATAGGGGAACCTCTAGCTGCGTTTATAAAAATGCGGCTATAGACCTCTACAGGGGGCTATTGTCGCACAGGATAGGCCGCATTTGGAAACGCAGTTATAGCCTATAGCTGTGTTTTTAGGGTCTATAGCCTCTGACATATACCATTAAATAAAATTACATCAGCTAGTTGAAGTTGAGCAATGGGCATAGATTATTATAAACACGTTCCTCCTCTTCTTGGGAAGTAGGTTGCACCAGACTTGTCTAGCTAGTAACCACTAATTGGCTGAAGCGTTGAACAATGCACCTGCATGCATTCATAACTGAGCTTAACAAGATGTTATTTGAGATTCTGAGCAATGTTAAATTCCATAAATTTCATTATATATACCATATAAAGTGATAGTGATGAGTTGAATTATAAACACACGATTAAAAATTATTAATTAAGAAATTTATTCATTATATTATTATTTTGATAAATATTCATTATATTATTGATATAAGATCAATCATATTATCAGGTCAGTTTATAAATTTTTATAGTAAAATTGATGATAAATTTAATACTTTTCGAATAAAAATTATTTGTCTTATTTTAAGAATTCTATTTTATATTCTACTAATAAAATCTACTCTGAAAAAAATACACACAAACAACTTCCTATATATATATATATATATATATTTTTTTTTTTTTTTCCAATAAAAAAATTTTAAAACAAAATCAATCACGTGTCATACGATAGAGAATATAATAATAGTCTATATATTGATGTATATTTTGTATGTAATACTGTATAATACAGAGTCTTATATAAACATATAATGTGTGAAATACAAGTACTATATTGAAAGGTAATCACTGTTTGTGTAATCACTGTTTACAGGGCCAGTCCTTCCACTAGGCCAATTAGGCAATTGCCTAAGGCCCCCAAGTGGAAGAGAGGCCCCAAAATTTTAGAAAATAAGGGGTAGAAGGAAAAAAAAAATAATAATAAATTGGTTTTAGGTGAATCTAAAAAAAAATCCGGCACATCCTTTTAACCGAAAACAAAATTTCTGTTATATCTGGTTAAACATTAGTAGCACAAAAAAAAAAAAAAAATTTGGTCTAGACAAAATCAATTGTCCCAAAAATAACATTATTATCCTCTGGACAAACCAAAATTCAACAAGATAAACTACAAATCCGGTCTAAGAAATTAACCACATAACAATCACAAATCAAAACAAATAAAAAACCTCAAATCCCTAAAATTTGTACCGTTTCTCTTTCTCATTCTTGCTCAGCTTCTTTCTCTTAACTTTTGTTCTCTGCCTCTCTCATTCTCTCTCTACTATTGCTGGCTGCCTGGTTCAAGCTTCCTCCGATCACATCTGATCTGAAACTCTGAACTAACTGAGGCGTGAGGACCGCTGATTGCCTTTTTTTCTGTTTTTCTTTTTCTTTTTTTGCTGTTGCATTTTGATTCTGTAGATGGATGAGTTTTGACTTTTGAGGTATAAGGCTTGGCTTTCTCTACTTTTTATTTGTTAAGACTAGGCTGTTTATATTGAATTATGGCTAGACGTTTGGGCCTTCAAGGTTTTTTGTTTGTTTGTTTGTTTGTTTGTTATAGGTGTAATAGGATTTGTTTTGTGTTTTTTGTGGGTGGGTCTTATTAATAAGACTTGTGTGGCCATCTTGGCATCTTCTTGGCTGGGCTAGGTTGGGCTTGATTTTTTGTTATGATTGTACTTGATTTTTTTTCTTCAATTTTAATCTAGTTATTGTATATATTAAGAGGATTCGGAAAGTTAGTTATTGCTTTTTTTACTGTCAAAAATACCCCTAATCTAATTAGATAACCCTTATTCTTAAAAATAAAAAATGAGGTTAAAATTGTAATTCAACAAAATTAAAAAAAAAAAAAAACTACCAAAGAACACTCTCTATTTAAATATATCTCACGCACGGTTGATACATTTTTTTCCCTAAAAAGTAGCAAACATTAAACCAGCAATTTAATCCATTTCAAATCCTAAATTTTACAATAATTTTTTAAAAATTCCTTTCTGTGTAAACTCACTAACAATAGATAAATTAAAATTAAAAAAATTAAAAAAACTACCAGATAATACTCTGTATAACTTCCCACTAGAGACCTAAATAGATTCAAACTTCTCTCCTATTTCTAAAAAACAAAAAATCTTTTCATCCCATGAACACAAATAAAACCACCACCCCCTACTCCTTCCCAAATACAGTTATTTCCAACTTACGTCTTTCTCCCACCTATTAGATTGAGGAAAATTGCTTCTACCCTCACTTAACTTTCTTCTAGCGTCTTAGAAAAAATTAGTTTTGGAGCGTGTTAAAAAAAACTGTTCATACAACTAGCTTTTATTCTCTAAAAAAAGGTATGCAATATTTATTCTCTTCATCTAATGAGATTCTTCCTTATTTATAAGTTCTCATTTTTTTTTCATGAGTCAAGTTCACTGTTCACCTAAATTTCGTCTCTTACTTGCTTTTTAGGGACAAACACTAAACAACTTCTCCATTAGATCTATAAAATCCAATTAATTCTCATGTAACTTTTGTGAGTTTGATTTTTGTATTTTCAATTGGAATTCACAATGGACTTCTTCGATGGTCAAATAAACCCATTTCTTCCTTTAATAACAATTTCTTACATCCAAGTCTTTTGCCTACAATGATCCTTTTTATTTTTTTGAAAAAAAAAAATATTTCTACATTATAATAGATACAAATTATTAACTTTTAATCCAAAAAAATAGAATAGCCTCTGAGCACGCACGTGAGCGCGTGCTCAGAGGCTAGTGTATATAATTTTTTAGTTATTGGTAATATAATTAATAAATTTTTATTTATGCAGGTTGAGATTGCTAAAAAGTTATTATTGTTCAGTGAAACTACAACAATACTTTTTATATAAATCAGGTTCTGATTTTCATTTACTCCACACTTGAAAGTTATTTTTTATGAAACTACAACAATATTTTTTATATAAATCAGGTTCTATTTCTCATTTGCTTTAAACTTGAAAGTTATTTTTTATTTTAGTCTTTATAAATATTTTGTTTGATTAAAAATGTCTACTAAAAAATATGCATTTAAATATGAAAAACTAAAAAAAAAAGGATAAAAAGAAGAAAAACTAATTGAGTCTAAAAAATGATCAATGGATAAATTTGTTATTAGTAATTAACAAAACACAAAATTTAGATGAAAATATCACAAATAAGCAAGAAATTCACCAAAAATAAATTTTAAATGAAATATATTATAATACAAAAATATTAAATAAATATTAATTTAGTTAATACATAAGTATAAAAAAAATGTCTCATTTTAGTTCTCGACTTAGGCCCCAAAATGTTTAGGGCCGGCCCTGACTGTTTAACATATTTTTGGATTAATAATTTTCTAGATCGATTGAAAGGTAATCACTGTTTAATTATGATAGAAATCAGTCATTTTAGTCAAGTTGAGATGGCTACAAAGCTTCTACGCGTTAAGATAAGGTTTCCAATCTGTCGTGACACAATTTTAAACAAAGGGGTCTATGCTTAAAACACTTTATGATTAAATAATAATGAACAAATAAAGCAAAAGTTAAAACCATATTTGACGAATGTTACCTTATGTCTGTGGCCGCCTTCTCCACTTTCTAGAAAGGTGTGTGGCAATATGTTGAAATGGGATTTTTTTTTTTTTTTTATTGATAAACATGTTGAAATGGGATTTGGTGTCATTTCGATGCTTGATAGTTGATAGGTTAATACAACTTTACACTACGCAAGATTTACACTGATTGGGTGTTTTTTCATGTGTTGTTTGTTCGTTTGATGCATTGCCTAGAGAAATGTGTTTTCTTGGAATATTAGAACCTGTAAAGAAGGGAAACAGGGTGTATGTTTCCTCGTACTCATAACTTGTGGGACCATTCAGCTGTTAGTGAGAGGAGACGAGAGGAAGCATAAACTTGAAATAGGGATATATTTTTTCGTAAACAAGAGCATATATAAGAGAAAATTCTTAGGTGCTTTGGGAGAATGAAGAAATTTTTCTCCCTTCTCTCATATTTATGGTAGATTTTACTATAAATTTAATAAACAGATCCTATTATAAACATTGTTTTTGTACTCTAGAAGTACTTAAGAATTACTCATGTATGAGAAGTTATTGTTGTTTTTATTTTTATAATTTTTTTTGATAGGATATAATTTTTTATTTGAGTGCTAAAGAGATTTCCAAGACTATTTGACACTTGATTAATCTAACCTCACAGTCACATAACAAGCAATCATCGGGTAAATTCCTATGGATAGCCTTCAAAAGTTTGTTGAATGCTAATCCAGACTGGCCGCAGATCTCAACCGGCCCGGTACCAGTCAGTTCGGTCCAAATTACGGAATTGGGCTTGCAATGATAATGGGCTTTCAATTTAGGGCTTTTAACAAATTTTTCCTAATTGATTAGAAAAGCCCAAGTTCAATTTTTAGACTATTTTACCATTGTTTTTTTTTTTTTTGCTTGACGCACAGTGTATCCTCAAGGCGGACAATCAGAGACTAATCACTGCTCGCACCGGATGGGCCCCGAGGGGGTAAAGTGCTGACCCGAGGGATGTTTTCAGAATGCAGGTCGCAGGACTCGAACTGGGGAGCACACCCAGTCGAGCCCAGGACAAGCATCCTGAGACCAAGCGCCCAACCGCTTGGCCAACCCCTCAAGGTTACTATTTTACCATTGTATTCTTAGTAAAAGTTCACATCTTTTATGATAATTAATTAGACCATTTATCACAGATTAACGGTAAATCTAATATTTGCAATATACTACCGCGCAACTTTAGCACGTTGATCATTCTACAAATATAAGTACTTGCAGAGTATGGGGGTAAGGGCCAGAATTCAAGTATTCAGAAGGCAATTTCACATATGTATTTATTTAGATTAGACTCGAGTAAAATTTCTATCTTGTATCAATATATATATATATATATATCTAAAATATATATATATATATATGCAATATAAATATATAAAATAGGTTGTCTTTAAAGTAAATATGTAAAGCTTAAAATAAAATGTAAACTGCAAATAAACGTAACTGAACTGAAAACTTGCATCGTAGAAATTACTGAAAGTACTTACAAATGTAGTTATTTGGTTTAACTTGAAATACTTGTAATGAAATTACTTGCAAATGAAAGCTTATAAGTTATAACTAAAATACATATTCTGGAATGAGATGGGTTTCAGAAATGTAAGTTGGAAATGATACAAGTTTACGATAGAAAACTTGTGCTCTACAATTGGCTTTGACATCTTCAAGGCTTAACTTTCTAATTATAATATTGGAGGTGCTCTTAAATGAGGTGAGAATGGAGACTCTTCTTTTTCTAACAATGGTTGTGCTTTTGTCTGACAGTGAAGTGTCTTTGACAATGGAATATTATGGGATGTCCTCTATTTTTTGCCTGCATGCATGTTGTGATGTCTTAGCTTTTGCAATTTTTCTTGATGGAACATATTATTGTTGATTGCATCGTTGGAAAGATGCATCATATATGCATCATATACACCATATTGCATAGCCGAACATATATAATGATATGTCCTTTTTGCAGAATGCATTATTATTTGTATCGATAGAATGATATATTATTATTGTCTTGTTTAGTTGATAGATATTGATCAAGGTTACTGTTGATAATATTCTCAATTTTTATATAAGGATTGGCGAGATTATATATATTCAAAAATAATGAAAATCCTAACAAAATGAAAAGTAAACAAGAGAACAAAATCTCAAAATATGCCTCTCTTCAAAAAAGATTTCAGAGTTTTTCCCATAGATTTTGATTTCGTCAAGAGTACAAATCCTAAAGGAGGAGAGAAAGCTGAGTTTTGAGGGTTTTTATTTTTAAGTCAAAAACATAAAAATTATATTTAATAAATTAATTAATTACTGTTCGGTCCGGTCTGGTCCAGGGACCGAAGACCGAGTTTTTTTTTTAAGCACTGCTATTCTTTTTCAACAATACGTAAGTATTGAGCTCCAAAAACAGAGTAAATGGCTATCGCATATGTGATATGGGGTGTGATCACTGCTATCTCAGCCTTGATTATCAAACTATCTCTCCACATAATCACTGGCAGACGGAACAGAAAGAGAGCCGTGGGGTTCTTCCACCCTTACACCAACGATGGCGGCGGCGGAGAGCGAGTGCTTTGGTGCGCCGTCAAAGCCATCCAAGAAGAGACTGCGGACCTTCACATTGACTGCGTCGTCTACACCGGCGACCACGACGCCTCGCCTCACAGCTTGGCTGCTCGCGCTCTCGATCGATTCGGAGTCAACCTAATTCACCCTCCTAAGGTCCCCTCCCCCTCTCTCTCTCTCTCTCTCTGTGATCTGGAATTTACTGAGATTAGCTGATTGGATTTGGGAATTTATTTAATTGCGAGTTTGATAATTTGTATACTCTTAGTTTAGACTAATTCATGAAAAGTTTCGGAATTAAACAAATTTCATGACTCCTATAGTTTTGTAGGAGTGAGAGTCAAGAAAACACAGACACTTCATTTAGGATGCCGTATCCGTGTCATGCTAGTGTCTTACTCGTCGTTTTATGTTATAATTTTTCAAAAATTGCTCGTGTCGCCATATCCGTGCATCCTAGGTGAGAGTTATATGTTTATTTTTTGAGAGGCAATCTTATTTTTTTTGTTTGTGTATTGGTAAGTTACATATGTGTCTGGCATTCCAGTGTGTTTTGAACTCATGAGCTAAGAAGCATGGATATGAACACTGTCGAGAGACACAAAAATTCTTGAATAATTAAGACACCTACCTACAATGGCGATACAACAACTATCAAAATATTAAAAAACATAGGTAAAAATCAAGTGTGCCGTGGCATGTCTGTGTCTAGGCCTTGACAGAAATGCCATTTGAGCCAAAGCTTATTGGTGAGATGTTAGTCTGCAATAATCTGCCCCGAACCTTTGGAACATTCAATTGCCTTGCGTAGCAATATATCTCCAATTTTGTTGATTAAATCACTAATGTTGTAGGGAATGTGCTGGGATTGTGTACTTTAGTAGCAGCGATTTATCTTACTGGTTATGGTGGGTGTTTGACTCTTTGTTCATTTGATGTTAGTCGCTGTTGCAATATATGTTGTTGTGAATATTAGTCAATCTTTGAGTTTTGAAATTTGAATTTTTTGTTGCATTGTTACCATTGTTATACTATCTTAGTTTTTGACATCTTATATGTTCAGGTGGTGCATCTATATAAAAGGAAGTGGGTTGAAGAAACCACTTACCCTCACTTTACTATGATTGGTCAAAGTCTGGGTTCATTCTATCTCTCATGGGAAGCTTTGTGCAAGTTTACTCCATTATATTATTTTGACACTAGCGGATATGCTTTTACGTATCCACTTGCACGGATGTTTGGATGCAAAGTTATCTGTTATACCCATTACCCTACTATCAGTTTAGACATGATATCTCGTGTTCGTGAACGAAACTCAATGTATAACAATGATGCCTTGATTGCGCAAAGGTTTGTTTCTTAAATCTTTAGATCACACATTTTGTATCCATGCTTTGTGATGGTTACCCTGAAGGGTTTGTTCATATATCAAAACTTTCTGTTTTTCATTTTCTTTTGTAATAATTAAAATTAGAATATAATTTTAATTTTAATAAGTTTAGATTGAACTTAAAGCTGTTAGCATAAACAAAAGGAGGGGGGAGCATGGAAGGGAAGTTATTGCTCCTCATGTCCCTGCAGTGTGTTAGATAATATCCATATGATTCTGGAATTAACGTTGATTGATAATTTGATGAGTGTGGATTTATCTAAGTCATGAACTTGGTAGTGATTTTAAAGCATTTTCATCATGAGCAAATCAAACATTTGTGTTGGGTACTTCCCTTGCAAAACCAATCGCACCCACCACCGAAAAAAAAAAGGAAGAAAAATTCCACAGGCAGCTTTTCCCTTCTTCCTCTTACCATATACTGGCAAGTATATGGTCACATGCCCATACAGATTATGAATATTTAACTTAGGTGTGTGAGCAACCTAATAGTCTTATGAGGTCCTGTATCTGACATTTCTTTTCGGAGCTGTCACTGATGGCTTGAGTTGAGATCTTCTACATTACATAAAGCTCCTGCATGCATTTGTAATAGATCTAGAAAACTTCATATTACCTGTTCTCTTCTTATGTTATAGTGTAAAATATTCTTATGTTTTGCAGTATTTGGCTATCCCGGTGCAAAATCCTCTATTACACAATTATTAGCTGGATGTATGGATTTGTAGGCTCTTGTGCACACCTTGCTATGGTCAACTCTTCATGGACTCAGTCTCATATTGAAAAGCTTTGGAGAATTCCTCACCGAACTAAGCGAGTGTATCCTCCTTGTGATACTTCAGGACTTCAGGTTTGTAATTTCCTGTTTCTTTAATCTAAGGATTTTGTATGTATTGTGGAGTTGAAGGCCTTCGTGTATGTGTGCCTTTTTTCCCCCCTGTCAGTCCAAAATTCTCCTTCCTTTTTCTTTATACAACATTGTTATGATCTTACCATTCAATTTGTGTTCCTGAATATAAGTCATCATTTATTGTTGTTAATTTTTTATTAAACAAGTTATCATTTATGTTTTCTTTGCAACTAGAAAATATCTACTGGTGCTAGTTTAGTAGAATTAGCCACATTTTGCTCTCTTTTTTCCTTCCTTAAAAAAAATTAAAAAAAAAAAAATTCAAATGCAATGTTTATAGGTTTATTTTGGTAGCATATTTTCTCTATTCCGACAATAATACTTGAAATTAATAATAATCCTCTCTTTTGTTAAAATTCCTATGCAAACACATGTGCGTTCTAACAAGTTGCTGTCCATACAGGTTCTTCCTTTGGAAAGACCTTCTAAAACTCCAATAATTATATCCGTAGCTCAATTTCGTCCAGAGAAGGTGGGGCATAATTGTATTATCCTTATGAGCACAAGGTATCAAAAATGTGATGGCTCATTTTTAGGGCCTTTTGAAGTTATGGCAAGTGCTTCATAACTTAATTCTTTGATCTCAGGCACACACTCTCCAACTTGACGCCTTTTCAGTTGCTCTTAAAAAGTTAGACGCAGACTTGCCTAGACCTAAACTTCAATTTGTGGGTAGTTGTCGAAACAATTCAGATGAGGAAAGACTGCAAAATTTGAAAAATAAAGCTATTGAACTAAAGGTGGATGGAGATGTCGAATTCTATAAGAATCTGATGTACAGGTTTGTGCCTGTCAAATATAATCTGGATCCTTTATACATCCATATTATGTTATGTAGAATTAATGGATGAATATGTGCATTAACTTCTCCGACCCATGAGTATACATTTTTTATAAAGAAATTGATTATGCTCAGTCCAAAAAGAATTTTGCCAATTGGATGGACTTCTCCCACCTAGGGTTGTTACATGTATCACATACTGATTTCAGATTCATATGGTACAATACATGTGGTAAACATGCAGGGGTTTTGAAGATAAGCTGTGTTTTCCCTCATTCAGCAGCAGCTAATCAGATTATTACCACACATCATGTACTTGCTTAAATAGATAAAGAGCGGTTTCTTGTGCTTCTTAGACTCTTAGTGTTGGAAAGTCAAATGTTCGAAGTTAACAGCCACCATGTGTGTCTTGATCTTCTGGGCAAAACCAAATTAATGTGGAATGGAAAAATTTTTGACATTGACCATGTCACTGGTTCTGGAACTTTATGATGGTGCATATTTTGAAAAATTATCTTGGGTATACTCAGCATTAAATCAACTTTATGTGGATCAGCATTTAATTCAGAAATTAGTTACTGTCCTTTTCCACTGATGTTTCAAATAATCTTAGGGCGTTTGGAGGGAGCCAACTATACGCTTCCATTATAAAATATGATCTGTGGTGATTGACATGAGGGAATTAGTAAAGCCATGTAAACAAAATATCTAATTCATAACTACCATTAAATTTTCCATTAGCCAGCGTATCTTTGAAGTTGTGGATTTCTTTATAGTCTTTTTTGTATTTGAGTTGTTTTTTTTTTAATATAGAGTTTTTCAGAAACCCAATCTTGGTCATCTCCTATTTTGTAGTTTTTTTTTGGCTGTCTTATCTTTGGTATATTCCTCACAATCTGCAGGGACTTGGTGAGACTTTTGGGTGGTGCTGTTGCAGGAATCCACTCAATGACAGATGAACATTTCGGCATAAGTGTTGTTGAGTTTATGGCTGCAGGCGCAATTCCAATTGGTTGGCATCTTTTATGATCTCCCATTTAAAACAAGATACCTTTCCACTACTGTATATTTTGCTCATACTTTTCCTTCTCTCTTCAGCTCATAATTCTGCTGGCCCAAAGATGGACATTGTCTTAGAAGAAGATGGACAGCAAACAGGATTTCTTGCCTGCAGTGTGGAAGAATATGCAGATGCCATCCTGAAAATTATAAGGATGTCTGAATCTGAGAGGCTCAAGATGGCTTCAGCCGCAAGGAGCCGAGCAGGCAGATTTTCTGAGCAAAGATTTTATCAAGATTTCAAAGCTGCAATCCAGCCAATTCTAAATCGTGGTTCCTAATAATGGACAAATAACAAATACAACGTGCTCTTAACTTAGAGAGTGTAACATATTGGACCCTTTAATTTTTTGGCCTTTTAGTTGTAATCCAGTAATTAGATGAAGTTTTGTTGTCTAAATGATTCACGATAATTTTAATCTTCAATATACCTCATAAAAATCTTAAATATAATTAATTCTCAGATGGCCTGATGGGTTGTAAATTCTATTTAACTCAATTGACAAAATCTTTATTTAGATGTCTGAGATTGAATATCAACTACGCTAAAAAATAAATTTATTGGTGTATTGTTTTGAGAATAAAAAGCAATTATCATTGAATGGACATTATAAGCTTAAATCTTATGTTATAGGAAATAAAGGTGTATCCATTGTCCAGTAATTTTTTTAGAACTCTTTATGTGGCAATTAGCAATTAGGTTTTTGAGTTCATCCAAATAATTAACTAGTTGTATGCTTGTGGTACGGATTGATTAAAAATTCTATATATTAGAAAAGTAGATTTTAAAAATATTATGGAAACTTTAATAGTGCCATAGATTAAATTATAGAAATACAAGTATGTACTGGGCTACTTAACATGCATATAACACCTAACTAATAGACTTTGACCTTAAGTGAACTATCCCAATTAAAGAGAAGTTAGTCATTTGTTATAAAGAGAAAATAGTCACTTGGCCCAACCACAACTATTAAGTCCAACTTTTATTAAATAATATGTGATATGATTATATAATGCAATGTATAGATTTCACCACTAAACTTTTTTTTTTTTTTCTCATATTATTTTCTATAAATTTCTTATATTCTCTCTCACATTCTCTATTGAAAAAGTAGTTATTCTCTCTCACTTGATTTTTTATCCTTTCTTACAACTTTAATTTATATTAATTAATCATTGTGATTTTTAAAACTCTATTTTGGGTTCATACTTGTTGGTATTATATTTTTTTTGTTCCCTATTACAAGTAGTATCTCTCTCTCTCTCTCTCTCTCTCTCTCTCACACACAGTTTTAGTTTGATTTTTGTTTGAGTTAATACTTGATTATTTGGGAAGTAAGAATTTGAGTTTTTAACAAAACATAATTTTGGCTATGCTAATTACTGTTGAGGCTCACTCTTTAAGCCCAACAAGGGGAGTAAGCCCATAACATCAGAAAGAAATAATCAAAGAATGAATGAAAAAGCCCAACTAAAACCTGAGAGGCAGGAATAGGTCCGTAAAGCAAACAAACGGGTCTTGAAGAGGTAAATGGGCCTGAAAAGGCCCAGAAAGATAGAAATAGCGAACCATGGGCCACGGATGTAGAAAAGCGAGTATGGGCCACACCCATTGTGGCAGGCCCAAAGTAAAGCAAGTATGTAGAGCCATGGAAAGTCTATGGGCTCTAAAAGAAATGAAAAATAGTTGGGCCGCGGAAGCCCGACAAGGCGATAAAGGCCCATGGAAAGCACGAAGTTGTAAGGGGTCAAGGACGCCCCAAAGAAGGATGAGCGGGACACGGGAACCCGCGGGCGCATGTGGCAATGAAAGCCCAGTGGGCTTACCAGACCAGCAAAAAAAAGAAAAAAAGAAAAGAGAGAAATTAGTGAACCCAAAGAAGGCCCAATCCTGTTATATAGTCGTTTCATCAAAATGGCACAGCAGGAAATAAATGAGGCCACGAAGGAGGAAATATGTGAAAGCCCATAACCAATGGCGAGCCCAAACCGCAGATAGAGGACCAATAAAGAGATAATCTACAAAGAAGTTAAAAGGCAGATGCCCAAGCCACGGTGAACGCATGACTGACAGATGAACTTTGGACGGACGTAGGCATGCGCGAGGCTCAGGTTTCACCAGCCTGTACCCAGCCAATATAGGTGAAGGTGGGCCACGGGTCAGAGGTAAGGAGGGTGTGGTTTGGCGGAGGGGAGAGGGAGGAACCCATTTCGGGGCTTCCACTCAGGCCACTTTCGGGTGAGTGTCCTGCTGGGATGACATAGCACCCGAAAATGGCAAAGCTGAGTTGGAGCCTTTTGGTGCATGCCATGAGAGAGAAAGAGTGCTCTGCCGTGGCGGGAGAGGATGCCACGGCAAGCTAACAAACAAAATATTCTTGTCTTTGTTCGGAGACGTAGTGCGCCGCGGCCAGTGCAAGAACGTGGCGCTGGCCTGGTGTCTGACCAACCATTAATGGTTGCGCGAATACAAGCATCAGACAAAAACGGTTACATGGGTAAAAAGGTAAAGATAATACACCGAAAAACACTATATAAGAGTGCTCCCTGTGCACGAAAAAGAGGAGGCCAACTAAGAAAGAAAGCAGAGTGAGAAAGAAAGAAAACGGAGTGAGAAAGAAAGAAAACAGAGTGAGAAAGAAAGAAAACAGAGCAAGAAAGAAAACTGAGTAAAAAAAAAAAAAGAGAAGAAAACAGGCATGCACCAAAGTGGGTTGTTGACCCCTCTCTCCCTCTCGAAAAATCACATCCTTTATTTGCTTTTACTCGAAACAAAGGTCATCTAGGGCCATTTCTTCAAAACCATTAATTTCCCCTTTGAGAAATTAGTCGCATTGAGGAAGTGTTGTCTTCTTTTTGGCTTAAATTCCCCTAACACACTACGGCAGACTGGGAGTCTTACCAGCTTGCCGATGCCCTTTACCCTTTTCTTTCTTCATATGCATACATTTTAAGTTTATTTTATTGTTATCTTTATGTATTCATCCCGATATCCCTTCATTCAAAGCGTGGCAGACGTGTTTCATTCCTTATACTCGTAATATACTTGCCTGCAGCAACTGTTTAGAAAGGATTCGCCTGCCACAGTTACACGACATAAGTTGTGTCAGGGTAAGGCATAGCTTGCACACAAGCCGGGCCAGGGTGAGTTGCAACTGGGCCGGTCCCGACTTTCCAATCCAGAACATATTGGGCTTATTGCGGTAGGATGAGATAATCCAGTCCATTACCAACAGAATCAGCCCAAAATACCCCATACAATTACAAATCGGCATTCGGTCCATTTCGGTTTATTTTGGTTCACTTCATCTATTCGGTTTGGTTCGGTCTACTCCAATCCACTTCAATTCAACTAGGCCCATTTGGTCTACTTCGGTCAATTCAATCCTATTCGGTTTATTTCGGTCAATTCGATCCTTTTTGCTTTACTTTGGTCCATTCCATCCAATTCGGTTCATTACGGTCTATTTTGGTTCATTCAACATAATTCGGTCCACTTCAGTCTAATTCGGTCCACTTCAGTCTCTTTGGTCCACTTTGGTCCAATTCGGTGTACCTACTTAAGACTGAGAAAATACAAGTTTAGATTGAGAGCACTATAAATTATTTAAGAAATATCAATTGTAATTATATGATAAGTTTTGGTTATCATAATAATCTCCTTAAAAGAATAAGAGCTTGTGGTGGGCTTTTGGTGATTTCTAGGCTAGGTTGCCTCCTGCTGTGCTAGGTCCAAGTATTTTGGATAAGAAAGTCAAGACCGGTCCAACTGCAACTCATTTTTGTTCGGCTTGCGCGCAAACTATGCCCCGTTTGTTGAAACTTTAGTCACATGCTCATGATAGGCGAAGTTACTATGGAGAGTTATGGTAGGTGGGTAAAACAATAATAGATGGACAACGTTATTGTTAAACATATTAAATAAACAGTCAAAGCGAAGAGAATGAACACTTTACAAAGGGAAACAGTGAACACAGGATAAGGAATGACAATATTAGTTTGTAAAATCAAAGAAAAGGCGACTAATCTGCCATGTTCGATTTCGTCACAGGGCTAAGGCCAAGGAAGGACCCATTTCCTCAACGTGGGGAACCTCGTAGGAGGATCCTACCACATAAATTACTCACTTTGAGGGAACGGACCTGAATGGCTTGCACCCTGATGAATTCTTTATCCTCAGCAGAGAGTAGGTTTTATGAGGGAAAGAAAGGTAAAAAAGCCTATTCATGCATGCTAGACATTCCCATCTATCTTTTTCTTTATATTTTGTTTAACTCTTTGTTTCTATTCCTTCCTTCTCCCTATTTCAATTTCTTTCCTCCGTTTCTTTATCTTATGTTTTCCTACTGTGGTGTGATAGTGATTTCTCTTGGGGTGGTTCCTACTGTTGTGCCGTCCTCTCCATTATGCACGGCTGAGGCCCTTTTTATACAGCCTACTGTGGCTGCTCTTTTACCATTTTAGCCTTTAACAACCTTTGTTTGGTTTGGGTGTCCTTGCCGACCACCATAGGTTTGTCAGCTACCCAGCCACCACCACTTACCTGTGCTGACTGTGCCACTCCCTGTTGCCAAACAAAGAAAGTTATTTTGTTTGTTTGCTCACCGTGACATGCTAGCCTGTTATGATTTGGGTGTTTTCTCTCTCCCTATCCCTCATGGCATGCACTTAGTAGTTTCAGCTCATTCTCCGTTTTTTGGATGGTATGTCATCCCAGCATGACATTTTTCCCAAAAGAGCTTGAGCGGAAAATCTAGAATAGGCTCCCTTTTCTCCCCACTGCCAAACCATACCCTCTTTTACCTCTGACCCATGACCCACCACTCTTGTATTGGCTAGGTACTTTGTTTGGTTTGGGTGTCCTTGCCGACCACCATAGGTTTGTCAGCTACCCAGCCACCACCACTTACCTGTGCTGACTGTGCCGCTCCCTGTTGCCAAACAAAGAAGGTTATTTTGTTTGTTTGCTCACTGTGACATGCTAGCCTGTTATGATTTGGGTGTTTTCTCTCTCCCTATCCCTCATGGCATGCACTTAGTGGTTTCAGCTCATCCTCCATTTTTTGGATGGTATGTCATCCCAGCATGACATTTTTCCCAAAAGAGCTTGAGCGGGAAATCTAGAATAGGCTCCCTTTTCTCCTCACTGCCAAACGATACCCTCTCTTACCTCTGACCCATGACCCACCACTCTTGTATTGGCTAGGTATAAGTTAATAAAGCTTGGGCTTTACGCGTGCTTAACTCCTGCGTACGTCCAAAGCTTGTCTGTAGTTCATGCGTTTGCCATGGTCTGGAGGCTTGTCTACACATTCTGCTGCTCATCTTTGACCTCTTACGGCGTGAACTACCCTTTGATTTCTTATTCCTTACAGCTTGCCTCTTTCAAGGACTGGGCTTTGCTTGACTATGGGCCTTCCTTTCTTAAGCCCATTCATTCTTCTTTCTGTAGCCCTACTGCCATTTTCTGTCATACTGCTTTGCTGCTTCTGCTGTAATGTTACTCAACTTGCACTTGTTGGGCCTCTTTGGGCCTGCTACCCAGCCCTTTTTCAATGACTTTGCACGGTCACTTATGCTACTTTGAGCTTCCTTAGCCCGTTACATTGCTTATGAGTTCTTTCGTCTCATTCCTTTCTATTTGGGCATCCTCCGCCCATTTGTTCCTGTTGGGCATTCTGGGCCCGTTTCTCATTCTACATACCCATGGGCACCTTGCTAACTCTTTTGGGTTTCCTCGGCCCAACTGCTTCTTTCTTCATCCTTGGGGTTTATGGGCTTGCCATGACTCCTTACTTTCTTACTTTATTATCTCGGGCTTGTTGTGGCCCATTCTTGCTTTTCTACATCACATAGTGCCCATGGGTTTACTACTACCTTCTCTGGGTACCCTTTTTGGCCCATTTTGCTTTCCTCAAGACCCATTTATTTATCTTATAGGTTCATGATCCATTATTCCTGCCGTTTGAGTTTAATGGTTCTTTTTCTTTATCAATCCACCAATTCTCTTCTTGCCCACGTTGTTGGACTTCTTCCTGCTGTTGGGCTTTCGAAAATGAATATCAATAGAGTTTAAATTATAACTGTTGGGACTAGAGGCCCAAATACATATGTTGGGCCTTGGACTTGTCCTAAGAGACACAACTGTCTGAGGGCAAGTCAGTAACGTAGAAAATGCAAAGCTGTGGGCTTCACAAGTAAGTGGCAACTGTGTAGGTTGAGGAGAGTGGTCCGAGGAGGACTGTATCCTCAGCTAAGCAAAGCGAAAGTCAAAGTATGCATTTTGTTGTTTGTGATGATATATCAGAAGACCTTACTGGTAAAGGTGTACCTTGTGAACATACAGGACAGGTGGAAGCTGGAAAATATCTTAAAGAAAGTTGCTACCATCGCATTGAATGCCCTGCAACTAACTTTCTAGCTGCATTAATGAGGAAAAGATGTTTGAGCAGTGATTTTCAACCTTTACAGCTGCTATCTAAAGACTTCAGGAAGGTGCTGATGGGACAAGTATCAACATCAACTATTTGATCGGCACGTGGAGGAAAAAGATGGAGGAGAGAAAGAAAGTATAAAGAAACAAGGAGGCAATGAGAAAGGGGATGAAAAAAATCCAGAAAGAAACATTGTAATAACTGAGAGTTGAACCTGTAATCACACTGAAGAATTATATAAGAACTGATCTCCTCGGACTATGCCAAGGACGGCTTTCTTTAGTTTAAATCAATCTATCTCTGCCTTCTTATTGACTGAATATGCTTTGATTGTTGTTTAACTTGCTAAAAGCCCAGTTTTCCAACTCATACTCTACAAATTCATTGTTTTGAGCTTTTTGGGCCTAAGTCCATCCAACTTGTGGGCCTGGCGCTTAAATCGTGTCCCTACAATAACTTTGAAACTTAAAAATTTTAATTGTACCAAAAAAAAAAAAAAACTAGGAAAATATAATGTATAATAACAATATTTAGAAGAATATAAACCATTTAAAAAAAAACATAAATAAAAAACATTGAAAATGATAAAATTATATTTTGTAAAAATAGAGTGATAGAAATTACTTTTTGAAATTGTTTAATTTTTAGGGAGAACAAATTATGTACAATAAAATTTAGAGAATAAATTATATATGTAAGGTCTCAATTTGGATTCCCAGTCCACCAAAGGGATAGACTTAGGCCCAAAAAGCCCAAAACAATGAATTTTTAGAGATTAGGTTGGAAAAGCTGGGCTATAATGTGTTGAAAAATAAGTATAATAGATTCAAGCCCTCAATTCGGATTCCCAGTCCACCAAAGGGATAGACTTAGGCCCAAAAAGCCCAAAACAATGAATTTTTAGATATTAGGTTGGGAAAGCTGGGCTATAATGTGTTGAAAAATAAGTATAATAGATTCAAGCCCCCAAATGAATAACAGATTGAACAGGTTTATTTTAAGAAAAATGTCCTCGGCTCAGTCCGAGGAGAATTGTTTCAGTATATTGATGTGCCAGATGGTTACAAACTTGATTCTCTTCTATTAGAGTATTTCTTTCTCTTTCTCTTTTTTCTCCTCCTCTTGCTCTCTAGGTCTTTCCTTTCTTTTATACCCCCCCTTCTCTTTGCCTTCCACGTCAAACTTGGTGGTAGGTGTTGATACTTGTCCCATTCCTCTTTTTCAGAAGTCTTTGTGTAGCAGCTGTAAGGCTGAAGTTCACTATTCAGATATCACCTCCACATTAATGCGGTCAGAGGGTTAACTGTAGAGCATTCAATGCAGTGGTAGCAGCTTTCTCTTATGATATTTTAGGATCTTCTCGTGTTACACGTTTCTGCAATACTTATCTGTTTCAACAAAACTCTCTAGAGTGTTCTTCGGAATGGCCGACCACCAAAATGGATCTCGGCTTTGCTTATTTGAGGTGACATTCATCATTGATACTACTTCCTGGGTTACTACATTCAAAACTAACTTATTTATCTATCAACACAGACTCCCTTGGCAGAGTTTATCTATCCTCGGATAAATCTTAGTCCTCGGCTTGGGCTCTAGGCCCAACATGTACGTGGATAAGGAATTAATGGCCTAATGCTTCTACAATATATATTCAATATAAAGTTTGTCATAAGTTTTGAATATCATAATAATCTTTTTTAAGAGAAGGAATAATTTGAATAATTTATTTATATAAAAATTATATATCTTTTTGCTTGAAAGTATAATTAACCTCATGCAATTCATTTAAAAGTAATGACTTTAAAACAAATAAGTAATTGACCTAAAAATTAGATTTGTTTATTTATAGTATTCATGTTTAGGAAAACTTTCACTTAAATTTAGCCGACCAAAATGGACTAAAATGCTACGTTAATGTGGCTCAACAAAAGTGCAGCAATAATAAATACAATGCTTAAAGATTTATTTTTAAATATTACGAGTTTGAGATCTATATATTTGTTAATAAATTTAAATTTAGAATAGGTGCTTTTAACCAAAATATCTATTTTCCCTGTATGTAAGTGAACAAAAATGGATCAAAAGTGAACTGAGTTGGACCGAAGTGGATACAAATGGACCGAATTGGACCAAATGGTATGAAGTGGACTGAATGGGAACAAGGTAGATTGAAGTAGACGAATTCGGACCGAAGTGGACTGAATGAGAGTGAATGGACAAATTAAGACAAAAGTGGACATAATGGACCATATATGACCGAAGTGAACTAAATAGGACTAATATCAACAAAATAGGACTAAAATGGACAGAATGGACTGAATAAGACTAATGTAGATCAAATAGAACCAAAGTCGACAGCATGGACTGAATGGCCAGAATAGGATTAAAGTGGACCAAAGTCGACATGATGGACTGAATAGGATCAATGTAGACCGAATAGGACTGAATAGAATCAATGTGGACTGAATGGACCGAATAGGACCAAAGGGGTCTAAATAGAACCAAAGTAGACTGAATAGAATAGAATGGACAGAAGAGGACAGAATGGACCAATTGGACTTTTGAATATTTATCATTTTTATTGCATTTTTAGGGCTCATATTTCTAATTTTAATGTTTATTTTATTTGTATTTTTTAACTCAAAACTAAATTGTTTACCCAAAAAGGATCAATTTAAGGCCAAATTAGTCTAAAATGGAGCCAAGGGGACCGAAATTGACTGAATGGGCTAAATTGGACCGAACTAGATCTAATTAGACAGAATAGAAATTGTTTAATTTTTAGGAAAAACAAATTATCTATAATAAAATTTAGAGAACAAATTATTCATTGCATTACAATTACAAAAAAACTTATTTATTCCCACACATCGTATAGGTTTGCGACTAGTAGACAATAAAAGGAAAATGTATTGCAGCTTTACACTTCATACAAGCAAGAGAACAATTTTTTTTCCCTTACTGTAACATCACAATTCATTGAAGCTTACTAGATATGCAACAATACTTAGTGTGCGTTTAGATATCGCTTATTTTGCTATGAAAAACTTATTGTTGAAAACATTGTAGTAAAATATTTTTTATTGCTGCAAATTACTCTGTACGCGTTTTTATCACTTGACTGATCTATGAACAGTGCCATGGACCAGCCAAAAAAAAGGCAAACACAACCGCTACACAAACGCACCTTACTGAAAAGAACACAACTTAGCAAATCATGCAGCACAAACAATGTTTTTCATATTTTCAAATGAATACAATCAATTGAAGCAGCTCCGATGGTCTAAAACACACCAAGGGATGTAGGATATAAAGGAGTGGGCTTATAATGCAAACAGTTGGGAATATAAGTGGAAGTTCTTCTTTTGGAAGGATCCATGGACTTGATGGCTGGCTGGTTTAAGTAGGCATACTTGCTTTTTGTCCACCTGCAAATATCAATTAAGATTGATAATAGAGCATATATTAGCTATCGAGTAAGTTGAAGATTTATGTGATGATAATGAATTTTAAAGCCGTTCACCAAATCAAATCACTAGAGACTGATAGTTAGGGGTAGCATTTTTGCATGGCTAATTAGTCCATTAGAATTTCTTATCTTTATTCTTTGGACGCTCAGTTCTTCTTAAAAGAACTTCAGAATGGTTTGTATACACGCGCTAATCATTCAGAATTTAGAAAATGAACTAACCAGTCCTTTATTCCCACACGAATTTCATTGTTCTTGCTGTCACTGGCAGTGACTGCTGTGTTGTTCTCCATGGTATCTTCATCCTCATCCTTCAAGGAATCCTCAAAGCACTTGTAGTCTTCCTCCTGTACACCATACACCTTCAACAAGTTAGCAACTGTAATAAATTAAAATGTTCTATGTTTGTGCGTTATCAGTGTCACTAGTGAACCCAGGCCCAGGGAAGAAAGCCTGATGGCAAACAGATCATTTGGGCACGACACCATTGCTTCTAAAAGCCAAACAAATAGAAGAGCACTTGGAATTTTGAATGTAAGAAACTCAATTCTGCTCTTTCCTCCCCATCCTCCCTAAATATACAACGCAAAATAATATAAAGAAAGCAGTTTGTCAGTGTTGTTGTTTGCCGATGAATGCTATTATGTTGTTGTTGACAATTAGTTTTATCAATGAATTTGCATAAATGAGATGATAAGAATAACATAAAGCCTACTCTTAAAAGGTGTCCCAAATAATTTTTTACACTTTTGAGAGATCCGGTTTAACCTGCTAACGATGACTGACGGGAAAAAAAAAAAAAAAAAAAAACAGGATTTTCATCAATTTAAACTTCTCTTCATATGAACCGAATTTAAATTTTTCATGGGTGATTGAAAGTGACATTAGACCTTGCATCTCTCTCATCATTTCTGTGCCATGTGAGAATATAAGCCCGACTTTCTCAAGTCACAAGACTACACTACATGTCAACAACATCTTGACCCAATGTTACTTCTAGCTCTCATAGGGAATAGAGTCCAGGTTCGAACCAGTGCTCGATTGGGAGAGTTTATTAAACTTAAAAAAAAAAAAAATTAGTTGGACAGAAATACAGTTGAACCTAGAAAAAGTTAAGCTAAAAAGTTAGTAAAAACTAAAAAGCTCTGCCAAACGAGGCAGCCATAAAAAAACATTCTCACACGTTAGATTCAGTCACTAAGCTTCACAATTGATACTTCTTTTATAAAAATGAGTTAAACTGATAAATATGAGCAGCCAATGATTGCTGTATCAGATATCTAAAATGCATGTCATAAGATCTTACTGAAAGATTTCGGGCCCTAATTCGAGCTGCAGCCTTGATAGCAGCAAGAAGGTGATCTTCTTCCTCAATGCGCTTCTGCCTCCAGAATTTGGCAATCTCTTGATTTGTCACACTTTCTGTAAAACTCTTCTTAACCCAGAACCTTGGAAGTGGTGGCAGAGGTGGAGGAGGTGGTGGAACCACCTGTTTTGTCTTTGCACCACCAATTTTAGTTTCCTCTAATTGCTTCATCTTGACAAACGTTTTCTTTGGTATGCGCTCCCTAATTGAGTAAAATTTTCTTTGGTATATACACACTAATTTTCTCTGTTCTAATAGTGTTGAGATCACAGAATGATGGGACAAATAATTTCAAAGTCTGAAAATTGACTTGCATGACCAACCCCCAGAGCTACTAATCCAACCTACCCTTCATATATGATTGATAGATTGGTTTTCCATACAAAATCGAATGTTATATCCTCTAGTGTATAATTAATACTAAGGTCAACGAGACTGTATATCGGTTAGCTGCATGTGAACAGCGAAAGACAAAGAAAAATTGACTGGTAGTTGCAACATGGAAATTCTAAAAACTGACAAGTGAGCATATGAATAAATCCAGAATTTCAGTTGCAAGAACTCCCAACTAAAAAAATTGGCAGAGAATTAGTTTTTTAAGAAATTGATGGTTGCCAAGCATTATCCAAACTTGCTTTCTCTTCAGAAGTATATTTTAAAAGATTGAACCTGAGACCATATATGGATGAAATAGGGCGTCCAATTAAAACTTCCAAGTCCATATTCAACAAAATTACAAATAACCAGATATGCAACAATGTATAGAACTTCTCTCTCTCTCTCTCTCTCTCTCTCTCTCTCTCTCTCTCTCTCTCTCTCTCTCTCTTTCAATTGCAAAAGTGAGACTACCAAAAGTATGCAATAGTCTTTTACTCTCATTCTTTATAAAAGCAAAAGTGTATTTCTAAGAACAATATTAAAACTATAAAAAGAATTTAACAATCTCATATTTCTTATACCAATTTAATGATAAAAAAGAAGAAGATAATTTCACATCTTTTTGCACCAACAAAGCTAGGAACTTTAGTCTTTTCATACAGTTGTAGATATGATAGTTTTTTTTTGCTTGAAAGTTGTAGTCTTGTAGATATAATAGATATTTCACTAATTTCGTATAGTTATTAGATATTACTATGTTAGATCTGGGGTTTATCACCTTCCAATTATTTTGAAAAATGACCTCAACTGGGGTCGGGCTCCTCAGTTAGATCACCGGATGGTGTATGCCACTACTACCGAAAATACAAATACCATCAGCATCACTACCACAATACATTGATTTCAATTACAGATGTTTATCAGGGAGGAGTAACATCATAAAAAAGCAATTGTATTTTATATTGAATACACTGATTTTAAAGAAATTATACTTCCCCTCATTAAGCAATAGATGTCTCATGAATTATACAAGTAGCTGAACCAGGTAGAAGTATTGCATTGCAGTTGTTGGCCCCTCATCATTGCATCCTTTCTAATTAATTGGTGAGCACCCAGTAATTGAACTTCTGATATTAACACTCCATACATATGAACATGCGTAATGGAGATTTTAAGCAACATAGTAATTCATAAGATCATAAGCCCCTTCTACTCCCAACACCCCAAGAACAAAGCAATCCGCAGCTAAAGAGCTTCCCTAGGCTGTTAAAGCCTGAACTCTTCCCCTCAAATGCTCATAACTGGGTCCAAAAGGTAGGAGAAAGCAGGAATTTAGCCGCCTCTAGCTGATGGCTTTCCTGACAATTTGATAGCATGAAGTCCGGTAACGGTGCAAAACTGTATTGCATCTCTGAAAGATAACTATGAGCAAATATGATCTTATATTCAAGAGTAAACTTCCTCATAAGGTGCCTGTTATTGCTGTCAGAGATTCCTCAAATCTGCATCCATCTTTAATACTATATATCTTCTAATCAGAAGATATACTCATATACATATACATCAAGGCTGAAACTTTCAACTTCCAGAAGATATGCTACCACGATATTACCATCCATTGACTATACTATGTCGTGCATATTTTCCATCATCAACTAAGAACTGCATATGGACTTTGAAAATTACTCATTGTCTAAAATTAAAACTCCCCATCATACTGTGCAGAGTCCTGATCTGCAATGTCTCCTGCAGAGTCCTCAAATTTCCAGTCATCCAACTTCCAAGCAGTTCCAATATCAATCTTCGTCTACATTACATGAGCAAAAAAGAATGCTTCATCTTTCTTAACAATTACTCTCGAAATCAATCCTTCTACTCCTTTCCAATAACAATCCTTCCTATCCACTCCATTATTCCAAGAAACATGTGGAAGACAGATTCAGCAGCTCAATCTTCTAAGACAATATCAGTAACCATTTATCACTCTTACGATCTACCACTTTGACTTAACTGGTTTGCAATAGATCACTTTACCCATGTTCCTAGTTCGGCCCCAATCTCTGCAAATAGACCAGTTTGATATGCTAGGAGTTTAAGCCACTGCGCTATTCAACTTTTAATGCTAGAGATCATCCAAAACTAGTTTTATCAGAAAGAAAGAGCTATCTTTGATTGCCTCACACACACACACACACACACACACACATATAGTTGAAGGGCTAATAGTAAAAAAAAAAGAGATCTTTAAGTAACATTCTACTAGCTTTCGGAGGAAAGCAAATCACACAAGAAGGGACAAGATGTATTAGTATATTCTAAAACATCACACCACACCTATGATGTATTAGTATTTTCAATATATTTCCATGGTTGTTTGGTAGAAAATTTTAGAAGGTGGAAGAAGTTTAAGGCAAGGGGGTCCTATATCCCATACCTCTTTGTCCTAGTCATGGAAGTGTTCTCAAGGTTACTGCAGAAAGGCATAGACAGCTGGCACCAACTTTAAGTTTCGCTATAAATGTGGTGCTCTTAAGCTTTCCCATCTCTGCTTGGCTGATGATTTAATGGTTTTCTTGAAGGCTGACATTCACTCTGTAGAAGTGGTGAAGAAAGCTTTAGAAAACTATTGTATATTTTCTGGATTAAGAGCCAACTCTACCAACAGCGAGGTGTTTATCACAGCTAATTCTCCAAATCTTAAGCAGGAGATTCTTAACATGCTCCGATTGAAAAAAGGTAATTTTCCTATCAGATATCTTGGACTGCCCTTCATATCTGAAAATCTTACTGAAAAAGACTATGGTCCTCTCATAAATAAGATTACAGCCATAGTTAATACATGGTCTTCCAAGTTTTTGTCCTATGCTAAAAAGTTGCAAACTGATTAAGTCGGTTTTATTTAGCCTTCAAGTGTATTGGACCAAAATTTTGATCCTCTCAAAGAAAGTTATTAAGAATGTGGAGCAAAAGCTTAGAAGGTTTCTTTGGAATGAATTAGACAATTTGGCTTCTAGGGCAAAAATAAGTAGAGATAAATGTATGCAAGCCAAGAAATGAGGGTTTAGGATTGAGGACATTAGAGGAATGCAATAAGGTTGCTATTATTGGGGTCATTTGGAACTTATTTGCCCGGGCAGGCTCCATTTGGGTTGCATGGGTTCGCTTGAATCTTCTCAAAAGAAGAAGTCTTTGAGTGGTTAAAGTTCCTCAAGACAACACCTGGTCTTCAAGGAAGATTTCAAATCTAAGAGAAATTACAAGGCCATTCATTAAGTTCATAGTACGCTCAGGTGAAACTATCTCCCTATGGCATGAGTATTGGCACCCCAATGTCACTTTGTTTCTCTAATATGGCTATTGGGTAGTGTATGATGCAGAAAGTTCGTTTGAAGTAGAGATATTCCATATCTTAAAGGATGTTAATTGGATTTGGCACCCTGCTAGATCAGAGTATCTAATGTGTGCATCCAAATTAAGTTGAGCTTGGCGGAGATTGAGAGGGAAAACAAACCATATCGACTGTTGGAAAAACTAAGCAATTCTCATGCATAGGGACCTGGAATAGCATAAGAACTAAATTCCCTAAAGTAAGGTGGTGGAAATTGTTATGATTCTCTAAAACAATTCCCATACATGCCTGTATACTGGCTCACAACTAAGGATTGATTGATAAGCGGGGCATTACTATGGACAGTGGACACACAATGTATTCTTTGCAGGTTGAGGATAGAGAGCAAAGATAACTTGTTCTTTGGTTGTTCTTTTTTGAAAATGATTTGGGGAACCTTGATGTAATGGTGTCTAATAAAGAATCCTAAAAATTATTGGGAGGATGTGTCTTGCCATCTTGGGGTGATTCTCAGTTGAAGGGTAAAGGCATGAAGTCCCTTTTATGTAGACTCTGATTGTGATCTACAGTTTAGACGAGGGATCAACAATAGAATCCAATGCGGTGGACAACTTTTAAACTATGTAGAAAACGGGGTTCTTTGTTGCCTTTAGGTCTTTCTGCTTCTGTTATTACGAGCAGATCGGTAATTGGTGTTAAGTTAAAGAGGCCTGAGCCTTTTCTTTTTTTAGTAGGAGGGGGTATCTCTGTGTTGCTGGTGAATTTGTACTGTGCTGTTAATTGTTTCAGATTCTAATAATGCCAGCTATTGATTCATAAGCCTTATGATCTATAGCAAAATAGTACTAAAAACAAGATCAAGAGCCATTTTATTTCGACCAACATATATAATAAATACAATGAAAGTCAAAATATTGCAAAACCAAACCTTTTCTATCCAAAAGTACATAACAACATATGTAAAGCCTCAGAAACCCAAAAGACCCAAAACCCCATTTGACTTTTCAAAAAAAAAAAAAAAAAAAAAAACACACCCAAAACCTCAAAAACACAAATACCCAATTTCAGTTTCAGGTCTTAGGATGTGATCTGAAGAGCCTTGGTCTTGATCCGATACCTGGGAGCTCTAGGAATGACCTGGCTAGGTCCCATGTGAAACTGACCAGGACTGTCAGTCATAGGAGGACCATCATCGTACACGTGACCAACAACACGGCCACAGCTATTGCAAATGATCTTGGTCCTTTTCCTCTGAATGCCCCAGTAGTTGAGAGTCTCGAAAAAGGGTCTGATCTTGTCCTCTTTCTCGAACCTGAACTTGGACGAGTCGACCCATGAGAAGGAAAGTGTGCCTTTGTTCCCAGCCTCGAAGTAAAAGTCTGATGGGTAGAGGTGGGATGAGCTCAGATTGAGGTTTGTCCCACATTCCGTGCAGCTGTAGATGGAAGCCATTGATTGGTGTTCGATGGGTTTAGGAGTTGTTGTTGTTGACGCTGAGAACAGAAGGGTGAGAGGGTGGTTTATAAAACGTACTTGGGCTTTGTATTTTGAATTGTCATCGTATGTAACGAAGGTCAATTCTATACTTCTACCAATCACAACTTACTCTGCAGCGAGTTGTGATAGAAATGGCGTGATTATTTGTGTTCCTAGCATTTTCCACGCATTTGCGTGTCAATTGTTATCTGAAAATTTCAAGAGAAGAGAGAGAGAGAGAGAGAGAGAGAGAGTCTGACCTGGTTTAGGTAGGTTTGATTTGGGTGTCATCGAGCATTGAGTTATGTACTGCACAAAGATACGCTTTAGCCCAACTTTCAGGCCCGCAATAAGAAAGAATGAGTTCATAACTTTTTCTCTTCCTTTGGGCCCATTTAATCCCTTATTTGTTTTCTTTTTCCTTTTTTGTAAATAAATAAATTCTTTAAACAAAACACCAGTTAAAACGTTATTAAAAGTGTGTGTCATATTACATGACTATTAAATCCAAATTTAAAAGCAATTGTACAGTCATCGGCCCATTCCTAGTAGGCCCATAATACGTTATATGGTCATCAGCCCATCACCAATAGGCCCAAGTGGTATGGGTTGGTCAATGGTTTCTCGGGGGCCCAATCTTTGTTGCTTGGTCGGTCGAGCCGGGAACCATTTAAGTCTCGGGGATTGACCTTGCTTGGTTCCATTTTGGAATATGTCGGTAATGCCTTGGGAGATATTGCCACCGAGCAGTGTTCGGTGTCTAATGCAAGTCCCAAGGACTGAATTCCTATTTTCAAAGTGGGGCCCCCTCTTGTCAGGAATAATCCAAACGGAACCCACTCGCACGAAAAATGCTAAAGGTAATCATTGTTGACCCATTAAAGGAAGGCTATAAATAGGAGAAAAGCAGGAGAGAAAATGGTTAGACATTAAAGGGTAGAAAACCAAAGAAAAGTGAGAGAGGGAGAGCAGACTTAAGAGCAAAATTGTTCAGTTAGCCTAGCCAACGACCATTCCGGTTTAAATTCTTGTCCTAAGGAACTTCCTATTGTAGGATATCCATAAGCCTACTATAACAAATAAATTGTGAACCCATTCATGCAGCTGGCCCATTGACCGAGAATTGGGAACGCACAGCAATAAAACACCATAATGGATGGTTCAAAACTATAAGTTTACTAAGAGCATTCATATCATCTTATACAAAAATTTCCTTTCTATTATTGAAATAAGAAATTGCTTTTCTATTTTAGCTAACTATTTTTGAAAACACTCACATAGAATGATTATCTATTCAATGCTCTATTTTATTAAAGTATAAATTTTTCTTGATTTTTTAATCGTTTTTCTCTCCTTACATACAACAATCACCATTCACTATCTTCTTTCACCATCCGAAAACGTAAAAAAAAAAAAAAAAAAAATCGTTTTCTATAAGCTATAGTAATTTGTTTATTTGCATAAGCATTGTAGTAAAATCTTATTTTACATAACTAGTTCATAATATAATGTGACTGATTTTTGGGTTTCATTGGCTATATTTTGAGTTTTGTGCTATTTTACAATAATTGGTGCGAATAATTTTAGTGCCTTTGCTTTTGTAGAAGCATTTATGCATCTATTGCCTTCCGTGTGTAACCTTAGTTTGATGAATTTTGCTAGGTAAATCCATGCATTCACTCATTGTAGAAGATACCAATTAATGTAAGTGTTGTGGATTAGCTAGGCCAAAGTTAATACAACAACTCTTGCATCGACCATCGTGTTCAACATCCACAACTAGTAATTGCATTTGGATGTACAGTCAGGGTGTGTTTGTTTAGAGGTGATGGATGGAAAATTTTAGAGAGAAAATAGGAAGAAAAACTTTTTTAGAGTGTGTTTGGTTGGGTTGGGAGGAAGAAAAATAAATAGTGGAGTCCAGGTATTTTCTCCTCAAGTCTACCAAAAAGTTTTCTCCCAAAATGGGAAGAAAATTTTAAAGAGAAAATATGATGGTTAAATAACAAAAATGACCATGTGCAACTTGCACATGGGCTTAACATTGCTGGTTTTTTTATTTATTATTTATTTTTTTAAGCCTTTGGCTTCGCGTTGCTGCTTCTTTACTTCACCGACGTTTCCCTTTTTTTTTTTTTTTTTTTTTGGTGTGATTTCCTAGAGCTGTGGCATGCTTTGTTTTGTTTTGCTGCTTCTTCTTCTTTTTTTTCTTTTTTTAACTAGACATGATTTTTATTTTTTAATATAATTGAGGTCATTGCTTTTTTTTTTTTTTTTTTTTTTTTTTTTTTTGCTGCTTGTAACTTTTTTTTTTTGTTTTAATTGTGCACCATTTTTTAACAAGGGTATATAAGTAAATTTATGTAAACTCACTTTTTCACTCTTCAACCAAACAAAAAGGAGGAAAATTAAATTTTTTTATATCCTCCCACTTTTCACCCCTTCAACCAAACAGACCCCACCAAGTCCATCTTTAAATGTCCATAACTTCCTAATTACACTAGTGACCATACCAATGGCTCTAACCTTCACCTAGAACCTTTAGGCAATCAAACTCTAATTCTCCAAAATGAACCATCATAATTAAGTTTTAACCAAAAGAATCTCTAGTTTATTCCACTTGATACTCTAAAATCTTTGTATTTTTTTGTTCTCTCCTCGATACATCATTAATGGGGAAGAAAACTTCGAATCACGTATATCTCCATTAAGAAAAATAGAAAGTGGCAATTGATCTAAAGGTTATTGATACTCCAATTTTTGTAAAGACATGTTTTAACATCTACGCTCTGTTTGTTTCAATAAAAAACTTTATGTGAAGATAATTTTTCGCATTTTTCCATGTTTGTTAGTATCAGAAAAAATGAATTAAAGAAAAATTATATTTGATCAACATAAAAAGTATGACTTATTTATTAGAGATTGCTTTTCACTAAATTTTTTTAGAAAACAATTCTATGTCATGACAAGCTAAATAAGGGAAGTTAGAAAATAGTTTTTTTAATACATTTAAGGTTGTTACCAAAAATTGAAAAATAAAATAGTTTTATAAAAAATAAAATTTTAGAAATAACTAATTTTTTAGAAAAATTTAACGTCAAAACGAACAGGGTGCTAATTGCAAAGATTTTGACATAATTTTTATTTTCAATTGAAATTTTATGATTTATGTAGGGAAAAAAATTATAGGGGCACTTTAGTCTTTTAGTCCAAATAGCGTAAGTGCGCATTCGGCGCACGATAGCGTTCGATGAGAACGAATGCGCACATGGTCGGGTTTGCTCGTCTATAAATATACCCCTAGGGCTCCCACTATCATTCGATTGAAGTCTCTCCTATTGAGAGTTCCTCAAGAGAGACAGAGAAATACGCAGTCGATCTCTCTCGGAGTTATATCCAAAACACTAACCGAAACATTTTTCAAAAAACGAAAATACAAACTAATCTTCAAAACCAAAAAAAAAAGTTTTTTAAGATTTAAGAACTTTCAAACTCTCTCTCTCACTCTCTGAATTAGGGTTTGTTCTTATTTTATTTTATTTTATTTTTGTTCATTCCAAATCCGATCGCCATGGATATGCGATTTCCCTACTCTCCGGCGGAGGTAGCCAAAGTCCGCATGGTTCAGTTCGGCATACTCAGCCCCGACGAGATCGTAATTCTCCGTTTCTCAATTCTCTCTTTTCAATTTTGTTCAGTTCCGTTTGGTTGCTGAGAAAATCCATGGGAAAACGGAAAAAAGGAATTCGGATTTCTTTACCAGCTGCCGTTGTAGCTAAATTCTGATTCGTTTTTTTTTTCAATTTCTGTTACTTCTTGTATTCTAGGGTTTGTTGAATTGTGTTTTTGAGCTTTTTAAGTGTGTTTTGAACGGAGCGTTGTTGGTGTTTTGGTGTGCAGAGGCAAATGTCAGTGGTGCAGGTTGAGCACAGCGAGACTATGGAGAGGGGAAAGCCGAAGGTGGGTGGTTTAAGCGACCCTCGGCTCGGTACAATTGATAGAAAGTTGAAGTGTGAGACTTGCACAGCGAACATGGCAGAGTGTCCTGGACACTTTGGGCACCTTGAGCTTGCTAAGCCTATGTTTCATATTGGGTTTTTGAAGACTGTGCTCAGTATCATGCGCTCTGTTTGCTTCAATTGCTCAAAAATTCTGGCTGATGAGGTATCTGAAAGCCTCAGTTATGTTTTATTGGTTTTAAGTGCACTTGTTGAATTTGGAATTGCTTCCGTTTGCATATAGTAGTAGGACTATAAGTTTAAGCTCCACAGGGTTTTCATGTTAGTTGCCTACTTGAACGTTGGGCGGTTAAGAAGTGAAATTGTCATAAAATAAGTGTAGCTGAAATGAAAATGTTTAGAGGGATAAGTGGGAATACAAGGAAAAATAAGATTTTGAAATGAGGAAATTTGCTGAAAGATAGGGGTGGCCACTGGCCACTCTCGATGAAAAGATGAGGGAGAGTTGCTTGAGATGTGATTTGATCATGTTTTAAGGAGAGTGATTAACGCACTAGGGACAAAGTGCGTTTGATTCAAGTTGAGGGAACAATAAAAGGTAAGAGGAAGAAGAAAAATAACGTTGCTAGAAGTAGGAAAAATAGGACTTGTCAATTAAGGGAGAGTATGATTTTGGATAAAATAGAATGGCTGAAAAAAATACATGTGTGGCCGACCCTCACTAGGCTGCTGAAATTTAATAGTGGATCCCAAAATTTTGGAACTAAGTGTTGGTTGTTGTTATTGCCTGCATGACTCCCTGTAATTTGAATTTATAGAGTTAATTGGAACAAGCATAAGGTGAACATGTGCAATACAAATGATCTTTGTGGGCCATAACCTAAAGGGGAAAGGGATCGTGAAAGAGGATGAACCAAGTAGTTCACTGTGGTCAATGGAAGTACTTATAAAATGTTCCACCATCTGAATTATGCGAGAGTACTAAACAGTTGAGATTATGATGATAATGCATATTTTGATTAAATGAAACAATTGAACCCCAGAATTTGCGTTCCTTTTTTTGATTGACTAGACTAAGCATTTCAAGAGACTCTCCCTTTGTTTACACTTGAGTTTTGTATCAGATGGTATGTGTCTTAGACATCGTAATTTTTGAAAAAAAAATTATTTTAGCCATCTCTTTGTTCTATGATAGTGGAATTCAAAAATTGGGTGTCAGTAAGATTGCTTACTCTTTCTACTTCAACTCTTTTTCTTGCAGGAAGACCACAAGTTTAAGCAAGCACTGAAAATAAAGAATCCTAAAAATAGACTTAAAAAGATTTTGGATGCCTGCAAGAATAAAACGAAATGTGAAGGTGGTGATGAACTTGAGGTGCAGGGTCAAGATTCTGAACAACCAGCAAAAAAAAGTCGCGGTGGCTGTGGTGCTCAGCAGCCAAAGCTCACTATAGAAGGTATGAAAATGATTGCAGAGTACAAGGCTCAAAGGAAGAAAAGTGATGATCAAGAACAGCTTCCAGAACCTGTGGAAAGAAAACAGACACTTACTGCAGAAAGGGTAACCCATTCTGCATGCAATATTGCTTTCTTCATTCTTCACAAAAGATATTGCGCTCTTCATTATAAACAAGTTGTTGCATAATACTAACATATTGAATGTATGGCAGGTTCTTAGTATTCTAAAGAGGATAAGTGACGAAGACTGCCAATTGTTAGGCTTGAACCCTAAGTATGCCCGTCCAGACTGGATGATTCTACAAGTCCTTCCAATTCCTCCACCTCCTGTTAGACCCTCTGTGATGATGGATACCTCCTCCAGGAGTGAGGCAAGCATCTTCTACTGTTTATTCTCTTAGTTCTACTGGACACCAGTCTTTCTTTTGTTACTATTAGTTTTTTTTTTTTTTTAAACTTGTTTGGTTTTATGCATTGTAGGATGTTATTTATGTAAATTAGAACTTTGGTTATATGATTTTATCACATTCAAGAGAAGAAACCCTGCTTATCGTCAGGTCTGATTTAATGTCTTTGTTGACTGCAGGACGATTTGACTCATCAATTGGCAATGATTATAAGGCACAATGAGAATCTGAGGAAACAAGAGAGGAATGGGGCACCTGCACATATCATTTCAGAATTTGCACAGTTGTTGCAATTCCACATAGCCACATATTTTGACAATGAGTTGCCAGGACAGCCAAGGGTATGGCTGTTGCTTAAAATTACACAAGTGTCTCCTAGATAAATGATTTTAGGCATCGGCTAATGCATTTCCTAACCATACAGGCAACCCAGAGATCAGGGAGACCAATTAAATCTATCTGTAGTAGGCTTAAAGCAAAGGAAGGTCGAATCAGAGGTAACTTGATGGGGAAACGTGTGGATTTTTCAGCACGAACTGTTATTACTCCTGATCCAAACATTAATATTGACGAATTGGGGGTCCCATGGAGTATTGCTTTAAATCTCACATATCCAGAGACTGTTACTCCATATAACATTGAAAGGTACACCATTTTGTACATATTTGTGTGCCTACCCTTGTATTATTCTTTGCTCTCTTTATAGTTTTGGCTAGTAGTAAATTGACTGTTTTTCTCCATTTTCCTGTTAATGAAACAGGTTGAAGGAGCTTGTTGAATATGGGCCACATCCTCCACCTGGTAAAACTGGTGCCAAGTATATTATTAGGGATGATGGTCAAAGGCTAGATCTCCGTTACTTGAAGAAAAGCAGTGATCACCATCTAGAGCTTGGATATAAGGCATTGTCTTATAATCTAAATGGTTTTATATTGTAGCTCTAGCTCTTTACCATGAGTCTCAAACTCTCTTTTTTGCGGTTGCAGGTGGAGCGGCATTTGAATGATGGAGATTTTGTACTCTTTAATCGTCAACCTAGTCTCCATAAAATGTCTATTATGGGGCATAGAATCAAGATTATGCCATACTCAACTTTTCGTCTGAATTTGTCTGTTACCTCACCATACAATGCTGATTTTGATGGTGATGAAATGAATATGCATGTTCCTCAATCATTTGAAACTAGAGCAGAGGTGTTGGAGCTAATGATGGTGCCTAAATGCATTGTCTCTCCTCAGTCGAATAGACCTGTTATGGGAATAGTCCAGGATACGCTTCTAGGATGCCGTAAAATCACCAAGAGGGACACGCTTATTCCGAAGGTAACAGTGATGCATAAATTAAGTCTATTTAACAATATCCTTTTCTTAAAATCTTCTGGGAGTCTAATCTCCACTGGTTTCTGCAGGATGTTTTCATGAACATCTTGATGTGGTGGGAAGATTTTGATGGGAAGATTCCTGCTCCTGCAATTTTGAAGCCAGGGCCTTATTGGACTGGAAAACAAGTTTTCAATCTTATTATACCAAAACAAATAAATCTCATACGAACTTCTGCCTGGCACTCAGAGTCAGAAACTGGATCCATTACTCCAGGGGACACTCAAGTAAGAATAGAAAGGGGGGAGCTACTTGCTGGAACTCTTTGCAAGAAGACACTTGGAACATCTACTGGAAGTCTGATACATGTTATTTGGTATGCACGCTTAACATATAGTTATCCACTCACATTTTTAGGTGGTATTTTTACGCACTCATATAGCTTATATCTTGTTTGAAACTTGGACATTTTCTGGTTTACAGCCAAAATATGACAAGCCCATTTATTTTTTAATGAGACTTCTGAAAATTGGCATTTTTTCTTCTTTTGAAGTTGATAATGAATACGTAGTTGTTGGGAAAGAAGATTAGTCATTTGATAAAACCAACAGTTAAAGATTTATTTCCATCTATTCTAATGAAACATGATTTTGCTCCTGCTATTCAAAGATGAAATGAAAAACTGAAGTCAGAGTGAATATCAGTGGCTATACTTGGGGCCCTGCTCTGAAATTTTTTTGAAGTCCCTCTTTGATTTTATTCTATATGTGTTTGTTTGAACAGGGAAGAGGTTGGTCCTGATGCGGCTCGTAAGTTTTTGGGTCACGTGCAGTGGCTTGTTAATTACTGGCTTTTGCAGAATGGTTTTAGCATTGGGATTGGAGATACCATTGCTGATGCATCAACAATGGAAACAATTAATGAAACTATTTCTAAAGCAAAAAATGAAGTGAAAGACCTTATTCGGAAAGCCCAAGCAAAGGAGCTAGAACCTGAACCTGGACGTACTATGATGGAGTCATTTGAAAACAAAGTGAACCAGGTGCCAAGTCAATTTTCTTTTTCCAGATTCTTCCCTTTTTTTTTTTTTTTCAAATACTAACTAAAATTATCTTTTATTTTTCAGACTTTGAATAAGGCCCGTGATGATGCCGGAAGTAGTGCCCAAAAGAGTTTAGATGAGAGTAATAATCTCAAGGCTATGGTTACTGCAGGATCCAAAGGTAGTTTCATCAACATATCACAGATGACTGCTTGTGTGGGGCAGCAGAATGTGGAGGGTAAGCGAATCCCATATGGGTTCATAGACCGGACATTACCCCATTTCACTAAAGACGATTATGGACCAGAAAGTCGTGGGTTTGTGGAGAACTCGTACCTGCGTGGACTGACTCCACAGGAGTTCTTTTTTCATGCCATGGGTGGTAGGGAAGGTCTTATTGATACTGCAGTGAAGACCTCTGAAACTGGTTACATTCAAAGGCGACTTGTGAAGGCTATGGAAGATATTATGGTCAAATATGATGGGACTGTACGGAACTCTTTGGGTGATGTTATCCAGTTTCTATATGGGGAAGATGGTATGGATTCAGTCTGGATAGAATCGCAGAAGTTGGAATCTTTGAAAATGAAAAAATCAGAATTTAATAAGACGTTCAGGTATGAGTTTGATGATGAACATTGGAACCCAGATTACATGATGCAAGAACACATTGAAGACTTGAAAACCATAAGAGAGTTCCGCAACGTGTTTGATGCTGAAGTTCAAAAACTTGAAGCTGATAGATTCCAACTTGGAACAGAGATTGCCACTACAGGTGATAATACTTGGCCATTGCCTGTCAACCTTAAAAGGCTTATATGGAATGCGCAGAAGATCTTTAAGATTGACAATCGAAGGCATTCTGATATGCACCCAATGGAAATTGTGGAAGCTGTTGATAAGCTCCAGGAGAGGCTGAAGGTTGTACCGGGTGAGGATTTGTTGAGTGTTGAAGCTCAAAAGAATGCTACTCTCTTCTTTAATATTTTGCTACGTAGCACTTTTGCCAGTAAGAGGGTGTTGGAGGAGTACAAACTTACTCGCGAGGCATTTGAGTGGGTTATTGGGGAAATAGAATCGCGTTTCCTACAGTCACTTGTAGCACCTGGGGAAATGATTGGTTGTGTTGCTGCACAATCTATCGGTGAGCCTGCTACACAGATGACTCTGAATACCTTCCATTATGCAGGTGTTAGTGCAAAGAATGTCACTCTTGGTGTTCCCAGGTTGAGGGAAATCATTAATGTTGCTAAGAGGATCAAAACACCTTCTCTCTCTGTCTACTTGAAGCCTGAAGTTAGTAAAACTAAGGAGAGAGCAAAGAATGTTCAATGTGCTTTGGAATACACTACTCTCCGGAGTGTAACTCAAGCTACAGAAGTATGGTATGATCCGGATCCCATGAGCACAATTATTGATGAGGATGTTGATTTTGTCAGATCCTATTATGAAATGCCAGATGAAGAAGTTGCCCCTGAAAAAATCTCTCCTTGGTTGCTTCGTATAGAGTTGAATCGTGAGATGATGGTGGATAAGAAGTTAAGCATGGCTGACATTGCTGAGAAGATCAACCTTGAATTCGATGATGATTTGACTTGTATATTCAATGATGACAATGCTGAAAAACTGATCCTTCGTATCCGTATCATGAATGATGAAGCTCCAAAGGGTGAACTGAATGATGAATCTGCTGAAGATGATGTTTTCCTCAAGAAGATAGAGAGTAACATGTTGACGGAAATGGCTCTTCGAGGTATCCCAGATATCAACAAGGTATTTATTAAACAATGTAAGATAAACCGGTTCGAAGATAATGATGGATTTAAGCCAGAGCAAGAGTGGATGTTGGATACAGAAGGTGTTAATCTATTGGCAGTAATGTGCCATGATGATGTTGATCCAAGGAGGACCACAAGCAATCACTTGATAGAAATTATTGAGGTTCTTGGAATTGAGGCAGTTCGTCGGTCCCTGTTGGATGAATTGAGGGTTGTTATATCTTTTGATGGATCTTATGTGAATTATCGCCATCTGGCTATCCTGTGTGATACAATGACCTATCGTGGCCATTTAATGGCAATCACTCGTCATGGTATCAACCGAAATGATACAGGGCCGATGATGAGATGCTCATTTGAAGAGACGGTGGACATTCTTCTTGATGCTGCGGTGTTTGCTGAAACAGATCATTTGAGGGGTGTTACTGAAAATATAATGTTAGGCCAGCTTGCACCCATTGGCACTGGAGACTGTGCTTTGTATCTCAATGATGAGATGTTGAAGAATGCTATTGAGCTCCAGCTGCCTAGTTATATGGATGGTCTGGATTTTGGCATGACACCTTCCCGCTCTCCTGTCTCAGGAACTCCATATCATGATAACTTGATGTCTCCAAGTTATTTGTTGAGCCCAAATCTCCGCCTGTCTCCAATTTCAGATGCTCAGTTTTCTCCTTATGTTGGTGGAATGGCGTTTTCTCCTACTTCATCTCCAGGGTACAGCCCATCATCTCCAGGCTATAGTCCATCATCCCCAGGATATAGTCCTACATCCCCAGGATACAGTCCTACCTCCCCCGGATATAGTCCCACGTCTCCTGGATACAGCCCTACTTCCCCTACTTATAGCCCTAGCTCTCCTGGTTATAGCCCAACCAGTCCTGCCTATTCTCCTACAAGCCCATCTTACTCGCCCACCTCTCCAAGCTATAGCCCCACATCTCCAAGCTATAGTCCTACCTCCCCAAGCTACAGTCCCACATCTCCCACTTACAGCCCAACTTCACCAAGCTATAGCCCCACATCACCTGCATACAGCCCCACATCGCCTGCATACAGCCCCACTTCACCTGCGTACAGCCCTACGTCACCATCCTACAGCCCCACCTCGCCATCCTATAGCCCAACTTCTCCTTCTTATAGCCCGACTTCACCTTCCTACAGCCCTACATCCCCGTCATACAGCCCAACATCCCCATCCTACAGCCCTACCTCACCAGCCTATAGCCCCACTTCTCCTGGCTATAGCCCAACATCTCCAAGTTACAGCCCAACCTCGCCAAGCTATAGCCCTACATCTCCAAGTTACAATCCTCAGTCAGCAAAATACAGCCCATCGCTGGCATACTCACCAAGCAGTCCAAGATTGTCACCGTCCAGTCCATATAGTCCTACGTCTCCAAATTACAGGTGAGCTATGTTACAAAATATGATGACTGCTATTGGTTTTGGCGGTACAAGGTGTGGTTGATTATGCTAGCAGCTGATTGCAAATATGTAATTGTTCTCATATGTCCAAATTACATTTTCAGCTGCTAGCTGAATGTCCTACCCATGTCTTGGCCAGTGTTTGATTTTTTCTTGATTTTCCAATATTATGGCAACTTATATTCACTGTTGTAATGCTTGAACCTTTAATTTCTGTTGCAGCCCAACATCGCCATCATATTCACCAACATCCCCATCTTATTCTCCATCAAGCCCAACGTACAGTCCCAGCAGGTAAATTTGCTATTTTTAAGACAGCACTTTTTTGGTCTTCTTTTTACCTCTCTTATGGAAGATATTTTTTGATAAGTGAGAAATTTTATTGATATAAGAAAGAAACATCTCTTACGAAAGATCAATATCAGGTTTTTCTGTGTTAACATGATGGTTAATTGCCTCAGTCGTTATTAATTGGTTTGCTTGTTTAATGAGCTGCATAACTGATTGGTTTGTAAAGTAACAACTAACAACTTGGGCAGTTGTTTCTGTTTGGTTTTGTTTTTGGTGGGGTTGGGGTTGGTTTAAAGCACTTTTTAGTCAGTCAGTGTGTCATTCTTTCATCCAAACACCTAATGTTGGGAGAAGGTAGTTCTCAGATTTGGTAACTTCAGTTTCTGTGTTTGTTATGAGGTGTGACACACAGCATTTAAGAGCATGAAAAAGATATGGGTTTTTACTTAAAGTAGGTTTATTTTTGTTATTTTTAATTAAATAAGTTTTGAAAAGATATTATCTAAATGTTGGTTTCAAATTCGGTCACCATCCTTTTTAAAGCTGTATGCTCATCAGTTTTCTGTCCTGGAATTAACTCAGATCACCTGACTTATCCCCGTGCTTGCAAATACTATGTATTATGGTTTGGGAGTGGATTGACATGTACTTCTTTGTTTTGAGTGTTAAAAATGTCTTGAATGATGTTTTCAATTTTTTTACCTCTCCAGTCCATACAATTCTGGAGTGAGCCCGGATTACAGCCCAAGTTCTCCACAATACAGGTGAGCTGATAATGCAATTCTAGTTCTCGAAATAGATCTTTTAAGCTTGCTAATGAATTAATAGGCACCAATATGGTTCTTACATTTCTTCTCTCGATCATGCAGTCCAAGTGCAGGGTACTCTCCCAGTCAACCTGGATACTCTCCGTCATCTACCAGCCAGTATACTCCACAAACGAGTAACAAAGATGACATGAGTGACAAAGATGACAGGAGCACTCGTTAAGTCGTATTACTGATAAATAGCTTTAATGATAGCAAAGGTCAAATTCTTCTTCGAGCTCTCATCTCAATGATGTTGAGTAATATAATATTCTCTTATGAAATTCACACATTTTTCTCTTCCCACATGACTGCTCTCTAAGAATTTAGTCCATTACTGTCTACTGGCTTCAGCCAGGGAAGTGGTCAATAAATACCTGCTTCAGATCCAGTTAAAAAAAAAACACTTGCTTCAGATCCTTCTTTGGGGGTTTGCCATTTTATCATGATTCTCTGTCACCGCAAGTCTGTTGCCACAAATTTTTTGGAATATATTTTGATGTTTGAAAATTTTATGTATCTACTTCTTGTCAAGTTTTCAAGGCAAGAAACTTAAACCGTGTTTGTCCTTGCTTTTAACAAAGCAGAATGGGGTATATTGTATTTTCCAACCATGTAAACAGTGTTAATTTCTATATGTTAAAATAACGTTTGATATTGAAAGAATTTAGCTAGAAACGGAGCTGAAAATAAGATGAGTAGTTTATATGTGCTGCTAGTCAGGCGTTCTCTAGCCCTTAATTCCTTCTGACTATCTTGTGCCAGTTGATCGTGTTGTCATCAATTTGCTATTTATTTACGGTGTGGGGCAGATTTTTTTTTTTTTTTTTTGTTGTTGAAAGGATGGATCTGAGTTATGTATTGTACTTGTTCATCAAGAATAAGTCTGTTATTGCTCATCTTCACCTAATTCAGAATGGATACAAGGTTAACTAACTTGCATTTCATTTGTTCATTTGCAGTTGATCTAGAACATGGGCTGTTGACTCGCAGTTGATATGTAGATGTCTCAGAACTTCGGCAGCTGCTGACATGAAGTTAAATCGCCCTCAAACTGGGCAGCTATGTGCAAATAATGTTTTAATCGGAGATGTCAGTTTGTATTGTAGTAGTGCTTGATACTTGATACGTCATCCATTCATTTTGTTTTCTGTCGGAGTACTATAGACGGACATTCTATTATGGAGTTGATTCTGCTGTGCCACAGATACTGTGCCAATGGCCAAATATATGGGCAAAAAGGCTGTTGCATCAATGTATATTTTTCCTTGTAGCAATATTGTAGTGATCTGAAGTTTCAATGTCACTTTTTCAGTATTAAGAGCAGAGCAAATCTACAGGTAGAAGCAAGTCATTAATGGAATTAATCTTTTATGAATTGTCATTGTTTCCACTTCTGGTTGCTATGTTAGTTTTCCATTCCAGGTTATAGTCGTTAGCATGGTTGTCAAAATTGCGATCCAAAATCGTAAGATCACACAATTTTACGATTCTATCTCACTAAAACGTTTAAAATTGCACTAAGATCATAAAAATAATAGGATCGTACGTGGGATCATGTAGGATCGTATAGGATTCTAGGATCGTCTGGGATCTTAACGATCCTACCAAAAACAAAAATTTTTGGTTTATTTATTTATTTTATGCGATAAATTTTATGTTTTGATGAAACTTTAAAGGTTTTTATTTTTTCATGTTATGATGGTATGGTTTTTTATTTTATTTTTATAAAATTATATTAACCTAAGCAAATGTTTTTTAGTTTCTAGTTCACTTGTAATCAAAATGAATGAATGTTTCATCATTTCTAAATGAAGAATCTAATGTTGACTTTGCTGCCTTTTAAGCTATAATGTTGTTAAATTTGTTTGATCAGTATATTAATTTGTGTTTTAATATTACTAAAATATTTTTTTATATATAATTTTATCAATTATGCTTGTATTTTTGTATTGATTAATTGGTTTTTTTTAAGCATGCTCTTTAATTGTTTTTGAGTGGTATAAATTGATTAGTTGAGTGTGAAATTGTGTCTTGATGTCTTTTGCACCTCTAGTATACAAATATATAATGTCTACATAGATGATGAAATGGAAGATGATGATTAGGAATTTAGGATGGTGGTTATAATAACCTTAGAATGAGAATAATTAAATGTTTATTTCACCTTAATATTTATTTTGCTTTTGGATTTTATATTGTAGTTAGTTTCTATTTGTTAACTTATTTTAAATTTCAAACTTGGAACTTAGAACTTGGAAAATATTTTTCATATGTTTTAATAAATATTTTGGTATTTAGTTGCTAATTAAACATTTATTGAACTTTTTAAATAAATTGGGTCAAAACTTAAATATATTTGTTTTGTTAGTATAGACTTAGCGATATATGACATGCAAATTATATCATATGATGAAAATTTTAGTTTTTTTTTTTTTTTATGAATGAATTTATAATTAATGTGATTATTTAATATACAAAATCATTATTAATGTGTTTTTTGCTTTAAATCTAAAAATATGTAGGATCTTACGATTCACGATTCAATCCTACGATCTACGATCCCACTTTCCTTCAACGATCCTATGTAGGATCCCGATTTTGACGACCTTGGTTCTTAGTATTGTGAGAAATTACTTATTTTATATTCTTTAGAACAAAAGCGATTTGGATGGTACTATGGTTTTGGAGTTGAGACTTGGATGGTCAGTGATGCCCAAAAGTAGCTCGAGATCGAGTGAGTTTTTAGATGTATCTTAGGTTTTTAAATTAAATGTAAATACGTGGGTTTTTTTCCTGTGAAGAATGATTAAACTCAATGGAGTTTTTGATATATATATATATATATATATATATATATATAAGTTGCTGACACAATAAGCTACCAGAAAGACTTGAAAAAGCACTGCTTAGGGAGGATGAAAAATTGAGGAGAGAAAAGTGGAGAGATAACATTTTAAGTGGTTGTTTGGTTGAGAGGGGGAGGGACAAAAAATGGTGGAACCTGGGTGTTTGTTCAAGATAGTTAAAAGAGAAACAAAATCATAATATTACAATAGTAACAAAATGAAAGAGATAGGAAGGATGAAAAAAGAAAAAGAAAAAAAAAAAGAGAAAAAAAAGAGAAAGAAATATGGAGGATAAAAAATTGAGGAGAGAAAAGTAGAGAGAGAGCATTTACTACACACCAAAATGCCAATAATTGTGAGAGAATTCATTATTGGAATAGCTAACAAGTCATCACACCCTTTAGTATTAGGTAGTACCTCTCGCTTTCATTATGTTACTATTATTATGTCTCTCTTGTAACTATCTTGAACAAAGACCCGTTCAAGATAGTTACAAGAGAGACAAAATAATAACATAATAATAGTAACATAATGAAAGAGAGAGGTACTACCTAATACTAAAGGGTGTGATGACTTGTTAGCTATTCCAATAATGAATTCTCTCACAATTATTGGCATTTTGGTGTGTAGTAACTTGTGTTTGCATTGCGGCACGTTGCGCGTTTGCGCCTTTTGGCTGGTTTTTTTTTTTTTTTTTAAGTTAGCATTGTTCACTGGTCATGAACAGTGATTTTAGGCCAATGAACAGTACATAACACTATAGCAACAGTAAAAAATTTATTTATTTTTATTTATTTTTTCAATTTTTAGCAAAATAAACGGTATCCAAATACATACTAATATGGTTTGATTAATTCTAAAATTACCGATGCAACGACAAACAAAATTCATGATTAATGATATAGATTACTATCTATCTCAATCTCACTCTCTCAGCTGTGCATGTACATGTATATGGCTAAAGTTACTCTCTTGGCTTCACCAAAATATGGCAGCAGCTCCCCTAAAAAAATGCTCTCAGCTCTCTCCTCGTTTTTGCACTCACAACCTACCTAAAATAAATTGGCCAAAACCTTTTTTTTTTTTTAAATGCCACACATTCTTTTTACTTTCATTATAAAACATCCAAGTTAAAAATAGAAAAAAAAAAAAAATCAAACACATGACATACCATGATTAATAGAGTATAAAGTAAAATACAAAAAATGAAATAGAAGGTTTGTATTTGCTAAAATCTCTTTTATTTTGTTCCTCTCTTAGCCCTTCCAAGTATTACACACCTACCCACTGCCATGCATTAGCACACCGATTAAGAAAAATTGTTCCCATGGCTTCATTGAGAAGATTGGCGTGGAATTCAGAATTTGAAGGGCATTCTCGAGGAAGCTTTAATTGCTAGAGCGATCAGGCCCCAATTGCTTGAGCAAACGAGAAGAATCGAAATCTTTGTCTGTTGCTCACAAACTGACCATGAATAGATTGCTCGAGCAGGATTTTGCTACCAGACTTGATTATTTGAATTAGGAATTACAACCTTTAATCTAAGTACATTGCCACAAATATTATTAACCAATTTAAGTTATAACATTGTTTAACTTATGACACAGGTGTGACCATTTGATTAGCAAAAACCTTTTGTTTCGACGACATGCGTGGCTCTGTCACATTTGGTGATGGGACTGAAGCTCCTTAAATGTGATGGGACTGAAGCTCCTTATAGCACCTAACTCATTGTCTTTTTTTTTTTTTTTTGGCGTAAGCTGACAAAAAAACTTGTGTTTTTAGTGGGACCCACCGATTTGACAATATCCAACCAATTTTCTTTCTCTCTCCATACTTTTCTTTTTTATTTTTCTCTCTCTTGCACGTTGTTGTAACGTTGTTTTTTTTTTTTTTTTTTTTTTAATCTTTCTTTTTTCTTTTTTCTTTTTTCTTTTTTCTTTTTTCTTTTCCTTTTGCTCCTGCACGCTGCCACTCTCTTCTTCTTCTCTTTATTTTTATTTTTCTCACTCTCTTGTTCTTTTTTTTGCCTTTTTTGTTTTTTTTTTTTGCTTTGTGTGTGTGTAAATATCCTAGTTGATGGGTTTCTCTTGTTTTTCTTTTTTCTGGGTTGGATGACCAGTGATTCAGTTGGATAGAATAGCCATTTGGCTTTTCTTTTGTCTGGGTTTTTCTTTTCTCTTGTCTCAACTAAAAAAATAGCAATTTGGCTTTGGTTCGATTGGGTTTGTATTCTCAAAAACACTTACATATATCAAACACTCAATTATATTTTTTCACTTAAAAAAAATATTATTAGAAACATGATACCAAATACATTTTTTGTATTAGGAGTATTTTAAACACATGTATTCACAACACTTTTTAAATTACGGTTTTCATATCATTTTGAACAACAATACTTGAAATATGTTACTGTTAGGTTTTAAAAGTTTAGAACAATTGGTAAATCGTGAACACAAACTTGTTTAGATATAGATCTTAAAGTCTATAGGTATTATTAAACAATAGTTAAGGTGATTCATATCAAGATTCAAAAACATACAAACTGCAAAAAGAGAAATTTGATATTAAACACATGTTTTCACAACACTTTTTAAATTACAATTTTTATATCATTTTGAACAACAATACTTGAAATATGCTACTGTTAGGTTTTAAAAGTTTAGAACAATTGACAAATCATGAACACAAACTTGTTCAGATATAGATCCTAAAATCTATAGGTATTATTAGACAATAGTCAAGGTAATTCATATCAAGATTCAAGAACATACAAGCTACAGAAAAAGGAATTTGAAATCTGCCTGGTTCAATCGATTGAGAAACAGGTTCGACCGATCGAGTATCGTATCTGCAGAATTTTAAGTTGGCCTAAATAGCAGTTCATACCCATTAAGGATTAGGGTTTTAGATCTACTTCTTCTAGTATATAAAAGGAACCCTAAGCACATTTTTATAATGTTTTTTAGATAGAGAAAAGTGTCTTCTTTGATATTTAGGGTTTTGTAACCACAAAGTTTTCTCATGTATTCTACCAGTGTTATTCCTTGAAGAATCTTAAGATCTGGTGTTGTAGAAACTGCTGCCTTCTCTAATCATCAAAGGTGCTAATGATCTAAACTTTCAAGAGTGGAATTGGAGTCACAAATAGGAGAGTTTGTATTGCTAAACCTTTGAGTGAGATCTTAAAGTCACAAACGTGGGTGTTTGTGTTTTGCAAGGCCAAAGAAAGAAGTAGTCCGTTGACTCGGAGCTATCTTGCGGTTGTGGTAGTAAGTTTTCTACTCGAGGTAACAATAGAATGTTAGTGGTCTAGCTTCTATTGTACAAACTTCAATTCTTTCATAGTGGATTTGCTTTTTACCTTGAGGATAGCTAAGTTAAATCCTCCCCAGGTTTTTTATCGGTTTGGTTTTCCTAGGTTATCAGATCTTTGTGTTCTTTATATTTTCTGCTGCTTTACATGATATGATTTACTTGTGTTAATCTAAATCTGAATAATTTACTTAAGTTAATCACTTGACTAGATAACTAGGTTAATCTATGTATATTTTAAGGGGTCTAAAAACTGTACAGCTACCAAACAGGCCCTTAAAGTCTTCCCATTGCATGATGTGGTTTGATTTGGGTTTTGATTCTCACCCATCCACTTTTTCATTTTATTTTTCATGTAAGTTTTTACGTGTTAAAACGTGGGCAACACCGTATCAATAGCTAGGCTTGTCCACGGGTCGGTTTGGGTCGGGTTTGTGCCCAACCTGAAACCGACTCGATAAGTTCGGGACTCTCATTTCTAGACCCACCGCCGACCGATGAACGGCATTGGTTCAGGTGGTTGGACCTTCTCAAATACCGGTCGGTCTTCGATCAGAGTTGAAAATTTTAAAATTATGCCAGATTTTGCCAGAAACCACCAAATTTGGTTGAGATTGGGCCGAATCTGCCGAGATCTGGCCGGATCTTAACGAGATCTAGGTGGATCTCGAAGAGAATAGGCTGAATCTTGACGAGATCTCGCCGGATCTCGACTAATTGGACAAAACGACTAGCGGAACACACCCATCGGTGGAGAAAAACTAATTTTTCAATGTACAAACAATCGGATTGGTTGAGATCTCGATTTTTATGCTCAAACTCGTCATCTGACCTGTCGGTACCGGGTTTTGGGGATGAAGACCTGCCGCCGACCATCACCAGCGTCGGGTAGGCCGGTTTTCTAGTTGGACACCCCTATCAATAGCGGATGTATGTGTGAAATAGTGTGCAAGGTTTTCAAACCCGGACTGGACCGGGCGGTCTAATTGGGTTAACCGGGAACTGGATTGAAATCTGGTTTTTTAGCATAGAGAACTGGGCATCCCTGCAAATTCTGTCAACTACCTAAACAAGGGTTAGACCACACGGTTCATGCATAACCGGTGGCATGAACCGTGCGGTCTAACCTCGGTTGAAGCATGCCTGTTAAATAAGAAAAATTCAGAGTGGTGGATCCAGTAAATCAGCTTGAGTTAATTGATATCTTGCAAAAACTTGGTTTATCATATCATTTTGAGGATGTGATAAATAAATTGTTGAAAAGCATATTCGATAATATTTCAAACAATGATACATTGGATAATTGGATAAAGAGGTTATGTCTGGTGCTGCTCTCAAATTTGATTAGGGTCCTAACACTCCCAAGACAACATGGGAGTAATGTTTCTGAAGGTAATAAAAGGAAGCCCTCTTCTTTTTTCACATTAAAAGAACAAAAAAGAGGTAGCTGTATATTTAAATATACTTTTGAGTTTAATGAATCCATCTTAAATAAGATTTGCATTCTTGACTGCAGAGGTTTTAGTAGTTTCATTGAGGTTTCTATTTTCCTCAATTGTATCTAATATAATGATCTTCTCTGCCTTTCATTGATTTAGGATGAGTTAAAAAAGAGGAGATATTCCCAAATCAATCCAATGTTATATGCATCAAACTGGAGTTTCTAAAGAAGTTGCACGTAATTACATACAATATTTGTGTGGTTTAACATGAAACAAGATGAATAAAGATCAAGTTTCAAAATCTCCCTTATCTAAGAACTTACCACCTTGGTATTTGTGAAATATATTTGTGTACAACCGTTTGCTATTTTTGAATCTCTACGATGTAAATTTTCGTTTTTTGTTTTACGGAGTATTTTAGCAGCAAACGATGGTCAAGTCTGAGACTGCTTGAGACCGAGACTGAGATGTGTGCATTTGGTTTAGGATGGAAAATAAAATTTATATCATTATTTAATTTATTTTTGTTATTATTTATGGGTCTTATTGTTAGAATCGACTCAATAGGTAATGTAATTGATGCAATCGTTTAAGGTCCTCAAATAAAAGAAGGCCCCACTTGTAAAAAAAAATTATATATAATATAATTATCTATATATTTTAATTAAAAAAAATTTAAGCACTTTTATTGGTCGATAAAATGCATTAAAAAGACTCCATTATATCTTAAAATGCAAAAATTTAAAAAAGAAAAAAAACAAAAATAGTCAAACTTTAGCTAACAAAATTAAATTTTAGGAGACAAAGTTATTAACTCATTTTTGAAATATGTTAAAATCAAAACCAATACCAGACAAACTCATTAATAATACAACATAATTATTTTAAAATATGCTAAAATAGAGATTATAAATTTCAAAAATAAAAGAAAAATCTCTTATCTCTCTACCTCTCTGACTCTTGGTCTATATTCTTACCTTTCTTTTCTTCAACTTCATCTCGATACTAGATCTTTTTTCATAAACTCAATCAGTCTAGTTTGAATTTTTTCTACCAGGGGTAATCTTCTTTAGCTCTTTTCCTCTCTGTCTTTTCGAAAATGAAAACTCAGAGTCTTCTATTTATTTAACTTAAATTATATATTTTTTAAAGTTTATTTCATTGATGGGAGTCCATTCATGGAACACGTTTTTTTGCAAGGATCCTTTTCTACTTTGGACATGTTTTTTGCTTTAAAACTTAGCCATAAGATGATAGTACGGTTCTTGTTGGCCTACTCCCATGAGTCACATTAACACTGCACTATGCAAAGAACCGTACTATCATCTTATGGATATGTTTTAAGCAAAAAAACATGTCCTAAGCAGCTTAACACGATTCCTTACCTTTTTATTTTTTTTCTTTTTGGTGAAACCTTTTTATTTTTTTTCATGAACATGGTTTCTCAGTTTATCTATTATTATAAATTATTATATCAATTAAAAATTTTATGTGTATCCTATTAACTTTTTTGTATTATAGTGATATTCATTTATTAAATCATGTATTAATGTAATTTTTATTTGTACAAGTTTAGACTTTAAAGTGGTCACGATTTTAAAAAAATTGTAATAATAAGGTTCTATTGTTTTACTATGTCATAAAAAAGATTAAGTGGATTAGCTATATTATCAATTGAAAAAAAAATGTTAGAGAAACTTAAATACAAAAACTTAATTAGTAATTTTACATATCAAAAAGCAAGAAAAATAGATTTTAAATAAAAAAATTTAATATATATATTATTTGATTAATATTTAAATATAAAAGGCTCCACTTAATATTTTCGCCTGACCCCAAAGTTGTTAAATCGGCCTTGTCTATTGCACTTTTTAATACTATTCATCTGCTCCTATTTCAACTAATTTTTATTTTTATTTTACAGTTTTTTTTATTTTTATTTTTATTTACAGTCCTTTTAATACTATTCATCCGCTAATTTAAAATAAGCGGTATTAGATTACACTTTAGACTTTCTCCAAACGATGGTGAAGTCTACCAAACGATGGTGATTCAAGCAACTATAAAAAGCATGGCTTTGTGGCAATTTCAGAGCAGACGGATCTTCACCTCCAACTCCAAAATCCAAATATTTCAACCATGTTTGCCCTGTTGTTCATGCTGTTTACCACCATCATCGCGCCACTAATTCCAACCCTTTCTTCACAACCACCACCACCACAACCTTGTCTTACTCCGCCTCCACCACCGACAATGCCAGCATTTGAGTTTTCTCCAACCCAACATTTTCCCCCATTTCCCCCTCGCCCTCCATCACTACGAGATGACTACATATGGCCTCCAAGTCAAACACAGCCAGTATCTGTGCGATTCGTGCTGGGGGGTATCTTGGCTTTAATAATATTAATTAGCTTAATCGTAGTGGCAATTTACATTCTCCGGCGAAAAGGGCCAAAAGGGGACCCAGGGGATCCAGGGAAGCCAGGCCCGAAAGGAGACACAGGGCCGAAAGGGGACAAGGGGGACAAAGGGGAGAAAGGGCCGAAAGGGGACAAAGGGGACCCAGGGCCGCCAGGACCGCCAGGGCCGCCAGCCTGCCAGTGTCGCCAGGGCTGCCAGTGCCGCCAGGGCTGCCAGTGCTACCACTGCTACCAGTTCTATGTTTGCTACTAGGAAAAGATAACAATAATTTTTTTTCCTATTTGTTTGGGTTTTTATATTTTTTTTCCCCAGTTTTTACCGTTTGGTTTGGTCTTGAGTATTTGGGTGTTGGAGTTTCTGTAATGGGTTTTTTTTTTTTTTTTTTTTTTTTTTTGGAATTTAGTTTTAGAGTGCTTATATTTGGGTGTTAGAAATGTTTATTTAATTATTTTTATCTCAGTTCTATTAATAATATCAAAATCCGAAATGGACCATACGGTCCGACCCGGTTAACAAAGAACTGCCTCTTGAAATGGTTTTTTAAACCCAAAACCCGCTCTGCACAAAAAATACAGTGAATTGTGTGAACCGCGGTTGAACTGCCCGGGTTTGAGAGCCGTAGCCGGTCTCGCGGGTTAAGCTGAAGCTAAAAAAAAAGAAGAAGAAGAAGAAGAAGATGGGGGCGTTGACGTTATGCCATTTTCTCCGTTTAACTCTGGCTTTTTATCTCTCATCCTCGCCACAAATCCGAAAATGCAATCCCAAAACACACCAAGTCCACAAAATAAAATAGAAATGTAAAGCACAAACCTTATCTTTACCCTGCTTCTTCTGCGTTTTCCAGTTTTCCTTCTTCTCCAATCTTCTATGTTTTCTTTATGCGTTTGTTCTTCTTGCTTGTTGTCGTTATTGTTTCCTTCTTTTGGAGCAGTTATACGTAGAGGGATTTCTATTTTTTTTATGAATGACTAGTGTTGGCTGCACGTTACGTGCTGCTCCAGTAGTGAAAAAATTAATAAATTTTGTGTATAAAATCTTAAATTTTAGCTCATTCAATTTGACTATATTAAAAAGGAAGTCTAAGAATACAACAAAATATCACAATATTTTCACAATATCTTCATTTTTAGGGTTCGAATAGATTTTTTTTTATTTTATTTGAGAGAAATGCTACATTCATAAAATTTTTTAAAATAAATTCTAAATGACAAGTTGTTATTGGTTTTAAACTGATAACATTGTTATTGTTATTCTCAAAACATTTTTTTTCAATTGTGATTAGTCACAATCTCATATTTTACTATTTTATTTCGACTTGTAAGAAATTGATACTTCAATATTTGTAAAAATATTATGAAATTTGTTGTGTCAGTATAACAATATATATGTCAGCTTACATAAATATTTAAAAGAAGAAAAAAAAAACACAAATTGATTACTGAGAAAAAAAAAGTTTAGGCACTATAGAAATTAATGTTAAAATGTTGTGGACTTAGCATTTTTTTATTTGATCTATAAGAAACTGAGATCTCAAAAATTGTAAAAATATTGTGATAATAATAAGTGTTATAACATTTTCTCAAAACATTTATTTTCAGTTGTAGTTGGTCACAATCTCATATTTTATTGTTTTATTTCGACTTGTAAGAAATTGACACGTCAATAATTGTGAAAATATTGTGAAATTTTTTGTATCAGTATAAAAATATATATGTCAGCTTACATAAACATTTCAAAAAAAAAAAAAAAAACACAAACCGATTACTGGGAAAAAAAAATCTTTAGGCACTATAGCTACAGTGCCAATTGAATAAACCAAAAGCACTATAGCTCTAGTGCTATCCATCAATAATAGCTTACCAATGATTTGTTATGAAATTAATGTTAAAATGTTGTGGACTTAGCATTTTTTTATTTGATATATAAGAAACTGAGATCTCAACAATTTTATTTGATATATAAGAAACTGAGATCTCCACAATTGTGAAAATATTGTGATAACAATAAGTGTTGTAACATTTTCTCAAAACATTTAATTTCAATTGTGGTTGGTCATAGTCTCATATTTTATTTTTTTATTTCGACTTGTAAGAAATTTATACCTTAATAATTGTGAAAATATTGTGAAATTTTTTGTGTCCATATAACAATATATATGTCAGCTTATATAAATATTTAAAAGGAAAAAAAAAAAACACAAACTGATTACGGGAAAAAAAAAAAAACTTTAGGCACTATAGAAATTAATGTTAAAATGTTGTGGACTTAGCATTTTTTTTATTTGATCTGTAAGAAACTGGGATATCAACAATTGTAAAAATATTGTGATAACAATAAGTGTTGTAACATTTTTTTCAAAACATTTTTTTCCAGTTGTGGTTGGCTACAGTCTCGTATTTTATTATTTTATTTCGACTTGTAAGAAATTGATATGTCAATAATTGTGAAAATATTGTGAAATTTGTTGTGTCAATATAATAATATAAATGTCAGCTTACATCAATATTTAAAAGAAAAAAAAAACACAAACCGATTACTGAAAAAAAAGTGACTAACTAAACCATAATTGTGAAAATATTGTGAAATTTATTGTGTCAGTATAACAATATAAATGTCAGCTTATATCAATATTTAAAAGAAAAAAAACACAAACCGATTACTGGAAAAAAAAAATGACTCACAAAAATGGGACTGTAGATGAACAGTGCCAAAACACTGGATGTACAGTGCGAAAGCACCATAGCGGCATTGTCAAAACATATATTTTCAGTTGTGGTTGGCTATAGTCTCATATTTTATTATTTTATTTCGACTTGTAAGAAATTGACACGTCAATAATTGTGAAAATATTGTGAAATTTGTTATGTCAGTATAACAATATAAATGTTAGTTTACATCAATATTTAAAAGAAAAAAAAACACAAACCGATTACTGATAAAAAAGACTAAGTAAGTTATAATTGTAAAAATATTGTGAAATTTATTGTGTCAGTATAACCGTATAAATGTTAGCTTACATCAATATTTAAAAGAAAAAAAAAACACAAACCGATTAATGAAAAAAAAAATGACTGATCAAAATGGCACTGTAAATGAACAGTGCAAAGGCACTGAATGCACAATGCTAAAGCACTGCAGTGGCATAGCTGCTTTTATATATAAGAAATTTGTTGTGTTAGTATAACAATATAAATGTCAGCTTACATCAATATTTAAATAAAAAAAACACAAACTGATTACTGGAAAAAAAAGTGACTAACTAAACCATAATTGTGAAAATATTGTGAAATTTGTTGTGTCAGTAAAACAATATAAATGTCAGCTTACATCAATATTTAAAAGAAAAACAAAAGCATAAACCGATTACAAAAAAAAAAATGACTCATGAAAATAGCACTAAAAATGAACAGTGAATAACACTGCATGAACAGTACAAAAACATTGTTATATAAAAATTTGTTGTGTCAATATAACAATATAAATGTCAGCTTACATCAATATTTAAAAAAAAAAAAAAAACACAAACCGATTACTGGAAAAAAAAAATGTGACTAACAAAACTATAATTGTGAAAATATTGTGAAATTTGTTGTGTCAGTATAACAATATAAATGTAAGCTCACAACAACATTTAAAAGAAAAAAACACACAAACGGAATACTGAAAAAAAAGGGACTCATGAAACAAAGGCACTGTTGCCGCTACAGTGCTGCATAGTGATTTACACTGGATGAACAGTGCCGAAGCACTATAGCGGCAATAAAAATTTTTTGTGTCAGTATAACAATATAAATGCAAGCTTACATCAATATTTAAAAAAAAAAAACACAAACCGATTACTGGAAAAAAAATGTGATTAACGAAATTATAATTGTAAAAATATTGTGAAATTTATTTTGTCAGTATAACAATATAAATGTCAACTCACAACAACATTTAAAAGAAAAAAAAACACAAATGGAATACTCTAGAAAAAAAAAAAGGACTTACGAAATGATGCACAGTGATTTACACTAGAGGAAATGTACTGAAGCAAAAAAAAAAAAAAAAAAAAAAAAAAAAAAAAAGACAAAACGCCTCACGAAACCAAAAAATTACTGTAGTTACATCGATTTTGCGCATTCGCACTTTTTTATATATATAGATATAGATAGAAAAGCATACTCGGGAGGACTGTTGTGCTCAGTGCATTAAAGTCTTCACCGCTCATGGCATTTATCATGAATTGAATAATTGGAAGTCTCTGTGTGTGTGTGTCATGTCCTTTCCTGTTGTTGTGTTTGTCTTGATACTGTGTCATGGTCGTTGTGGTGTTATTGTATAGTTTGATGCGTATGTAGCGGTGGTTGTGAAGTTATGTTGTCTGTAGTGTGTTGCTCTTTGAAGTCTCTGTTCTGTACTTTCAGTTTGCAATAAAATCCCTTTTAACGCAAAAAAAAAAAAAAAAAAAAAAAAAAAAAAAAAGAAAAAAGAAAGAAAGAAAGAATAATTGGCTTCTCTCTTCCACTAAAAAACAGAAGACCTTTTTTTTTTTGGCTAGCTGAAAGAGAAAAGGGTGGCTTAAATATCTCGTGCTGTTGTTTTCGTCGTACCAAACTGTCTTTTTATTTTATTAAAGCAAAAATTAACAAAAAAGAGAGTAAAAGAAAAAAAAAAATGATAGCCTTAATTAGATGGTACATAAATGCAAACAATTGCATGCCCAATCAACCAAGAATCTTATATAGCTTCATTTTAAGGCCTGTCACTATGAGTCTTCACTTTAGCGCTTCGGTGCATCTTCTCTTTTTCACTAAATTGCCAGCTACAGCAAGAACTCGCATCTCACATATAACAAACGGTAGATCAGTGTCGCGCCCCCCTAGTCCAGTCCAATATATGGCGGCCTAAAGAGATTCCAATTCAACTATTAAGCGTAAACGGGCCCCGCTTCTATTTTATAGTATCAAACCATGAAAAGAGGGCATCATCCAAAAGGGTGACTGTAAAAAATTTCACAATTATGTTACAGTAACATCTTACTTAAGTTGGAATTTTTTTAATTGTTTTTATTGTCTCTCTCCTTCTTTTTCATTAATATTTCTTATTCTTCTCCTCTCTCCTCTTTTTTAAAGTTGGGATATATTATATTTTATTTTATAGATATATTATTTTAAAGTGTTGATAAGGATGTCAATTTGAGTTAGTGTGTCAAATTCGTGTCGTATTGAGATAAGGGTATTTGACTAAATACCTCAACCTGAACTTGATCTATTTAACAATCATGTCATGATTCTTCAATTCTAATCTGACCTGTTAATGAAGCGGGTTGACATGACCCAATCCACTTAACATGCTTAATAAACAGGTCATGTTGGGTTGACACGAACGTGACACAACCCATTTCAACTTACTTAATATTAAATATAATGTCCATATTGAAATAAGTTCTTTACATCCCAAAAGTAATGCACACGCGCTTAATATTAAATATAACGTCCATATAGAAATAAGTTCTTTACATCCCAAAAGTAATGCATACGCTTCTAGTCTTCAACTCACCTTCAAAATAACATAGTTCAATAAAAATATAAATCCATCTAAAAATAAATTCTTTACACTCCATAAGAAGTGCATACATTTCAATCCAAATTCAAAATAATATAGTTTAACAAAAATATAACATTCACAGAACTTGCCAAATGCCAAATATCAATATTGAGAGAGTTGGTGCAAATAATAGACTAATCATGACCAGGGTTTATAAAGTTTTAATTTATAACTATATCACTTATAAATAAAATAACTTTTTAGATAATAAAATATAACATTTTTTGCAATCCCAGGTGTTAATGCTCTAGGGGACAACAAATAATTACCAACTTCCCATTTGGGACTACGATTATAATTGATGACGGAAACCCCATTTGAAAAAGGTTAGGATCCCATTGACGTGATGTAATGGATGGGACTGATCAAGAACTAAAGGCTCTAACATGGGAATACAGATTTAATCCATAGTTTTCAGAACCGGACCGAACTAGGAGGTCGGACCGTGAAAACTGAGAACCGGGATGAAAACTGGTTTTTTAAGCTTAAAAAACTGGATTTTTAGTTAATTCCGTGAACTCCTAAAACCGGGGTTGGACCGCAAGAACCGGTCGCAAGAACCGTGTGGTCCAACCCCTTAGCAAATTTTTTATTTTATTTTTATTTTTTTTATAAAAACAACTTAACACAATTTTATTAAATATATGCTTGAAAATCATTAAATTTTCCTCACATATATAGATATATTAGTCAATTTTGCTAGTTTTATAAATTTAATATCTATATTTAGCTTTAATTAATTATTAAATTAATTATGACGTTATCATGGTTCGACCCCAGTTTGACCTCGGTTCGACCTAAAAAACCTTGAACCTCTCCCTTTTACGGTTCAATGAACGGTCCAGGTTTGAAAACCTTGATTTAATCAAGCTTTGTATACGTCCTGATATAATTGATTTAAGTGGATGGTTCTTTAGTTATTCTGTTTTGCACAATTGGATGCGCAGAACTGTCTTTGTAATTTGGCAATGCAAAATTTAAAATTTATTATAAACAAAGACTTAAATTTGCATATTCCTAGTATTCTTAACCAGTTCTTTATTTTAAAAATTTGCAACCAAATGCTTTTTGAAAATTTATTTAACAAAGCATATAATCCACTACTAGCTTTGCTAAGGAATCACTTCAGGTTGATAAAACCTGGTATTGCTCCTTAAAACTAGTATGAAAATTTTAAGTTATAAGACCATTTTAAATAATAGTTTTTTTTCTTCCCTTTATGGAACAATATTCAAGTTTACATTAGGAAGCTAGAGATTTGGTCATGAGGGGCTATCTTAATTTATTATCACTTCCTCCCAAAACAAGGATATCTTAGTTTATTATTGATAGACATAAATGACAGCCTAACTAATTTTAAAGAGAAGAATACCGTATCAACAAAAATAAATTTATAAGAAGTTTAGGAGGAGATTTGAACCCAAGTTTTCTTCCATAGATATATTGGCCAATATTACAAAGCCACAAACTCTTGGCAACTACAAATAATCGTTTTAGATTTCTGGGAGTCAATTTGTATAAAGTTGAAAGTAAAAAAAAATAGTTTACAATTTTGCAATATTAATTTTTTGATGCGATACAATTTGCATTATTAGGATAGGATACGAATTTTAAAACTTAAAGGATAATGGATATGTATTTATTTTAAAAAGTGAGAAGTAAAATTATCTTTTTGTAATGAGTAATGTTAGTGTATGGACACAGATTTGGTCTTTAAGTCCAAATAGTGGATGAACTAGCTCAAATGGCCCAAAAACAATAAATTTGTAGAAAGTAGATAAAGAAAGCTAGGCTAGCCCGAATTAAACAATCAGTAGGATGAGTTTAGATGATTAGAAGTATGAAATAGATAAGTTTAACTTCAGAAAATTGTCCTCGGCTAATGTCTGAGGAGGTCAACTAGGGTATGTGTTTTCATAAGTTTGGTTCTTAGAGTCTACAGTGTTTCTTTATTGATTTTTCCCCGTCCCTTTCTTGGAGGATTTTGCACATTATATAGCCCTTGCGGGTCCATCTTGATCCTACATTTGTTGATCATCTGTATCCTTACTTGAGTACCCGCCACATCAGACACTGTTTGGTTTTCAGTGAGTTGTAGCAGCCAAGGCAGCCTTGTTCAGGGGTTTCTCCACATAAATATGGCCAGAAAAGTAGCTGCAGCGCATTCAATGCGGTGGACTTCCTTAGATACTTTTGGATTTCCTTATTTCTTGAGGGTTTTTGTGGCATGTTTCCATCACCGGGGCTTCCATGAAGATAACCCTCACAATTGGAATGCGTACCTGACCTGTATTTTTCATATCCGAGGATAAGTCACTCCTCGGATCACCCTCCATTCATCTTATACCCATGAGACTCTAGACTAGAATCTCCATACCTACTTACCCCTCTTTAGACCAATCGATGTCCTCGGATAAGGCCCAAGGTCCAATGGTATGATTTTGGGCCCTTATCCCCACAATTAGATTTACAAAAATCTTCATAATCTTTTTTTACAACTATTGATTTTTTTTTTAATAAACAGTAATACTAATTAGAACACACATGAAAATAATAATAATAGTTTTTTAAATCAAATTTATAATACATTACATAATCAGAGTACAACTACAAAAAGGCCTGACCTTTGTAGTTGTAGACTGAGATTATAAACAGCGGACACTGGACACTAGACACACAACCAATGTGGGATAAACATCCCTATTTTTTTTTTTGAGTAAACAGTATTACTTATTAGAACACACACAAGAAAATAGTAATAATAGTATTTTAAACTGGGCTTATAATATATTATATAACCAGAGTACAACTATAAAATGGTCTAACATTTATAGTTGTAGGCTGAGGTTATAAATAACGGACACTAGACACACACAACCAATATGGGATAAACATCCCTATTTTTTTGAGTAAATAGTAATACTTATTAGAACACGCACGGAAATAGTAATATAGTGTTTTAAACCGAGTTTATAATACATTACATAACCAGAGTACAACTACAAAAAGGTCTAACCTTTGTAGTTGTAGATTTTACAACTATTGACTTGTAGGTTGTGATCAGGGTAGCATTACTTTCACATAGATCACCATTGACTCCGCTTTGATTAGATTGTGAAAAATAAAATTTATGAAAAATTATATCTCTAGACTAATTGTTTTGTAATTTAAATTACGAGATATGAAAAAGTGAGAAATAAGAGACTTAATCCCAATCTTAACTGCCCAAGAAAATTATAATTATCTCGTGCATCATCTCTCACACAACACATGAATTCACAATTATGTTTAGCCTACTTATTATGAGAGAGATTACGCATATATCGAATGTACCAATATACCTTCCTCAAGATATTCCTTTTTAAAAAGAAAAAGAAGGAAAAAAAAAAAAAAACTTTGTTTTTACATTTTTTGCCATTTCTCTTTTCAGTTATTTATTTATTAAAGCCACCATTATCGACTTAATATTGCAGTGTTCTTTGGCTTAAATGAAAAGGGGGGAGGAGTACACATTTATTATGTTTAAAAATTTTTATATGTTGTTCAATATTTTTTCTTATATATAATATTGAACAACATATAATTTTTTTTTAAAATTACATGAGAATCAAGCCCATGTCATTTATTTCATGGATCTATTACATGTATCATCTATCTCACAACACGTGAATCTCACAATTTTATTTATCCTGCATATTATTAGAGAGAGTATATATATGCCAAATGTATACCTTCTCCGAAGAGAAAGAGAGTCCTTTAGCAAAAAAAAAAAAAAAAAAAAAACAAACAAACAAACAAAAAACAAAAACAAAAACAAAAACAAAATAAAAGAGAGGAAAATAAAATTTGTCTCTGCATTTTTTTTCCTTATTAAAGCTGCAATTAGCAGCTTAATATTGCAGTATTCTTTGATTTATACGAAAAGGTGGAGGGGGCGCATTAATTATTAAAACAAAAGTTATAAAATATTGGACAACATATAAAAGTTTTCAATTATTTTATATGGGAGTTTCAAAAAAAAAAATTATTTTATATGGGAGCCCATGATTATGAGATATGGTTTTTCCTCAAATTATTATGGAGGAATCTCGTGTAACTCATTTTGTGGCAATTTATAAGACTATCTACCTGTATTTTCTAAATAAGTCATAGATCATTAAAAAAATTATATGACTAAAAATACACATGAATAGTTTTTTCAATTGCCATCTAATGAATTGGAGGAAGTTATCGGAACCGAGTTGGTGGTAAACTTTTTCCATGACTACTCCGTTTTCCTTTACTTCTAGTTTTACCACACTACTAAACCATATTTAGGTGAGGTTGAGGGACAAAATAATTTGAAAATGACCAAGTAGGGTAATCCCATGTTGTGGTATGAATATACCATATCGTGGGGTTGATGAAAGTTGACTTTTAGTGGGCAAGTGACAAAAAGGGTGGGTTGTGTGTCAATAATGACGCGAAATTGGTTTTTCTCCATTTCCCATAGTGGGGGCTAGCTAGTTTTGGTTTCCATCTCTGCATGTTAATCCTATGCACATGTAGGCATTTGTGTGATCACTTTGCATCTTCCATGTGTTTTGGTTTGGGGCTTTGGGCCATACCCTTTTTGTCACTTTCGCTATATCCTTCCTTTTTTTTTTTCCTACACAATTATTATTATTATTTTGGGTAAATTTCACAAACCTATTTTGAGATTTTTGATAACACTAACTAAGTTTAAAACATTTTAAGATTTACCAATTTAGTCCTCAAAAGACGACTTTGTCCCTAAACATACAAACACCGTTAGTGATTCTCTATTCTCTCTCGTCCCTCTCTCTCGTTCTCACTCTCAAACCTCTCTCTTCTCTCTGGGCTTCAAATATTTGCAGGTGACAAAAACAAGTGCTATCCATTTTAAAATACACCTCCAGCCATTGCCTTAAAATACACCTTGCTTGCAAATATTTGATACTGACCAGAAGACTTCATTTTGAATATCTGTTAGGGCTATCCATTTTAAAGCCGAGGTATAGTGCTCCATCTAGTCTTTTGCCTACCCAAGGTCAAATTGATAAGACTCCAGACCAAAAACACACCAGCAAAAATTACAAAAAAAAAAAAAAAAAATCTCCTTCAAAACCAATATAAACCCTTAAAAAAAAACAAAACAAAACAAAAATTCAAGCCAAACAACACACACAAATCCCTCTGAGAATTCCCAATGAAATCTTCTTAAAATTCCAACAGAAATCCCAGAAAAAACAGCAAAAATCCATGTCAAACAACACATAAATCCCTTTGTAAATTCTCAATGAAATCTCCTAAAGACCCCAGTTTAACCCCCAAATACTAGCAAAAGTCTCAGCCAAACAACATAGGAAATCAACACAACCCCAATTGTCAACCTCATTAGAGAAACCAGAAAAAACACACCATATCACAAGATCGGCTTCATCTTCTCTTGAAGAAATAGTACCCAGATATTAAATCCAAATGCCATGTTACGATCCATAACGCTGCCGTAAAGAGGATGAGAAGGCAAGATCTAGTTCTGAAAGCTTGGATTTGCGTAAATACACATGAGCTTGGTTAGACCCTGAAATAAAAATTACGGCTAAATAGCTTTTATTCTAACTTATATCAAGTGCAGAATAAGAGTAAAAAGTGAAAACAACCGTTATCACTACCCTAAGCCATATTCATCAATTATCAACAATATAAAGTAAAGCTTAAGAGTAGGGAAGAGAGATGCAAACACAAGATAATACCAAGACATGTTATCGAAGAGGAAACCGAAGAACTCGGTGAAAAATCTCTCCGCGACCCTCTAAGTCGAAATCAATCCATTAGAGAATAAAGTTGAAGTACATGAATAACAAAAGACCCCCCAAGTCTAGTCTGCCCCATGTACTTGAGCCCTCCAAGCTCCTGCCACTAACTGGCTTCTTAGAATCTTGTCTTTTCTAGCTTTTCAGATCCCGTAATTCAGCTCAATTGCATCCGCCAATGAATGGCTCCTTCCAATGCTTTCAATAGCACCAAAATCTCATTTGACACTTAGAATGTGTGTAGTAAGTGTTTGGGCTGTCAACCTCTCAAGGAAATAGAGATGGAGAGGTAAGAGTTGAGGAAAATCACAAGGAAATGTGTAGATGATTGTGAGTATATCAATCTCTAACTCTCAAGTGTGTTTTCTCTCTGAAATGCGCTTCTTACAATTTGTGGGTAATGAGGGTATATATAGTGTAGATAAAAACTTTGTAAAGCAAAACATAACTTTTTGCCAAACAGAATGTTTCATGAGTACTTTGCGAGATGGCCTTTCCCGCAAGACACTCGTGAAAACCTCCAAGCTGGCATGATTCTTCATCTTCCAGTCATGTGTTCTACACCTGGCTCTTTTGTGGGTAAGCTTCTCGAGAGACACTCATAAAATCCACTTGTTTATCCTTTTAAGCTTGAGTTTTCACACTCTCTCACACCCATCCTTTACAATTAGAAACCACATACATACAAGGAAAATGATTGAAGAAATTACAATAAAATTTGGCATGGAATTAAAGCCAACATAAAATAGTTGTAAATTACAACTTTACAAGTTCGAACCACAACCACAACCACCGTGTGGGTTCCAATTTGAGAGAGAGGGGGAAATAGTCCATTGACGACGCTGATGGTATCAATCTTGCGGTGGGTATCAAGAAGACCTTGTGTGGTGGTGTTTCTAATGCTGGTGACCAAGCTTATGGGCTTCGCCGTGGCTGAGGTTCCGTTAGAGAGAGAGTTCTAAGAGGGAGAACTCAGAGAAAAAAGGGGGAGAGGAAAGAGACCAAAGAGAGAGAAAGAAGAGAAGATAAAAAAGTAATGGCTTTTTTTTTTTTTTTTTTTTTTTTTTTTTTTTTTTAAGTTTAGGGACAAAGTTGTCTTTTTGGTACCAAATTGATAGGTTTTAAAATATTTTGGATTTAATTAATATTATCACAAGCCTCATGATAGGTTTGAGAAATTTACCCATTATTTTTCTTCTTAATTTTAAAATGTAGTACTTCTTATTATTTTCTAAATTACGAGCACATTATCTTTTTGTCAAAGCACCACACGCAACTCAGTTTTGAGTTGTATGGAATGAGATGGCCCCCATTGCCTTTTGTTTTGCTAGCCTACTGCTAAAATGAATTATTGAGTTGGCATATGCTTAGCATGTCTCAATTCTCATGTCAAAATCTTCGTACGAGAAGGGGAAGTGTCCAAGAAATTTAAAAGTACTTGGACCCCATTTCTTTGTAATAAATTTACGATTTTTGATTATTTTTTCTTCTTTAAGAATCAAATATTTAATGGATTCACAAATGCAGTGAATCAAGCAGAAAATAATAGACACTTTGGTACAGAGGCATTCTATGCCTACATTATTCTGGGTCCTTTATTTTTTTGTTTGTTTACATTATTAACATTTTGGCCTTGACATATTTGGGTTTGGTTCTTACACTATTGTTGTACATTGCGTCGGGCATTGGGCTGTCAGTGACTGCCTCTCGTCAATGAGCTTGCAACTGAATTGAGATCCTAGGTATTGCACGGTGTGCAATGAGAAACTACACCCTGTTACGGGTGTATGTTTCTTTTCTCTCACAGCTGATGGGACCCACAGCTGATGGGTCCCACCAGCTTGTGAGTGGGAGGAAACATACACCCGTAACAGGGTGTAGTTTCTCGTGTGCAATAGCACAATTCTCAGCCATTAAGTCATTCAGTGGCTTTTGTGAAGTGTCAGCTCATCAATCCGCGTGAAAGGTTAAAAAAACCCCTAACTTGCTAAAATATTTTACAATATGTATCTTATTAATTCAAAAACAATCTCTCCCATAACAATTTAAAAAAAAACCTCTCAGTTATCCAGTTCAGGAAATTCTTAGCTAGTAATCATTAGTGCATTTTATCAAACAAAAGGAGTGCAGAAGGAATGAACACAAGAATATCTATAATGGATAGGAGAGGAGACTCAGAAGAAGATTTAAAAAAAAATTTATATATATATATATATATATATATATGAGACGGGTTTAAGTTACACCTGGTGTAACTCTTAGAGTTACATATTTTTTAAACTATTGGATTTAAGTATATCAAACGGTAAAAAAAATGCACTTATTAATGCTAATATTCTGATAAAGATCTCATTTATTATTCTTATTTATAACATTTCATACCTATCTCTAATCCTAAAAATATGTATATTTTTCTCTCTGCTCTCTCTTTCTCATCCACTACACGTTTCTCTCTCTTCCATTGCTCTTCCACCTCTATTTTCATAAAGTTCCACCTCCACAGCCACATAGAATCTAATGAATCAAAAACTCGAACTAATTAAACATAAGGTTGAAGCAAATAACTTAATCACAGGTTGTTGGTTTCTCAGCTTTACTAGGTGCTTGTTAGGCATTATTTCTACGAAATTAACAAATGTGCTTATGGTTGGCGTGATTGGGAGTCAATCAAACCTTTGATTTTGTATTGTAGCACTTGTTAGGTTATCTTTCAAATCTGAATGATGTGTTATGTAATAAACTTTTTCCCAAAACTCTTTAGTTTTTAATGCATTTCCTTTCTACCAAAAAAAAAAAAAAAAAAAAAAAAACTTGGTCATATTTTTTGTCACAGGCACAGCTTTTAAGTTAACTAGCCGTGAACCTGCGTGTTGCGCGTGATAATTATTTTTATGGTGATTATATTAATTTTTTTTTTACAATTTAAACTAATCTAATAATGAGTAATGTATTTTGTAATTATATTTTATTTATTATAGGAACAATCATAAATGTAATATAAGAACAATCCAAAACACTAAGAAAACGTAAACTAAAAAATATTAATAAAACTTAACAATGATTAATTGAACCAATATTAGGATAAAATTTTGTTTTTGATAATCTATTAAGGTTAATTTTTTTTTTGGTAGAAATTATAATTTCGGCCACCCAAAACATATTATCAAATAAACAATTATTAGCAAAATATAAGAATTAAATTTATATACATGCATTGTTATAAAATAATAATAATAATTAAAATCAAATTGCAAAAGTTAAAATTTGTTACCTATCCGATTATTTTCCTTTGGCTAACCTTTACTTTTCTTTAAATGAATGACATTATAGAGTACTTCTAATACAACTATTAAGAGTACTTTGTCCACCACAAAGGATTAGAAAATAAACAAAAATTAGTAAAATCTCATAATTTAACATCTAAATTGAGCACTATAAAAAATCATGATATGTAACAGAATAAATACAAAATTATCCAAATGATGTTATGCAATAGAATAATATTATATTTTTATATGCTATATTTAATTCTTTAGAACGCAATAGAATAACATTTAACAATCAAAGAAAAAAAGAAAAAAAGAAAAACAACAACAACAACAATTTAAAAAACAAAACTAAATAGCATTAACCCAAAATAGAGTTTTAAAGAATATAAAAAAGTATCAACCTAAATTAGAGATGCAAGAAAAATAAAAAAAAAATCACCAAAAATGAGAGAGAGAGAGAGAGAGAGAGAGAGAGAGAGAGAGAGAAAACCTTTTTTTTTTATTTTTTTTTTTGGAGAGGAAAAACTATGCATAGAATAGAAGAGAAGAGATAATGACAAATTTATGGTAAGAGAATGTGAATAAGAACAGATAAAAATAAAGGAAGATAAAGGGAAAGAGGAAGAATGATATTAATATAGAGGGTAACGGGGAGATGAAAAGGTAAGGGAGGGAGAAAATTAAAAAAAAAAAAAAATCCTAAAGCTTGAAAGGCTTCAACATTTGTTTTTTTTTTTTTCTTCCTTTAAGCTGAAAAGACTCACACAAAACTCTAAAGCTGAACTAAAAAGGTTTTGGGTTGGGCTTGATAGTGGAACTAAATAAATAAGAGATGGACTGGATTAATTATATAAATTTATTATAGGGTAATAGCGGAAGTAAATAAATAAGTAGTGAGTCGTATTTATTATAAGGTGATAGTGGAAGTAAATAAATAAGTAGTATGCTGCATTTATAAGGCTGAAAATGGTAAAAGCCATTTAAAAATGTAGGACAAATTATATTAAAAAAAAAGAAAAACATGGCAGTTGATGTGGCGCAATGTGAAAGCAGTAGCATTAAACGCTACGTTTCAACTTTTAGTAATATATAGATGAGTAAGAAAATGACAAATAGTTTTGTCAAATAATTGAAATTGCGTCAGTGCTTTCATTGCAATAAGACTTATCCAAATGAAAACCAATAAGACAACTCTAGATCTACAGTTCTACCCCTAATAGCAACTAGCTTGAATCTTAAATGTTGCAAAGTGAAACTTGACTTCTTTGCCTGCATCCCTATTTTCCTAAGGCCCTAATAAGTCCATAGCATCAACTGCTCCACTGACTAGTCCAGTAGTCCAGTAGTCCTAATCACCAGGGTTCAAGTTATACCTGGTGTAATTCTATAAGAGTTATGCATTTATTGTACCGTAGATTTCTAATAGATCCAATGGTTGGAAAAATAGTATTAAATGATTATTTTGCTTCTCTTCCTTATTTATGACAAATTAATTCTATCCTTTTTTCTCTCTCTTTCTTACCCAATATAAAAAGAAATTCTCTTCTTCTTTCTCTCACCTATTTTCTCTCTCTTGCTTACCCAATAAAAAAGAAAATTCTCTGCTTCTTTGCCTCACCGTAATCTAAGTAGAGGAAGAAAAGATAAAACAAAATGATTTTTTTATGAATTAAAAAAATTACCGAATTAAGAAGTTTAACCAAAGCTTTGCAAGAAAATAAATCCCATGAGGTTTTTTAAGCTTTAATTTTGAGATATTTTTTCCCCGTTTAGGAGACTTGGTTAATTGGTTTTGAAGTAGAAATATAAGTATGATGTTTGAGTTATGTTTTGTATGAGGCTTTGCCTTGTCTCTGTGGCTGTCACCTCTATCCATAAAGTTTTCTATCATTTTTTTTAAGAGAGTATTTGAATTAGGAGATCAGAAAACTGAAACCTCAAAACCAATTGAAACACAAAACAAGTCTAACAAAGAAGAAAAAACGTTGTCTAACAACAGAAATTTAGGAAGAAAGGGACACCATTAAACAAAATTCAATATCTAAGGTTGGCGGTCGCTTTGTCATATCTAAGATCTAAGGGATTTTGACAACTTATATAATGCAAGAAGAGAGTTTTTTAAGTGATGATTAGTCGAATATGTGACATTCTAAAAAATGTTTTCATTTTGCTGTATTAAACTTGTTTTTGGTTGAACACAGAAACCTTTTCCATTGACCTGCATTTTCCATCATAGAAGAAATGTTGTCTAACAAAAATTTTAGAAGAAAGGGACACCATTAAAAAAAATCTAATGAGATCTATGGAAAGTAATAAATGAGGATAGAGAAAAACTATTATTAATTAGGTAAATAAGTGGAAAGGAATAATCATTTAATGCTATTTTTTCAACCGTTGGATCTATTAGAAATCTACAGTACAGAAAAGATGTAACTCTATAAGAGTTACACCAAGTGTAACTTGAACCCATCTATACATATATCTTTGTTACAAATACCAAGAAGTGTCAGTTAAGTTACATGGTTCTTAGTTAAAAAAAGACATTGTTAAACGTGAAATTTGGTATAAAATAGCTATTGAATCGTAAGAGTGATTCCATCTTAATTTCTAGGTTTGTGGGCAATATCTTCATGTACTCATGTGCCTCTATTAGAAGAGTAATGTTAGAAATATAATACATAAATCTTACAAATTAATGTATCATGAATCACAAATTTTGCTAAATAAATCTTATATTGTTCATGTGATACCAAATTGATATACAGTAGCATTAATATTTTTTTTTTCCATTAGAATCCATTTACCTTAGGTAGGCATTTGTTAAAACAAGATTGCACGCAGCCTTGATGCCCCCCAAAGGGGAACAGACCACTCCAAAATATATGGCCCTGTGAAAAAAACATGGCTCCATTCACCTTAACGTTTGTGCATTTCAGGAAAAAAAAAATTGTATTACAAATTTACAATAAGTGGGAACAAGGGATTTAAACCCAAGATCTCTCCCTAGAGAGAGTTAGACAAGACAATTGAACTAGATGCTCTTGGCTTTTATATTTCTGTATTTTTTTTTGCTAAATGATTAAGCTTTTTTTTATAATTCAAACAAAGAATGATACAATTCTACAAGAGATTTTTCCTGAAGGGCTTCTACATTTCAGTATAAGTCGTAGTGTAATACAACCTATGTTCCTTATATCCTTGATCGGACTTTCTCTATGAGTTCTCTTCTCAAGATCTTTCCTACAGCTGACCTTGGGACACTGTGTTGGGTATATACGTGTGAGTGAAGTTCCACATTAAATAATGATGAGAAGAATGAGTAGTTAATATAACATAATTGAGTATATACTCATTGGACTTAGGTGTTTTGGATTAAATTGTGTTTTTATATATTTTATATTAATCACTCAAGGAAAGCTTCCTAAGGTGTTTATCTCCCCAACAAATGGTATCAAAGCCTATGGAGATGGGGGGCAAAGGTAGCAAGGTTATCGAGATTCCTTTCATAGTTGGAGCAGGAACGGGGTGTGTGTACTTGGTATATTGCACCAAGTAAGCCCATAAAGCCCACACAAATGATCTTAGAGAAGAATGATTGAATTTCAAGCAAAGGAATGTTTGAGCCTCTTCATCAGTTGTTAGCAATACACGTTCATTCACGAAACATGGTGACAAACTTAATTTAGGCAAGCATCATGAGCAGCAAAAGATATCACAAATTGGCTTTTTCTTGAACAGATGAAAGGAATCATAGAATTTGAACCAGAGCATCTACTATTTGATGGCAATGCTTTATCTCCAGGCCAACACGCCTGTGTAGAGTACACATTAACTAGCAAATATGAAATATCATATATTAGGTTTTGGGACATTTACTTTTGAATTAAGAATTTTGCTGGCCAGGACTTTACACCAAATGACGCTAATTAAAGAGAGACTGCATGGTTCTGGTTCCATAAATCCAAGATGATGCACTAAGGGCCTCATAGTCATAGAAGCATGAGGCATATCCCACTATATATCAACGGAACAATTTTTCGTTAAGACTTTTGCAATTGTAATTACCATTGAGGTTCTCACAAAATGACCTTATTTTTTGAAAGGTAAACATTAAATAGACAAGTGATTTCTGAATGGATGAATTCCATACTGAAATGACTATTTATTTAAAAAGGTATACTGCCAATGCTGCAATTGATATTGAGAGCTCACTTAGTGTGTAAAACATTAGTAAATGTTCAGACCTCCAATTACAAAATAACCAACACAAGCTTATACTCAAACAATATATGTGCGAAATGATAAATATAAGCTATACCCAAACATGCCAACTACTCTAAGGGTGAGTTTGTTTCCGCTTTTTGGGAAAGGGCTTTTTGAAAAAATGGCTTTTTTAAAAAGTGCAGTATGAAAAAGTGCTTTTTTAAAAAGTTGAGTATTTGGTAAAAGCTATTAAAAAGTGCTTTTTAAAAAAGCTGAGTGTTTGGCTAGCACTTATGAAAGTGGCAGTTTGAGGGGTAAATTATTAAAAAGGATAATGTCTATATAAAGAAAATTCTTTGTTTTAATTACCTCTTTTAATGCAAGTTATGGACACAATATTTTCACAAAAATTTCACAATAAAGTCTATATAACAAGTTGTTAATGGTAGGAAAAAAAATGTCACTAGTAGATCTAAATAAGAACTAATAACAACTTACTATGTAAGTTTTATTATGAAATTGTTATAAAAATATTCTGTCAATAATACTATTTTTTTTCTAAAGAAAAATAGTACTAACTTAAAAAGTTTAGAGATATAATAAAATGTCACAACAATATTAATTTAAAATTAATCTTTGTAAAATAAAATTCTATTAACACTTATTTTTTAAATGAGTTGTTCTAGTACCCAAAATTTTTTCTCTACCACATACCCTGTAACATCACAATTATGAAAAAAAAAAAGTTGTAAAATAATGTGGGTTCCTACTCCTATATTTTCTTCCCGTTGCTTTACCCAAACCCAAAAACTCTTTTTTTTTTTCTTCCACTTTTTTCTCATCCACACGTTCACTTTATCCTCATCTTCTTATCTTCCTTTTCTTTTACTTTCCTCCACACAAAAGCCCCACACACACACACACACACACACACACACAAGTCTGAGATGAGATGTTGCAGCACAGAAGAAGAAGAAGCAGCACCGCAGCACAGCAGCACAGCAGAGCAGAGCAGCACAGCACAGCATAGCAGCACAGTAAATCAAAAAAAAAAAAAAAAAATAGAGAAGAGAAGAGGAAGAAGCGGCACAGAAAAAGAAACCCAGCAGCACAGAAGAAGAAGAAGAAGAAGAAGAAGAAGAAGATGAGATGCCGCAGCACAGCAGCATAGAGGAGCAGAAAAAAAAAAAACTATGGGCAATTTAGGAAAAAAAAAACCCACCAACGGTAATATTTGTTTTGAGAAAACGTGTTTGTGCGTTTTGCAAAATGGAGCTCAGAGCTCCATTTTGCAAAAACACGTTTTCTTCACAAATTCAAAACGAAGCTTTTTGTAAAAAGCTACGTTTTGAAACTTACCAAACAGGCTTTTTGGATTGGAGGTTTCAAAACGGGCGTTTTGGGGCTGAAAAAGTGGAAACAAACAGGCACTAAGCCATAAGCCATAATTTAATCATAACACAGCAGTGATTAAAAGCAAAGAGTAAGAGATAGAGAGAAGCAAACGCAAGATAATACCGGCACGTGTTATTGAAGAGGAAATCGAAGAACTCGGCAAAAAACCTCTCCGTCGCTCTCTAAGTGGTAAAATGATTTTCTAGAAAATCAGTTGGGATACATGAATAGCAATAGACCCTTCAAGCCTGATCTATCCAATGCGCTTAAGCCTTCCAAGCTTATTGCTCCAATAGGGTTATGCCTAACCTTGTATTTTCTAACTTACCGAATCCTGCAATTAGTCCATTGCATTAACCAAAATGAACTGGTTCTCTCTTAAACTGCATCCCAAACACCAATAACCTTCCCGGTGCTCTGAATGTGGTGAGGTAGGAATTTGGCTTAAGGTCCTCTCAAGGGTATGACAATGGAGAGGGTGGGAGTAGAGGAATTTGGAGAATCAAAGGTATAAAATTGTGGATGAATCAATCTTGTTGTTCTTTAGGGTTTATCTCTCAAAATTCTCTTTGGAAACTCTCTGCATTTCGTGGGTATAACAGTATTTATAGTAGAGTATGAGAAGGAATGTGAAAAGTCTTTTTTCTGTAAAATAGAGTGCATTGGCTAGTCACTTGCGATCGGGACAAGTCGCGAGTTCCAATCGCCAATTAATAGAATGACCAAATTGTAATTTTTTTCATTCTATTAAAATATAAGCTATACCCAAACATGCCAACTACTCTAAGCCATAAGCCATAATTTAATCATAACACAGCAGTGATTAAAAGCAAAGAGTAAGGGATAGAGAGAAGCAAACGCAAGATAACATCGGCACGTGTTATCGAAGAGGAAACCGAAGAACTCAGCGAAAAACCTCTCCATCGCTCTCCAAGTGGTAAAATGATTTTCTAGAAAATCAGTTGGGATACATGAATAGCAATAGACCCTCCAAGCCTGATCTATCCAATGCGCTTAAGCCTTCTAAGCTTATTGCTCCAATAGGGTTATGTGTAACCTTGTATTCTCTAACTTACCGAATCCTGCAATTAGTCTATTGCATTAACCAAAATGAATTGGTTCTCTCTTAAACTGCATCCCAAACACCAATAACCTTCCCATTGCTCTGAATGTGGTGAGGTAAGAATTTGGCTTAATATCCTCTCAAGGGTATGACAATGGAGAGGGTGGGAGTAGAGGAATTTGGAGAATCAAAGGTATAAAATTGTGGATGAATCAATCTTGTTGTTCTTTAGGGTTTATCTCTCAAAAGTCTCTTTGGAAACTCTCTGCATTTCGTGGATATAAGAGTATTTATAGTAGAGTATGAGAAGGAATGTGAAAAGTCTTTTTTCTGTAAAATAGAGTGCATTGGCTAGTCACTTGCGATCGGGACAAGTCGCGAGTTCCAATCGCCAGTTAATAGAATGACCAAATTGTAATTTTTGTCTTGTAGTGATCCAGCTATCCTGATCCTTCAACTTTCTGCATACTTCACACGTGTGTTGGATTCTAATGAGTCACCACTTGCGAGTCAATCGTGAGGTCCAGTCGTGAGAAACCTTTTGATGCACACACTTGATCATTCTTCACACTCTAAATGCTGAATTACAAGCAAATTTGACACGGAATAAAGCTAACACATAGTTGAATAAATTCAACCTTACAAATATCATCCAAATAATTACTGTGTGCTTGAGTTATTCAAGATCAAATCAATCATTGAAAAAGGTTGGTTTTTTCGCCCTTCCTAATTCCTTCATACTGAATGATGCTTTGCAGACCCTTTACCTGCTTTGCAATAAATTTCTGAATGTCTACTTCTGTTAGCAAGCTGTTTGGCGAGTGCACAACATGTGCAATTGGGATCTCAACATCTTTGGCATCAGGGAATCTACAAAATCAAGATTGAAATTAAACTGTAATGCAGTGATTCAAAGATAAGGCAACAGATGGACATTTAAAACTGCTTATAGAGCATGGGGAAAATAATAACACTTACGGGATCACAACAGCATCTAATATTTTAGTGTGAGAAATCAGCAGCCCTTCAAGCTCGGCCTGTGCCACCAAACAATAGTCAAGTGCAAATATAGAACTTAAATACAAAATTAGAGTTAAGTTGTAAAATATGAGATATTAGAAGTATAAGAGAGGAAATAATAGTGGAGGGAGAAGGTTTTGAGAAAAGGTTTTAGGGCTTAATCAACCAATTGAAAACTAATCAGATGACTGTTGACATGGTGACAAATCGTCCGTAGAGCGAGTTATATAGCACTTTGGGTTTTTTTTTTTTTTTTTTTTTTTTTTTTTTTTTTTTTTTTTTTTTTTTTTTGGCTTAGAAAAAAGAATAGCTATATCAAATGAATGAAGCAGAGAACAATAGTGCTAATTTTGCAGGTCAGCTAATTTTCATTACTACTAAAAATACATAACATGATCGGGAGGCTCATGGATCATTCACTCACAGGGGGAAGAACATATGTATTCTCCCCAGTAATGCTATATGAGCAAATGTAAAGCTATCCAAAAGTCAGATGCCTGCACTAGTGCACTGTTAGTTCCTCATTGTCAACAGAAATTCTAAAAGAAACAGATAGCTTTTATCCTCTCACAAGAAATGGTTAGTAAGATTACATACACCTGAACTTTTAACAATCAACTAAGGATAAATCACCTGAAAGCCATAAGGCTTTATGAACTCCATAACTCGGTCCACAGCAAATAATTGTCCCTCTTCATTAAAATATCCAATAGCTATATTGTTAGCTTTGTGGCTTTTGGATTTTTGAAATAACCATGAAAGGATTTTAAGATGCTGTATGAATCATACTAGCAAAATATAATCATAAGGAAAAAAAAAAAAGTAATAAACTTTGTAATCAACACGACTGATGTTATCTTCTCTTCTCCTCTCCTTCTCCATCTTTATAATTAATTAGTTCTTTATTTTGGGCTGGGACATTTGAGTTCTTACTAGAGTTTTGAGTTCAAGGGCTAGGGAAGACTTCAAGGAGGGTCTGTGGTCCAGTCTCCAGATTACCTTACCACTAAAAGTTTAAAACCTGTAATGCCAACTTCTTTTAAATGAAGTTAACGTCCATCAGAACTTTCAAACAACTGCATCACATAATAATAATAATAATAATAAAATTAATAATTGTGTTAAACCATCTTCATACATTTCATAAAAGAGTACGGATGAACTTGAGCATATGAATCTAAACGATAACATTTGTTAGTGTGTAGCTTAGACTAGATTAGCCCATTGGGCTTGGCCCAGTATATTGTACTTGTAGTTTACTTATATTGCTTGTACTGCACACATATCTAGTCTATATAAGGTTCTCTATTGTACATTGTTATTTACATATCAATATATAGACTATTCAGTCCTTCTCTCATTTTATATTGTTAATATGGTATCAGAGCCTTTCCTCTGACTCTCTGGTTCCTGTGGACATCTCCGGCGCTCTTCTGCTGCCCTCGCCTTCATCCAGAAGTTACTTCCAAAAGCGAGTCACCTCCGTCACGCCCACAGCCCCAAGAACACTTGGATTTCGTCAGTTCTGTTGATCAAACCGCCAAAGTCAAGGCATAGATTGATACATCTGACAATCCCGAGCAAAACCCAACCAAGAACTGCTAGAAATTAACTCTCACGCACTCACACGCGCTGTCTGAAGTTTCTGCCTCACGAGCACGCGCCTCCATGATCTTGCACGCGCCTCCATGTGCCGTCTATCTCCCATACGCGCCACACGCGCCGGAACTTAGCCGTCACGCGCTTACGCGCGCCTTACGCGCTAGAACGTATCGCGGCTTGCCACGTCAGCCCTAGAGTGACATCACACTGCCATGTCAGCATACCACGTCAGCACACGTCAGCCGTTGACTGTTGACCGTTAACCGTTGACTGTTGACTTTGACCGTTGACTTTGACTAAAGTTAAAAAATTTTCAACATGGCTTGTCTTGCTCAATTTTTCGCGTAGATTCCGATTTTGGGCTCCATTTCTTCATTTGATGTTTCTAAATTCCATTTTTTGGTCATTTTCTTCATTATGGCTCAACAAAACGAATGAGATATCATCCGTCCTATCACCATTATGCTGGATGGTCCTATTAGCTATCATGCATGGTCTTAGAATATGACTGTCTTTCTCAAGGGTCGTAAACTGTGGAGGTATGTGACTAGTTCAATTCCTAAGCCAGTACCAAAACCTCAGTCCAAAGCCACAGCTACTGAAGATGCCTCTAAGACTGTTGTTACAGTGGATGATTATGAAGAACGCCTAGAGGAATGAGAGAGTATTCAAAGTAAGATCTTGTCTTAGTTTATCAATACCTCTATTCCCTCCATTCATAATCTTCTTCCTTGTCTTGAGACTGCTGAGGCTGCTTGGAAATTTCTGGCTGATCGCTATAATTGCACTAATGATTCAAGCTTGGAGTTCCACATTGAATCAAAGCTCTATCAAATGAGACAAGAGCCAGGTCAGTCTATTTCTAATTTTTATTCTCAGACTTCTACTATGTGGGAACAACTCTCTGCTGCAGATCTTCCACTAATGTGTTTCAAGGACATTGAGCTCTTTGTCAAATATCGAGATCGTCGTAAATTTATGCACTTCATGATGGGTTTACATGAAGATTTTGAGCCTACTAGGGCTTCTTTGCTTAGCCGGTCTCCTATTCCTTCTCTTGATGCTGCAGTCAAGGAGCTCATTTCTGAGGAGAACTGTCAACCTACTCATCACATGTCATCATCTGATCATGTATTGGCTACACCATCTCCACAGCTTCCCATTGCTGCATTCACTGCTCCTCCACGAATAAACTCTGGGCGTCCCACCTCTCAGTCTTCCAAAGGTACTCGCTACGAGTTTTGCCATGCCAAAGGCCATGACATCTCAGTTTGTCGCAAACTGCAGAAATTTATGCAAGAGCAGAATAAAGCTTCTCTTCCTCGGGCAGCTGCTGTATGTTCTTTAGATTCCTTTGTTCCTACAGGTCCATCTTTGGCTTCCTCACCTACTACGGCTGATATTGAGGTAATAGTTCAACAGGTTTTATCCCGAACTTCCACTGCCCTTTCTGTCACCTTAGGTAAACAATCTTGGTTTTTTGATACTGCATGTTGTAACCATATGACTCCTGATGAATCCTAATTTTTTGATAAGGCACCCTTAGAACACCCTATCACCATTTACACTACTGATGGAACTCCTATGCCTGTTAGTCATAAAGGAACAATCTCTTCTCCTTGTTTATCCCTTAATGACACTTTTCATATCCCAAAGTTGTCCCTCAATTTGCTTTCTGTTGGACAACTTTGTGAATTAGACATAGATCTTCTATTTACTAATCATGGTGTGGATGTGTAGGATCCCCGGATGAGTCAAATGCTTGGGACAGGTCGTAAGGTTGGTCGTATGTTTGAGAGAAGGACTGAATAGTCTGTATATTGATGTGTAAATAACAATGTACAATAAAGAGCCTTATATAGGCTAGGTATGTGTGCAGTACAAGCAATATGAGTAAACTACAAGTACAATATACTGGGAAAAACCCAATGGGCTAATCTAGTCTGAGCTATACACTAACATCCCCCCTCAAACTTGAGGTGGCAAGGACAAAGCCAACTGGAGTTTGGATATAAGATCTCGAAGACGACCAGGCGGGTGAGTCTTGGTGAAGATATCAGCAGGCTGATCAGCAGAGGAGATGGAGAACAACTTGAAATTGCCTTTCTTAAGATGCTGGCGAGTGATGTGGTAGTCGATCTCAATGTGCTTGGTGCGTTCATGAAAGACATCATTGTGAGTAATGTAGATAGCACTACAATTGTCACAATAGAAAGGAGTGGCAGTGGGCTGTAGAGCATCCATGTCAGCCAGGAGCCTGCGAAGCCAGACAAGCTCGCAAGTGGTGTCGGCAAGAGCACGATACTCAGCCTCAGTACTGGAACGGGAAACCACATCCTGCTTCTTGCTACGCCACGAGACAAGAGAAGTACCCAACAGGAAACAGAAACATGTGATAGAGCATTGATCAGTCGGATCACCTGCCCAGTCCGCATATGAATAAGCATGAAGCTTGAGAGAAGACCGAGGAGTAGTGGAGACCATGATAAAGTGTGCCCTTGACATATCGGAGAATCCGAAAAATGGCAGCATAGTGGACAGAATGAGGGGCATCCATGAACTTACTAACCATACCCACGACATGTGAAATATCTGGACGAGTAACGGTGAGATAGATCAGACTACCAACTGTCAATAGCGAGTAGCATCAGATAAAGGTTCACCATCCAAGGGTGTGAGCTTGGCATTATATTCCAAGGGAGTGGAAATAGTCTTGTTGTCGGTGATACTGGCTTTGGAGAGAAGATCAGAAGCATATTTTGCTTGGGAAAGATAGTATCCATCAGAGGATGAGGTAACCTCAAGCCCAAGAAAGTAGCTGAGAGTGCCTAGATCTTTCATCTCTAAATGCTGACTAAGGAAGTGCTTAAGAGAGCGGATACCTGTAGAATCATCTCCAGTAATAATCATATCATCAACATAAAGAAGAATAAGAGTGATACCAGCAGAGGGTCTTTCGACAAAGAGGGCAGTGTCATGAGGACTCGAAGTGAAACCCTGTTGAGCAAAAACAGAGCTAAACTTTTCAAACCAAGCTCGAGGAGCCTGCTTGAGGCCATAAAGAGCATGGCGAAGGCGACAAACTTGACTACCTGAGTGTGGATAGCCAGAGGGTGGTTGCATGTACACTTCTTCTTGGAGGTCTCCATTGAGGAAAGCATTCTTCACATCCATTTGATACAGAGGCCAGCGGCGAACAGCAGCCACAGCAATGAGACATCTGACAGATGTAAGGCGAGCAACAGGAGCAAATGTTTCCTCATAGTCAATGCCATACTCCTGAGTAAAGCCCTTGGCAACAAGGCGAACCTTGTATCGTTCAATAGATCCATTAGCCTTGGTCTTGATCTTGTAAACTTACCTACAACCTACTACAGACTGACCAGGAGGCAAATCAACCATATCCCAAATGTGATTTTTATGAAGGGCATCTAGTTCTTCGTTCATAGCAAGCTGCCAAAGAGGGTCAGTATGGGCCTCACGATAGGTGTGAGGTTCATAGAGGGTGGCAAGGGCAAAAGAGCAGTGATAATCAGTGAGATAATGGGGAGGAATGCTTACCCGAGTGGAACGACGAAGTTCAGGACCAACAGGAGACTCAGAAGAGGGTGGTGCCATAGGATCCAAGTTAGGCGGGTCAGAAGCCGGGGACAAAGCTGGAGATGAGTCGTCTGGAGAGGCAGCCGATGTCGAAGAATCCTCCACAAGTTCGGGATAGTGAGGGAGGAAAAGATCAGTAAAAATGGGTGACTTTGAGGAAGAGGATGCAGGCAACTGCTGAAGACTCGTGAAAGGACGATGTTCCCAAAACTCAACATGACGGGAGACACGAAGGCGACGAGAAATGGGATCATAACAGCGAAACCCTTTTTGAGATACACCATAACTAAGGAAACAACAGAGACGAGCACGAGGTTGGAGCTTTGTTCGTTCATGAGGAGGAAGAGAAACAAAGCAAGCACAACCAAAAACCCGAAGAGAGGAGTAGTCAGGAGTTTAACCATAGAGAAGCTTGAATGGTGATTTGTTGTGTGTAGTTGGTGAAGGAATACGATTAATGGTGTACACAGCAATGAGTGCTGCCTCACCCCAAAAGCGCTCAGGAAGAAAGGCAGAAATGAGAAGGGTATGGACAACATCAAGAATGTGACGGTGTTTTCGTTCTGCACGACCATTTTGTTGCGAGATGTAAGGACAAGACCACTGAGAAAGGGTACCATGACTGTCTAAAAAGGTTAGGAAAGATTTATTATTATATTCTTGAGCATTATCTGACCAAAAAACTTTGACGGTGCGATTGAACTGTGTTTCAACCATTTTATGAAATGTTTGGTAAATAGACACAAGTTCAGACCTATGGTGAAGCAGATAAATCCAAGTATATCGAGAGAAATCATCCACAAATATGACAAAATATCTAGATGCCCCCTCAGTGGGAACCGGTGCAGGACCCCAAATATCAGAATGTATAAGATCAAAAGGTGTAGAAGAAAATGAGTCACTATTATTAAAGGGAAATTTTGTTTGTTTGCCAAAGTGACAGGAAGTACAATCAAATTTTTGAAACTGAACTGAACCTAAATGACTTTGAGAAGCTAACAACTGGAGACGAGATAAGGATGGATGACCAAGACGAGCATGCCATAGATCAGGTAAGGGGGTGGCAGTATGCAGTCAAATATCAAGCCGTATTTGAGTGTATACGAGGAGATGTCCTAGTGAAACTTAATTTCAATTGGGAAATAATGCACCATAAAATATGATATGGAGAAATGTCATTAATATGATCTCAAAATATGCTAGGAAAAACATCATAGGCTGGTAAGTACTTGTCATTAATATGATCTCAAATATGTATAATACCGTGGACACATTTTCTTTTTAAGAAACAATATACCATGCACACTTTAATCAAGATTTATAGCAAAATCAAATTGATTAATAAAATAGATAGTAAAGATAAATATAAATCTCCTACCAGATATGAGTTTCTTTTGGCAAAAAAAAATTAAGAAACTAAACACATCTGCAAAAAAAAAAAAAAAAAAAACTATTGCAAAGTACGATAAATCAAAAGGGATAGAATCATAAGGTAAAATTACTAAAGGCCAGAAACTAACAAAGAAAAGCCGAGAAACAATTAGAGGCCTCAATGCAACGCCTAAAGTGATTTGAAAAAGTTCTGAGATTTCCACTTGGGTAAAAAAAAAAATTGACCATTTCTCCTCCCTCAATAATGTGCGGAGAGGGTGAGGACGTGGATCAAAAACCTATCTAATGGATGTATAATAAAAAATGAAAAATAAAATTATATTAAAAAATAGAAAGAAAAAGAAGATTAAGATTGAGAATCATCTTTTAGAATCAAAGTAATAAGGGAAGGGAACTCCATATTTGACTAAAGCGGAGTAGGGTTCGAATAATAGTCAGTGATATGCCCAAAGTAGGCCTCCTTTTTTCTAACTTAAAGTCGTGAATTTGTGTTTTCCTTTACTTCAGTTGGTATCTCTTGCCCTAGAATTTTTTTTTTTTTTTTTTGGTGGTAATAGCCCTGGATTGAGTTAGTTTTTGTTATCGGTGTCTTTCTGGTGTATCATTGTTATCTTTATAAATATATATATATATATATATATATATTCCTCGTAAATTAAATCAAGTAACATAATGTATTTCGTAATTGTGACTGTGTTAGTGTTAGGTTACCTGTCGTGATTTTTACATAAAAAATTTAGGATTGCTCGTCGTTTGAACAATGAAAAATAAATAAGAAATGAAAATAAAAGAAAAAAGAGTAGAAAACGTAAGCTGCCGACACAATAAGAATAAGCTACTGAGAAGGACCTGAAAAATCAGTGCCGCTGCCTGCTAGTGTTAGATTGTAGCCGGCAATTTTCTATGTGCGTCACTGAGAGACCACTTCCACCATTTCCTTCGTCTCCTGCCATCGCGCTCCTAATATAAAGCTCCAAACTTTTGTCTCTTTCAAGTTTCAACTCTTATCCACCATCACTTCTATAGTTCCATTCCATATAAAAATATAGATGCATTAGAAGATTAATTCGTGGAGTGAACACCAAGTCTTTCAAGAACTACTTCACTGATCAGTACTCTTTCTGTTTCATATCTAAGTGGACAAACCATCAAAACTTAGAAGCAAGTTGTTGAAGTTTCTTCCACACGCAGCCACAGCAGTAACCTTCCAAAGCCCGCCTGTTAGCCCCATAAAAACCATATCCACCGTTTCAATCATATCAATGCTTCCTTCAAAGGTTCGAAGAAAACCCAAGAATGCAAGCTTTGACTCACGAGAGCCCACTTCACCAAAAGTCTCATGCATGGGCCAAGTCAGATTCAGTAACAAGCCAAAGAGGACCAAACCTAATTTCACTTTCAACACAGCTAGCAACCGTGCAAATTTCTTGACCTAAAGATGAGGTGAAGAAAAAGAAGCCGCCAGAGATTATTAAGGGACCAAAAGTAGGTGGGAAATCTGATGTTTTTTATGACGACAGAATGGTTTCGAAACAAGCAGTGCCTTCTTTGGGTCTGATAAAGGGGTTCTCAAGTGCTCGTTGTGCGTTGTCACACTTTGATTGGGGGACTCATGGTGCCGTTGTGGTGCCGGATTGCCAAGATGGGTGTCGAGAAAGATAGCAAGGGCAACAAGTTCATCGCAAGAAATTTCATATATTGGATACTTGCATCTTTCTTCTTATAATTATTGTAACGTTTGAAATGATTATAACGTCCACACATTCTTATATTTCATATATTGTAACGTCCACACATTATAAAAGAAAAGATGTATACACATATCAAATGCATGAAATAATTATTGTAACTTTGAAATGAGACATAATATTCATAACATTTGTGATTGATGTATAATAATAATAGTATTAATGGCAAGTTATGTGGAACTCATGTTGTTTTGATCATAATTTATTAAATTAAAAAATTTATGAGAAAACCGTTTTCTTAATATTACTCAGGTAGATAAAGAGGTGATATATCGTGTATTAAATACATGCAATATTTCTCTCAGCTCCTCCCACCTTTGGCCCGTATATTAGTGAGCTGCACGGGAGAGTAGCTTTGAAGTCAAAGAAAGAAGTTAACCCTCCCCTTCCCCTAGGAAATAATTGCAGCCATATTATTGAATTTTTCTAAGTCAAATAAAATTCGCAGATTTCGTTCCGTACAAAAGTTTTCAGATCATCATCACATTTGCTACAATTGTAACAAAAGATTTCATTCTGGACGTAAATTTCACTTTAGGGTCTATTCTGCACTTTCAAAAGTCTAATTTGCACTTTATCCTCATAGTGAAAGATAAGATAAATCTACACATATATTTTGAGTAATGTGCAAAAGCAGTCTTGTAAATTGTAATGTTTAAACAATCAGTGGATGTGGGAATAGTGCTATTTACCTCATTAGAAATGAAAACAAGATCAGAGTTATTTACAATAGGAGAGAGGGTCCCATCATAATCTAAAACATGACAATCTTCTTCCCCTTTGTGTCATATGAGAAAGAATAGAATTGGGAATATCTGGAATAGTATTGAATAAAATTAGTTTGTCCCTTATATACAACATCAAGTTCAACCAATGATGGAAACAGAGCTAACAAAACTAACCAACTAGACTAACAGAATACTAACTACTCACGTGAGACTAATTAACAACTCACGTGCAAATGCTAATAACAGAAAACTGGAAACTACAAGTTGTATACACAAAGATATAGCCTCTTGAACTTCAATCACATCCGTTGAGTCTTGCTTCCTCTGCTCCAACTCCTTAGCTATTTTGCCTTGATCTTGATATGGCATGCATCATACGATCAAATGAGCAGAGTGCAGAAGGGTGTTCCACCTAATATTTATATTCAACAAATAAACAAACAAATTAATTATTTAAATATGAGACAAGTTTTTTCTTATTTTTGAGTGTAGGGAGTACAGCTTGCATGGTCATATAAAATATAAACTATGCCAAGTTCAAGTATAGAGTAAAATTAGTGTACGTAATTATACTTAGGGCGACGCCACCTTATGGCCAGGGTGTTCCCAGGAACACCCTGGCCTGAAATTTTTTTAATTTTTTTTACATAGTAATTTAAAATTTTATATTTATTTATCTTTAAAAAAAATTTTGGGAACACCCTGAATTTTTTTAATGTCAATAAAATTAAATTTTGGTTCATAATTTAAGCAACTTAATAATATCTTAGAGTCTTTCAAGCAAAAAGAATAATGTACTTTTGTATTTTTTTTAAACCTATTGCTTTACTTTTTATTGCTTTACTTTTTAGTTTTTGCTTTAAGTAAAAGGCTATGGCCCCGTAGAAAATAATGATCGGCCTCCAATTCTTTATAGGATCTCTACTTAGTCCAATAGATAACCCAAAGTCCTCAAATAAAATACTAGTTAGCTCTCCCAATTGTCCAAATGATTTGTTGTTAATCCAAATACCCAATAGACAATAATCCACACCCTCAAAATATCGTCTTTTACCACTCATTTTCAAACAAAATTTTTTTTTTTCATCATTCTCAATCTCAATAAGCCACCTACGAAATTCTCAAAAAAAAAAAAAAAAAAAAAATTGAAGTAATCCCTACTACTTTTCTCTTGCTGAAACAAGCCCACACTGCCTCATGCTTCTTTACTGTTATTGTTGATTGCTCTAAACACATTAACTTTCTTCTCAACAAGGGTAGAAATCAAATAAACTTCTTTCATCTAAAAAAAAAAAAGCTATCCATATTTGCTTTTAGTTTCAGCTTCTTCTTATGTTTCAGTATTTTAGATTTGTTTGTTTCATTAACATTATATGGGCATTTAGATTTATGCTTTTTATATATATGATAATGGGCATTTAGTTTTATGAATATGCTTTGTTTATTAAGTTGTTCAATTTGTTGTATTGCTATATGATAATATATTATATCTCTTTTCATATCATCATTTTTTTTAATTTGAAATTAGGAGCTGAATAATTGATTAAAAATAAGAAAATTTTCAATATTATGGATAATGATGGGTTGATGGTGCTTAAAATAATAGTATGCAAATTTTTGTATAAGTGTGATGGAGTGGCCACTGATGTGTATGGTAAAATAGACTGTCTTTTGTACTTCCATTGATATTTAAGAATATGATAATATATCAAAGTTGTTCTCTTCACTTTTTGTTTCTGGGATAGGTTTAGGTTGCACGTTTAGTTTATTGGACGGTGATCTTTGCAATCTCATTGCCTGTGTAAATGTCCAAAATTTCTCCTGATCATCACCAATAGAAAAATTAAAAGAAAGAAACTAAAGGAACTACATATAATATTAACTAGTATGTAAGAATTGCAGTGGTGCTATTGATGCTAATTTGGGTTATAAAACATATAAGATATTAATTCGAACAAGACATTTGGAGGTACTAAAATAGTTTTTTCTTACAATTTTCATTATATTAATTATAATTACACTAAGTTTCTCATTACACTGCTATTATATATAATTTTGAAAATCATTATTGGATATTCATATACAATATCAATTCATAATCACTATCCATGAAATTCTACTAAATACAGCATAAAATAAAATAATAAATCGATCTAATAGTATCTCCTAAATTAATTGAATGGGGATAGGTGTATGTGATCGTTTAGCTCAATTACAATTTGTTATGTTCAAGATCCTAGCATACAAAATATCTGAATAGAAATAATATAAAAAAATATGTTTATTAGTTCAGAGAAAAAATAAAAACAAAAATCTAAACAATTTAATTTGTATGGAAAGCTAAAAAAAGAAAAATTCAATTTTGAATTTAATTAAATTTTCTCTAAGCATTGGTATTATATATATGTATATATGATTAGGTTTTTATGGTTTATTTATATTAAACTCCTTATTTTCTATATTGAATTAACTCACTTGGCATAAAAATTTAAAAACTTACATTATATGAAACACGTGAAGTAAAATTAACCTCTAATTAAATTCTAAATTTTACACTGAATTAACTAACTTGGTACAAAAATTTAAAAACTTAGATTAGATGAGATTCGTGGTGCAAAATTAAACTCTAATTGAATTTCAATTTGAAATCTAATTAAATTTTCTCTTTGTTTTGTAGGGATGGTAATTTCTGCCCGACCCGCGGGTACCCGGCCCGGTCCGACCCTAATGGGCCGGGTTTTATCCGGTCCGATAAGAAATAGGATCGGGTATGGATTTAAAAAAAAAACCTGAAGCGGGTCCAGGTCGGGTCCGGGTTTTTTATAAAACTTGGCCCGAAACTCGGACTCGGACCCGGACCCGGCCCGGTTAATATGAAATTACCAAAAAACCCCCTATATATAAACACCTAAAACCTAACCCTAACACATTACAAATTACCTGATTTACCTTCCTGGCCTCACTTCAGCTTTGTGCCTCTGCCTCTCCAAGCACACTGCACACATTCAGCAGCTACTGCCGCACCTCACAGCTACTGCCGCGCCTCACACTGCATACGTTCAGCTGTTGCCGCGCCGCACCTCATAGTTCCTGCTGCCGCACCTCACACTACACACATTCAGCTGCTGCCGCGCCGCACCTCACAGCTCCAGCACCTCAGTCTCACCGGTCTAGCAGGTATAAAATTTTTTTATTTTTTTTTATGCTCAGCTTACATACCTGTGTCCTGTGTTGCTTTAATGGTTTTTTTTTTTTTTTTTTTTTTTTTTTTTTTTTTTTTTTTTTGCCTTTGCTTTTGCTTATATGTAGTTAAACTAGTTATGTTGCTAACTTGCTTTTGTTTATATGCTGGTTTTTGGGTTTTTTTTTTTTTTTTTTTTCAATTAAACCTTGTGATTGTGGTTGTGTTTGGTTCTTGCTTGTTAACCAGGATTAGATTTATGAATCAATCATGGGTGTCTTTGTTTTTGGAATAATAATTACTTAAATCTACGGAGAGTTATGCTAGTTTCATTAAAAAAAAGGATTGGTGAGTTTCAGCAAATGGGTATTGCTTAGAAATTAAGTTCAAGCTCTGGATTTTCATATATATATATATATGCACATTTTTTTTTCGGGTTTTTTTTTATAGCTGTTTTAGGCATGGTTTTAGGATTTTGAAGTGTTTTCCTCAATTGGGTCATCTTAATTAGTTGTATTATTCATTTGTGGAATTTTGGAGTTACTATATGAGGTTTAGCTGATGATTCCTAGGATCCCCTAGATTTTAAGCCATGGATAATGGGAATGAAACTAGATTACGTCCTTATTAACTGATTTTTATATTTTATTTTAATCAAAAAATAATTTTTGTGATTTGATCCAATCACAATTTAGTTAATTCTTTACAATTACTACATTTGGTTCCTAAGGTTTAGAACTTTGGATTAAAATAAAATCATTATGAGTACTTTATTTTATTCCAAACTTTTGGGGTTGAAACATAACAATTGAAAGTTTATAAACTAAATTGTGACAGTGTCAAATCACAAAGAGATAAATTATATCTAGGAAATACTTAGTCAACACTAAGATGCATCACCAATAAAGAGGTTCTTTATTTTGGCTATTTGGATTGCTAAAGTAACATAAATTTTGGTATCAATTTTGAATCCTCAATCTATTTTGAACTATATATTAGATAGTCTTGTTTGATAATTTTCCATTCCTAAGTTTGACGGGTCTTCTTTTGCTTATATTGTTTTTTATGTTTGTTGTGAATGCAGTACCTAAAACGGAGATGGGAGACACAAAAAAATCTGGTTCTCTCTCGCCAAGTGGCTCTCCTTCGAGAACTAGACGTTGTCCCTTGCCAGCTATGCGGTCTCCTTCACCATTTTCACAATCACCCTCGCCATTGTTGCCTTCTGGCAGCTCACCCTCAGGATCACAATCACCATCACCTTTATGCCCATTAAAGAACGAGTGAGTGTTTGAATTCGTAGTTAATCATGTTTAATTATCATTGGGTTGATAGAATTTGTGAATCTGTGTAATTATGAATTTGTGCCCATTAATCAATGAGTATGTGTAATAATGAATTTGTGACTATTTTTTTTTTTATTGATAGAATTTCTAACTCCCAAATTTTTGAATCAATTAGGAGTCCGAAATTCCCAGTGGTCGACTTAGTGGGAGAGGAAGAGGTAGAGGAACAAGAAGGGAGTCGAGGGATAGGGGAAGAGGGAGAGCAAGAGGGTACAAATAAGGATGAGGATGGAGATATAAGTAGAAAAAGAAAGACTACCTCTGATGTTTGGGAGCATTTTACAAGGAAGAAAGTCAATGGAAAAGTTAAAGCCCAATGCCATCATTGTAGCAAGCTTTACTTGGGCGACTCTAGCCAAGGTACAACCCATTTACGTAATCATTTAGCAAGATGTCCACGCTTAAAGTTTAAAGATATAAGGGATATGCGACAACAAGTGTTAATTAGACAACAAAATAAGGTGGATGGAACAATGGTTTTAAATTCTTACCAATTTGATCAAAACATAATGAGGAATAATCTTGCCTGTATGGTCATCCTGCATGAATACCCAGTTTCAATAGTTGACCACCTTGGGTTTAGAGAATTTGTGAAGTCTCTTCAACCTTTGTTTAAGCTTATCTCAAGAAACACTTTAAAGAGTGACATTATTAAAATTTATGATAATGAGAGGGAGAAAGCTTTGAAGATGACAGACAAGAATGGAAGTAGGATGACAATTACAACTGATATGTGGAATTCAAGTAACAAAAAGAGAGGGTTCATGTTCATTACTGCTCACTTTATTGATCAAACTTGGACGTTGCAAAGCTGAGTTTTAAGGTAATTTTTTAATCTTAGACTTTATGTTAAATAGAGTTTATGAATTGAGTTTATTGATCAAACTTAGACTTTATGTTAAATAGAATGTTTATAAAGTTATGTTATAATTAGTTCTATTATTTTTCTAGGTTTGTTTATGTTCCTTCTCCACACACGAAAGATGTCCTTGCTGAAGTTCTTGTTGATTGTTTTTTAGAATGGAACATTGATAGGAAGTTGTCCACAATAACTGTTGATAATTGTAGTACTAATGATGCCATGATAAGACTCCTTTTAAATAAGCTTGATACTAGTTCTCTTATGTTGGGTGGTTCTATGTTACATATGAGGTGTGCTGCACATATTTTGAATTTGATTGTTCAAGATGGTTTGTCTCTTATTGGTGATGGTATTGAAAGGATTCGTGATAGTGTGATTTATTGGACTGGATCACCAAAAAGGAGACAAAAATTTGATGAAAATGCACGCCAATTGCGTGTCCAATGCAGCAAAGATTTGGTTTTAGATTGTAAGACACGTTGGAATTCAACTTACTTAATGCTTTCTATTGCATTGGTTTATAAAGATGTTTTTTCTCGTTTGGCTAAACGTGAAACATCTTATACTTGTTTGCCATATGACCATGATTGGGAGGTAGCCAAAGATATTTGTGGGAAGTTGGAGTTGTTTCATAGTGTGACTGAGTTTTTCTCTGGTTGTAAGTATCCCACAACTAATATGTATTTTACTTTGGTGTGTGAGTTGAAAATTGCAATAAATGAATGGAGTTTTTCTTCAAATGAAATGATAAGTACGATGGCAGAAAGCATGCTTGTTAAATTTAATTCTTATTGGGCTAATGTTAGTGTTGTTATGGCTGTTGCTGCTATCTTGGATCCAAGGTATAAGATTAAGTTATTGGAGTTTTATTATCCTAACATTTATGGTAATAATTCTGATTTGGAGATTGAAAAAATTAAAAATCTTTGTTATGATTTGCTTGATGAGTATGGAGATATTGATGAGTCCCCTGTAGATAATGAAGGAAGTTCTCATATGCCTACAAATACTTCAAATCAAGTGGCACAAATGAAATTTAGGTTGAGTGGGTCAATGTCATCTGTTGATTTGTTTGTGAATAATAGTTCAAGTAGTTCAAAGAAACATGGGAGTGCTAGAATGGAATTTGATCATTTCATTGATGAGGGAGTGTTGAAGAGGAGTGAAGACTTTGATATTTTGGCATGGTGGAAAAGTAATGGTCTCAAGTATCCTACTTTACAAAGGATTGCAAGAGATATTTTAGCCATTCCTGTCTCAACTGTTGCTTCTGAATCTGCCTTTAGCACTAGTGGGAGACTGTTAAGTTCACATCGTAGTAGGCTTCATCCCAAGACTATAGAGGCAATGATGTGTGCTCAGAATTGGTTATGGAGTGAAATCAATGGTTAGCAATTGACTAATTTGTATTTATAAATTTTTTTTTAATATTTGCTGGTTATAATTTGATGAAGTTTATTTTATTTTTTAATTTATTGTTGTTGTAGGTTCTTCAACTATGTCTGGAGATTGTACACTTCAATCAAATAGAAGGGTCTTCCCATCCGAGAGCAGAGGAGACGCCAACATTAGGGACGTCCAACAATCACCAGCCTGGGCCCCACGGTTGGATTTGGACGGCGCTCCAATCCCCTCTACTACTTCTATTACGGAGTTTCAGAAGGGGCACTTGGTTTATATTGCCGAGGCTTTGGAGCGCCCACTGCTTTTGCCTCGGGACATGGAGACAGTAAGGTCCTGGAGGCAATTCGACTTGTTCATGTCTCTGAAAAGAGACTTGGCCATGGTGAGTTTCTGATCCCTTCTTTACAAATTGGAGTTACTTAATTAAAAACTATATGTTTTACTTCTGTATGGTGTGACACAATTCTATCGTTCTTTCCGTGCAGCTTACCAACAAGTTTACATAGCTAAAGATTGGGTCAGGGACGCCCGTAACTAGGCTAGGGTTGAGACCCAATCTCGTATGGATGTTGAGGAAAACTTGAGGGCCGTAAAGCATGAGAAGCAAGAATTGGCCAAAAAGCTAGTTATCGAGGAGAGGGAGAGGAGGAGCGCCGAGGTTGGCATGAAGAATGCCCAGGACCAAGTTGAGGACCAGCGAAAGAAGTTGTACATGACTGAGATAGAACTGGCAACTCAAAGACAACTGGTCTTGGAGCTCAAGTCTAGCCTTAAGAAGGCCGAGAAGGCAGAGAAGGAAGCTCGGGAGGCAGTGGTGGCAGCCGAGGCTGAGAAGAACGCCGAGTACATCCGTGGCATTGAGGAGACGGAGATAAGGCTCGCAGAAGAAGTCTCCGAGGTGTGCAGGGATTACTGCAAGTACACCTGGGAGGAGGCTTTGAACCTTGCAGGAGTCCCTACCAGCTCGGAGCTCAGGCAGTCTGAGAAGATTTAATTTCATCCGCATATACGCGTAGTCCCGACTGACCCTACGCCTTCATCATCCCAAGCTCCGGAGCCATCAGATAAGACGCTTGTTCCATCTGAGGCCGAACATGAGGGTCAGGAGGAAGAAGTGGCACTGCAGGAAAGCACGGATACAGATACTTCTTCTAAGGCCACGGATGCTACTAAGGCTAAAGAGGCTGCTCCTACAGAGACCGACGCTAGATCTTCGGAGGTCGAGCCGAGCGGACCGGACAGCAATCCTCCTCCTCCAATGGCCAAGACATAGGATTAGGGTTTTATCTTTTTCACTTTGGTAGTAACATTTTGTATGTTGTCTTTATGTATTGCAACTTTTTATTAATGAGAATATTTGTATTTGCCTTTAATCACTCCCAATTCCATTCATTTATTTCTCTTGCTTTGTAACTTTTAAATCTGTAAGAAGTTGAAGTTCACAGGGGAAGAAAGAAAAAACTAAAGTAACAATGGAAGTAAACTTCTGCTCAAATGAAATGATGTGGATAGCATGAATATGACAATAGTAGTCCGAGACCAATGATGAACATAATACAAGCCTTCTAATTATTTCGAAGTCATTCAATTAATTCAACTTGTTTTATCAAATGGGAGTAAATTTACGCAAGCACAATTGAATCTTTCATTACTTGAAATGCTAAAATTGAATGAGAAAAAATATTTGCCCAAAGTGTGCGGTCCGAGAGAATATGCAAAACTAAGTTTCTGCTGAATACTTAGTGATATGTATGAGAGGGTGAAATTGCTCGGAATGTGTGATCTGAGGGGTTAGATATGAGCGAGGTTTAATATAACACTCAGTAAAATGAATTAGAGTATTAATTTACTCAAGGTATGTGGTCCAAGGGATCAGGTATGACCAAGGTTCTGTTTAACACTTAGTAAAATGAACTAGAGTATTAATTTACCCAAGGTATGTGGTTCGAGGGACCAGGTATGACCAAGGTTCTGTTTAACAGTTAGTAAAATGAACTAGAGTATTAATTTACCCAAGGTATGTGGTCCGAGGGACCAGGCATGATCAAGGTTCTGTTTAACACTTAGTAAAATGAACTAGACTATTAATTTACCCAAGGTATGTGGTCTCAGGGACCAGGCATGATCAAGGTTCTGTTTAACACTTAGTAAACAAGCAATATAATAGACTTCAGTACGAGAATTGAAACTTTTATTAATAGTAATACCTTTTAAGGTTATTTACATTCCAGGGTTGAGGTAAAGGTCGTTCGTCTAAATCTTCCAAATAAAACGCACCTATTTCAACAATTGAAAGGATGCGATATGGCCCTTCCTAGTTGGGCCCAAGTTTTCCCTAAGCGGGATTCTTTGTAGCATCCATTACTTTTTGCAAAACCATGTCTCCCAGCACAAGTGGTCTCAGCTTGACATTGGCGTCGTACCTCTGCTCGAGCTTATGCTGATAGTATGCCAGCTGGACCATGGCATTTTCCCTTCATTCGGCAGTCAGATCCAAATTACTCTCTAAGTGTGGGGAATCCAGTTTCTATAGGAATAACAACTTTAGTCCCATAAGTCATTGCAAAGGGGGACTCTCTCGTAGATCTCTGAGGAGTCGTTCTGTAGGTCCAGAGGACATGTGGTAATTCCTCCACCCACTTTCCTTTAGCATCATCTAGCCTCTTCTTAAACCGCTCACTATGACTTTATTAACGGCTTTAGCCTGGCCGTTTCCTTGCGGATATGCGAGAGTGGAGTACCTGTTCGTGATGCCTAACCCGCAGCAGTATCTCTTAAATGCCTTACTATCAAATTGGAGACCATTGTCTGAGATGAGTGTGTGTGGTACTCCGAACCGGGTGACAATATTCTTCCATATAAACTTATGGACGTCTACATCTCTGATGTTCGCCAGTGGCTCGGCTTTAACCCATTTAGTGAAATAGTCTGTGCAAACGATTAGGTATTTTTTACTCCTAGCTGCCTTAGGGAAGGGACCTACAATGTCCAAGCCCCACTGAGCAAAAGGCCATGGGCTGGATAGAGGATTAAGGGCTCCCTTTGGTTGATGGATATTCGGTGCAAACCTCTGGCATTGATCACACTTCCTAGCGTACTCCTGTGATTTCCTTTGCATGTTCGGCCACCAGTATCCCTAAGTCAGGGCTCTGTGAGCTAGAGTCCTACCTCCCGTGTGGCTCCCATAAATTCCTTTGTGTAGTTCTTCAAGGAGCAACTCGGTGGCCTCAGGGTATACGCACAGCAAGTAGGGCCCAAAGAAAGAGCGTTTGTATAGCTTATTGTCTTCTAGAACCGAGGAGCCTTTCTCCGCACCTTGTCTGCTTCAGCCTTGTCTTGTGGTAGGACATTATCTTTGAGGTATGTTACCATTGGGTCTATCCAACTTGGTCCCACTCTAATTTGATAGACGCTTAGCCCCTCTTCCTCTTTGGCGTGCTTATGTACATCTTCAACCAAGATAAGCCGAGGCAGTCCTTGAGCCGAGGAGGTTGCAAGGGTGGCTAAGGAGTCCGCATGTGTATTCCCACTCCGAGGGATATGTTGTAAACTAAATGACCTGAATTGTGACTACAGCTACTTAACATGCCTCAAATACCTTTGCATCCTCTCGTCTCACGCTTCTAGCTTTCCTTTGACTTGGCCGACGACTAGTGCTGAATTCGAGAATACTTCCACTGTATTCCCACCCCTTCTTCTGACCATAGCCATTCCTACTAACTACGCTTCATACTCAGCTTCATTATTTGTAGTCGAGAAGTTTAGTCTGAGGGATTTTTCAATAATTACTTTCTCTAGAGATACCAAGACTAATCCCACTACCGAGCCTCTCTGATTGGCTGCACCATCTGCATACAACTTCCAGGATGGGGGTCCTTGTACGGAGACTAAGCCAACTGAATTTCCATCCATGTGCATTATCTCGGCATTTTCCTCTATCAAAGGCTCGGCGGATTCGGCTACCAGATCAGCCAGGGTTTGCCCCTTGACAGAGGTGTGAGGCATGTACTTTATATCGAAAGCCCCTAAGATCGTACCTTATTTTGCAATTTTTCCCATATAATCTGTACTCCGAAGCAGCGATTTGAGTGGGAGTTGGGTAAGGACTACAACTGTATGCGATTGAAAGTAGTGAGGAAGTTTGCGTGTGGCATGAACCACTACAAAGATGGCCTTCTCTAATGGCAAGTAATGAATCTCGGCCTCATAAAGGGATTTACTCACGTAGTAAACAGGTTTCTGAATGCCATCATCAACCCGTATAATTACTAGACTCATTGCATGGGTGGCCACAGCAATATAGGCGAATGGAACCTCGTCTGTTGTGGGGTTGGACATGATGGGGGGTCGAGATAAATATTCCTTTAGCTGCTGGAAAGCTAGAACACATTCTTCAGTCCATTCAAACCCCTTCTAATTTTTCAACAACTGGAAAAAAGGCCTACACCTATCTGCCGACTTAGAGATAAATCGGTTAAGAGCAGTAGTCATTCCAGTCAACTTCTGAACTTCTTTAGGATTCCAGGGGGGCTGCAGGTTTTTGATTGTCTTTATCTGGTCGGGATTGACCTCAATTCTGCGATGTGTGACCATATAGCCCAAAAATTTTCCTGATTCGACGCCGAAGGAGCATTTTGAAGCATTGAGTTGCAGCCTGTGTTTCCTTAAGAATTCAAAGATATTTCCGAGGTCGTCGACATGCTCGGATTCTAGCTTACTCTTGACCACCATGTCGTCTATGTAAATCTCAATGCATTTCCCCAGCTGCGGCTCGAACATTTTTGTCATCATTCTCTAATAGGTGGAGCCTGCATTTTTCAGACCGAATGGCATCACCTTATAGTGATAATTCCCGATGGGGGTGATGAAGGTTGTCTTCTCTTGATCATCCAAAGCTAAGGGAATCTGGTGGTACCCTTGAAAGGTGTCCAGGAAACTCATTCGCGGGTGTCCTACTATTGCATCCACTAACTGATCAATCCGAGGCATGAGGAAGGGATACTTCAGACAGGCTTTGTTTAAGTCTGTAAAATCCACACATACATGCCATTTGCTGTTTTTCTTCTTTACCACCACAGTATTGGCTAGCCATTCTGGATAGAAAACCTCCTTAATAGCCCTGGCCAGCTTGAGTTTGTTCACCCCCTCTCGAACAGCGTCAGAATGCTCTTTGGATGAGCGCCGAGCTGGCTGCTTCTTGGGGAAGATGGCTGGACTTACGTTCAGATGATGGCAGATGAACTCTGGATCTACACCTAGGGTCTCATAAGAGTTCCAAGCAAACACATCAATGTTTCTCCTAAGGAGTGCCAACAGCTCTTCCTTATCCAGAGGAGGCAACTGAGCCCCAATTTGGAAAAACCTATCTGGGTCTCTGTCAATGACAACTTTCTCCAACTTCTCACATTCTCTTCATCCAATTCCACAACAGTAGGTGGAACCGGCGTCTTTGATTGCTATGGACTTTTATCAACAGAAGTCGTAGGCTTGGCAGCAGGCTGATGCATGATGGCTGATATAAGGCATTGCCTCGCCGCAGATTGACTTCCTACAATTTCCTCGACCTGTCCTCTAGATGGAAATTTCACCTTCAAATGTAAAGTTGACGAAATGGCCCCCAGGGCATGAAGCCAGGGCCTGGCAACAATGGCCGTGTATGGAGAGTATGCATCTACCACGATGAAGTCCACCTCAACCACCTCGGACCCTGCTTGCATAGGTAGCCTTATCTGTCCCCTAGGGATGATGGTTTTCCCATCGAAGCTAACCAGAGGTGAATCGTATGCTGTCAGATCTTCAGGTTTTAAACCTAATCCCCTGTATAGGTTCGGATACATAATCTCAGCCCCACTCCCTTGATCAACCATCACCCTCTTCACGTCACATCCCCCTATTCTAAGGGTGATGACCAGAGCGTCGTCATGGGGCTGTATAGTCCCCTGCTTATCTTCATCTAAGAAGCTTAAGACTGGTCAGATCTCTGCCCTGGCTCGTTTTGACTCCTGAGCCGTGTCCTCGGCAATTGCCCTAGAGACAGACATCACTCTAGAAGGATATGATTCGGTCCTCCTGGGTGCCACAAAGATAATGTTAATCGTGCCCAATGGGGACCTTGACGATGCGGTCCTCGAAGCCCCTGGCCTGCTGTGGTCTCCCTGACTATTGGGCCGATGTACAAACTGTTGCAACTTTCCTTCCTTCACAAGTTGTTCTAAATGGCTCTTTAAAGTCCTGCAATCCTCTGTAGTATGCCCTCGTTCCTGATGGTATTGACAATGAAGGCTTTGATTGCGCTTCGTGGGGTCTTCTCCCATCTTGTTTGGCCACCTAAAATATGGCTCGTTCTGAATCTTCTCCAAAATTTGGTGGATTGGTTCTTGAAACATGGCGTGGACTGCCTGCGACACGACAGACCCGGACTGCACACTATAGTCTCTCCGCGGCTTGCTGCTGCTGTACCGGTCAGACTTGAAATCCCTCCTCTCCTGAGGGATAACCTTGGTTTTTCCTTTCCTAAGCAACTGATCCTCCTCGACTCGCTTATTCTCATCGATGCGGTCCATTAGCTGACGCATGCTTCTCACTGGCTTCTTGGTCAGTGATTTCCTTAGATCATGCTTGGCTGGTAAGCCGACGTTGAAAGTTCTCACAGCCACATCATCAAAACTCCCTTCAATCTCATTAAACATCCCCCTTCCCTTTTGGTATCAGAGCCATCCGTTCTTTTCTGGCCGGTGATAGTGTTGTTGTGTCTTTGTTACTTGTCCGTGTCTACCCGAAACTTTGGTACTCCTTTGTTGTGTTCCCTTCTTACCGTCGTTGGCGCCACCCTAGACGTAAAGTGAAGTCCCAGAACCGAACAGTAAGGCCCGTTTAAGCTTGGAGAGCGTGTAGGGCATGAGAGGTATAGGGTTGTTTAGGGTATGTGTTACGAAATGCAATGGTGTTAAGAAAAACATGATAATTGAGTGTTAAACCTAGGATAGTATGGATAAGTTGTGGAGATCCAACTCCTCTGTCAGCTCCAGGACGACTGGTTGTCCTCCTGATATTGTAAATGAAGAAGATCACACTGTTGAAGAAAATGAGATCCCAGATTTCAAAAATTGGAATATTCCAAAGGTTTCCACTAAGTCCATCTATAAGCTTAGTTGGGCTGAAAATACTGCTTTCTCTGAATATAGAGTTAGAACTGTTGAACAAACATTTTCTATCTCTAGAACTCATGAAAAATGTTGCTTGTTTTCCATAAAAAATGTTAATGAATTTCTTGCTAAAAAACTCAGTTATTTGCATATTGGTCTTGTTCAAGTTGCTGTTAAACCACTCACAAGAAAAGGTATTAATGCTTCTATTCTGATGTGTTTAAGAGATGCTAGATTTAAAAGATTTAATGATAGCATTCTTGGTATGATCACTGCTTCTTTGTATGATGGTCCTGTTTATTTCGACTGTTATCCTGATATCACTCTTGCTTTGGATGATGTTAATATTGTTAAAGCCTTGACATTAAATGTTTTGACATCTGGTTATGACATAGAAGAAGGCCGTAAGCCTTTTGCTCTTATTTATAGAATTTATTATAGACTTCTGGGTTCTCAATTGAATCCTCGTTCTACTCACATAAGAGATTCTGCTGGTAAAACTATGTTAATTCATTGTTCAACTTCTGATGCTAAGATTCAAGTCCCAAAAATGATTCAATGGGTAGATATTAATCTTCCCAAAAATCTCCTCCTGCTAAACCTGCTTTTGATGAATTAAATCTTGCTAATATTAAGAATTCCTTGATGGAACTGTTAAAATAAGTTTTCATGATGACAGACCCTTGAGGATCAACGAAGGAAGACATTCCTTTGCTGGATTTGATAGTGTTTCAAGAAGTGCTTCAAGAAGAGATCTTGATCTCAATGAATATTTGAAAAAGAATTTTGAAAAACCTGATTTGAAGCTAAAAGGAGTTTCAAGTGGTAACTCCCAAGTTAGCACTGCTTTTTATTCTACCAAACCAGACTCTTCCTCTCCATATAGCAGAACTGCTAATGAAGAAGAAGAAGAAGACACCAGATCTGTGTCTCCATCTGGTTTTGATTTTCAAACTGTTGAAAACCCTGTTTTCCAAAGTCAATTAAGAGTTTTGAATGCTTTGAACGAAAACTTTGAAATTGATATGGTTTCCTTGTTTAATGAGTTTATTTCTGCTAAAAATAGAGATAAAAAAAAGTATTACCAAAGTACTTTTGCTCAGTCTGAAAAAGATCGTGTCAAAAGGAAATGGAAAGAAAAAATGAATTAGTTGCAAAAACATATTTTGTTCTTTGATTTCCTAGAAAATTATTATGTTTCAAAAGATGAAGCTTCCCAAAAACATTTGAACGTAATAAAGAAATCAAATTATTTTAAAGAAGATAAAACTGTTGTTAAGTCTAGCCATCCACCTCTTGAGACAGTTCTCGTAAACTGTAAAGGGACTGATGTAAAGGCTTCTCCTTTCAAAATTGCTGATGCTAATACTCATGTTTTTAGTATTATTGAACAGAACAATTTTACTAATAAATCCTTGCATGTTATTGGTCAACAGCTTGACCGCATTGAAGAAAAAATTGCTGAAAAAACTGTTCTTCCAAAATCGGAAGTTGTTGAAAAAACTGGTGTTTCAAAACCTGAGAAACCTTTGATTGATTTGCCCAATTAAAGAGAAAAATTGAATTTTAAAACTTCTCAGGCAAAAACTCTTAAAATTATTGACAAAATGCTTTCTGATTTAAAGGTGAAAACTGAAGATACTTCCACAAGTGCTGCTCGAACTATTTCAAGAAATGGAAAAGAAAACGTTTTTGAAGAAAACACGGATTCTGATTCATTGTCTTCTGTTTCAGCTAAAAAGATTTTTGATGATGATTTACCAGAAATTAAAAGATTTGTTGGAAAGCCCATTCTTGTGTCTTTTACAAAAAATTGGTATTCAAAACGTACTCCTCCTGATATGCAGTTTGAAGAAAGACCTTTTCAAACTCAGTTTTCTGTTTCTGTTGATAAACTTTATGAATGGAATATTGATGGTTTATCTGAATAAGAAATAATTAATAAAATGGCTCAAATGTCCATGGTTGGAACTGCTTATTTGAATAATCATAGTTATAATCACTCTAAAATTGTTGAACTTCTTGTTACTGGTTTTTCTGGTGCTCTTCATGGATGGTGGGATTTGTATCTCACAGAAGAATCCAAGGATTCTATTAAATCTGCTGTTAAAAAAAACGATGAAGGTTTCCCTATTTTTGATAAAAATCAAAATTGTGGTATTCCTGATGGTGTTAATACTTTGATCTATACTATTCTCAAACATTTTGTTGGTACTCCATCCAATGTTTCATCTCGAATTTCTGATTATCTAAACAATTTGAGATGTCCTACTATGTCTGATTACAGATGGTATGAAGGTGTTTTCCTTTCTAGAGTCATGCTCCGGAAAGATTGCTACAAGCCTTATTGGAAAGAAAAGTTTATTGACGGACTGCCTCCTATCTTTGCTCATAAGGTAAAACAAGAGTTAATTGGTAAAAATGATTCCATTGATTATGATAGTCTAACTTATGGTGATATTTTAAGCACTATTAAAAGACTTGGTATTAACATGTGTAATGATGAAAAATTGTTAAAACATCAGTTAAAAAATAAGAGAAAAGCTTAGTATGAAATGGGTAATTTCTGTGAACAATATGGTTTGCCCCCTATTGCTCCTTCCAGGCAAAAAGGGAAAAAACATGATAAAGGTCACAAAAATTATAACCGTAAAAAATATAAAAGATACAGAATCAACTTTGTTAAACCTAATGATTTTTATGCTAAGAGGAACAATGTTTCTAAAAAATATGATAAACAGAAGTCTGGTAAAGGTAAATGTTTCAACCGTGGAAAACCTGGTCATTTCAGCAAAGACTGTAAGCAAAAACCTGGTAAGCTGAAAAATAAGTTTAATATGTTAAACATTAATGATAATGATCAAGAGGAACTATTTCGAATCCTTGAATCAAACGCCTCGTCTGATTCTTTGGAAGACGATTTTTCTTCTTCGTCTGATTCTTGTTACCAATCTAATGATGATTCCTCTGGTTCACCTACTGTTAAACTTGGTTGTAGAGATTCCTGTTGCAATGCTATTAAAACTGTTAATGTTCTCACCAAAAGTGAAGAAAATGAAAACTTGTTAATCAAATTAATAAGTCAGATTGAAAATCCTGAATTGCAAAAGGAATATCTTGATAAATTTAAGAAAAATTTGAAAAAAGATGAAAATGATAAAAAATTGAAACCAACAATAAGTTTTGAAGAAACTTTGGAAAGATTTAACAAAAAGAAATCCAAAAAATTAACTGTTAATGAACTCCAACATGAGATCAATGTTGTTAAACAAGAAATAATTGATTTAAAAAATGAATTTAAAAGTATTAAAAGTGATAACAATGATCTTAAACAAGAATTGCTTTTGTTAAGAATTGATAAAAATCTTGATAAACATCAATCTGATAATGAACAAAATGAGCTCAAAGATGGAGATGAATCCAATCAACAGGCTCTTCTTTCTGGTAAAGGTATTGCTGATGTGCTTACTGATTCTCAGCTTAATCTTGTTAACAAATTGCTTCCTCCAAAATGGTTTACAAAAGTTAAAATTGTTGTTTCTCATGATTATCATTTCAATGTTATTGCTATGATTGATTCTGGTGCGGATATGAACTGTATCCAAGAAGGATTAATTCCTTCAAAATATTTTGAAAAGTCAACTGAAAGATTGGTTTCTGCTAATGGTACTCAAATGAAGATCAAATATGAATTGAATAGTGCTCATGTTTGTCATGATAATGTTTGTTTCAAGATTCCTTCTATTCTTGTTAAAAACATGACTGATAAAGTGATACTTGGTCTCCCTTTCATCAATGCTTTGTATCCCTTTCTTATTGAACATGATGGAATTACTACTGATCATTTTGGATAGAAAGTAAAGTTCAAATTTGCTTCAAAATTTGAAATTGATACTGATAATGCTTTGACTCTGATTCATACTAAGACTAATCATCTCAATTTTCTTAAGCAAGAAGCTAGATACAAGAAAATTGCTGAATGGCTTTCTGATAAATTGTTACAATCAAAAATTAATAATTTTCAGAAAATGTTGATTGATGATGTTTGCTCTAATATTCCCAATGCATTTTGGCATAGGAAGAAACACATTGTTAACTTGCCATATATTAAAGATTTTAATGAGAAAAATATTCCTACTAAAGCTCGTCCCATTCAGATGAATGCTGAAATGGTTGAGTTTTGTAAAAAGGAAATCCAAGATTTGCTTGATAAAAAACTGATCAGAAATAGCAAGTCCCCTTGGTCTTGTGCTGCTTTCTATGTGCAAAAAAATGCTGAAATTGAGAGAGGAACTCCTCGTCTAGTGATCAATTACAAACCTTTGAACAAAGTCTTAGAATGGATTAGGTACCCTATTCCGAACAAGAGTGACTTAGTTCATAGATTGAATGATGCCGTAGTATTTTCCAAGTTTGACATGAAATCTGGATTCTAGCAAGTTCAGATTAGTGAGAATGATAGGTATAAAACTGCTTTCACCACTCCTTTTGGCCACTACGAGTGGAATGTTATGCCTTTCGGTCTTAAGAATGCTCCTAGTGAATTCCAAAACATTATGAATGATATTTTCAATCCCTTTAGTGATTTCACCATTGTTTACATTGATGATGTTCTTGTTTACTCCAATTCTATTGATGAGCATTGGAAACACCTATATTCATTCTAGGAGACTATTAAAAGAAATGGTCTTGTTGTCTTTGCTAAGAAAATCAAACTATTTCAGACAAAAGTTCGATTCCTTGGCTATGACATCTCTGAAGGAGAAATTCGTCCTATTGATAGAGCCATTCAGTTTGCTGATAAATTCCCTGATGTTATCACTGATAAAACTCAACTCTAAAGGTTTCTTGGCTCCCTGAATTATGTTGCTGATTTCTACAAGGATATGAGGAAACAATGTAAACCCCTTTTTGATCGGTTACAGAATAATCCTCCACCCTGGTCTGATGTTCATATTTCCCTTGTTAAACAAATCAAGTCGCATGTTAAGGCATTGCCTTGTCTTGGTATTTCCACTCCTAATGCTTTCAAAATTGTTGAAACTGATGCTCCCGACATTGGTTATGGAGGCATTCTGAAACAGAAAGTTTCCCTAGACTCATCTGAACAAATTGTTCGTTTCTACTTTGGAGTCTAGAATGCTGCACAGATAAATTATAGTACTATTAAAAAGGAAATTTTATTTATAGTACTATGTATTTCAAAGTTTCAAAGTGATTTGTTAAACCAAAAGTTTTTGTTGCGAATTGATTGCAAAAGTGCTAAATATGTTATTGAAAAGGATGTTGAAAATATTGCTTTAAAACATATTTTTGCCCGATGGCAAGCTATTTTAAGTGTTTTTGATTTTAATATTGAATATATAAAAGGATCTCAAAATGCAATCCCTGATTTCCTTACCCGTGAATTTCTGCAGTGTCACAATGGCAAGTAGGTGGTCGAAAGACAAGAGCCCTGCCACTGATAAAACAATTGTTAAAAAGGAACCTGTTTCTCCATTGGAAATTGTTAACCGTTTCACTCCCTTAGGTATCATTCCTAAGCCCAATTACTCTTCTGTTTTGGCATCATCATATGATCCTTATGCTTTAACCACTGTTAACCAACCTGTAAAAACTTTTTTCCCCAGAGTTTCCTATACTTCCCAATATGTTAAAAAACAATATTTCCAAAACCTGTTTTCCATTGAGTCAAATAGGGCCTCTATCACTGACCCCTTTAGACTTGCTACCAGTTATTTTCCTCCAAAGTTTCACTGGATTCCTGAACATAGTGAGAAGACTGTTAATTACTATGCTAATATTTTGAGCCATGAAAATTTAATCACTATTAAAGGCATCAAGGATAAGATCAATACTGGTAAAATTATTTATCATAGTGTTTTCCTAAACCATATTATTTTTGAAGAAATGTGGGGTCCCAACCTTGCCTCCACAAGGATGTTACCCAAGTGCAATGTCCTATACTCCTGTCATGATTACGTCACTGCTTGGTTCAGATTCATGCTTCATCAGAATGAAAACAATACTCATTCATGGTTTGTTAACTTTGATAAGGAGTTCAGTTCCACTTTGCCTCTTTGGTTCGACCGATGGTGGACCTAGTTTGGTTCTATTCCTGATATATTTCCAGATCCATTAAAGGTTTCTTTTGAAAATTTCTCAAAAACATTCAAGGTTGATTCCTATGGTGCTAAATTCTCTCCTTTGCTTCATTTCATTAAGAGATATAAAGTTCCTTGGATCCTGAAGTGGCAATATGAGAAGGACGGAGATGTTCTCAAACGCCGATGGTTTGTCAAATGGTGGGATAAGTTTCCACACACACAATCTGTTGTCAACAATGTTACCAAGGATTTGTCATCCCCAAATGTTTTACCCAGTGTTAAGATTAATTCCCCAGTGCAGAAGGCTGAACTGGCCAATGCACATGCTTCTACATCTGTTTCAACTGCTAAATCCTCTGTTAAGCCTAAAAAGAAGGGTTCCCCTCTGGATGGAATTCGCAAGGACCCTGATGCTCTATATGCCCTCCTCAAGTTGATTTCAAAGGAGAAGGTAGGTGATGATGGTTCAGAAGATGAACGGTCCTCTGAAGCATCTGTTTCAAAAGACCCATATTACCTTTACAATCAGGAATTGTTTGGTCATGATGAAGAAGACAATCCTGAAGATTGAATTTGATTCTCTTGTTTGTCTGGCTTGCACAACGGCCAAAATGTTAAAGCTGATACCCCTGATGATTTCCCACGTGATTCTCCTATTTGTCTGGCCTGCACAATGGCCAAAATGATACATTGTTTTCCCTAAAATTGTGCTGCTTGTTCCCCACCAAAGATGCTGCCTGTCTCCCACAATTGATACTGTTCTTTCTACAATGGATTCCTGAAGATTTGGTCAGCACAAGCTGATAAAATATGTTGCTACGGACTCTGTTGCAAAAATGAGACAAAAGTGAAAATTTACTGTTCATGGTACTGTTCACAGTACTGTTCACTGTTACTATTCACTGTTCATGGTTACTGTTCATTCTGAAATTTTTGCCTATTTAAGGGGGGCTGTCCCTTAAGTTGAAGGCAGAACTCCTTAGAGGTTTAGACGGAGAACTCTCTAGACTCTCCTTAGAACTCTTTTCCTCTCTAGGATTCCTATTTCCCTACTGCTACCCTGTTTGCAAAGCTTGTAACTAGAATTAGTCTCCAAGCCTTGTACTGTTAAACTGTTGTTGTAAACCAGTGACTACTACTGCTGTAAGTGTTGTAATCTATTTTCAGTAATAACTACTTTCAGCTTTGTGTTTATTATATTTTAATTGTTTAATACTTTGCTTGGCTGGTTCTACCGCCTCCTAACTGCTTTATTACATTGCTCTAATATATTGCTTGGCTGGTTCTACTGCCTCATAATTATCTTGTTATATTAATTTGTTATATTGCTTGGCCGGTTCTACCGCCTTATTATTATTTTAAATTATTTTGATTATATATTGCTCTACCGCCATCTTGGACGGTTCTACTTTGCTTTATTATTTTGCTGACATTTACTTTATATTATTACTGTGCTTCCATATTGTGCTTCTCTTCTTGTCTCTTCAGCAGCTGTGCTCCCCCCTCCCTTTTGGTATGGTAGGTAGCATACTGGTTGCTGAGTTCGCAATATAGAATTTGTTCATACTTTGGGTTTTTACCTGTAAGAAATTCTCTGGGATTTGTATGTCCAATTCTCCTTAAATTACGGATAGTAGTGTCATAAGGCCGACGACCAAAAACAGAAATCCTGTCTGTGCTTCTTATGAAATGGTAGTCTTTCCATAGGTCATGAGTGACTTCCAGGATTTGATTATTGAAATAATTTCTCCAACATTCAACAAGAGCGTAAGGATCCCTGAAGGATAGGCGGGAATCTCCTTCAAACCATTGCCCTTGATGGGTGTACCCTTTAATAAGTACAAGGTGTCTAGAAGGCTGACCATTCATCCAATTATCTCTTTCCCATTTTGGCAGGGTGCTCCAGCATTTGATAGAAACATTAGGACTATTGATCTGTGAAACAGCATTTTGAATAATCTGCGGCAACTGGCTAATCCGGTCATGGCTTGTTAGCTTAAGGAACCTGATAAAGCCATATTCAAACATTTGGGACAACCAATCAGGGTCCCTGTCATCCTCATCTTCTCCATCTTCATAATTGATCAGGAGACCTGGAAACGGATGCTTCTTTTCATACACTCTGAGACTGCTCCCAAAGTGCTCTTCCCAGTCTAGCTGGATAAAGACATTATCACCATCATCTAATTCATCAGGATCAGGAATAGTAGCTGTAACAAGTTTCTTGAAATATTTGTACCATAGGTCAAAAGACCCAAGAACTATTCCAAATCCTTGAATCAAACGTCTCATCTGATTCCTTGGAAGACGATTTTTATTCTTCATCTGATTCTTGTTATCAATCTGATGATGATTCCTCTGGTTCATCTACTGTTAAACTTGGTTGTAGAGATTCCTGTTGCAATGTTATTAAAACTGTTAATGTTCTCACCAAAAGTGAAAAAAATGAAAACTTGCTAATCAAATTGATAAGTCAGATTGAAAATCCTGAATTGCAAAAAGAATATCTTGATAAGTTTAAGAAAAATTTGACAAGAAATGAAAATGATAAAAAATTGAAACCAACAATAAGTTTTGAGGAAACTTTGGAAAGATTTAACAAAAAGAAATCCAAAGAATTAACTGTTAATGAACTCCAACATGAGATCAATGTTGTTAAACAAGAAATAATTGATTTAAAAAATGAATTTAAAAGTATTAAAAGTGATAACAATGATCTTAAACAAGAATTGCTTTTGTTAAGAATTGATAAAAATCTTGATAAACATCAATCTGATAATGAACAAAATGAGCTCAAAGATGGAGATGAATCCAATCAACAGGCTCTTCTTTCTGGTAAAGGTATTGCTGATGTGCTTACTGATTCTCAGCTTAATCTTGTTAACAAATTGCTTCCTCCAAAATGGTTTACAAAAATTAAAATTGTTGTTTCTCATGATTATCATTTCAATGTTATTGCTATGATTGATTCTGGTGCGGATATGAACTGTATCCAAGAAAGATTAATTCGTTCAAAATATTTTGAAAAGTCAACTGAAAGATTGGTTTTTGCTAATGGTACTCAAATGAAGATCAAATATGAATTGAATAGTGCTCATGTTTGTCATGATAATGTTTGTTTCAGGATTCCTTCTGTTCTTGTTAAAAATATGACTGATAAAGTGATACTTGGTCTCCCTTTCATCGATGATTTGCATCCCTTTCTTGTTGAACATGATGGAATTACTACTAATCCTTTTGGACAGAAAGTAAAGTTCAGATTTGCTTCAAAATTTGAAATTGATACTGATAATGCTTTAACTTTGATTCATGCTAAAACTAATCATCTCAACTTCCTTGAGCAAGAAGTTAGATGCAGGACAATTGTTGAACAACTCTCTGGTAAGTTGATGCATTCACTGTATTCTGACAATTTTCAGAATATTCTGTTACTGACAATTACTCTGGATTTCCTTGATCATTATCATTAATGTTTAACATATTGAACTTATTTTTCAGCTTACCTGGTTTTTGTTTACAGTCTTTACTGAAATGACCAGGTTTTCCACAATTAAAACATTTACCTTTACCAGACTTCTGTTTATCATATTTTTTTGAAACATTGTTCCTCTTAGCATAAAAATCATTGGGTTTAACAAAGTTGGTTCTGTATCTTATATATTTTTTATGGTTATAATTTTTCTGACCTTTATCATGTTTTTTCCTTTTTTGCCTGGAAGGAGCAATAGGGAACAAACCATAATCTTTCCTACAGCTGACCTTGGGATACTGTGTTGGGCATACACGTGTGAGTGAAGTTCCACGTTGAATAATAATGAAAAGAATGAGTAGTTAATATAACATAATTGAGTAAATATCCATTGAATTTATGCTTTTTGGATTAAAGTGTGCCTCTGTATGTTATATTAATCACTCAAGGAAAGCTCCCTAAAGTGTTTATCTCCCTAACAAATGATATCAGAGCCCATGGAGGTGTGGGGTAAAGGTGGCAAGGTTATCGAGGTTTCTTTCATAGTTGGAGCAGAAACGGGGTGTGTGTACTTGGTATATTGCAGCAAGCAAGCCCATAAAACCCACACAAATGATCTTGGAAAAGGCCTAATAAAGGAGTATTACCACTAATGGTGCTAGACAACGGTGAGGTGCGACTTGTGAGTGTCAACACACTGTTAACAAAAGTTACTACCCATAACCTTTTGAATGGCACCACCTGTACAGAGCGAAAAGAATGAGTAAATTTCAAGCAAAGGAATGTTTGAGCCTCTTCACTAGTTGTTAGCAATACACGTTTATTCATGAAACAGGGTGACAAACTTAATTTATGCAAGCATCATGAGCAGCAAAAGATATCACAAATTGGCTTTTTCTTCAACAGATGATAGGAATCATAGAATTTGAACCAGAGCATCTACTATTTGATGGCAATGCTTTATCTCCAGGCCAACACACCTGTGTAGAGTACACATTAACTAGCAAATATGAAATATCATATATTAGGTTTTGGGAAATTTACTTTTGAATTAAGAATTTTACTGGCCAGGACTTCACACCAAATGACACTAATTAAAGAGAGACTGCATGGTTATGTCCATAAATCCAAGATGATGCACTAAGGGTCTCATAGTCATAGAAGCATGAGGCATATCCCACTATCAATGGAACAATTTTTCGTTAAGACTTTTGCAATTGTAATAACTATTGAGGATCTCACAAAATGACCTTATTTTTTGAAAGGTAAATGTGCGTACCCAATACTAGCCTTAACAAGATAGGCCGATATTTGGGCTCACAACTTATTTGTATAGTGAGCTTGGAGTTTCCTACTATGGGCAGTTCTTTGCCGGGCGACCCAGTTGCACATTCCTGTGTTTTGCGAACCCCTCTCTTTTCCATAGAGTTACTCCCTTTTCTTTTGATATCGTTACTCTTTTATTTCTGTTTTCTCTCTAAAATTGCCAACCCCCCAACCTCTCACTCTCACTCTCCTCTCCTATTTATAGCTTGAGAGGAGTAGAGGTGTTATGATTATTTCCTGATCTCACTCGTGTGAATGGATGTCCAATTCCATCATTTCTAAGTGGACGTTTCGTTGGGAATGGTGGTGATGGCATTGGAACTGGTCCCCACTTCCAGAAGGCCGTTCGGCAGCGATATTCCCCAAGGCAATACCGGGCTGCCGGGACCTTGTGTCCCTGTGCAATCACACTCCTGGCAAAGCTAAAGTTGATTGGAAGGGGCTTGCTCTTGACGTTCACGATGGAATGATTTCATTATAGTTTTTGAGCTCAGATTGGGCCTCAAGGTGTGTTCGGATCGAGGTTGTAGGTCAAAGGGGATTGGGTCATATAGTCAATTGTAAGGCTTGGGCCAAAGACCCATTGGACCTTGGGCCTTGCCCCGTACATTAGCCCCCCCTTGATTTGTGTACGGATCCCGAGAACGAATCAAGGAAGACATGCATCAGAGACTTATCGGGAAGCTTAGGCATTAATTACTTTACGGATAGGATGGTCATTAATGTGCTCTCAAAAAGGGTGTTACACCAGGCTGTCAGGACTAACCACCATCATAACCTAATGGTTCACAAATCGAGGCTGTGCATGTGGGGGTTATAAAAAGAATCCAGAAAGGTTTTCCCACCTTTACACTCCATTAAATGCTCCCATCCTATAAATACTTCCTATTCCTTCTTCAAATCACTTTTTGCTTCCCAACTCTTTGAAATTTCTCTTTGCCGAGCATTCTTCTCCTGTGCATAAATCCCTCAATCAAGATCACCCATTCCTAGAGCCCACAGTAAGTTTCTCTACTCTTTCCTCTTCCTTCAATTTTTTCCTTCGCTTTAGAGTTTAAGAATGGGATTTTCTCATCTTCCGTCCACTGAGGCATTTTTAGCTAACTTTAGAGAGGTTTTCAACATCCCTAGGGATGTGGATGTGGCGTATTGTCATGAGGGTGACATCGCTCTTCATCGACATTCTGGGTCTAACACAGCATTTTTTCCTTTGATGGCTATTCTAGAGGGAAGGGTTAGGTTTCCTGTGGTCCCTTTCTTACTTAGTACCCTTAGATTTTATGGTTTGTGTCCTGATCAACTTCCTCCCAATTTTTAATGAGTTGCTAGTTACATCAGTAGATTAAATCGGATATACGTGTTACAGTTAAACCACTATGACATAAACTTTATGTACAGTTTGTGTGGCAACCTTAAGTCTAACTATTATTTAAAGGCTAGGGATATATGAGTACGGCTTATTTCATGCCTTCCCGATTCTAACAGAAACTCAGAGGGAGCGCAACTGTGTATTAGGTGCAACGCCGGGAGTTGCCCATTGGAATTCATGAATATCTCAGACTGGAGCATGAAATTTAAGTCCCTTACATGTACTACGTTGATATCCAGTCTAAACTTTCTGCCGTCTGCATCAAATTAGCACAAAAACTAGTTAGTTTCTTTTTAAGCAAAACAATCATGAACAAAACATGATTAAAAAAAATTAAAAGTGTTCGGTAACGACCAACTTCGCTCGACGAAAGTGGACAGGGGAACTCGTCGGCAAGCCAGTTGCTGCTCACCCTAACGTATTCCCTCGCTGAGTTTCTGTTAGAATCGAGAAGGCATGAAATAAGCCGTACCCATACATCCCTAGCCTTTAAGTAATAGTTAGACTTAAGGTTGCCACACAAACTGTACATAAAGCTTATGTCATGGTGGTTTAACTGTAACCCGTATATCCGATTTAATCTACTGTCGCAACTAACAACTCAGTAAAAATTTGGAGGAAGTTGATCAGGACACAAACCATAAAATATAAGGGTACTAAGTAAGAGATGGTCCACGGGAAACCTAATTCCTCCCTCTAGAATAGCCATCAAAGGAAAAAACACTGTGTTGGACCTAGAACGTTGATGAAGAGCGATGTCACCCTCGTGACAATACGCCACATCCACACCCTAAGGGATGATGAAAACCTCTCTGAAGTTAGCTAAAGACGCCTCAGTGGACAGAAGATGAGAAAATCCCATTCTTAAACTCTAAAGTGAAGGAAAAAATTGAAGGAAGAGGAAAGAGAAGAGAAACTTACTGTAGGCTCTAGAAATGGGTGATCTTGATTGAAGGATTTATGCATGGGAGAATAATGCTCAATAGAGAGAAATTTCAAAGAGTTAGGAAGCAAAAAGTGATTTGAAGAAGGAATAGGAAGTATTTATAGGATGGGAGCATTTAATGGAGTGTAGAGGCGGGAAAACCTTTCTGGATTCTTTTTATAACCCCTACACACGCAGTCTCGGTTCACGAACTGTTAGTTTATGATGGTGGTTAGTCCTGATAGCCTGGCGTAACGCCCCTTTTGAGAGCGCATTAATGACCATCCTATCCATTCAGTAATTGACACCTGAGCTTTTTGAGAAGTCTTTGACGCATGTCTTCCTTCATTCGTTCTTGGGATCCAGACACGAATCAAGGGGGGGGGGGGGGTAATGTACGGGGCTGGGCCCCAGGCCCAATGGGCCTTAGGCCCAAGCCTTGCGATTCATTATATGACCCGATCCCCTTTGACCGACGAACTTGATCCGGACACACCTTGAGGCCCAATTTGATCTCAAAAACCGTAATGAAATCATTCCATCGTGAACATTAAGAGCAAGCCCCTCTCAATCAACTTTAGCTTTGCCGGGAGTGTGATTACACGAGGACATAAGGTCCCGGAAGCCCGGTATTGCCTTGGGGAATATCTCTGCTGAACGGCCTTCTGGAATTAGGAACCAGTTCTAATGCCATTACCACCGTTCCCAACGGAATGTCCACTTAGGAATGATGGAATTGGACCTCCATTCACATGAGTGAGATCAGGAAATAATCATAACACCTCCACTCTTCTCAAGCTATAAACAGGAGAAGAATGTGAGAGGTTGGGGGGTTGGCAATTCTGGAGAGAAAACCTAAAGAAAAGAGTAACAATATCAAAAGAAAAGGGAGTAACTATGTGTTAAAGAGAGGGGTTCGCAAAAGACAAGAGTGTGCAACTGGATCGCCCGGCAAAGAACTGCCCATAGTAGAAAACTTCGAGCCCACTATACAAATAAGTTGTGAGCCCAAATATCGGCCCATCTTGTTGAGGCTAGTATTGGGTACGCACAGTAAATGTTAAATAGACAAGTGATTTCTGAATGGATGAGTTCCAGACTGAAATGACTATTTATTTAAAAATGTATACTGCCATCGCTGCAATTGATATCAGCCAAATTACTGTGTGCTTGAGTTATTCAAGATCAAATCAATCATTGAAAAAGGTTGGTTTTATCCCCCTTCCTAATTCTTTCATACTGAATGATGCTTTGCAGACCCTTTACCTGCTTTGCAATAAATTTCTAAATGTCTACTTCTGTTAGCCAGGGCCGGCTCAACCATATAAGCAATTGATGCAATCGCTTAAGGCCCCCAAATAAAAAAAAGCCCCCACTTGTAAAAAAAAAAAATATATATATATAATATATTTATCTACACATTTTAATTACAAAAAAAATATTATTTTAGTACTTTTATTGGTCAATAAAATGTATTAAAAAAGTCACATTGTATCCTAAAATGTAAAATACTGCACAATAACAATGCACACAACTTGATAGAATAAGACTGCACAGTACACATAGCACTGTGTAGTCTTGTCCACAAGCCCCAACACATCACAAGGCCTAAGCTAAGCTGGCCCCCACATGACCTCACACTAATTAATAATTTATCCCATTTTTTTTTAATGCAAACTCTTACTTTATCAATTATTATAAATTATCACACTAATTAATTATTTGATATATATTATATCAACTCATTTGTATTATAGTGATACTAATTTATTGAACCATATAATAAATTAATTTTTATTTATATAAATTTAGACTTTAAAGTTTTTTTTTTTTTTTGAGAAGGGACTTTAAAGTTTAAAAAAAAAAATCTACTTAAAATTTTTGCCTAAGGCCCCCAAAATTATTGAGCCGGCCCTGCTGTTAGCAAGCTGTTTGGCGAGTGCACAACATGTGCAACTGGGATCTCACCGGCTTTGGCATCGGGGAATCTACAAAGTCAAGTTTGAAATTAAACTGTAATGCAGTGATTCAAAGATAAGGCAATAGATGGATCATTTATAACTGCTTCTAAAGCATGGGGAAAATTATGACACTTACGAGATCACAACAGCATCTAATATTTTAGTGTGAGAAATCAGCAGCCATTCAAGCTCCGCCGGTGCCACCAAACAATAGTCAAGTGCAAATATAGAACTTAAATACAAAATTAGAGTTAAGTTGTAAAATATGAGATATTAGAAGTAAAAGAGAGGAAATAATAGTGGAGGGAGAAAAATTTGAGAAAAGGTTTTAGGGCTTAATCAACCAATTCAAAACTAATCAGATGACTGTTGACATGGTGACAAATCGTCCGTAGAGCGAGTTATATAGCACTTTGGGTTTTTTTTTTTTTTTTTTGGCTTAGAAAAAAGAATAGCTATTGACAAAAATATCAAATGAAGCAGAGAACATTAGTGCTAATGTTGCAGGTCAGCTAATTTTCATTACTCCTAAAAATACATAACATGATCGGGAGGCTCATGGATCATTCACTCACAGGGGGAAGAACATATGTATTCTCCCCGGTAATGCTATATGAGCAAATGTAAAGCTATCCAAAAGTCAGATGCCTGCACTAGTGCACTGTTAGATCCTCATTGTCAATAGAAATTCTAAAAGAAATAGATAGCTTTTATTCTCTCACAAGAAATGGTTAGTAAGATTACATACACCTGAACTTTTAACAATCGACTAAGGATAAGTCACCTAAAAGCCATAAGGCTTTGTGAACTCCTTAATTCGGTCCACAACAAATAATTGTCCCTCTTCATTAAAATATCCAATATCTATTGTTAGCTTTGTGGCTTCTGGATTTTTGAAATAACCATGAAAGGATTTTAAGTTGCTGTATGAATCATACTAGCAATATATAATCATAAGAAAAATAAAGTAATAAACTTTGTAATCAACACGACTGATGTTATCTTCTCTTCTGCTCTCCTTCTCCATCTTTATATAATTAATTAGTTCTTTATTTTGGGCTGGGACATTTGAGTTCTTACTAGAGTTTTGAGTTCAAGGGCTAGGGAAGACTTCAAGGAGGGTCTGTGGTCCAGTCTCCAAATTACCTTACCACTAAAAGTTTAAAACCTGTAATGCCTGTTGTAGGAAAGTGCCTCCGGATAACACTCCCACCTCAATATTGATTGTGAAAATATTATGACTATAGAAAGATCTCCAAAAAAAAAAAAACAATAGGAACGAAGCAAATGCAAACTCAGAAAAATAAATAAACACACACAAACAAAAGAACACCAAGAATTTACGTGGTTCAGCTTTTGGCCTACATCCACGGGCAACGACGAAGAAATTCCACTAATCAAATATGGAGAAATACAAGTTGGTGTATCAATATTCTTACACACACCCAATCCCCAATACACCCAATAGCTCTCTCACAAATACAAGGAATAGAGAAGACCTTGCATCCTATGCTAAACTAGAGAACTCTCACAATAATATGTAGCAGCCAATCTCACTCTTTCACATTCTATTCCCTTCTCTACAATTGCTGCAACACCTCTCCTTATATAGAGTATTAAGTCGGCAAAAGATACTATTCCTTCAAGCACTAGAATTTTATTCCATGAAACTTCTTTATGTCCACGTGCACATACTAATCCAAGTAAAGACCACTTCAAGTGGAACTCTTAAATCTCATCTCTTGAGCACGTGAGGTCCAAATCAATTCCAAGTTGAACTTGGATATCTAAGCCGGTTAGGTATCAATTTAAGAGTCCTAAAACTATTAGGAATTATACTTGCACTTGAAATAGGACATCAAGTCTTATAGGCCACTCCAAAACAATATGGATTAGGATAACAAGCCACTGACTTCATAAATCTCCACCTTGGCTTGAATCCAATCAAACCATGCAAACAAAACTTCTCCGTCGTCACCACCAAGGCCCCTTAGGGCTATCACAAACTACAAATGCCAGTCAAGTCCAAGCAATGCTTGAACTTGTGCAAAGGAATTGGCTTAGTCATCATGTCAGCTGGATTATCTACAGTCATAATCTTCTTAAGAAGAATATCTCCTTCATCAATAATTTCACGAACAAAATGGAAGCAAACATCAATATGTTTTGTCCGAGAATGATGGGCTTGGTTCTTTGCTAAATAAATAGCACTTTGACTATCACAAAATACAGAGACATGCTCTTGATTAATTCCCAAGTCTTCAACCAAACCATGTAGCCAAATAGCCTCCTTGATGGCTTTGGTCACAGCCATGTATTCAGCTTTAATAGTTGACAATGCAATAGTGGACTGCAGTGTCGACCTCCAACTCACTGGTGCTTTAGCAAGTGTAAACATGTACCCCGTGGTAGAACGGCGCTTATCTAGATCACCAGCAAAATCTGAGTCAACATAACCAACTAAGTGGCTTCCAACATTATCCTCTCTCTCGAAATTCAAACCCAAATCAACAGTTCCCAAAATGTATCTCAAAATCCATTTAGCCGCTTGCCAATGACCTTTTCCTAGATCATGCATATAACGACTAACCATACTAACAGCTTGTGAAATATCCGGCCGAGTACACACCATTGCATACATGAGGCTACCAACAAAACTTGCTTATGGGATATGAGCCATGTACTCACGCTCCTCATCGGTGTGTGGTGACAACAAAGCACTAAGCTTAAAATGAGGGGCCAAAGGAGTATTCACAGGCTTGGTATTGGAATTCATACCAAAACGTTGTAGTACTTTAGTTAAATATTGTTTTTGTGTCAAATGAATAGTGCCCTTCACCCTATCTCGTGCAATCTCCATTCCAAGTATCTTCTTTGCTTCACCAAGATCCTTCATCTCAAATTCTGAACTCAACTGAGTCTTCAATCATTCAGTTTCTACTTGTTCTTACATGCCACCAACATGTTATCTACATACAAAAGCCAGTAGATATAGGATCCATCAGAAAGCCTACGAAGATATACACAATGATCAAATTGGCTCCTAGTGTACTTTTGCCTAATCATGAAGCGGTCAAACCGTTTATACCACTGTCGGGGAGTCATCTACATATAAAAGGAAGTAGATATAGGATCCATCAGAAAGCCTACGAAGATATACACAATGATCAAATTGGCTCCTAGTGTACTTTTGCTTAATCATGAAGCGATCAAGCTGCTTATACCACTGTCGGGGAGACTGTTTAAATCCATATAATGATTTCTTCAATTTGCAAACCCAATTCTCCTTACCAGCAACTTCAAAGCCATGAGGTTGAGACATGTAAATCTCTTCCTCCAAATCTCTATGCAAGAAAGCTGTCTTCACATCAAGTTGTGCTAACTCGAGATCAAATTGTGCCACCAAAGCTAGCAAAATATGGATAGATGAATGTTTAACAACTGGAGAGAACACCTCATTGTAGTCAATTTCTTCCTTTTGAGCATATCCTTTTGCAACCAATCTAGCTTTGAACCGCACACTATCTTTGCCAGTAGGTCCCTTTTTCTTTGTGTAGACCCACTTGCACCCAAGCTCTTTCTTGCCTTTAGGAAGCTGTACCAAATCCCAAGTCTGATTCTTCTGAAGAGATTGCATCTCTTCTTCCATAGCCTTCTTCCATTCACCATTCTCAGATGTGTACACAGCTTCTTTATAGGTGGATGGAATGTCTTCTTCAACAATGGGAAGTGCATAAGCTATAACATCAACATATCTAGCTGGTTTTCGAATTTCCCGTTTGGATCTTCTCACTGCAATGGACTTTGTCAACTGTGAAGGTGTTAAAATTGGAGCTTCACTCTCATATAGGTTATTTCCTTCATCAACCACAATATCATTGTCTGTGTTGACAGAATTTAAAGAAACAACAGGAGTCTCAAACTCCACCTGCTGCGGATCACTCTCAACTGTGCTCTCCTCCACCTGCTTAATAGGCTTGAAAAACTCAGATTCATTAAATGTAACATCTCGGCTATGAATTATCTTCTTTGTCTCAGTACACCAAAGCCTATATCCTTTCACACCTGAACTAAAGCTCAAGAAAATAGCTTTCTTGGCTCTAGGATCCAATTTCGAATCCTTCACATGATAATATGCAGGACAACCAAATATGCGCAAGGAATCATAACTAGTAGCAGGAGATCTAGACCATACCTCTAGGGGAGTTTTTCCCTCATTCGTAGCTGCAGGCAAACATTTAATGATGTGACTTGCATATGTTACTGCCTCAGCCCAAAATTCTTTACCCAATTTTGCTTGAGACAACATACATTGCACCTTCTCCAGCAAAGTACGATTCATTCTTTTAGCCACTCCATTTTGTTTTGGGGTACCGTTAACAGTGAAGTGACGAAAAATACCTTCATCTTGACAAACTTTCAAAAACGGATCAAACTTGTACTCACCACCATTATTAGATCTGAGCCGTTTTATCTTACAGCCTGTTTGAGTTCCAATCAGTTTCTTCCACTTCAAAAATACATCAAGAACCTCATCCTTGCGCCTTATAGTGTAAACCCAAACCCGGCAGGAGTAATCATCAACAAAGGTAACATAATAATGCTTACCTCTAAGAGAAGCAACCTTAGCAGGCCCCCACACATCTGTGTGTACATAGTCAAGTGTACCCTTTGTTTGATGAACTGTAGTGTCAAACTTGACTCTAGTTTGCTTCCCCAAAACACAATGCTCACAAAATTCCAATTTGCAAGTCTTGGCACCTTTTAACAAACCTTGCTTTACGAGACTTTGCAAAGCATTCTCACCAGCATGCCCTAAACGCATGAGCCAAAGTCTAGTAGTATCTGAAGCAACCTCGCTAGTAATATCAGAAGCTGTGGTTGCTCCACCTACAATAGTACTCCCATCAAGGAAATACATATTCCTTTTACGAGTGGCCTTCAATGCTACAAATGCACCATGTGAAACTTTCAAAATTCCATTCTCCATGGTAATCTTAAATCCCTTGGATTCTAAGAAACCAACAGATATTAGATTCTTTTTCAAGTCCGGTATATATCGAACTTCTGTCAAATTGCGAATTGTTCCATCATGCAACTTTAGCTTGATTTTACCCATCCCTAAGATCTCACAGGCTTCGTCATTACCCATGAGGACTGAACCACGTACCGACTTATCCAGATTGTAAAACCATTCCTTCTTCGGACACATATGAAAGGTACAAGCAGAATCCATGATCCATTCATTTGAATGGCAAACAAATGATGAACCAGTCAATGCAAAATTAGAATCTTCATCAGTACTATGTGCTACATTAGCATTAGAATCTTTCTTGTCCTTATTCATCAAAAGTGGGCAATCTTTCTTCCAATGCCCCTTATTGCGACAGAAGGCACACTCATCTTTCCCAATTTTCCTCTTTGTAGATCCTTTTGACTTAGAGCGCGATCTACCTCTTCTACCAGACTTCTTATGTTCAGATCTGCCTCTAACCATCAGTGCTTCACTACCTATGTCCACGTAGGCCTGCTTATCTTTCTTATGATATTCATTGTTAGTCAAAGCGTTAGACACATCATTAAACTTAATTTCATTCTTCCCATACAATAGTGTTGTGATTAAATGATCATAAGTATCAGGTAGTGAATTTAACAATAAGAGAGCTTTATCTTCATCTTTAATTATAACTTCTAAATTTTGCAAATCAGCAAGTATTTTATTATAATCATTCAAGTGCTCAGACATAGAAATACCTGCACAATACTGGAAACGGAAGAGCTTTTTCTTCAAATATAGACGGTTCTCCACACTCTTCGTCATATACTTGTCTTCTAGCATCTTCCAAAGCTCTTTAGCCTTTGTCTCCCTCATAACAAAATACTTTTGATCCTTGGCCAAACATAAACGGATGGTGCCGCAAGCTTGTCTATTTATCTTGTCCCAATCTTTGTCCGACGTCTCTTCAGGTTTGTCTTCTAAAGCAATATCCAACTCCTGTTGGATCAAGACATCCATAACTTCACATTGCCACATGCCGAAGTTGTTCGTTCCATCAAACTTCTCTACCTCAAATTTGGCATTAGAAACCGACGTCCTAACTGCCGAAGGTTTTGCAGAAGACTCTGCCGAAGGTTTTGTAGAAGACTCTGCCGAAGCTGATCCAGAGGAATCTGCCGAAGATTTTATAGAGGAATCACTTGACATCTTTCTCCTCAATAATTAAGTTCACAAATCAATCACCAAAATCTCCAAAGAGAACAAATCCAAATTGCCTAGGTAACGAACATGGGCTCTGATACCAGTTTGTTGTAGGAAAGCGCCTCCAGATAGCACTCCCACCTCAATATTGATTTGAAAATATTATGACTATAGAAAGATCTCCAAGAAATAAACAATAGGAACGAAGCAAACCCAAACTCAGAAAAATAAATAAACACACACAAACAAAAGAACACCAAGGATTTACGTGGTTCGGCTTTTGGCCTACATCCACGGGCAACGACGAAGAAATTCCACTAATCAAATATGGAGAAATATAAGTTGGTGTATCAATATTCTTACACACACCCAATCCCCAATACACCCAATAGCTCTCTCACAAATACAAAGAATAGAGAAGACCTTGCATCCTATGCTAAACTAGAAAACTCTCACAATAATATGCAGCAGCCAATTTCACTCTTTCACTCTCTATTTCCTTCTCTACAATTGCCGCAACACCTCTCCTTATATAGAGTATTAAGTCAGCAAAAGATACTATTCCTTCAAGCACTAGAATTTTATTCCATGAAACTTCTTTATGTCCACATGCAGATACTAATCCAAGCAAAGACCACTTCAAGTGGAACTCTTAAATCTCATCTCTTGAGCACGTGAGGTCCAAATCAATTCCAAGTTGAACTTGGATATCTAAGCCGGTTAGGTATCAATTTAAGAGTCCTAAAACTATTAGGAATTATACTTGCACTTGAAATAGGACATCAAGTCTTATAGGCCACTCCAAAACAATATGGATTAGGATAACAAGCCACTGACTTCACAATGCCAACTTCTTTTAAACGAAGTTAACGTCCATCAGAACTTTCAAACAACTGCATCCCATAGTGATTCTAAGATTTCCCCAATACGTTTACTTGATGTCTCATTCCCATTTTACATATTTCTTCTTCTTCTTCTTCACAAAACATAATAATAATAATAATAATAATAATAATAATAATAATAATAATAATTGTGTTAAACCATCTTCATATGTTTCATAAAAGAGTACGGATGAACTTGAGCATATATGAATCTAAACGATAACATTGATATGCAGTCTAATATCAAGCCGTATTTGAGTGTATATGAGGAGATGTCCTAGTGAAACTTAATTTCAATTGGGAAATAATGCACCATAAAATATGATATGGAGAAATGCCATTAATATGATCTCAAAATATGCTAGGAAAAACATCATAGGCTGGTAAGTACTTGTCATTAATATGATCCCAAAATATGTATAATACCGTGCACACACTTTTTTTTTTTTGAGAAACAATATACCATGCACACTTTAATCAAGATTTATAGCAAAACTAAATTGATTAATAAAATAGATAGTAAAGATAAATATAAACCTCGTACAGATATGAGTTTCTTTTGGCAAAAAAAATTAAGAAACTAAACACTTCTGCCAAAAAAAAAAAAAAAAAAAAAAAAAAACTACAGCAAAATACGATAAATCCAAAGGGATAGAATCATAAGTAAAATTACTACTTCACTGATCAGTACTCTTTCTGTTTCATATCTAAATGGACAAACCAACAAAACTTGAAAGCAAGTTGTTGAAGTTTCTTCCAATGCAGCCACAGCAGTAACCTTCCAAAGCCCACCTGTTAGCTCCATAAAAACCATATTTACCGTTTCAATCATATCAATGCTTCCTTCAGAGGTTCGAAGAAAACCCAAGAATGCAAGCTTTGACTCACGAGAGCCCACTTCACCAAAAGTCTCATGCATGGGCCAAGTCAGATTCAGTAACAAAAAAAAGAGGACCAAACCTAATTTCACTTTCAACACAGCTAGCAACCGTGCAAATTTCTTGTCCTAAAGATGAGGTGAAGAAAAAGAAGCCGCCAGAGATTTGAAGCGGTTTTCAAGTGCTCGTGGTGCGTTGTCACACTTTGATTGGGGGACTCATGGTGCTGTTGTGGTGCCGGATTGCCAAGATGGGTGTCGAGAAAGATAACAAGGGCAACAAGTTCATCGTAAGGAATTTCATATATCGGATACTTGCATCTTTCCTCTCATAGTCCGTAAGTTATACATGATTGTAACGTTCACACACTATAAAAGAGAAGATGTATACACATATCAAATACATGAAATAATTATTGTAACTTTGAAAGGAGACATAATATTTTTTCATAACATTTGTGATTGTATAATAATAATAGTATTAATGGTAAGTTACGTGGAATTCAAGATGTTTTGATCATAATTTATTAAATTAAAAAATTTATGAGAAAAACCATTTTCTTAATATTACTCGGGTAGATAAAGAGGTGATATATCGTGTATCAAATTCATGCAATATTTCTCTCAGCTCCTCCCACCTTTGGCCCGTATTGTAGTGAGCTGCACGGGAGAGTAGCTTTGAAGTCAAAGAAAGAAGTTATCCCTCCCCTTCCCCTAGGAAATAATTGCAGCCATATTATTGAATTTTTTTAAGTCAAATAAAATTTGCAGATTCCGTTCCGTACAAAAGTTTTCAGATCATCATCACATTTGCTACAATTGTAAGAGCAACCGCATCAGCGGTTGCAAAATCTTGCATAATACAAAAAGTGCATCATTTTGCATATTTTAACAAAAAAAATGCCAACATCAGTCAGTGTAAAAGTGTGCAAATATGCACTACTGCTACAATAACTGTGCATATATACACAGTTACTGTAGCTCTTCTATTTAATATTATAATATTTTTTTCTCTCTCCATTCAGTACCCCTACATCTCACCTCTCTCTTTTTCTCATTTCCTCTCTCACCTCACTCTCACCGATCAACTCTCTCACATGTCATCAGATCAACTCTCTCATATCACGGCTGCTGGTTTTTTTTTCCCCTGGTTTTTTGGTTGAGCTTGAGGCTACCGTGATAGTGATTGTGGGTGTGGGTTGGTGGTATCAGTGATTATGGGTGTGGGTTGATGGGTTGTGTGGGTTCCGATTAGGTTATGGTGGACTATTTCTCTTGATCGCCAATTTTTTTTTTATCTGGTTTTTTGGTTGAGCTTGAGGCTGTCGTGATAGTGATTGTGGGTGTGGGTCGGTGATATTGGTGATTGTGGGTGTGGGTCGGTGGGTTGTGTGGGTTTTGATTAGGTTGTTATGGGCTATTTTTGGTGATCGCCGATCTGTTCTTTGGGTGTTTCTTTTACTGGCTTTTTTTTTGGATGGTGCTGTCGATCTTGTTGCTCAGTGGGAGGCCGGAGGTTGGGTTGATGATGGCGGTTGCTTGATGATGGTGGCTATGTGGGTTGTGTTAGGTCTGTGAGAGAGATGACAATGTTAAAAGATATGAATATTTTATTGAATAAATGTGTAGAATAGATAAATTGATGTGGGTGTTTTGTAAAAGTGAGTGTATAAAATAGAAAAAGTAGGTTTTTTCTAGCAAAATAGATGGAAATTTTTCACTAACTGATGTTGATGCTCTAACAAAAGATTTCATTCTGGATGAAAATTTCACTTTAGGGTCTATTCTGCACTTTCAAAAGTTTATTTTGCACTTTATCCTTATAGTAAAAGATAAGATAAATCTATGTCACATATATTTAGAGTGATGTGCAAAAGTAGTCTTGTAAATTGTAATGTTTAAACAATTAGTGGATGTGGGTATAGTGCTATTTACCTAATCAGACATGAAAACAAGATCAAAGTTATTTACAATAGGAGAGAGGGGGCCATTATAATCTAAAACATGACAATCTTCTTCCCCTTTGTGGCATGAATCATATGATCAAATGAGCAGAGTGCAGAAGATTGTTCCACCTAATATTTGTGTTAAGACATATGTAATTCATGTTAGGAACATATGTCAATATTTATGTAGTTGGCTAATCCTTTGACAAAACGCACTTTACTTGTATTTGGGTAGATCTATGGTGTGTTTAATACTTCAAGAAACATGTTGTTCAAGTCTAGTATTAAAGCCATGAAGATTGGACCAAGAAACAAGTGAAGAAGGGCTATTCATTAAAGCTGGATAGATAGCTAGACACCTGCGGACTAATAGCTATCTATCGAGATTTAATAAATGAAGCTCGACAGATTCTCGATCGATCGAGGTATCTATCAAGGTTATGGGAATTTAGATTTCCAGATCTGATTTTCGGCCTAAGCTTATGTATTTGTGTAGGGTTTTTTTTCTCACAACCCTAGACATATATAAGGCTTATTTTAGAGGCCGTTACATAAGAGAATACAAGGAGAACATATGCAAAAGGTGATCGAAGCCTTATTCTCTCTAAAAGAAGCTACTGCGTCTTAGGATTTTGTAACCAAGTGCTTTTTGATCTTCATTGTTGATGAAGTGAAGAACTTTGCAACCAACATTCTTCTTCTTTAAGTTGGTGAGTGAGTCACGTACTGGGATTCGTGCAAAGGAGTGAGTCACGTACAGGGATTCGTGCATAAAAAACGGTGGCATTCATATATTGAAGAGCTTAGAGGTTTTGAAGCGGTAGAAGGTTTCTACTGTAAGTTCATTTATGGGGATTGTAGAGTCTAGGGACAAAGGTTTTGTACTAGATCTGAAACTTTTCTTTACTATAGTGGATTGCTTTTCGGGAAGGTTTCCCCCCAGGTTTTTTACTGTGAAACTTGTTTGTTTCATTGGTTTTCCTGGGTCATTATATCTTGTCTTATTTACTTTTTCGTTGCATTCATTATTGACATGATATTGATGTTTGTTTGTTTTAACAAGTTTTATTCATAATAAATCTAATTAACAACTTGGATTTAAAACTTGTTAATTATATCAACCGGGGTCTAAATTTTCCAACAAGTGGTATCAGAGCAGGTTCACTCTGATTGGATTAATTTCCTGAGAGTGATCCTTGACCCCCGTTGTCATGGATCGTGGACAATCTATTTTGATTCCTCCTTTATTTGATGGCACTAATTATATATACTAGAAAGCTCGTATGAAAGTCTTTTTGCAGGCTCTAGGTGAACAGGTATGGCAAGCTGTTGAAGTTGGCTGGATTAAGCCAAAGGAAGCGCCGGTGGATTGGGATGAAGCAACAATCATGGCGGCAAATTTCAACAGTAGGGCCTTGAATGCATTGTTCTGTGGGGTGACCAATGAGGAATTCAAGAAAATATCATCCACGGAAGTTGCCAAGGAAGCTTGGACCATTCTTGAGACCACCTTTGAAGGTACCAAGACAGTAAAGACTGTGAAGCTTCAAAGACTCACTAGTATTTTTGAAGAAATAAGGACGGAGGAGGATGAGACCTTTGATGAGTTCTATGCTAAGCTCAAGGATATTGTAAATTTTGCCTTCAACCTTGGAGAATCTATAGTAGAATCTAAAATTGTTAAGAAAATCTTTAGGTCTTTATCTGAAAGATTCTATGCCAAGATCACTGCCATTGAAGAAGTTAAGGACATTAATCAACTTCCTTTGATTGAGCTTGTAGAAAACCTTCAAACCTATGAGATGAGATTAGGTTTAATGGGAAAAGGTGGAAAGAGTAAAAACTTAGCTCTTAAGGGTATAGAGGAAGAGATTGAGGACTCTGAAGATGAAGATGAAAGTGAAGATGAGGATGAGGATCTAACCTTCATAACTGATGAGATTATCAAGCTTCTTCAATTTAGGAAAAAGGATAAGGGCAAACCTCCTAGGAAATCTAAATCCTCTAGGAAGGGTAAGAGTGAGAAACCCCTCATCTAGTGCCATGAGTGCAAAGGTTTTGGTCATATAAGAATAGAGTTCCCAAACTACCTTATGAAGGAAAAGACTGAGAATTCAAAAGATAAAAGGTTGGTTGCTACCTGGAGTGATATTGAGAATGACTCTTCTAATGAGTATGTGGATGAATGTAGTCACGTTATGGCTTTTGTTGCTACAACCGATAAGGTGATTGTGGAGAGTGCTAGTGACAGTGAGGACTCTTCTGGAGATGAAGTACCTAAGAAGTTGACCCTTCAGGAAGCCTATGATATGCACTGAATTTATAAAATCTAAAAAAACTTTTCATCTTTGTAGAAAAGAGCTTAATGAGGTAAAAACTGAAAAAGCTAATCTGTTAGTCAAGCTAGATGAGACTACAAGATTAGTTGAGACTCTTGTTATGGAGAATACCTCATTAGAGCTTGAATAGAGAGGATGTCTAGTGCAAAGCTTGATGAGGTATTGAGTACTCAAAAGCCTAGTTCTGATAAGACTGGCTTAGGATATGCTGTTTCCTCCGGCCCCTCCTCTTCCATGGCTTCTGGATCAAGGACTGTCTTTGTTCCCCAATCTGAGAAAGGTAATAAAGGTATGAAATCCAGAACTGATCTGGCTAATTCTAAATCCTTTGTTAGACCTCATGTTTGTCACCATTGTGGTGCTTCTGGACACATTCGTCCTATTTGCTTTAAGTTGTATCCTTAAAAGTAAGTGTCCAAATAGTTATAGGTTTCCTCTCAAGGACCTATACCTTTTTTTGGAGAGTTATTAAAAGCTTTGAACTTTTTAACTCAATTTCAGGAGAATTTTAATTCTTCTATGTCCTTTAGTAGACATACTAGGACACATGCCTTTTCATCTTCACGGCCAAAGACTCGTACTGTGTGGGTGAGAAAAGAGCCTAAGACTTAATTGTCTTTTCTGTTTGTCCACTGCTTTAATTCTTTCTATCTAAAGTAGGACTCTCTTTGCTTGATTTCTTATCTACTTTTGGAATCATGCTTTCATGCTTCTGCACTTTTCTATCATGCCTTCATGCATATGCATCTTTCTTTTATGCTTTCATGTTGTTTGTCTGTTTTTGTTTGATTGTTTAGTCTTAATTTTGTTTGTTTTTCAAAATAAAAAGAGAAAAATTAAAAAAATACAAAAACAGTGTGTGTTTGTGTATATTGGTACTTGTGTACCTTGGATGGCCATTGAAACAAAGTTTTCTAAACTTTGTATCTTTTGTAACTTAGATGAGCATCTCTATGTACAACTAAGTAAGTGAGCTTTGTGTCTCGTGTTTGTGATGAGTAAGGTTAAGTAGTCTCTTGTACTTAACACTCATATTACTCTTTTTGACGGGTAGGACTAGAAAATCCTAAGAGAAAGGCATAAATAACCAACCACTGTTTCCCACCAATCATGAAATGACATCTATATGCTTCGGCGTAACAAAAGTGCAATGCCAATAAAATCTGTATGCCCATGCATGATATGCTTAATAATAAAAAAAAAAATATGTAAAGAAAAATAAAAAGCAAAAAGATCAAAATGCTTTATATATGATTGCAAGCGTGTATTCTAAGAGATCCTCTTGCATGCATTGTTTTTCACATGTTTTGAATGTTTCTTTTATCTTGTCATCCATAGCATCTTGTTTCATTACATTCATGCATTTTTATGGATTCTTTGTATCTCCTTAATCATCCTTAATCATCTTTATGTTTCTCGGGTGAAGCTTTCTAGCTTTTAGTACCCTTTGTCAATCATGACAAAAAGGGGGAGAAATTGTGGAAATATGTGGTTTCTTTTTTAAAGATTCTACATGTTAGGGGGAGAAATACATGCCTTTGTAAGGGGGAGATGTGTTTCATCTTGTCAGGGGGAGTGGTTACCTTCTTGTTGTTGTAGGAGCTTCTTTTAGCTTCTTCTTCTTGTATACCGATCTTGTGACCATGGTTACATACATTGTGATTATCTTTGATATATATATATATATATATATTTATATATGATGATGATGATGATGATGATGTATGTCTTCTTCACCTACCTTTACATGTGTTGTTTCTTTTTTATCTTTATACACATGTTTCTTATTATTTGTATGCAATTTATTATTTATGTTTCGCACTAAGATGCCTTGATGAGTTTTGTTTAAAGTGTTTCAGAAATACAGGTTGTCAAATTCTACTTTCCATAAACTCTCTTATTGCAAAGCTTTTCAAGAGTTTGTGTTAGGATAAATTTTATTGCATTCAACAAGTGAGTATGAGTTTAGTGATATATGACTTCTCTCATATGTTCATTTGTTTGTTGTGGTTTTGTCACGGATTGCAAAAGGGGGAGATTGTTAGGACATATGTGATTCATGTTAGGAACATATGTCAATATTTATGTAGTTATCTAATCCTTTGACAAAACGCACTTTACTTATATTTGGGTAGATCTAGGATGTGTTTAATACTTCAAGAAACATGTTATTCAAGTCTAGTATTAAAGCCATGAAGATTGGACCAAGAAATTAGTGAAGAATGGCTATTCATTAAAGCTAGACAGATTGCTCGACACCTGCAGATAGATAGCTCGACACCTACTTGACAGATAGCTATCTATCGAGATTTAATGAATGAAGCTCGACAGATTCTCGATCGATCGAGGTATCTATCGAGATTACGAGAATTCAAATTTTCAGATCTAATTTTCGGCCCAAGCTTATGTATTTGTTTAGGGTTTCTTTTTTCACAACCCTAAACATATATAAGGCTCATTTTAAAGGTCGTTACATAAGAGAATACAAGGAGAACATATGAAAAAGGTGACTGAAGCCTTATTCTCTCTGAAAGAAGCTATTGCGTCTTTTGCGTCTTAGGGTTTTGTAACCAAGTGCTTCTTGATCTTCATTGTTGATGAAGTGAAAAACTTTGCAGCCAACATTCTTCTTCCTCAAGTTGGTGAGTGAGTCACGTACCCAGATTCGTGCAAAGGAGTGAATCATGTACTGGGATCTGTGCATCAAAAATGGTGGCATTCATATATTGAAGAGTTCAGAGGTTCTGAAGCGATAGAAGGTTTTTGCTGTAAGTTCATCTATGGGGATTGTAGAGTCTAGGGACAAAAGTTTTGTACTAGATCTGAAACTTCTTTTTATTATAATGGATTGCTTTTCGGGAAGGTTTCCCCTCAGGTTTTTTACTGTGAAACTAGTTTGTTTCATTGGTTTTCCTAGGTCATCATATCTTGTCTTATTTACTTTTCCGCTGCATTCATTATTAACATGATATTGATGTTTGTTTGTTTTAACAAGTTTTATTCATAATAAATCTAATTAACAACTTGGATTTAAAACTTGTTAATTATATCAACCGAGGTCTAAATTTTCCAACAATTTGTATTCAATAAATAAACAAAAAAATTAATTATTTAATATGAGACATGTTTTTTCTTATTTTTGAGTGTAGGAAGTACAGCTTGCATGGTCATATAAAATATTGTAAGGTTGAAATTAATCAACTATTTTGTTAGCTTTATTACGTGCCAATTTACTTGTAATTCAGCATTTATAAACCCTGTATTTATGTGGAAATCATGTAAGGGCAGTGTGTGAGAGAATGTGAAGAAAAGCTCAAGATTGTGCACTCAGCAAGGAACTCGTGACTGGATCTCGCGGCTTGCAAGTCGTCAAAAGTTGCACACGAGTGAAGCATGTAGAGGAGTTGAACAGTCACGCCAGCTAGAGCACTACAGGACAAAAAGTCCAGACTAGCCATTCAGTTAGCTCGCGGCTTGTACTCACGACTAAGTCAAGTCGCCAATCCACTCTGTTTTGGAAAAACTAACTCTTTGCATTCCAAACGCACATCAGTATAAATACTCCTTATACCCACGAAATGTAGAAAGCTTTCAGAGAGAATTTTGAGTGAGAAACTCTAGGAAAAAATAAGATTGACTCATCCACAATCTTTACATAGTGACTCTTCAAATTCCTCAACTCTCATTCTCTCCATTGTTACATCCTTAAGAGGTTCTTTAACCAAATCCTTTTCTCACCATACCCATATCTGTGAGAAGGCTTTTTGGTGCTTTGGAAAGCAGTTCAGAAGGGACCTATTGATATTGGTTGATGCTATGGGCTATAGCGGAATCCGGTAAGCTAGAGAAGACAAAGGTTTGACGTAACCTCGTTGGAGCAAGAAGCTTGGAAGGCTTAGGTACACTGGGTAGATTAGGCTTGGAGAGTCTTCTGCTGTTCATGTATTCCATCTTCATTCTCTAGTGGATTATTGACCGCTTGGAGGGCGGCAGAGAAGTTTTACGCCAAGGCTTCGGTTTCCTCTTCGATAACACATTGTTGTGTTGTCCTTGTATTTACATCTCTCTTCCCTTAATCTTTAACATTTAATTTTTGCTGTGGATGTGATTTTATTTGGTTTAGATTTTCTATCAATTTTGTTATAAGCTTATGTTCATTTTCAGCACATACATTGTTTGATATTAAGCTTGAATTGGTAATTTGTAATTTGGGGGTCTAAACGTTCAAGGTGTTTGTCACACTATTTGAAAAAAGAGGGGCAAAAAGGTCTTACCGGCCTTAGAAGACAAAAAATTTGCAAAAGATTCGAGGGAAAACGACAAACTATCAATTTTGTTATAAGCTTATGTTCATTTTCTGCACATACATTGTTTGATATTAAATTTGAATTGGTAATTTGTAATTTAGGAGTCTAAACATTCAAGGTGTTTTTCACACTATTTGAAAAAAGAGGGGCAAAAAGGTCTTACCGGCCTTAGAAGACAAAAACCTTGCAAAAGATTCGAGGAAAAATGACATAAAACTTGCTTTGAATCCTTGACCAATCGAAGAGAAAGAGAATAGCTTTTGAAAAGTTTGAAAAAGTGTTGAACATGTGAAAAACTAAAGGTTTAAAAAAAAACTCTCTGTGCGATTTTCGATTGATCGAAAATTAGATTTGATCGATTAAAAATTACATTCGATCGATCCAACAGCGATCGAACCAGGCAGATTCAAACCAAATTTTTAATCGCAATTTTGATCGGTCGAGCAATAGGTTCGATCAGTCGAAAATTTGGAAAAATCAAATTTTTGAAAAATAGAGCAATTTTATGTAGAAACTCCTCAAAATATAGTATTTTATGAATAGAATGCATGAGTATAAGATGAAATGCTTTTAAAAAACACTTGTATTGAACCCAGATCTCTCAACAATAAGATTTTCAATCAATTTTCCTTAATTCTCAAACTTCAAACACATTTTGCATTAACACCAAGAAATTCTCAATTTTGGATGGCCACAACAAAATCACACACAATAACTTGTACAAAGTTTAGCAAAGAGTAACTTGTGTAGTGTGTGTTATTAAAAAAAGCTTAAGATATATGTGAGGTGATATGTGAATAGTAAGCAATCACAATTTCTACAAAATTCATCACATACAATTGAAAGAGACTATCACCTAAAGAGTTACATCATATAACTCCCACGTCTCCTAGAAACAAGCATGCAATCATGTAATTTTCTTGAATTGCCTCATAATGTACACACCAATTTTATTTGATTAGAAACTTATTAAAATAGCCAAGATAATATACACACCAATTTTATTTGATTGTGATGTTATTATAGCCCAATAATGTACACACCAATTTTAGCATTTAATTTAAGGCTACACCTTATGTTCTTTTTGTACATGTGCTACACTTTTTTGAGCACAAAATCATATAATATGCACTAAGGTGTTCATGATTGACTAGTAAACAGTGGTGAGATGGTTATTTATGCCTTTCTCAATAAGACCAAGTCCAACAATCAAAAGCATGTGACTTCAACATCAAAACAAATTGATCAAAAATTATAAACATCTTCCCACACAACATGCACTACAAAGTTTAAAATAGTAAAGTGCAATAAATAAGCTCATCAAAGCTAAACAAGGTATATAAACATATTATGTAAAGATAATATGGCTGTTAGGTTCTAAGAATTAGGAACTAATGTATTAGAACTTCAATTTGTAATGTTGGTAAACCATGATCAAAACAATCTTTAGTCTTGTGTTAGACTTGCTCAAAGTATGGTTTTTTATGTAAAGTTGGAATCGAGTTAACTGCAAAATTTACTGTGCACTTCTGCCTGACTCAATCGATCGAGAATTAGACTCGACCGATCGAAAGTCGTGCAAATTGTTTTTCTGCAGAATTTTCCAACTCAGCCCTAGCCCATTTAATGTGTAGGGTTCTATGTTTTGCCCTAAGTATATAAGGGAAAACCCTAGCCATATTTTTTGAGTTCTGAATGCTGTGTTTGTGAATCTAATTGTTAGATCTAGAGGTGTTTACCTTCACATACACTTAGGGTTTCCAAACTCAAGATTCATGTCATCAGATTGGTAAATCATACAGTTGTAGAACAACAAAAGAGCTTCAAGATATACAAGCAGGTGTTGCTTGTGCTTTGCTGAAGAATTCAAGGAAAGAAGGAGTCCGTGGTCTCGGAGCTGTCACGTGGTCGTGGTAGTAAGTTTCTTACAGGCAGGTAGCAATAGAATGTTAGTGATCTAAGTCGCTATTGTGTAAACTTCGATTCTTTCATAGTGAATTCGTTTTACCTTGAGGATAGCTAGGTTAAATCCTCCCCAGATTTTTTACCGGTTTGGTTTTCCTGGGTCATCATATCATGTGTTCTTTATTATTCTGTACTTTTACATGATTTGATATATTTGTGTTAACCTAGTTTTGTTTAATTTACCTAAGTTAATCACTTGGCTAATTATCTAGGTTAATTTGTTTGGGTTTAAGGGGTCTAAATAAACTTACAATTGGTATCAGAGCAGGTAGCTTTTGTTTTTGATCCTTTGATCTTTGAGCTGATCCTTGACCCCAGTTGTCATGGAACACAGACACTCTCTTGTTGTTCCACCTCATTTTAATGGAAACAACTATGCTTATTAGAAAGTAAGGATGAAAGCATTCCTGAAATCCCTTGATGAGAGAGTCTGGAACTCTGTTGAATATGGATGGGAGAAGCCCACTACTCCTGTGAGTGAGTGGCAAACTTCTCAAAAGGAGGCAGCTGCTTTCAATAGCAAAGTTATGAATGCTATTTTCAATGCTGTCTCTATGGAGGAATTTAAGAGAATCTCTAATGTTGAGGTTGCTCATACTGCTTGGAATATCCTCCAGACTGTGCATGAAGGCACAAAGACAGTTAAGATTAATAAGTTGTAGCAATTAACTACTAGATTTGAAGGCATTAGAATGAATGATGAAGAATCTTTTGATGAGTTCTATGCTAAATTGAATGATATTGTTGATTCTGCATATAATTTGGGTGAAATCTATGACCAACCTAAAATTGTTAGGAAGATTCTTAGATCTTTGACTGAGGATTTTAGACCCAAAGTGACTGCCATCACTGAAACCAAGGATGTGGACTCCATCCCTGTTGATGAACTTGTAGGATCTTTTCAGTCCTATAAGTTGGACCTACCCAAGACAAACAAATCCAAATCAATGGTTCTTAAGTCAGTTGATGATGTTGAGGATGATGGATTTGATGATGAACTCTCTACAACAGAGATTGCCTATCTTGCCAAGAACTTTAGAAATTTTCTTAGGAACATTAACAGAAGGGCAAGAGGCAAGAACACTGCTGAACCTAGAAATTTTAGGAGGAATGATCACACTAAGGTTAATAACACTGAAAAACCTAAAGAGAAAGTAGGTCAACCTTCTAATAATTCTTTGGGACAACAATGTTATGGATGTCAAGGGTATGGTCATATGAAATCTGAATGTCCTACATACTTGAAGTTTAAGGGTAAAGCTATGGCTGTAACTCTTAGTGATGATGAAGTTTTTGACAATGAATCCGCTAGTGATGAGGATGGAAACTTCGTTGCTTTCACTGCTACTACTGTAGTTAATGAAAGCGTGTCTGTTGAAGAGAACCCTTCTGATGGGGAACTCTCTGAAGATGCAGATCTTCAAGAAGCCTTTAATAAACTTTGCAAAGTTGCTGCAAAGGATGCTATGAATGTGGATTTAGGCTTGAAGAAAATTGCATATCTTGAACTTGATAAAAAGAATTTGCTTGTGAAATTGTTTGATGCTAATGAGCTTTTGAATATGTGAAAACTGAGAACATGTTCTTACTTGATAAAGTTAAAAATTTGGAACTTGAATTATCTGTTGCTAAAGAACAATCTAATAGGTCTGCAAGCTCCAAACTTGATCACATGTTGAGTGTTCAAAAGTCTCATTCTGACAAAACTGGATTAGGTTTTGTGGAAAGCATCTCTGTGCTTGAATCTCATTCCACAAATTTTGTTCCCTCTACTGAACCTCCTAAGAGTGAGATTGTCAAACCTTTGGTGAGTGAACCTATTAAATCTGTAGATGTTACTCCACCTAGGAAGATTAGGGTTGATCTTCAAGCATCTCATTCTAGAGCTTTTACTTCTTCTAAGGGAAAATTGCTTGATAAGCCTGCTTGGGTCTGTCATTTTTGTGGAAAGTCTGGACATATTCGTCCAAATTGTTTCAAGTTGCAAGCTGCGAAGCGAGCAAATAAATCCAAAGTACCTGTGCCTCAAGCATAAGATCCTATGGTACTTATTGGTGAATTGGTAAAGGCGTTAAACCTTTATTCCAATCCTGGAGTTGCTCAGAATTCAAATGTGAATTATAACTCCAATGCAAGAGTTGCATCTAAAAGGATTTGGATGCAAAAGGCTAGACCTAATTAAGTCTATCTGACATGGTCCTTGTGCTTCACTGTTCTGTCTTTTGTGACCATTTTTTTTTTGGTTTTGCATTGCATAACATTCATGCATCTCATTCTAGGTTGTTTATTTCTTTTATAAAAAAAAAAATTTGTGCAAAATGTGTTTTTGCTATACTTTTCTTCATTTGGAAGACAAGGTTGGTCAATCTCTTTTGCATAACATGTTTATGTACCTTGTTTAGCTTGGATGCACTTATTTTTACTGCACTTTACTAGCTGGAATTTTTGTAGTGCATGTTGTGTGGGAAAGATGTTTATAATTTTTGATCACATGATCTTGATCTTGAAGTCACATGCCTTTGATTGTCGGACTTAAACTTATTGAGAAAGGTATAAATAACTATTTCACCACTGTTTATTAGCCAATCATGAACACTTTAGTGCATAACTTAAGATTTTGTGCTCGAGAAAGTGTAGCACATACACAAAAAGAACATAAGGTGTGGCCTCTATTAAAATGTTAAAATTGGTGTGTACATTATTGAGTTATAATAAATTCACAATTCAAATAAAATTGGTGTGTACATTATCCCGGCTTTGTTAATAAGTTTCTAATCAATTTAAAATTGATATTAATTATGAGGCAAATCAAGAAACTTACATGATTGCAAGCTTTTATTCTAGGAGATGTGAGAGTTATATGATGTAACTCTTTAAGTTATAGTCTCTTTCAATTTCATGTGATGAATTTTGTAGAAATTGTGATTGATCACTATGTGCATATCACCTCACATGTTTCTCAAGCTTCTACTAGTTGCACACACTACACAAGTTATTTTCTGCTAAACTGTGTATATGTTATTGTGTGTTTTTGGTCTGACCAACCAAGTTTGAAAATTTCTTGAAATTGATGCAGAACATGTTTGTTGTTTGAATTCTTGGGGGTTTCTATTAGAAAATCTTGTTTTGGGAGATCTGGGATAAATTCATGTGTTTTTGAAAGACATTTCATCTCATACTCATGCATTTTATTCATAAAAACTAATGCTTTGAGGAGTTTCTGCACTAAAATTGGTTTGTTTTCCAAAAATTTGTTTTTCCAGAATTTCGATTGATCGAACATGTTTTTCGACCGATTGAAAATGTTTTTAAAATCTCTGGAAAGTCTCGAGTTGTTTCGATCGGTATTCGATTGGTGCTGGATCAATCGAGGTATTTTCGACCGATTGAATCTGTTTTTCGATCGATTGAAAATCGGGCAAAGTGTTTTTTTTAAGGATTTTTCCTCACATGATTCTTCACTTTTCTAAAACTATTCAAATCTTTTTCACTCTCTACCAACCGGTCAAGCCAGTTTTTGCTGTTTTTGTCGTTTTCCTCCGTTCTTTTTGCATCAAATCTCTCTCCCAAGGCCGGTAAGTCTCTTTTGCCCCTACTTTTGATTTTATCTTCATGTTTCATGCATATTTTTCATGCATTTTTGGGTATTTTTGGTATTTAGAGTTTTGGTATTTTTGACATTGATTTTGGGTGTTTTTCTTTTAAATTAATCATGGGTTTTTGTGGGGACACCATATCCAAGTATACCAAGTGGTTTAATTTGATTAATTTGGTGTTTTGTGGAAAATTTGAAAATCTAGGGCTTGAAATTGATGAAATTGGGGATTTTGTTCAAATTGATATCAATTGATGAAATTGGCTTGTTAGATTGATTAATTTGATCATTATATTGAGTTATTTAACTGTTGTGTTGATCAATTTATCAATTTGTTGTGTTTTGTAAAATTAGGTTTTTGAAATTGGGATTTTTTTATAAAATTCATACTCAAGCCAATTTTGTTAATTTGGATCATATTTGAACTATGTTACTGCATTAGTTCATGCATCATTTGCATATTTTGATCATGCATCATATAGAATTGGTATTTCTATTTTTTTTGCTGTGCTAACTTGCAGTCTGCCATTGGTTTTTGTTTTTGCTCTCCTCTTTCTGTGTCTCTTTTTTTTTTTTTTTTTTTTTTTTTTTTTTTTTTTTTTTTTTTTTTTCTGTCCTTAGCACCATGCCTAGGAAAACTAGAGCCAATAGGACTTCTGACCCTTCACCTTCCTTTGATAGTGATCGGTTTCCTAGTGAGAAGAACCAAGAGACTTATGAGACCCTTAATCTTAGGCGTCAAATTTGGGGTGAGCGTAGGGTCATTCTAGATGAGGTTGATCCTGAGGTGAGACGTAATTTTGAGCGTCGGGGTTGGTTACCTTTGTTGGATATAGATCATCCACCTCCGGCTACCTTGATTAGAGAGTTCTACTCGAACCTCTCTATCCACGTCTATGATACCAACACCTTAGTTAAGGTTTGGTTACGAGGTGTGGAGTATCGCATTACCCCTTCGGTAGTGTCTGATGTTTTTGGGGTGCCTATTGTTGATCATCCCGTCTTTCCCTATGATGAGTCTCCGTCTCTTGATGACGTGATGTCATACATCACTGGATCTTCTATCCAGTGGGGTTCTGATCCTCGGATCACGTCTGCTGAGCTCTCTGAGCTTCACTATCTTTTCTTTAGGATTGCCTGTCATTCCTTGTGGCCTATTTCTCATCTTCATACTATTCCTATTGAGCGGTGTGTCTTTTTGTATGCTCTTGTTACTGATGCTCCTATTAGTTTTCTACACCTGTTTCTTCGTTCTTTGAACAAGGTGCATCGGAGTTATTCTATGGCTTATGCTTTATTTTTTCCTGTTTTTGTTCATAGGATTCTCCTTCATCTAGGTTTAGGTGATTATCCTGCTTCTGAGCCCGTACACATTATTGCTCCTATAGGTGCTACCTTTCTGAGGCAAAGGGCTGCTCAACTTCGAGCTAGCTCTAAGCGTCCTAGGGTAGAGTCTTCCGGTGTCACTCCACCTCCTTCTTCTTCTACAGATGCTCCTGCGGCTGAGACGTCTACTGAGGCTGCTGATGTTGCTGCTGTTCCTCCACCTTCTCCTTCGGATGTTTCTGATATTCGTCGGACTTTGGACACTGTCATGACCGTTCAGGCGGCTCATGGTCAGCTTTTAGTGGATGTACTTGATGAGTTTCGTGCTTTGAGAGCGGATTTGGCGAGTTTTTGTCATTCTCCTCCGCCACCTCCTTTTGATGATGAGTGAGTGCCCTTTGGCGATTCGTCACAAAAAGGTGGAGTACATTCTATTGTGAAGTACATATCTTGTAGATGAGATTTTTGTCTTAGGGGAGTTTTGTACCTTGTTGTGATACTGAGGAGCTTGTGGAGTCTTTTAGATTGTATCTAGGTGCTTCACTGTAGATTTACTTTTTTGGCTCATGATAGTGGAGATATATATTTTTGGGATACTTTTTTAGGTATTTGTTTCTTGTTTCACTATGCTACAGTGCTTATTAATTTATATTTATGATGTTATTCATGATATATGTCTTTATTTTGTGTTATGTAAAATCAAGAAGTTTTTTTATTATTTGTATCTTCCACACATACGTTTATGTGTTTGTTAAGTATTACAGGAATATACAGGTTGATTCAGTCGTGCTGCTGTCTACTTTGCAACTGTTAGATAGTAGTTAGGTTGAATTTGTTTAGTGGCTTTTTATTTTGTAATGGGCTGTTTTATTTTGTAAACTTTGAGCTTTTTGTTAAGTCTGTGTTTTGTCACGGATTGCCAAAGGGGGAGTTTGTTAGGTTCTAAGAATTAGGAACTAATGTATTAGAACTTCAATTTGTAATGTTGGCAAACCATGATCAAAACAATCTTTAGTCTTGTGTTAGACTTGCTCAAAGTATGGCTATTTATGTAAAGTTGGAATCGAGTTAACTGCAAAATTTACTGTGCACTTCTGCCTGACTCGATCGATCGAGAATTAGACTTGACCGATCGAAAGTCGTGCAGATTGTTTTTTTGCAGAATTTTCCAACTCAGCCCTAGCCCATTTAATGTGTAGGGTTTTATGTTTTGCCCTAAGTATATAAGGGAAAACCCTAGCCACGTTTTTTGAGTTCTGAATGCTGTGTTTGTGAATCTAATTGTTAGATTTAGAGGTGTTTACCTTCACATACACTTAGGGTTTCCAAACTCAAGACTCATGTCAAGAGATTGGTAAATCATACAGTTGCAGAACAACAAAAGAGTTTCAAGATATACAAGTAGGTGTTGCTTGTGCTTTGCTGAAGAATTCAAGGAAAGAAGGGGTCCGTGGTCTCGAAGCTGTCACGTGGTCGTGGTAGTAAGTTTCTTACAGGCAGGTAGCAATAGGATGTTAGTAGTCTAAGTTGCTATTGTGTAAACTTCGATTCTTTCATAGTGAATTCGTTTTACCTTGAGGATAGCTAGGTTAAATCCTCCCCAGGTTTTTTACCGGTTTGGTTTTCCTGGGTCATTATATCATGTGTTCTTTATTATTCCGCACTTTTACATGATTTGATATATTTGTGTTAACCTAGTTTTTGTTTAATTTACCTAAGTTAATCACTTGGCTAATTATCTATGTTAATTTGTTTGGGTTTAAAGGGTCTAAACAAACTTACAATGGCCAACCTTGATATCAAATCCAAGAAAAATAACACAAAACACATTTTGCTTCCCTTTTCTTCCCTTTTTTTTTTTTTTGAAAAGGGTCAAGGATCAACTCTTAGATCAAAGGATCTAAAACAAAAGAGCTAACCTGCTCTGATACCACTTGTACAGTTTTTAAACCCCTTAAAACACAACCAGATTAACTTAGTTATTTAGCCAAGTGATTAACTTAGGTAAATTATGCAAATCTAGGTTAACACAGATAGATTATATCATTGACACAGTGCAAAAAATAAAGAACACAACGATATGATAACCCAGGAAAACCAAATCGGTAAAAAACTTAGGGAGGATTTAACCTAGCTATTCTCAAGGTAAAACAGATCCACTATGAAAGAATTGAAGTTTACACAATAGCGACTTTGACCACTAACATCTTATTGCTACCTCGAGTAGGAAACTTACTACCACGACCATGTGACAGCTTCGAGTTCACGGATTACTTCTTTCTTGGATTCACAGCAAGCACAAGTACTCCCACTTGTGTATCTTTAAGCTCTTTATGGAGCAACCAAACTGATCATCAAGCTCTTGACATAATCTTGATTCTTGATAACTCTAAGTATATGTGAAGACAATCACCTCGAGATCTCACAAGAGATTTACATACACAGCATAAACCACAACTGCAACAACCACAATACATGGCTAGGGTTTTTCTTTTTATACTTCAGACAAAACAAAAAACCCTACACGTCAAACGGGATTGGGCTGAGTTGAAAAATTCTGCAGAAAAACAATCTGCACGAGCTTCAATCGATCGAGTCTAATTTTTGATCGATCGAGCCAGGCAGATTTACACAGTAAATCCTACAGTTTACTCGATTCCAACTTTACACATTAAACATACTTTGAGCAAGTCTAAAACAAGACTAAACGTTTTGATTATGGTTTGCCAACATTACAAAATGAAGATCTAATACATTTAAACCCAAAGTCTTAGAACCCATCAAATATGTTCATTAGTTTAGAGAAAAAATAACAACAAAAATCTAAACAATTTAATTTGTATGGAAAGCTAAAAAAAGTAAAATTCAATTTTGAATTTAATTAAATTTTCTCTAAACATTGGTATTATATATATAAAACCTTTTTTTATGAAAAAATATATATATTACCTAGTTAATAATTGATTGTATATAGTAGTCATGGATTATATATATATATATATATATATGATTTGGTTTTTTATGGTTTATTTATTTTGAACTCCTCGTTTTCTATATTAAATTAACTCACTTGGCATAAAAATTAAAAAACTTACATTATATGAGATACGTGAAGCAAAATTAAACTCTAATTGAATTCTAATTTTTACACTGAATTAACTAACCTGGCATAAAAATTTAAAAACTTAGATTAGATGGGACTCGTGGCGCAAAATTAAATTTTAATTGAATTTCAATTTGAAATCTAATTAAATTTTTTCTCCGTTTTGCCTATTAATATATATATATATATATTTATTTATTTATTTATATTGTTGAATTTTGTTTTTGATGCAAATCAATCAGGCCGAAAAGCTAGTGGCCCGGTGGGGTGTTAGTGTAGTTAAGCCCATTAAAACCTTGGGTCTGGAAGCCTGTATGCCCAAAAGCTCAAAAGTCCATATATAATACATATGCCTATGTCCACTAGCCAATTAGAGAAAGTTTTGGCCTAAATGCCTAACAATAGTACCATAAATAAGCCCAGAATGAATTTGATAGGTACCTGTAATCCAAAAAAAGGCTTGCTGAGCTACTCAGTCTTGTAACTTTCTTCAGCTTCTAAACTAAACCCAAATTTTTAATACATAATTTCAAAGGGGAGAAGTTAAAAACATCAAATTTTCAAATAAACAAAATGCAAGTCCAAAACAAATTAAAAAAAAAAAAAAATCAAAGAACCATTTTTTTTTTTTGATATTGATATTAAATCAAAGAACCATTTGATTATTAGTCATGAGCTTAGGCCAATGGTCTGTACGATGCTATGAGAACCTTATGAATGATTGATGATCCACATGATAAAACTGAAGCTTAAAGCTCGCAAGCTGTTTTTTTATAGGCATCGTTTCCATTTGCATAGATCTTATGGACCCCACAATATTAGGCAGGCGGAGCCAAGATTTCAGCTGAGGAGCAAAATTGAAAGTAAAAATAATTGTGACAAAATGTGCCATGCAAGACAATGGTGACAAAGTGTACATATTTGTATGTGGTATTAGTATTATTGTTTTTTTCTACTACTCATAATAGATCACTTTAACAACAATAAGTCTAAAATTACAATTTTTTTGTTACAAAATTTTTCACAATCACTAAATGAGAAATGTTATGTCCACAATATTTTCACAACAAATCATATGTGATAGGTTGTTATTGATGGACAAAAGAGTAATGTCAATAGTAAGTTTAAATTAGAATCAATAACAACTTATCGCCTATAATTTATTGTGTAAATATTATGAAATGTAATGGACGTAGCACTTCCCATTACTAAATTGGCAAGTAGTAAATGATAAATAATAAATTAATATCAGTAGTTGGTCAAATAAGTTAAAAACAAAACTGTAGTAAAATTTGTTGTGATAAAATATTGTGTATATATATATATATATATATATTTTTTTTTTTTAATAATTGTAAAATTTATTGTGAAAAATGTTGTATAAGTAGTATTATTTATTGATGAATTGCGGTGAGAAATTTAAAAATATTAAAAAGGCATGGAAGTTATCAAACGTACAAAACTTTGGGTCTAAAATGGGACCCATTGAACTTTCTTTTAGTTATAAAATGACGAAAAAGTGATATATACCATATGGAGATATGAGCTTTTCTTTAATAATAGAGAGACTTTCTCATTTGTGTGAGGGCAAATTTGAGATGAAGGATAATGGGAGGGTGCAAATTACTTTTAGGCATTATTATATAGGTGTTTTAGGGAAGGACCGGGGGCAATTACCCCCTTTTTGCCGAGAAAATACATTATATATTTGGCGTATGTTTCCCCCCTCTCATGTGGAGGTGAGCCTACCTCTATGTGAAAGGGAGGAAACATATGTCAGATACATGATATACTTCCTCTCTCTCGCCCCCATTTGGCTTTGCTAGTGGCTTCAATCACAATATTTTATTTTATTTTTTCGGTTTGTTTTTGAGTAAAGCATACTCGGAATTCAGAAGGGTTTGAAAAGCATACTTTGGAGGACTCTTGTCCTTGATGCATTAAAGTCCTCCCATCACATGATGTCGTTTGATCCAAGGATAGGTTTTGATTCTCATCTATCCACTATCTCGAATTTTATTTTTCATATCCATTTTTATGTGTTAAAAATGTGAACAAGCTCGTATTAATTGTTGATATATGTGTGAAATAATGAGTGTCAAAAGAATATTTTTCCTCCAAGGAATTGCTTGGCTTCACTTTGCCAAAATTAAAAAGTGGCGTAAATACATTGTACTGCTGTTTACAAAGTAATTTTTAGGTACTCCCGGAGTATAAGGAGTGATACTCTTTCCTCTCACATTCATGGTGGGGTTCACTAATTAAATTTATAGTGGGGGTCATCATAAATGTGAGAAGAAAGAGCATCATTTCTTCGTACTTCAAGGAGTACTTAAGAATTTTACCAGTTTACATCATACCAAATTTTCTTTTTTAATTCTATGGACACAAAAAAAAAAAAAAAAAAAAAAACATGACTGCCTTAAAGGGTACATAAATGCGTACAACTGCATGCCCAATCAACCAAGAATCTTATATTGCTTTATTTTAATTGAGGCCACAGTCAGTATGAGTCTTTTCCTTCAATCTTCTGTTCCTCTTCTCTCTTTCACTAGATTGCCAGCTACCGCTAGAACTTGCTTTTCACATAAAACAAATGGTAGTGATAGTCGTTCCCCTAGTACAGTCCGATGCATGGCAGCCAAAAGAAGTTCCGACAATTCAAGCATTATTAGGAGAATGGCAAATTACCGACCTCCGATTTGGGACTACGACTATATTCAGTCACTGAAATGTGAATACGTGGTATGGATTCTGTTCTTCTTGTTATTCTTGCTCTTGGTTCTTAGAAGTAGAAGCATTTGGTATCGTTTTTATTTATTTATTTATTTATTAGTTTTTTTTTAATTAGAGAATGCCACTCTTACTCTAGTTTATTCTTACTCCACTTTTCTAATCCACAAAATTGAAAGAATGAGATCTAAAATATATGAGACCATAATGGTTAAATATTATAGTGTTGAACTAAGTATAAAAAAAGCTATGTGGTTTTATTAATTTTTTTCCTAACTATGTAGTTATATCATTACAGTCGAAAGAAAAGTGTAATTTATCTAAATGATTGTTGTGTGGGGAGAATCATACACTAGAAGAGTCAACAAGTTGAAGGAAGAAGTGATAATGATGCTAGACAAAATGGTGGATCCGGTAAATAAACTCGAGTTAATCGATCTCTTGCAAAAACTTGGTTTATCATATCATTTTGAGGATGATATAAAGAAATTGCTGAAGAGCAAATACGACAATATTTCGAACAATGATATATGGGATAAGGAGGGTTTGTATGCTGTTGCTCTCAAATTTCGACTTCTTAGACAGCATGGATATAATGTTTCTCAAGGTAACCAAAGGAAGCACTCTTCTTTTGTCCACATTAAAAGATTAAAAAAGTGGTGATTGTATATCTAAATATCTAGGTTGCACCGACACGCCATTTTTGGCGTCGTATTGGTGTTTGACACGTATAGGACACCGGAATTGGTATTGTCACGCCCCGAACCCAAGTATAAAGATAGGCACGTGATAACTGCCGCACACTTATAAAACAAGCACCTACAAGTGTGCAAGGCTTTCTTAGCAACTAAAATTTATCCTCAAAAATTAAATCAAATAAATCTAAAATACCTCAACAAACTTTTTTTATGAATAGCTCTCCAATAATTTAATAGGAATAAATTCCAAACCTCATATACATAATGCCAATTGGCCAATAAATATAAAACTATTAGAAGACCATCCAATCCCAGTATCACAAAGCTTCTTTTTCTGCTCACAACACAACATCAAAACTCCCAAAACTTGATATTCTTCACAATCTGAAACTAGAGGGGGAAAAAGGGAGGTGAGTTGACAACTCAATAAGTAACCAAAGTCCTAATAAGTTCTATCAAGCAATAAATCTGTAAAGTAATAAAATGTAATAAAAGTCTTCAAAGGTTGTAATATATTATGGGTTTTCAAAAAAATAACTAAAGAATTTTCAGTCTTAAAAATAACAAGTTGCAAATAGACCATATACTTTAATCTGACAAATATATCATAGATGGTTTAGAAAGTACTCAGTTTTTTTTTCATATATCAAAGTTATAACTTACAATATGTTCCAAAAAATACATAAGCAGTTTTAATGACTCAAAATAGCTCAAATGCTCAAACATTTCCAAAATCACATATGTAGTTTTAAAGACTCAAAATAGTTCAAATATTCAAACGTAATTCATATTTTTAACAATCTTATAACTATGGTCACGATATATCCCCGTGACTAGACATCAGAGTACCAATGAATAACCCCCATTGGCTGGGTATCAGTGTACCAATGAATCACCCCCATTGGTTTGGGTATCAAAATACCAATGAATAACCCCCATTGGCTAGGTATCAGAGTACCAATAAATAACCCCCATTGGTTTGGGTATCAGAGTACCAATGAATAACCCCCATTGGTTTGGGTATCAGAATATATTCATAGTCAAATTGTTCATAATCATATATATAAAATCATAGTTTCTAACAAAAATATCTTATTCAAACACATTTATATAATCATATCTTCAATATTCAAATCTATTTGTGATATTTCTATATTATTTACTTTAAATCATTATAGCTATAAAACAATTAAATAAAATAAACCTTATATTCAAAACTCACATGTATTTGTGAGAATTCTTTACCCTTTACTTTGAATCAGTATAGCTAAAAGCAATTACATGAATTACATCATATATTCAGTAATCAGATATATTTGTAATAATTCTTTACTTGAAATCAGTAGTACAATAGAAATAAAATTGTAATAACTATAAACAATTTCAGTAATTAAAATACGCAAAATAAAACCAATTAGGATAAGGTTACTTACCTCCAAAAGCCATACCAAAAGAAACTTTTTCCTTAACAATTCCTCTAAAATCTTTAGATATCACCTAGAACAATTTTCAAATATTCTTACTCAATAATCAAATAATTTAAGGACTTATAATGGTACCCAGCTAGATAAAGAGACTACTAAAAATATTCAATAGCTATCTACTGTTATCTCGCACCAAAATTTCTTCATATCATAATATAGTTCTTTATATATATATATATATATATTTTTTTTTTTTTTTTTCTTCTGCCACAACTAAAGCCCCAAAAAGAAGGCCATAACTCCTATTACTATGTAAGCACGTGGGGGCCATCTTCAATTTTGTGTGCTCCTTTGTTTCTCTTTTTTTTTTTTTTTTTTTTTTTTGCCACTGCCGCCTCTAGTTTTCTTTTGGCATGAGGACAAAACACACAAACCAAGCTCTGCCACAAGCTTTTATTGAAACACTATTCTTTCTCTACCAAATCAATTGACAAATAATAATATATTAGAAAGGAGTTGGTGTTCCTTTCTTCAAGCATTTTTTTTTTCCATCAATCCAATACAATTCTTTTAAGAAAATTACGTGATACAGACCCACGCGGCCATGGCTAAAGAAAGTCTCATTGGGCAAAAATACTCACATAAGAAAATACTCTAATTTCAAATAAAATTTAGATTTTGACAAGAAAAAGATTCTTAGGCTCTTACCTCAATAGTATAGTCAATCCTTCTCTACTTCAATCCTTTGAGTAGTCTCCTCTCTCAAAATATCTCTCTATATACATTGACATAATAAGCTTATATAGCTAGGGTTTCAACCTTATTTTCTAAAAAGCCCTTATAATTATAAATTATAAAATTGACCCCACAAAAGATTTACTTTAATACCCTTCCTTTTAATCCTTTTTTTTTCCCGGAGTATTACAGGTATGATTCGCCGGATTCCGGTGTCCGAGCAGGCTCTTTTTTTTTTTTTCTTTTTTTTTTTCGCTTCTCCGACATGGTGCCGACGCGGTGCCGACACGGCTCCGACGTGGCTTCGACACGTCCGACATGCCAGCAGTGAAAAAAAAAAAAGAAAAAAAAGAAGAAAATCACAGATTTTGACAGATGGACTTACCAATACTGTTGATTTTGTGATATACCCAAAAACAACAAGTCTGAGAAGTCACCAGACCGAAACCCATTTCAAGTTCTCACTTCTCAACCCACCCACCCTCCCTCTGACCTTTACCCGCTAGTGCTACCCTCTGTCCCTCGCCGGAGCTAGATCGGGCCAATCGGCGAGCTCCATGGACGACGCCATGTCCCTTCCGATCTCTCTCTCTCTCAATGTGGACAAGAGGTCAGGTCCGACCTCTTTAAGCTTCTCTGTGTGTGTGTGTGTGTGTGTGTTTTTTTTTTTTTTTTTCTTTCTTTCAGATATAAGCTATAAGATATTTGGCCTCTTTAAGTTTCACTCATTATAACGCATTTTTGTTTTTTGTTTTTGTTTTTAGTCCTACTTTTACTGTCACTGTGTGAAAGTGGGATATAATGTAACGTTGTTACTGCCATTATATGCCATATATAATGTTGTTATTGACATATAAGTTATACCTTATATTTTCTCAAAAAAAAGTTATACCTTATATTTTTTTTTGTTTCTTTACTCAGCCTTTTGTTTTGCCATATAGTTTTATTTATGTGTATTATTGTACTACTTTAGGTGTTAGTTTACTTATTTGTAGTTCTTAAATAATTTAAATTCTAGACATAACCGTATTTTATGTCTAAAATATTAAAAAATATGCCTAAATATAAAATTTAATTAATTATTTAATTGTCGTGTCCATGCTGTGTCGTGTCCTAGTTTTTCAAAAATTGCTGACTCGTCATGTCCGTGTCCGTGTCTGTGTCCATGCATCCTAGCTAAATATACTTTCGAGTTTAATCCATCTTAAATGAGATATGAATTCTTGATTGCAGAGGTTTTTAGTAGTTTCACGGATGAGTTAGGGGAATTTAAAGCACACCTTTATTAAGATACTACAGGAATGCTATATCTGTATGAAGCATCAAAGCTGATACTCCTAATCATATCCTCGTCCACATAGAAAGGAGTGGACGAGAATAACTCCAAGACTCGTCCAGCTAGTGGCGACCACCAGGCGAGGATGCATCCATCCGTCCTCAATCATTGACGAAGCGTTACAAAACAATGATGAGCCACCGTACCGTTAGAGAGATATCTCACCATTAACACCCTACAGAGGCGTTACTGATACGGGAATGAAACCACCACTAAGGCAGCACCAGCAGCTAGAAGGAAGAAGTAAGCACCTATATATATATATATATATATAACTGAAATCCTTCCTGCGTTACCAACAAAATGGTAATTCTTCCATAGTTCATTAGTTACTTTGATGATTTCATTGCTAAAGAAACTTCTCCAACAATCTGATAGAGCCTTTGGGTATATATATATATATATATATATATATCTACCCATAAGACCTGACAGAAGGTACAAAAAACTCTAGTTCATACGCACTGATATCCTAATACTTCTTTTCTCACTCTAGCCATTCTAACTTTAGCATCGGAGGCTTTGTGGCAGGCACCACACTGGTGACCCACATTTCCCCCTTTTGCTGTCTATTTTCTCAGGATCAGGTTGGCAACGTATGACTCTACTCTGGACGATCATCGTGACTGACGATTTGAGCATCATCAGCTTGGTGCCATCTGTGGGGGAAAAAAACATTTTTCTTTCGCACCTAGTTCGAAAGCACTATCCCATTCAACTTGCAAGTCTAGATGGAATCCAACGTCAATCAAGATCTTGCTGCATTGGCTCTACAAATTCAGTTACTCGCAACTATTGCAGAAGAGCTCACCAGGCAGAACCAAGAGATAAGGCAGCGATTACAACAAGAAGATATCCACTCGGAGACCAACTGGGATGACGACACAGACAGCCATAGGAGGCGTCCCGACACTCCAGAAGGGACAAATCCAGATATTCTTTGGGAAATGAGGAAGGAGATGGACGAGCTAAGAAACTCTATCAAAGGAAAAACTGACCAAAGTCTGGATAGAATGGTTAGGAAGACAGACTTACCCTTCACCTTAGTTGTCCAAGAATGCCCAGTACCCTCAAAGTTCCATCTACCCCAGCTCGAGCCATTTAACGGATTAAAGGATCCACTAGATCACCTTAACACTTTTAAGATGACTCTAGGTCTCCAAAGACCCCCTAACGAGATTTTATGCCGCTCTTTCGCTACTACCCTTAAAGGGGCAGCTAGGGAATGGTTCACCAAATTACCAACATTGTCCATTGACAACTTCGAGCAGCTAGGCAATTCCTTCCTAGTTGAAGATGAAATTGGTCGAGTGGTCTTAGTTGAAATTGGTCGAGTGGTCTTAGTTGAAGATGTGAGATTGGTCGAGTGGTCTTAGTTGAAGATGTGAGATTGCACGTGTTTATGGATTGAACGAGATTCAAGCTGTGTGTGAAAATGGTTGAATTTGCCAGTCACTTCGTCGGTGAGCAGCATCCAAAAAGGCTCGCTGACCATATGCTCACCATCAAGCAAGGAGAGAAGGAAACCTTGAGATCCTACGTAACACGTTTCACCCAAGGAACTTTGGAGGTAGACGAAGCGGATGATAACGTACAGCTAACAACCTTCAAAGCTAGATTGAAGTCCGGGGAATTCGTGGTCTCCTTGGCAAAGAATCCCCCCAAGACGATGGCAAAAATGCTCTTGAAGGCGCAAAAGTATATGAACGCCGAAGACACCTGGCAGCCATAGAGGAGGTAGAGAAACCCAAGGAGAAAAAGAAGGAAAAAGAAGACGACCGAAGAGGAAAAAAGAGGGACCTCGCAGACCGTCAAAAGGTTAAAGGGAGTAGACGAAGAGACGACAAGGGCCCCCGTCCAGTGAAGTTCATACCTTTGGTGATGCTCGTTAACCAAATTTTGATGGAAATCAAGGACGAACACTATCTCAAATGGCCCAGACCATTGCACTCGTCGCCCAGTGTACGCGATAGGAGGAAATACTGCCGTTTTCACAAAGATCACGGGCATTATACGGAGGACTGCCGAGACCTGAAGGAGCAGATAGAAGAGTTTATACGAAAAGGGAAATTGTAGAAATACGTGAAGAAGGGGGATTCTAACAGGTTCAGGGATGGTAACCAGGATCAACATGAAGGCCCCTAAAGGGACGAGGACCGCATGCCTCCTCGTCCACAAAGTTCCATTGGGGAAATAAAAACCATCACAGGAGGACCATCCACGGGAGGGTCATTCAAGTCTCTCAGGAAGTCACACCAAAGGCAAGTGTACAGTGTTCATAGCCTACCCCCTCTAAAACAAAGAAGGATAGATCAAGATATGTGTTTCTTAGAAGAAGATGCTAGAGGGGTGAAACAACCTCATGACGACCCGTTGGTCATCATGCTCATGATTGAAGGATTCAACACCAGAAGGGTTCTGGTAGACAACGGGAGCTCTGCAGACATCATTTACCTTTCTGCCTTCCGGCAACTAAAAGTCGACCTGAAGAGGCTTCATCCATTTGAATCTCCCCTCATCAGTTTCAGTGGAGACAAGGTGTACCCCCAGACAATAGTGACTTTAATGGTCACAGCTGGCTCGTACCCCCCCCTAGCAGGTAACCAACAAACACAACTTTTTGGTAGTAGACTCACCTTCGTCCTACAATGTGATTATAGGAAGGCCTACCCTTAATCGTTGGAAAGTGGCTACTTCCACGTATTACCTGAAGGTAAAGTTTTCAACAGAACAAGGGGTTGGAGAAATAAGAGGAGAATAGGTGCTGGCGAGGGAATCTTACCAGGAGGTCCTGGCCTCAAAAGAAAACCACATATGGGTGATTGAGGAAAACACCAGAAATTGTTGAGAAATTGAAGACGATAGAGTTGGTCGAGGGAGATCCTATGAAGACAACCTAGGTAGGGACGAGTCTAAGCCCCCAGACGAAGAATGAGATTATCAGCTTCCTGAAGGATAACCTGGACGTGTTTGCATAGGGCCATGAAGATATGCCAGGTATACCAATAAAAATCATTCAACACCACATAAAGGTAGACCCTGAGAAGAAGCCCGTCCAACAAAGAAGAAGGGTTTTTGCTCCTGAACAGAACAAAGCAGGTATGGACGAAGTTAACAAATTTCTCACTGCTAACTTCATCAGGGTGGTCTACTATCCCGAGTGGTTGGCCAATGTCGTCATGGTCAAAAAGGCAAACGGGAAGTGGAGAATGTGTGTTGACTTCACAGATCTAAATAGCGCCTACTTGAAGGACGACCTCCCTCTACCCAAAATTGACCAGCTTGTTGACTCGACAGCCGGGAACAAGCTTCTTACCTTCATGGATGCCTTTTCTGGGTACAACCAGATACAAATGGCAGAGGAAGATTAGGAAAAGAAGGTCTTCATCACCAGCCAAGGGCTTTATTGTTACAGGGTCATGCCTTTTGGCTTGAAGAACGTGGGGGCTACATACCAGAGATTGGTAAACCAGATGTTCAACAAACAGATTGGGAGGAACGTTGAAGTATACGTTGATGACATGCTTGTCAAGAACAAAGAAGAAGAGGATCACTTGGACGATCTTAAGGAGACGTTCAATACACTCAGGCAATATAGCATGAAGTTGAACTCGTCCAAATGTGCCTTTGGGGTCTCCTCAGGGAAATTCCTCGGGTTCATAGTATCACAAAGAGAAATAGAAGCCAACCCTAAAAAAGTGAGCTATGCTCGAGATGTCCTCCTCAAAGATGATTAAAGAAATGCAATCTCTTGCAGGAAGAGTGGTAGCCCTCAACAGGTTTGTCTCGAAAGCAACAAATAAATGCCTCCCTTTCTTTAAGACCCTGAAGAAGGCTTTTGTCTGGACGGATGAGTGTGAGGCGGCATTCCATGAGCTAAAGCGCTACTTAAGCAACCCCCCACTCTTGAGTCCGTCTAATGAAGGGGAAAACTTGTTCCTCTACCTGGCAGTATCCACAACTGCAGTAAGCGCAGCCCTAATCAAGGAAGAGAACAAGATACAACTCCCAGTGTATTACATCAGACAGGCCTTTCAAGGAGTTGAAGCCCGATACCCAAGGATTGAAAAAATTACCTTTGCCCTGATAGTGGCCTTAAGAAAAATTTGTCCATACTTTCAGGCCAATCTGATTAAAGAAATGATAGACCAGCCCATTAAGAAAGTAATGAATAAACCTAAGGCCGCTGGACAGATGGTACAATGGGCCATCGAGCTCAGTCAGTTTGATGTGGATTATCATCCCCAAACGCCCATAAAAGCCCAGGCACTAGCAGACTTCATAGCAGAATTCACTGCCCTTAAACATGAAGACAACCAGGAAGATCTTTAGACGATCCATATAGATGGATCGTCTACACAGAAGAAAGGTGGAACAGGCGTCGTCATCATTTCCTCAGAGGGGGATGACCTGAGGCATGGAGTCCAGCTTAAATTCCCAGTAGCCAATAATGAGGCAGAGTACGAGGCTATATTGATGGGGCTAAGAATAACTCAGATGCTTGGAGCTAAAAATATTTTGCTAAGGAGTGATTCACAGCTCGACGTAGGACAGGTCAAGGGAGATTTTGATGCAAAGGAGGCAAGAATGCAGAAGTACCTCAGATTGACGAATTAATTAGTGAGCAACTTTGATCGAGTTGAGTTTGCTCAAATCTGACAAGATCAAAATGCTAAAGCCGATGAAGTAGCCAGAAGTGCGTCAGCAAAGGGTCAGGCAAAGGTGACAAATTGGAGATTGGAAGAACAGAACTCTCCCAGTATTGAAGAATTCCAAACCTTCCCTGTGCATGCCCCTTCAAGATGGACAAGCCCCATTCTATCCTACATTAAAGATGGACGGTTACCACCAAATCCTAAGGAAGCCAAGAAGATCAAGAAACGATCTGCCCGGTTCACAGTGCTGAATGGTGGGCTTTACAAAAGAGGCTTCTCCCAGCCTTACTTGAGATGTGTTGAAAAGGAAGAAGCTAAACACATTCTGGAAGAGGTGCATGGAGGGGTTTGTGGTGATCACATGGGGGCAAAGTCCCTCGTCAGAAAGTTCATAAGGGCAGGCTATTTCTAGCCCTCAATGCAACAAGATGCAGCAGATTTCGTTAAGAGATGTGACAGTTGCCAAAGGTATGGAAATGTCCAATGAGTCCCAGGAGAGAAAATGACGATCATTTCTTCACCTTGGCCATTTGCATAATGGGGGATCGACATTATGGGCCCCCTACCACAAGGAAAGAGGCAAGTAAAGTTCTTACTCATCGCAATCGACTACGTCACGAAATGGGTAGAAGCAGAAGCACTTGCAACAATCACAGAAGCAAAGGTACATAATTTTGTATGGAAAAATATTGTATGGAGGTTTGGGATCCCAAGGACGATCATATTAGATAATGGTCATCAGTTCAACAGTCACGGATTTAGGTCATTTTGCTTGAGCCTAGGCATCAAAAACAAATATTCATCCCCAGAACATCCTCAAGCCAATGGACAGACAGAAGTAACGAATCGAACCTTGCTAAAAATCATCAAGGCCCGGTTAGTGGGGGCAAAGGGAGCATGGCCCGAAGGGCTACCAAGCGTTTTGTAGGCATACAGGACCACACCATGAACCCCTACAGAGAGACGCCCTTCAACCTAACTTATGGCACGGAAGCAGTCATCCCAGTCGAGGTAGGGCTCACCAGCCTTAAGAGGGAATTCTTTGACAAACAAAGCAATGACGATCAATTGAAGCTGAACCTGGATTATTTAGATGAAGCCAGAGACCAAGCCTCTCAGAGAATGACCAAGTATCAGCAGAAGATGGCCGAGTACTACAACCAAAGGGTAAAGCTTAAAAGATTCAACATCGGAGACCTCGTCCTTGGAAAAGTGACCCCTGCAACGAAGTACCCAGCATAAGGCAAATTAGGACCAACCTGGGAAGGACCCTACAAGGTTGTCCACTATTCTTGCCAAGGAAGTTACCACCTGGAGGACTTGGACGGGAACAAGCTACCTCGTCCATGGAATGTTGAGCACCTAAAGACGTATTACGAATAGAAACCATAGTCCAATTGTAGGCAATCAGCATGACCTCATATTTTTTAATGCAAATCGAATAAACGTATTACTCAGCAATTCATATATTTTGGTTTTCTCTCTCTCTCAAACTAAAATCGCCATTTGGAGGCAGAAACCTCGTCCAAAAAAAAGAAAGACGATAAGATTCCTTAAATGGATGTACACTTTCCAAAAAAGAAAGACGATAAGATTCCTTAAATGGATGTACATCGTCAAAAAAAGAAAGGCGATAAGATTCCTAAATAGATGTACATCGTCCAAACAAAAGACAATATGATTCCTTAAGTGGATACATGTCGTTCAAGTGAAATTTATTATACATCGTCCAAATGAAGTTCCCTAGGAGAGTGTAATTCATTTCTAATGAAAGGCAATGCAAAGACGGAAAGAGGCCGTCCCCTAAGAAGGAATGACCAAATTCACATCTGGGCAAAATCCTCTAAGTCCCTAAATGGACGAAGAGGATACACCAACGAAAATTTTCTAAGTCCCTAAAGAGACAAAAGGTACACCCAAAGCAAACCATAACAAACATAAAATGCAAACAAGGAGCATTAACAAACCAGATGAATAAAGGTAAATGCATAGATATATATAAGGTTGTAAATTGTTCAAAAGCCCTAAAACATGCAGGGCATGTCAAAAAAAAAAAAAAAAAAAAAATTATGACAGTAGAATCAAGATGGGGGAACATCATTTTCATCCTTCTCAGCCTCAGGAGGATCCTCGCCACTGGACACAGTTGCTTGGGCTATTTGGGCCGCCTCATCTGCCTTGATCTCTTTATCAACGGCCTCAAAATCTAGATCCTCTAGGTCTGTCCCTAGGCCGTGCTTTGTCAAATATCTTCTTAATAACTCAAAACCTTTGAAGTACCACCCAAACAAGATAGTATTATACTCATTCGTAGTTTGAAAGGCATGGACGGCCTTGGCCACTGCAGCCTTCATCCTCTGGCCAGCTACTACGAGCTGATCATCTTTCTGCTTTACCAGCAGCTTCTTAGAATTCAGCTACTCAGTCAACACCTGGATCTACTCTTTAGAAGTGTTATGGGTGTCCATAGTAGCAATTAAGTCTCTTCGCAAACCAGAAGCCTCGGCCTCCAACGCCTCTACTTTAGACGAGGCCTCGATGGCCTTTTCCTCATTAGCCAAGTATTGGGAAGTAATATGCATCGTCTCTCCCAATACCTAACAATAAAAAGTTTCGTCATAACCAAGATTAGTAGGGGCAATTGAACACTTAAGGACGAAACAAAAAGAACAAAAAGAAGAAGGTTACCTGCACAAGTTTGTGAACATGACGGCTCACCATCTTGTGGGAAGGCATGTCTAGGATCTCCTTCATCTCCTCAGAAGTAAAGAGCTCATTTGCCCAATCCATGGCCGCCCAAGCATCAGTGTAGACATTGGAGCCTATCTTCTCCTTCCTTTTATCCCCCGTCTTTCTTTTCTTCGAAGGAGGGACGACCTCCTCGATTGAAACGCCAAGAGAAGCAGTGCGACCTTCATCCAACGTAGGGGTAGACGAACCCCTCTCCACAATCTCTTTCTCTTTTTTCTTGTCAATAATCCTTAACCTCCTTTGTCCAATGCTGGAAAGAGGCTCGTTCTTCTTCCCCTTAATCTTCGTATACATTTCCTTATTAAACTTTGCCATCATCTCTGCACCAAAAAGAGCAAGGCGTTAAAGTAAGGAAAAATAAGAAAATCCAATATATCGAGACAACTCACATTCCCTCTCTTCCCGATCGAGTGCACGGAGGACGAAAGGAGAAGGCTCTGGCCCCAAACAATGACGAGCTAACGTGCATGGATCAACCAGCTTGTCAAAATCCTTGATGGTGCTTGCGTACTTGACAGCCTCCTGAACCCGCTCCTCAAACTTACCCTCGAACTCAGGACGCTCATTTACTACAAAACAGAAAACTACGCAAGGTTAAAAGGACGACTAACATAAACAAAAACTTAATAAGAAAAACATCTTATGGGAGGAAAATGCACTAAGCTGAGGGGTCTCCCACCGGTGCAGCAACCTAGGGACGTCCCTCTAAAAGTCGTAAGAAAGAGTCTCCTAATCATCGCCCAACACGAAGAAATACCTAGACTTCCAGTAACGGAAGGACGACGAGAGGTTGACGACGAGGCGAGACTTTCTATCTCAGGGTACAAATTCATAATACCTAAACTCCTTGGACTCTTTTAAGCGTTAGAGATGGACAAACTCATTAAGCGTGATCATATCCCCATCAGCTATAGTCATCCAAATCACTATGTAGCTTGTGATGATTCTCCAAGAATTCGACATAAGTTGCCCTAGAGCAATATTCAGGTGGTGAAGAAGCTCCATAATGAATGGATGGACGAGAAATCAGAGGCTGCACAAGAACACAACCTCATAAAAACAAACCTCACCATGAGCAAAGGCACAACCTTCTCACCCTTCCCAGGAAGACGAACCCTAGTCTTATCGGGGAACTGGAACCTATCCCTGAACTTACTAAAGATGTCTGTCTTTAAAGTGCACTTTTCTTTAAGGGCATGGAAAGAACGAGATGTGACAGAAGCAGAAGGATGAGAGGACGAAGGTTTGGAGGAAGGCATGGAGGTAGCCGTGTCTGTCCCTGCCCCAGCCGTACCTACATTAGAAGACGAAACCTTCTCCAAATCACTCGATCTAACCTCGGACCCCATACTTTCCTTCCTTAATTCCCTAGCACAGATTTAAACCAAGCTAGGGATTGGTACAACAATGGATATAAGTCACCTAACGCCAAACCAAGGCCACTGTCACCTACAACAAAATTCCTAATCCGTGGGTATGGATCACTAGAGCAATATGAAAGGGTACCTAATGGGTCACTAGAATAATCTATCAGCGCCCCTAAGTGAGCAAAAAGGAAGGCAATGGAGGGAGAAGTGTGCCTAATTTCAGAGTAATCCACCATTAAGGAAAGTAACTCGAAAAGGAAATAGGAACTCAAAGGAAAGGAATATAGTAAAACTCAGAAAGGAAAAAGGCGTAAATAAAGGGTGTACCTGGAAATAAGGAAGGAAACCAAGAAGACAAAGAGCAAAATGCGCAACTGTGAAGTCAGAAAAACCAAACGCAAAAAGAAAACGAAGAAATGAGAAGAGAAAGGCAAGGGTTAAAGAGGTTTGCCTTGAAAAGTGCAGGAAATCTGAAAAGGTTTCACCGGAAACGAGACCATTCAGCCAATCAAAGTAGGACACGTGGCCACGATGCGTGCCACGCAACCACGGAGCAATTAATATGGGGAATAGAACCCCAGGCGCCCAAACCGCCAAAAAAAAAATCCTCATATTCCTATGATCATCCAAAACATGGACGACCTTCGAATAGGAGGGCAACTGATACTCCCAATCATATCCTCGTCCACACAGAAAGGAGTGTATGAGAATAACTCCAAGACTCGTCCAGCTAGTGGCGCCACTATGCGAGGACACATCCATCCGTCCTCGATCATTGACGAAGTGTTACAAAACAATGATGAGCCTTCATACTGTTAGAGAGATATCTCACCCTTAACACCCTATAGAGACGTTACTAATATGGGAATGAAACCACCATTAAGGCAGCACCAATGTCTAGAAGGAAGAAGTAAGCACCTATATATAAATCTACCCATAAGACCTGACGGAAGGTACAAAAAACTCTAGTTCATACGCACTGATATCCTAATACTTCTTTTCTCACAATAGCCATTCTAACTTTAGCATCGGAGGCTTTGTTGTAGGCACCACACCGGTGACCCACATTTTCCCCTTTTGCTATCTATTTTCTCAAGATCAGGTTGGCAACGGACGACTCCACTCTAGACGACCATCGTGACTAACGATTTAAGGATCATCAATATCTATCTATAGAAGGTGAAAATGTCTTAGAGCACGCAAGAGATTTCACAACTAAGCATCTAGAAGAATTCGTTAAGAGAAACAAAGATGGGTATCGTTCCATAGTTGTTAGCCATGTCCTGGAGCTTCCATTGGATTGGTGGATGCCAAGGTTGGAGGCAAGGTGGTTCATAGATATGTATGAAAGAAGTGATGACATGAATCCTACTTTGCTTAAGCTTGCTAAGTTGGATTTCAACATGGTGCAGGCGACATACCAGAAAGATTTAAGACATCTATTAATGTAATAGATCATTATTTCTCACTTCATGTTGTGATTTAATTTATTTTCTTAAACTAATACGGTATCCCTTGTCTCATATAATTAAGGTGATGGAGGAGTACAGGTCTTGGGGAAAAGTTGAACTTTGCTCGAGATAGGTTGATAGAGTGTTTCCTATGGACTGTATGACATGGGACAACCAGAACAAAATTAAAACAACAATAAAATAAAGGGATATGACCTAGGAGTCAGCACCAAGTGGGGAAACCACTAAGAGTCAACACCTAGGGTAGACATGGAATTAGCACCAGACCAAAGAAAGGCCAAACGACCATTTTTTTTTATTCATCAAAATATCAACTATCTCCTCAAGGAGTACACACTACAAAAAAACTGGGCTATTGCGGCGGAAGCTATTGCTGCGATTCTACTCGCCAGCTTTGCTGTGCCGCAATAGTTCTATCGCGGCGGTAACCAAAAACGTCGCAATAGATCGTCCATTTAGCGACGCTTTTGGCCTATTGTAGCGGGCAAAAAACTGTCGCCATATGAGGTTATCATTCAGGTCAAGTGACCTTTTAATGGCGGGATAGACCCGCCACTATGGGTGACAATCTTTAGTGGCGGGCAATAAACGCCGCTATAGGGTTTATTAAACAACAAACTTTACGCACCTTTTAGCAACGTGCATAGGGCTTTGATTATAACATAATTTTAAACCTTCAACGGCGCTTTTGCCCGCCACTATAGGTTACATTTGAAAGAAAAAAAAAAAAAATAGTCCCATTACAAACAACCTGCAATAATTTTAGTTCTACCAAAACAATACTACAAATGTAACTAATTAACAACACCAAATGTCTCCAAACTAACATTATATTAACATAGAAATATATTATCAAATACATAACATTGTCTATAACCATCATCAAAGTTCCAAGCTAATACCACAATTAAAATTCCAAAGTGTTTAAAAATATCCTTCAACACTTCCAAAAAATGTGGTAAAACTAGAAATTCAACGCAATACACACACACACACACACACTAAGTGACCCTGTTGTAGCCAACTAGTTCAATATAAAAGAAAAATATCCTATATAAGCATACCTCAAATTTCGTAGTCCCCACCAAAAATAGTAAAATAACTTCTGTGGAAAATCAGTTGACTCCACTACACCAGTTGACTCCTAATGTGAGCCTATTTATGTAAGATTTTTACAAATGAGTGAATTGCAAAGCACAAATAAGTATTACTTTTATAACCAAGTTTGCAACTTTATTCACAAAGCTACAATTTTGTAACATAAAACCAGCTTAGCAATCAAATTTATGGATATAACTAAGAGATCCTTACTTGTGTTTTCTCCTTTGAAGCACTATTCATCGTAATCGAAATCTGTAATTACAGTTTAGGAACTCAAAATTTCAACTTCATTTCCATAAATCTCTCAATTCAATAACAAACACTGAAATACACTCACACACATGTATATGTACAAACATGCTACACCAAATAATATATACCTTCATAATGTTTGAACTAACACTGTCAAGTTCATACAGATGGCATATCTCTATAATCTGCATAAAAATATATGCAATTTGAATCAGTCACAAATATCTCTGTCAAATTATAGGACACTAAAATCCAAAAAACCTTACATTGAAAGGTGAATCAATTACCTTAAGCAGTACTTGATTATTTTGAACAGGTCGCTTGCTCAATAAAATCTCTAGTAAACCCATTCCCTATTTTATGCATGATGCCAAATAAATTGGAGCTATCTGAAGACATAGGAGCATCAAACTTTATGAGGATTACTTGAGATGAGCACATACACTAGTTCAAATAAAAAAAAAATAAAAAACAAAAAAAATCACCTAAGAAAAGATACTGATAGACATGTTGATAAATAGCCAACCACAAGTCAACTTTTACAATTGATACACACACACGCGTGCAAAAATTAAAATGATATGATATTTTACAAGGTGCAATCTAGAATATGTTAATGAGGATTACTTGATATAAGCATATAGGAGCACGAAACGTTATGAGCATTACTGAGATGAGAAAGACACAGGTTAGTTCAAATATCAAAAAGTGCCTAAGTAGAGATACTAATAGACCTGTTGATTAATAGCTAGGCACAAGTCAACTTCCAACAATTCATATGCACACAAAAAGAAAAAGAACTTCATATTTTACAAGGCTAAGAAAGTGGCCCTTAAAGATGGCACTAAAAATCTATTGAAACTACTGAACACTGGGTAGCACAAAGGCAATGATGGTTACAAATTATGTTATGATACAATTCAACAAGCATAGTAAGCAATAATATGGTTGAAGTCCATGGGATATATAGAACAGAGATTTAAATATCTAGTGTGTGCCATTTAGTAGCATTCAGTTCCATCACTTTAAGCAACTGGATCAAAAAATAATTAACAAATTATAGATACTAAGCTCGTATTCAGATGCATTTGCTCTTGGCAATGGATGAAGCATGATAACACTATTCACAAATCTTAATCCCAAGTCAACCTCAGGAACCCTCCACATATGGTCCTGTTTGTTTCAACATAAACCTTTTACACAAAATGTTCCAGTTTCATGCGTTTGGGGTGCTTAATAGTATTAGTCACCTTGAAAACATTTTGGTTGACCATGGAAAAGCAATCAAAGAGTCAAGATAAGTCATCAAGGAGGGAGGAAAAAAGTCCCTCAAAGATGGTCTTGTGTACTCCTCCCCACCCCCAATCTCCATTTTTTCCTAGCCCCCTCTCTATGCCGCCTCACCTTTTTTTCGCAGATATCTCTGTGTTTTTTTTCTTTGGGTTTCTTTTAATGTTTTTATTTTGCTATACATTTATTGATTATTTTTCTTTCTTAAGTAACCAAGATATATTGAGATCTAGAAATTCCTTGGTTATGCCTTATGTATGTATCTCTTCTTAAAAATAATTTTGAAGTTGATTTTTTTACTTCTTTCATATTGATATTTAAGTAGTGAATAAAAGTTGTTAAAATTATATTATCAAATCATTAAAAAAAAAAAGATTTTCCATATGAAGAAAATGCTGGAAAATGTTTCCAAAGTATTACCAAACTCTAGTATAAAAGAAAAAGGCTCTTAATAATTTTTTTGATTATACATAATTATATAATTGCCAATACAAAATTAGCTATAACAAAAATTGAAAAAATATTTTCTTTTAATTGGAGAATATCAAAAAAATCAGAAAATGTTACAAAATTTATATTAACTGCATTTAGTATTTCTTAGAGTTGCAACCAAATAGTGGAAAATAAGCAATTTTCCTTGAAATTTTTTTCAACTGAAAACTTGTTATGCTAAAACAAACAAAGCCTTAAGTAAATTTTTAGGAAGCCACTCAATTGAACCAAAAGAATAAGTAATTCTATAATTACCCATACAGTGGTTCAGTATTCCAAAAGAGCTCATTAAGGTCAATTTTCAATAATAAACATCTGTAAGGAAAAAAAAAAGGCTCCTTAGGACATACTGTTTGCTGAGCATCTTTAATACCCTCGGAAGCAAAGGAAACTTGATCAAGATTGAATGCCTGATTGTACAGCATGTCCCATTGTCCTTCATACCTGTGCTGAGGCTTAATAGATTGTATAAATCATGGAGAAAATAAAAAAATATGGTCTAAGGTGTATTGCAAACTCATATACACATTCCTTTCAACAAAGTAAATTAATTTAGATATCACAGAGAAAGAGGCTAATCTTCACTTTAACCATCTTATTAAATTGATTATTATCAATATACTAATGCAAGTCCGGCAAGATGTAGTAAGTTTTAATACTGAAAGGGAACCCATAGTGGCATTAATACTGGTAAAAGACATCAAGGTATTGACACTACAAAACATAGCAACGTCACATGTTGCATTGATTTATTAACGTCGAAAGATATGTAATTGAACCAATGGTATAGATAAATTCCAATAATGTGAAAGTTAATGTTACGTCACTTCATGGCACTTTGGTTTAGCCAAAGTTATGCATGCACTAACATTGGGAAAAAATCTAGATGCACAGAAGTATAGATTAATCCATTCACTAAAAAAATTAATGTGTATCAATAAGCCAATATTGGGTTTCATATCATAAAGTAAGAAATGTCTCTTGTAAACAATCAAGTGTCCAAAAACACATTGGTATTTTAACCAAAGTGAAACTATCAACACCAAATCATATTGAAACCCTTAACAAGACAATCATGAATTAAACATCATGCATTTGTCCAATAAGAGAGGATAACAAAATTTTCCATATCTCACATCCTTCTTAATAATTAAAAATGAATTATCTTGATTTGTGTTACCTTTCAAGTACACAACCTGTGTATTTGGATGTGGTTCTTCTATACCATTAAAAAAATTACTTATAAAAACAATGAATAGGTAAATTTTCAAATTAAAATGATTCTCTTTTATTTATCATGCTCTTTGCGTAAAAGAGTTTCTGCTTGATCACTCTCAGCAGTCAACAACTCTATGGCGTGGGCAACCATCCTATTGATAAGTGACATATAACGTTACATTAAAAAATCTCAAAAATAAAGCAGAAGCATGTAGAAGTTTTATTTCGTTTAGCAATCTATAATTCCAAACTTCAAGTTAAATAAAAGGGGAAAAATAATATCACCTCCAATCATGGCTTTATATTTAAAAAATTAGAAAGAGAAGATAAAGTCATAACTCACCAAGAAGGATTGCAATATAAAAAGGATTGCACCTCCAATCATGTCTATATAGTGCATTCCCCTACATAGTCTGTATAATAATTTTTCACAAAGAAGGATTGCAATAATAAAAAGACCATTCAAGTTTGAAGATCTCTTGACCCTATACAAAATCCTTTGATTGCGTATTGAATATAGATGCATGTCATTCTTATCCCAATTCCCACAAGCCAAGACCAAATTCTCACGTGTTCATTTCATTATTACAACTGGTTTTGTTTTTTTAATGTCAAAGTCCAGAAGCTATGCACAAATTACAAATACTATTATTAGATCTGGGTTGTTCTTAACATTGATGGCTATTCATTATTATTATCATCTCTAATTCCATTTATAAAAAAATAGCAGCTTCTCTTAAACCAAACAGACACATTTCCAATGTCATTGAGAAAGAGACTTATCCATAGGAGCCAAATACACAGTCATGCAAGATCAAAAAGCAAGGTTCTTATGCACAATATACCCATCACACGATACAAAATTTGCAGGGTAACAAATTTAAAATCACCATATGCTTTCCTGTACTACTTAAATCAACCTGATCACTACTTTTGCAATTCAGTCAACTATTTAGCAAAGCAAAAACCATTACACACGTGAGATTAATTTGAAAAAACAAGGATAAACAAAAAAATTATGAAGTGTCAACCACCCAAGAGTCAAGTCCATGTCTAAAGTTAGATCAAAACTAACCAAAAAAAAAAAAAAAACCCAATAACCAATCAAATATCAGAATAACTAAGAAACTGCACATTCATTGTTTGAGAGGGAAATTATTTCATAAAAACAAAAAGAGTAATGAGAGAAATAATTACCGGTGGTTCTAAGTGGGAGCATAAAGAGGACGCCTTTCTTCACTGAAGTACTCATCACGATGTAGAAACACGATGACATAGAGAAAACAAAAAGGCATGTCAGTAATCAACAGCATTTTAACTTCCTAAAAAACTGAAACACTACCAAAACAGAAAGCTAATTGTTCAGCAAAACGAATTTTTTTTTAAATTAGTACTAACAAAATTTTTTTTTTTTTTGATTTTTCTTTCCAACAATTTCTTAACAACCAAACAGAAAGCTAATTGTTCAGCAAAACAAAAATCAAAACAAAAAACCTATTGATGTGAATTGAAAACAGATCTACGAATACCTTAGATTTTGATTGAAAAATTGAAAAAAGAAAAAAGAAAAAAAGCGCATAAAAGTTTTACCACAGATCTGATCAGTATAGGAAACAATCAAATGGAGCAACAATCGCATCCACAATCACCGATAAGTTACAATGCATGTAGTTCATAATAAAATTGAAAGAAACTCAAACAAAGGATTTATGAAGCAACATTTTTAATAATAATAATAATAATAGTTTTAGCAAAAATAATCATACACACAATAATTAGTATTAACTATAATATAACCATATATAATATTTACAATATATTAGCGTATAATATTTATAAAGCATATAATTAATTTTCATTTCCCAACCTATACCACTCTAAAAGTAAAGATTCAATAAACTTAATAAATTTTTATACCAACTAAACTTTAAAGAAAAAGAAACACAAATGTACTAAATAATAATAATAATAATAATAATAATAATAATAATAATAATAATAATACACATACATATCTTTATTATAAACCAACAAACATATTATGCAATATATTTTTTCCAAGTAATAGATGTAATAATTGATAATAGCAAAGTAAAATTGATTATAAAAAGATCACAATAATACAATTAATTACAATTTTTGTGGTCATATACTAATAATAGCAATAAATAATATTAAATAATTTCAAAATTAACAAAACACATACATAAATTTAATTAGAGAGTTGAGATGCTTACCACAATTGTGATACCAACTGAAAGAGTGAGAATTATAGAGTGATAATTGCAAAAAGGAAAAAAAAAAAAAAAAAAAAAAGACACAATCAGATAATAATACATAAACACAAAATAACAAAAATATTGAAAATGCTTGTAGTCCTAACCATAAAAAATTCATTAATCTAAAATTTGAAAATAACAACAACAACAACAACAACAACAAAAACAATAATCATAATCATAATCATAGGCATACAGACAATATTAACTACAACAATACATAATATTTTACAATGTATTAGCTTCTAATATTTACAAAGCATATATTTATACAATAATAATAAATCTGTTAATTTCTAGAGCTGTAGTTAATAAGCAAAGTAAAAAAAACTTACAATAACCCAAAACTTACAATCCTTAGTTGTGCACACTGAAGCAAGGCAGAAGCGTAACTAAACAATCGAAGGATGTAACATTCTGAGGAGATGCAATCCTTCAGCGAGGGTACTTGCCTTTTATTACGAAGAGGAGATATAAAAAGACAAAAGAATCTATGAGATAGATTTTAGGCGTGATATCAATAGGTGGTTTTATTGGGAATGATCAATGAATATATTCCAAGCAAAGAATAAGAATCAGAGGAAGAGGTGAGGTGATTGGTTGATTGACTCCTCACAGGGTACTTTTACAATACGAAATGAAAGAACATGACATACACACAAACTATGTAAAAAAAAAAAAACTACTGAAGATTAAGAATATGTGTACTATATATATATTTTTTTATTCAGACAACTCTCTCTCTCTCTCTCTCTCTCTCTCTCTTCCAATTTTCAGCAAATCAATTGCAACAACTTTTTTTTCTCTTCTATTTCGGCAATGCTCTATTTCGGCAATGCCATTGCCACAAATTTTTTTCCCTTCTATTTCAGCAATACCATTGCCACAAATGAATTGCCACAATTTTTTTTCCCTTCTATTTCGGCAATACTATTACCACAAATCAATTTGCCACTCTCTTTTTTCCTTTCTATTTTGGCAATGTCATTGCCACAAATCAATTTGCCACTTTTTGTTTTCCTTCTATTTTAGCAATGTCATTGCCACAATTTTTTTTTTCCTTCTATTTCGGCAATGCCATTTCACAAATCAATTGCCACAAAAAAAAAAAAAAAAAAAAATCCTTCTATTTCGTTAATGCCATTGCCGTAAATAAACCACAATTTTTTTTAAAAAAATTCCTCCCCATGATTTCGACAACTTGGTTGCCACAATTCTTTTTTTTTTCCTCCCATTTTCAGCAACTAGGTTGCCACAATTCATATTTTCTCTCTCCTCCATCCCTACAATTTCGGCAACTTGGTTGCCATAATTGCTTTCTCTTTCGGGCACTCCCCCTAGCATGCACTTAGGGCACTTCATGGGCAGGAGCTTGGCGCTCCACGGGCAGGACAAGAATTTTAGTAATCTCATTACCGAAATTCAATTTTTCTCTCTCCCCTGTCACATCACTTATCTTTCATCTCTCTCATAACTTTTTCTTGCAATTTCGTCAACACCATTGCCAAAATTCTATCTCTTTCCTCATTTTCCCAATTAACTTTGAATAGTACCTATAACACCAATAAACTCAGTTTTTTGAAATATTCAGCCAAAAGACTCTATAATAATGGCACCGCATCATCTATTTAAAATCAATAAATTGAATTCTTGAACTCACTATTGTGTCAACACCCCCCAAGTTTGTCTTTGGCAAGATCTAAAGGCTAGAGACGACAGAGAAGTTGGTGGCTCCATCGGACTTCATTGAACTATATTTTTGAGTTTTAGAACTCTCTATCAGCCTCCATTGAGTTTGGGTTTCCTAGGTACTTCTTTGCGGGCCACACACAAGAACCACCCCCTTTTCCATAACCCAAAACAACTCAGTTTCTAAGAAGAATAGTTTAGGATGGTGGTTGATAAGCAAAAATAGCCAAATACCACTATTTTTTGAAATTATTAGTGTTTTACCACTGTTTGAGAAATATTTAGTAATGTATTACTTTTTTGAAACTCGAGTTTGTGAAACTCTAGTTTGACATGGAACTCGAGTTTAAGAAAATCAAGTAACATAAAAATGCCACACGTTGAACATGAATTCTCAACCAGTAAAATAGGAAGATAACATTGAACATTGGTTTGATGTGTCCATCATATTCATAGATGTACAGTACTTCCATGACTTTATGCATGTAGGGGTCCTCTTCTGAAAGGGTTGTGTCAAAAGGACACATGTCTATGTGGGTTGAAAAGCGTCCACCCATTTCAATACACTTCATCATCACCCACTCTGCATATTCCAATGAATATTTCGCCACACGATATGTGGGTTTCTCTTTTCTTTTTTCTTTTTTTCTTTTGTCAGGGTCACGTAGAGAAAGTGGTCACATAGTGAAAGTGTTTGAAACAAAGGCAAAAGAAACTCGAGTTTCATAAACTCGAGTTCCAAGTGGACTTTTTTAAAATACTCAATTTTTGTAAACTCGAGTTCCATGTTAAAATCGACTTTCACAAACTCAAGTTTCAAAAGAGTGGTATATTATTAAATATTTCTCAAACAGTGATAAAAAAAAACTAATAATTTTGAAAAATAGTGGTATTTGGCTATTTTTGCCAACGTTTCTATCAAACTCCCAAATTTCCGTATCATATTAATTATTCAATCTATCCCAAATTGTTGCAACTGTTTAGAAACCCACCATTTTAAGGGGAACATTCTTTGTTATTTTGTCTCTTAATTAAAAGGATAGAAGTTTCCAAAATTACCAACAAACAAAGTTCTCAAAAAATTTTATCATTAATTAAAGTGTTTGTGTTTGGCAGGAGCATAATAGGAAACTCCATAAATTAATGACTTTTAATTTTTTTTAATTTTAGAAACAGGAAAAAATTTTGGGATATTTCAAACTGGAATATTGGACCAAAAATTTGAGATAGATGGAGTATTAAAAATGGTTAGAAATGATTTAAAATTGAAAAGAGAGAAAGCGATAGACTATCATAAAGGTGTGATCATTTGATTCACAAAAAACCTTTTGTTTCCAAGACACGCGTGGCTCTAATATCATGTGGTAATGGTAATGGTATTCCATTAATTATTGAAGCTCCATGCTCCTAAATTCTGTCTATTTTTTTGGGGTAAGCTGACGAAACGTGTTATGTTTTCATCACAGTCAAATACATGATGATTAATTACAAAGCATACCAAATTGTCCTTTTTACTTCCTTGGAAACAAAAATTTAAAAAAAAGGGGGAAATGATAGTGCTTTAAGAGTATATAAATGCATACAACCAAAAATCTAATATAGTTGTAGGTTCCAGTTAGCTAAGCATGTAAAGTATTTAATAGTTGAATGAGAGATTTGGGGTTTAATCTTCGCCTACACGAAAAACCGATTAGTGTCTTGGTCTGATGATAAAGAGCTATCATCGAGAGCGGACGTCATAGATTGCTATAGTACTCTCTTCTTCAAGAGAGCTACTGCAGCAACTCCAAACATTTTTTTTTCTCTTAAAATAATCTCCCGGTTGAATAAAAGATTATTATTATTTTCTCTTTCCTCCATTTTGTTAGGACATATGTGTTTCACTTGTTAAGAACATATGTCATTCTTTTATGTAATTGGCTAATCTTTTGACAAAACACACTTTACTTGTAATTGGATAGATTTAAGATGTGTTTAATACTTCAAGAAACCTGTTTCAAGATCAAGTGTTAAAGCCATTCAAGTCTGTCCAAGAAACAAGCTGAATAGTGCAAATTCATTAAAGCTCGACAACTATCTCGACAGCTGTATCTATCCAGCTTCCATAAGCTGTTCTAGCCCATGTGCTCGACACCTGCTCGACAACTCCTATCTGTCGAGGTTTAAGAAAATCAGATTCTTTGTTTTGTTTTCTTGGGATCCGTGAATATGTCATTGGGCCTTCCTCTCTTCTAACCCTAGACATATAAAAGGATTATTTTAAGGGCCGTCAAAGTGTTCACAAGTTGCACAAGCATTGAGCAAAGTTTGTTCAAGCAAATTGTGATCGGAGACAAAGTTTTGCCCTAGTTCATCTCTTGTGAAGAAGTTGCTGTGTATGTGCACCATAGGGTTTTGTGACCAAGCATCTTCTGGATTTTCATTGTGTGATGAACTGAAGAACTTTGCAGCCAACATATTTCTCTAGTTGGTGATTGAAATTGTGTACTGGGATCCGCGTAATTAGTTAGTCACGTACTTGGGAGCCATGCATCAAAAGGAGAAATTGTCATTACAGAATAAGTCTAATTGTGTATTGGGGTAAGGGTTCAACTGTAGGTTGGTATAAGGTACTAAGATTCCTTTACTTGTAACCGCTTGTTGTAATAATAGTGGAATTTCGGGAGTGGTGACCTTAAAATCACCTGGTGGGGTTTTTGTCGTGTAGGTTTTCCCCATTCATAAACAAATCACCTTGTCAATTTATTTTTCGCTGTATACTCTAGTTAATTGGTGATTTGTTTATGCTACCACGCGTTTGCATGTAATTGAACCTAATTAATTCACTTGGCTAATTAATTGGTTAATTCATCACAAGGGGTCAATACGTGTTTGGCCTATCAAGTGGTATTAGAGCAGGCATACTCTGATTAGGTTTAATCTTTGTTGTGTGATCCATTGACCCCTGTTGTCATGGAAGATCATGATTGTTTTGATTTGCACGATCTTGTGTTGAATGATGATGATGATATTCAAGATGCCTATTGCAACCTTTATAATTTTTGTATGAAATCTATTAAATGTTCTACAAAATTAAAAGCTAATTTTAAAAAGGTCAAACTTGAAAGAGATGATTTGATTGCAAAATTAGATGAAGCTAATAATTTGAATGAGAATTTTAAAAATCAAATTTCATCTTAAGTGGACAAAATCAAAAGTTTGGAAGAGCAACTAGTTGAATCTAAAACTGAAGTTGAAAAATTAACTAGTGCCAAACTTGTTGTTAAGCCTAATTCAAAAGAAAAGGATTTGTATATTCCTCTATTCAAAAGGAATAATGAAGAGTTAAAGGCTAATATTGCTAAGATAGACAAAGGTAAAAGTTCTAATATTAACGCTGAAGTTTCGAAACCTATGTCTAAAACTCCTCTTAGGTTGAATAAAAATTTTGAACTTGTCCCCACTTGTCATCATTGTCATATTGTTGGTCATATTAGGCTAAATTAAGGTCTTTGTCAACCTTTAAGGTTAGACCTCGTTCTAGGAAACCGAGTAGCTCTAAAACTACTCATGTTTGTCACCATTGTGGTGTTTCTGGTCACACTCGTCCTAATTGTTTCAAGTTGTTTCCTCATAAGCGAGTGTCCAATAGGTCTCATCCTTTGTCTAAAGGCTCTGTACCTATTCTTGGTGAGTTATTAAAAGTTTTGAGATTTTTAACTCAATTTCAGGGGAATTCTAATTCCTCTATGTCCTTTAGTAGTCATACTAGGACACGTGCCTTTTCCTCTTCACGGCCAAAGACTCGTGCTGTGTGGGTGATAAAGGATCCTAAGACTTAATTGTCTCTCTATTTGTCCTCTGCTTCAATTCTTTCTATCTAAAGTAGGACTCTCTTTGCTTGATTTCTTATCTTCTTTGGGAATTATACCTTCATGCATATACATCTTTCTTTCATGCTTTCATGTTGTCTGTCTGTTTTTGTTTGGTTGTTTAATTTTTATTTTTTATTTTCTTCCAAAAAAAAAATTAAAAATATAAAAACAATGTGTGTTTTGTGTACATTGGTACTTGTGTACCTTAGATGGCCATTGAAACAAAGTTTTCTAAACTCTGTATCTCTTGTAGCTTAGATGAGTATATCTTTGCGCAACTAAGCAAGTGAGCTTTGTGGCTCATGTCTGTGATGAGTAAGGTTGAGTGATCTCTTATACTTAACACTCATATCACTCTTTTTGACAGGTAGGACTAGAAAATCCTAAGAGAAAGGCATTAATAACCATCTCACCACTGTTTCCCGCCAATCATAAAATGACATCTGTATGCTATGACATAGCAAAAGTGCTATGACATAGCAAAAGTGCAATGACAATGACATCTGTATGCTTCGGCATAGCAAAAGTGCAATGTCAAAAGCTTAACATCATTGGGTATTTCTTTTCTTTCTTATATATGCCCATGCATGGTTTGCTTAAAAGAAAAATGTGCAAAGAAAAATTAAAAAGCAAAAAGATCAAAAATGCTTTTAAATATGATCGTAAGCATGTTTTCTAGGAGATGTAGGAGTTATAGGATGTATCTCAAAGGTGATAGTCCCCATCAAATTGTTATGTTTGTGTGAGTTAAAGTGATTTTCTCATATCTCAAATCGTCTTAACATGCATACACATTTGCAATCTTGCAATGTTTTTCACACACAACATGCAATATTCTTTGCTACTCTTGATACATGTGCAGGTACTATGTGATTTAACCATCACAAGTTTTACATGTGCTAATGTATTCTCACTAAACTGTCTTGACTTGTTTTTGAAATATAAAATTGGTTAAACTTGTTTAGTATGTGTGTGTGTTTTTTTGGGATCCATGTGCTTAAAATTGTTCATTGAGAGATGATTTTGAGAGTTTAAATGTTGATTGGATCATTGTTTGAGTTGCATGTCTGATTGCATTCATGTCTATGTTTTTCTCTTCTCGAAAAACTGCTTTTAAAAGCTAGCTCGATATCTCCTCGACACCTCCTTGATACCTTGCTGTCTGTCAAGCTTCTCAGCTTTTTCCTTATTGCAATCTCGACAGCTTCTCGACACCTGGTGGATTGATTAAGAAAGTTTCTAGACCCTCGATAGCTCCTCGACACCTGGTGGATCGACTGAGCTTCTGTTCTTGCTTTGGAGGTGTATTCCTCGACACATGCTCGATACCTGTATCTGTCGATGGCCAAAATCTCGACACTTACCTCGACACATGGCTCGATATCTCTCGTCACCTCTATCTGTCGAGATTTACTGAGATCCTATATATAGGTTTGTGCGATCCGGTTCATCATTTCTCTCGATACCTCTGGTTTTCACCTCCCTTTTCATTTTCTCTCACTCCAAACCTCTACCCAAGTGTTTTTCAAGCTTTCTCAAGAGTCTCTTCACTTGGTAAGCTTAAAATCTCTTTCATTTGCATGCATTTCATGTTTTGAAATCTAGGTTTTGGTTTTTTGAAAAATTTTGGGGTTTTTCAAAATTGTTGAGGTTTTTGGAAAATTGTTGGGATGGGTTTTGAGGATTTGATCTTAAAAACTTCATGCATTGCATTTCATATGCATTATAACTGTATTTTCATGCATTTAGTTGTGTGTTATACATGTTGAAAAATTTGTGTGCTGGTAAGATTGGATTGGGCTGAGCCCATAATGCAATTTCTATTGCACATGTTCATGCATTTTCCATGCATACGTATTCTATTTTCAATATACTTGTTATATTTGAACTGTTTTGGAACTCTTCTGATTGTCTCCTCTTCTCCCTCTCTCTTTGTTTACGTTAGTAGTGTTTATGGCACCCAAACATAAATCTGTTCCGTCCTGGAACCCTCTTCGTTTCGGGGCATCCACCTCTACTGATCCTACCCCTTCCTCTGTTCGGTTCCATGATGAGGATGCCCGTAAGGATTTCATGGAGAACTTCGCTAAACGAGGTGTTCATTCGGAATGCCGAGTTATCTTGTCGGACTTCTCCGACACTGACCTACCCACTGTCATTTACAGTCGCGGTTGGGAGTCATTGTGTGACGTCCTGGTCACTTGTCCATCCGTACTTATTTAGGAGTTTTACTCCAACATGCATGGATTTGATTTTTTTGTACCTCTCTTTCATACTTGCGTTCGAGGTACGCGCATTATGGTCACATCGGAGTTGGTTTTCGATGTGCTTCATGTTCCGAGGGTAACACATCCTGACTACCCCGGTTGTGAGCGTTTGAGGACTGTGTCCAATGACGAGATGATTTCTGCCTTCTGTGAGCGCCTTTCTGACTAGGGTGAGCATCACTTCACATCATGTAAGCCTTTTGCTAAAGGTCCTAGATTCTTATACATGGTGATGACTTTTGTTTTGCACCCTCTCTCTCATTATAACTCTACCACAGAGCCTCGTGCTCAATTTTTACTGTCGCTTTTAGAGCACCTCACTATTGACTTTCCTTCTCATTTTATTTTCTCCATTCTCGATGTCTATAGGGATATGACTACCCGTGATAAGCTTATTTTCCCTTCAATTATCACTCTGATTTTGAGCCATTTTTCCATTTCTTTTCCCTCATCCGACCTTTTTTTCTGTTATGTGTGCCATAGACGCCGCTATCGTTAAACGTAGCAAGGTGTAGTTTAGGTCGTGACAGATTGGGTTAGTTGCTCCTCCCTCCCGTTCGGCTCCATCTCGATTTTCTCCATCCACATCTGCTCCTTCCTCTTCTATGGGCGACGTATCACTAGGAGACATCATGGCACAGCTTCAGTGCATGGATGCTCGCCTTGATATGCTCTCTATGGAGTTGTATCAGGTGAACGTTTGTGTCAGTCGTATTGCACGGCGGCAGGCGGTCATGGCTGGCTTTACTTCTGAGGCTTCTCCTCCACCTCCTCTAGTGGCTTTTGAGTCTGAGGCTGACGATGATGGTGATGACGATGATGCTTCTGATGATGATGATGGAGATGCTAGCTCTACCGATGAGATGTCTACTTAACACTCTTCCCTTTGTCACTCGTGACAAAAAGGAGGAGTAGTTTTGTGATGAGATTAGTCATACTTAGGGGGAGAGTTAGTATAGGATTTTTGTTAGGTGGAGAGTGTTGATTTCTTGAGGGATGTAGTGAGGTCATTCTGTATTCTTTTTCTTTCTATTTTAGATACATTACTCATGTACCTTTGGCAAACATTGTACCTACTTTCTTTATATGTTGATGTATGTTTTCTTCACCTATCTCTACATGTGTTGTTTCTTTTCTCTCTTTATGCACATGCTTTTTATTACGTGTATGCAATCTATTATTTCTGTTTCACACTAAGATGCCTTAATGAGTTTTGTTTTAGTGTTTCAGAAATACAGGTTGTCAAAATCTACTTTTCATAAACTCTCTTCTTGCAAAGTTTTTCAAGAGTTTGTGTTAGGATAGATTTTATTGTATTCAACAAGTAAGTATGAGTTAAGTGATTTATGACTTCTCTCATACGTTCATTTGTTTGTTGTGGTTTTGTCACGGATTGCCAAAGGGGGAGATTGTTAGGATATATGTGTTTCACTTGTTAAGAACATATGTCATTCTTTTATGTAATTGGATAATCCTTTGACAAAACGCACTTTACTTGTAATTGGGTAGATTTAAGATGTGTTTAATACTTTAAGAAACCTGTTTCAAGATCAAGTGTTAAAGCCATTCAAGTCTGTCCATGAAACAAGCTGAATAGTGCAGATTCATTAAAGCTCGATAGCTATCTTGACAGCTGTATCTATCGAGCTTCAGTATGCTGTTCTAGCCCGTGTGCTCGACAGCTCCTATCTGTCGAGGTTTAAGAAAATCAGATTCTCTTTTCTATTTTCTTGGGATTCGTGAATATGTCATTGGGTCTTCCTCTCTTCTAACCCTAGACATATAAAAAGATTGTTTTAATGGCCGTGAAAGTGTTCACAAGTTGCACAAGCATTGAGCAACGTCTATTCAAGCAAATTGTGACCGGAGACAAAGTTTTGCCCTAGTTCATCTCTTGTGAAGAAGTTGTTGTGTATGTGCACCATAGGGTTTTGTGACCAAACATCTTCTAGATCTTCATCGTGTGATGAATTGAAGAACTTTGCAGCCAACATACTTCTCTAGTTGGTGATTGAAGTCGCATACTGGGATCCGCGCAATTGGTTAGTCACGTACTTAGGAGCCGTGCATCAAAAGGAGAAATTGTCACTACAGAACAAGTCCAATTGTGTATTGGGGTAAGGGTTCAACTGTAGGTTAGTATAAGGTACTGGGATTCCTTTACTTGTAACCGCTTGTTGTGATAATAGTGAAATTTCGGGAGTGGTGACCTTAAAATCACCCGGTGGGGTTTTTGCCGTGTAAGTTTTCTCCATTCGTAAACAAATCACCATGTCAATCTATTTTCCGCTGTATACTCTTGTTAATTGGTGATTTGTTTGTGCTACCATGCGTTTGCATGTAATTGAACCTAATTAATTCACTTGGCTAATTAATTGGTTAATTCATCACAAGGGGTCAATACGTGTTTGGCCTATCACATTTTTCTTTCTTCTCCAAAAAGAGAGACTCATTTGGGCAGCATGTTGTTGGTGGTGGAGAAGAGGACAAGAAGCGGTGGGGTCTCTCTCTCTCTCTCTCTCTCTCTCTGAGATGCAATCTTTCTTATTCTAAACTTTTGGCATGTGGTGGTCCGTGGGCTTGTAATTATATATGCAAGACGTGTGTGGTGAAGAATGGTCTATAATTATGAAAGGAAAGGGTGTGTACTGTGTTGGTGGAAAAATGTGTTGCAAGTGTGTGGTGGAAATTGGAAAATGGGGTTAATTAAATAAGAAAGGGGATCTGATTTTTTTTTTCATTTTATAAAATTAAAAAAAATGAGCTAATGATAAATGTTATGTCCACAATATTTTCATAATACTTTCACAACATATCCTAAGTGGTAAGTTGTTATTGGTTATTACGAGTGGTTAAAAAAGTAATTTAAGTTGTAGATTCAAATTAGAACCCATAATAATTTACCACCTATGATTTATTGTGTAAATATTGTAAACGTAACACTTCTCATAATAAATTAATGAATAATAATAAATTAAATTCACTTAAAAAAAGAATAATAACAATCCCAAAAAGGGAGTAAAATAACAAATAAATGTATCGGTTAGGAATGAAATAATGAACAAAAAGAATAGTAACAATCAAATTCATTTTGAAATTATTACTATTGGAGATTTAAAAAATATAACTAAATGAATAAATGAAGATTATTTAAAAAAATTATGAAAAGATTATAAAAAGAATAAAGAAAGATGAAAGAAAAAATGAAAAAAAATAATATTTAAATAAGATAGAGAAATGATAGAAAGTCTATTGAAAAATATAACTGTAAAAGTAGATAGATAAAAGACAAAAGTAACTGCTTACTATTTAAACAGTACAAAAATTTGGAGAGACGGTTGGAAATGCTCTTATATTGCTTTATTTTGAAGGTTGTCACCATGAGTCTTCACCTTAGCATTTCGGTGCCTCTTCTCACTTTCACTAGATTGCGAGCTTCAGCTAGAACTCGCATCTCACATAAAACTAATGGTAGTGATTGTCGCACCCCTTGTTAAGTCCAATGCACGGTGGCCGAAGAGATTCCAATTTGACCATTATTAGGAGAACGGCAAATTACTAACGTCCCATTTGGGACTACAACTATGTGTGTTAGGTTTTAAGAATTAGGAACTAATATATTAGAACCTCAATTTGTAATGTTGGCAAACCATGATCAAAACATTCTTTAAGTTGTGTGTTAGACTTGCTCAAAGTATGACTTTTTATGTAAAGTTGGAATCGAGTTTTCTGCAGAATTACTGTGCACTTTTTGCCTGACTCAATCGATTGAAAATTAGACTCGATCGATCGAAAGTCGTGCAGATTGTTTTTCTACAAAATTTTCCAAGATTATTTAAAAAAATTATGAAAAGATTATAAAAAGAATAAAGAAATATGAAAGAAAAAATGAAAAAAATAATATTTAACTAAGATAGAGAAATGATAGAAAGTCTATTGAAAAATATAACTGAAAAAGTAGATAGACAAAAGACAAAAGTAACTGTTTACTATTTAAACAGTACAAAAATTTGGAGAGACGGCTGGAAATGCTCTTATATTGCTTTATTTTGAAGGTTGTCACCATGAGTCTTCACCTTAGCATTTCGGTGCCTCTTCTCACTTTCACGAGATTGCCAGCTTCAGCTAGAACTCGCATCTCACATAAAACTAATGGTAGTGATTGTCGCACCCCTTGTTAAGTCCAATGCACGGCGGCCGAAGAGATTCCAATTTGACCATTATTAGGAGAACGGCAAATTACTAACGTCCCATTTGGGACTACAACTATGTGTGTTAGGTTCTAAGAATTAGGAACTAATATATTAGAACCTCAATTTGTAATGTTGGCAAACTATGATCAAAACATTCTTTAAGTTGTGTGTTAGACTTGCTCAAAGTATGACTTTTTATGTAAAGTTGGAATCGAGTTTTCTGCAGAATTACTGTGCACTTTTTGCCTGACTCAATCGATTGAAAATTAGACTCGATCGATCGAAAGTCGTGCAGATTGTTTTTCTACAAAATTTTCCAACTCAGCCCTAGCCCATTTAATGTATAGGGTTTTATGTTTTGCCCTAAGTATATAAGGGAAAACCCTAGCAACGTTTTTAGAGTTCTGTTTTGCTGGGTTTGTGAATCTCATTGTGAAATCTAGAGGTGTTTACCTTCACATACACTTAGGATTTCCAAACTCAAGATTCATGTCAAGAGCTTGGTAAATCATACAGTTGTAGAATCAAAGAGCTTCAAAGATATACAAGCAGGTGCGCTTGTAAATTGATAAAGAATTCAAGAAAGAAGGAGTCCGTGGATCTCGGAGCTATCATGGGGTCGTGGTAGTAAGTTTCCTACACTGGGTAGCAATAGGATGTTAGTGGTCTAAGTCTTATTGTGTAAACTTCAATTCTTTCATAGTGAATTCAGTTTTACCTTGAGGATAGCTAGGTTAAATCCTCCCTAGGTTTTTTACCGGTTTGGTTTTCCTGGGTCATCATATCATGTGTTATTTATTATTCCGCACTTTTACATGATTTGATTAATTGTGTTAACTTAGATCTGTTTAAATTACCTAAGTTAATCACTTGGCTAATTCTCTAGGTTAATCTGTTGGGTTTAAGGGGTCTAAACGAACTTACAATGTGCAATCCTCAAAAGTGAATATGTAATATAGCAGCTTTTCTTATTGTTATTGTTGCTATTTTTTCCTAGAAGTAGAAGCATTTGGTGTCATTTATTTTTCTTTTACACTCCATTTGTTTTGTTAGAAAATCTGTAAAAATAGTTTCCGTGTTTAGTAATATATAAAAAAAAAAGTCAAGGAAAAATTATATATAGTCAAGGAAAAATTATATTTAGTCAATGGAAAACCCTATTAAAAATATGATTAATTTTTAAGAAATTATTTTCTGCTAAAATTTTTGGGAAAACGACATTATCTCACTATATAATATTTTCCAGCTCATATTTAAGATCACTATCAAATAAAGAAAAAAGAGATTTTCTCAGCAAACTCTTTTTGAAAAATAACTCATTTTCTAGAAAACGTTGAAACAAATAGAGAATGCTATTCTTACAGGAAAATGAGAGGGAGCAATAATACAGGAAAATGAATTAGTGAACCTTTTCTAATTCACGAAATTTAAAGGTTCACTACAGGTCTAAAATGTTTGAGAGCTTAGTGACTAATTTGTCTGCAAAATGAGAGGGAGCAATAATACTGTCTCTAATCACGGGCCCGTTTGATAGAGGAGTTTGAGTTGAGTTGTTTGTAGTTTTTTGAAATACGTGCGGGTAAAAAAGTATGTGAAAATGTGTGTAAGGTTATTTAAAATTTGGTAGAGTGAGTTTGAACCACTCTACCAAACAGGCCCGGGTAGTATCCTAAGAATCTATCTTTAATGGAACTTCTCGAAATTTGTGAAAGAGTGAGAAAAGAGAAAACATGAGAGCTTATATGGCTCAGTGATTTGGTCTTGTGGCTTATATCATGTATTACAATGAAATCCATATTTGTAATGAGAATTAAAAAGAAAAAAAAATTCAATCATTATTTGAATTTGAATTGCATATTGATTGCCTCAATTCCACATTTTTCTCCAGTAAGCAATCTCCTGATTTATTAGCCAAGTCTCATGATTTTTTCTAGCCATGTTGGGCCAAAATAATTTTAGCACAGATGACAAGCTGGGACAAAGGCCAAATGAGGGCAATAATTGAGGCTGGAGTGTTGAGCACAGCGAAGATGAAACATATGGAGGCTACATATCAGAGTGATACGAGAAACTTTGATTATAAAAGAGAGAACTTTGATGTTGTCCACTACAAGGAATAAATCATGATGAGCATTCATTGTGAATAGCAGCGGTGTTGAGAGAAGGAACATGTATCTTTTTTTTCTTTTTTTTGAGAAGAAAAGGAACATGTTTCTAGTGATTAAAAATATGAGTTAATAGAGATCATTTAAGCTTGACTCTTTTTTTTTTTTTGCTTTCGCACAGTGTATTCTTAAAACTTTCAACTAGAGACTAATCACCGTTCGCAATGGGTGGGTCCATAGTGGGGTGAATCGCTGGCCTAGGGAATTTTTTTAAAGTGCAAGTAGCCGAACTTGAACTAGGGAGCACACCCAATCGAACCCACTACAAGCACCTTGAGACCGAGTGCTCAACCAACTTAGCCAATCCCTCTGATTCCATATTAGAGAAAATAAAACATCATCTTATACCATGTTAGAAAATATGAAACATAGCTATGATATCTTGAGAAAGTACACTGAAAAAAAGATTAAAAAAGGTGTGGGAGAAAATGGCGGAACACAAAAAAACATTGACAGCTACATCTTTATTATTTAACTATATGTTTTATAATGAAACCATTGAAGGCTATTTATAGTAGGCTGCTCTCAAATTTGATCAGGGTCCTAACACTCCCAAGACAACATGGGAGTAATGTTCCTGAAGGTAACCAAAGGAAGCCCTCTTCTTTTTTCACATTAAAAGAACAAAAAAGAGGTAGTTGTATATTTAAATATACTTTGAGTTTAATGAATCCATCTTAAATGAGATATGCATTCTTGACTGCAGAGGTTTTTAGTAGTTTCATTGAGGTTTCTATTTTCCTCAATTGTATCTAATATAATGATCTTCTCTGCCTTTCATTCATTTAGGATGAGTTAAAAAGAGGAGATATTCCCAAATCAATCCAATGTTATTGCATGAAACCGGAGTTTCAAAAGAAGTTGCACGTAATTACATACAATATTTGTGTGGTTTAACATGAAACAAGATGAATAAAGATCAAGCTTCAAAAACTCCCTCATCTAAGAACTTACCACCTTGGTATTTGTGAAATATATTTGTGTACAACCGTTTGCTACTTTTTGTATCTCTACTATGTAAATTTTTTTTTTTTTTTTACTGAGTATTTTAGCAGCAAACGATGGTCAAGTCTGAGACTGCTTGAGACTAAGACTGAGATGTTTGCATTTGGTTTAGGATGAAAAATGGAAATTATATTACTATTCAGTTTATTTTTGCTATTATTTATGGATTCTACTGCCAGGATCGGCTCAATAGGTAATGCAATTGATGCAATCGTTTAAGGCCCTCAAATAAAAGAAGGCCCCACTTGTAAAAAAAATTATATATATAATATATTTATCTATATATTTTAATTAAAAAAATTTAAACACTTTTATTGGTCAATAAAATGCATTAAAAATACTCCATTATATCCTAAAATGCAGAAAATTAAAAAGGAAAAAAACAAAAAATAGTCAAACTTCAGCTAACAAAATTAAATTTTAGGAGACAAATTTGTTAACTCATTCTTTTTTTTTTTTTACTGAAAAGGTAGAATTAACTTATTCTTGAAATATGCTAAAATCAAAATTAATACAAGACAAACTTATTAATAATACAACATAATTGTTTTGAAATATGCTAAAATAGAGATTATAAATTTCAAAATCAAAAGAAAAATCTCTCATCTCTCTACCTCTCTGACTCTCCATCTATATTCTTACCTTTCTTTTCTTCAACTTCATCTTGATACTTGATCTTTTTCCATTTACTCAGTTAGTTAGTCTAGCTTGAATTTTTTCTACCAGGGGTAATCTTCTTTAGCTCTTCCCCTCTCTGTTTTTTCGAAAATGAAGACTCAGAGTCTTCTATTTATTTAACTTAAATTATATATTTTTTTAAGTTTATTTCATTGATAGGAGTCCCATCATGGGACACGTTTTTTGGTAGGATCCTTTTCTGCTTAGGACACGTTTTTTGCTTTAAAACTTAGCCATAGGATGATAGTACAGCCCTGCTGGCCTACTCCCATGAGTCACATCTGCACTGCATAGGTTGCACAGTGTGCAACTGTGCAGTGCAGCCCACAATTATTCCTTATTTCATGGAACCAAGCCCATGACATTTATCTCATGGATCTATTACATGTATCATCTATCTCACAACACGTGAATCTCACAACATGTGAATCTCACAATTATATTTATCCTACATATTATTAGAGAGAGTATATACATGCCAAATATACCAATATACCTTCCCCGAAGAGAAAGAGAGTCCTTTAGCAAAAAAAAAAAAAAAAAAAAATACAAAATAAAAGAGAAAAAAAATAAAATTTGTCTCTACATTTTTTTTTCCTTATTAAAGCTGCAATTAACAGCTTAATATCGCAGTATTCTTTGATTTATACGAAAAGGGGGAGGGGGCACATTAATTATTAAAACAAAAGTTATAAAATATTGGACAACATATAAAAGTTTTCAATTATTTTATATGGGAGCCCATGATTATGAGATATGGTTTTTCCTCTAGACTATCTACCTGTATGGCAATTTATAAGACTATCTACCTGTATTTCTAAGTAAGTTATGACTCATAAAAACAATTATATGACTAAATACACATGAATAGTTTTTTCAATTGCCATCTAATGAATTGGAGGAAGTTATCGGAACCAAGTTGGAGGTAAACTTTTTACATGACTACTCCCTTTCCCTTTACTTCTAGTTTTACCACACTACTAAATCATATTTAGGTGAGGTTGAGGGACAAAATAATTTGAAAATGACCAAGTAGGGTAATCCCATGTTGTGGTATGAATATACCGTATCATGGGGCTGATGAAAGTTGACTTTAAGTGGGCAAGTGACAAAAAGGGTGGGTTGTGTGTCAATAATGATGGGAAATTGGTTTTGTTCCATTTTCCATAGTGGGGGCTAGCTAGTTTTGGTTTCCATCTCTGCATGTCAATCCTATGCACATGTAGGCATTTGTGTGATCACTTTGCATCTTCCATGCGTTTTGGTTTGGGGCTTTGGGCCATACCCTTTTTGTCACTTTCGCTATATCCTTCCCTCTTTTTTCTTTTTCTTTTCTTTTTTTTTTTCTACACAATTATTATTATTATTTTGGGTAAATTTCATAAACTTACTTTGAGATTTCTGATAATACCAACTAAGTTTAAAACATAACTTTTTGACAAACAGAATGTTTAGTGAGTACTTTGTGGAATGGCATTTCTCACGAGACACTTGCAAAAACCTCCAGGCTAGCATGACCCTTCATCTTTCAGTTATGTACTCTACACGTGACTCTTTTGTGGGTAAGCTTTTCGAGAGACACTTGTGAAATCCACTTGTTCATCCTTTTAAGCTTGAGTCTTCACACTCTCTCACACTCATCCCTTACAATTAGAAACCCACATACATACAGGGAAAATGATTGAAGAAATTACAATCAGATTTGGCTTGGAATTAAAGCCAACATAAAATAGTTGTAAACAACAACTTTACAAGTTCGAACCACAAACACCACCACCGTGTGGGTTCCGATTTAAGAGAGAGGGGGCGATAGTCCATTGACGGTGCTGATGGTGTCAATCTTGCGGTGGGTATCGGGAAGACCTTGTAGGGTGGTGTTTTTGATGCTGGTGACCAAGCTCATGGGCTTCACCGTGGCTGAGGTTCCATTAGAGAGAGAGTTCTAAGGGGGAGAACTCAGAGAAAAAAGGGGGAGAGGAAAGAGACCAAAGAGAGAGAAAGAAGAGAAGATAAAAAAGTAACGGCTTTTTTTTTTTTTTTTTTTTTAAGTTTAGGGACAAAGTTGTCTTTTTGGTACCAAATTGATACGTTTTAAAATATTTTGGATTTAATTGGTATTATCACAAACCTCAAGATAGGTTTGAGAAATTTACCCTATTATTTTTCTTCTTAATTTTAAAATGTAGTACTTCTTATTATTTTCTAAATTACGAGCACAGTATCTTTTTGTCAAAGCACCACACGCAACTCAATTTTGAGTTGTATGGAATGAGATGGTCCCCATTGCCTTTTGTTTTGCTAGCCTACTGCTAAAATGAATTATTGAGTTGGCATATGCTTAGCATGTCTCAATTCTCTTGTCAAAATCTTCGTAAGAGAAGGGGAAGTGTCCAAGAAATTTTAAAAGTACTTGGACCCCATTTCTTTGTAATAAATTTACGATTTTTGATCATTTTTTCTTCTTTAAGAATCAAATATTTAATGGATTCACAAATGCAGTGAATCAAGCAGAAATAATAGACACTTTAGTACAGAGGCAGTCTATGCCTACATTATTCTGGGTCCTTTATTTTTTTGTTTGTTTAATTAACATTTTGGCCTTGACATATTTGGGTTTGGTTCTTACATTGTTGTTGTACATTGCGTCAGGCATGGGGCTGTCAGTGACAGCCTGTCATCAATGAGCTTGCTACTGAATTGAGATCCTAGGTATTGCACAGTGCACAACAGCACAAATCTCAGCCGTTAAAGCCATTCAATGGCTCTTGTGAAGCGAAAATTATATGTTGTACTTGGCATATATGCTGGGTACACCATATAACATCTACTTGTGAAGTGTCAACTCATCAATCAGCGTGAAAGGTTAAAAAAAACCCCTAACTTGCTAAAATATTTTACAATCTGTATCTTATTAATTTAAAAACAATCTCTCCCATAAAAATTTAAAAAAAAACCTCTCACTTCTCCAGTTCGGGAAATTCTTAGCTAGTAATCATTGGTGCATTTTATCAAACAAACGGAGTGCAGAAGGAATGAACACAAGAATCTAATACTATATATAAAAGCAGAAGCCTTTAATGAAGTGTTGCCACGTTAGGAAAAATGCTCCCTTAAAAAACTGACACGTGTACAACTTAAAATTAAAAAAAAAAAAATCGCTTGGTGCGTCTGGAAGGCTCACTTTCAGACACCAACCCACTTATCCAAAAAAAAAAAAAAAAAAAAAAAGCAACAGAAAAACGCAGCCCCTTATAAAACACCAAGCCGCTTATCCACAAAACAAAAAAAGAAAAAGAAAAAGAAAACCAAAAGCAAACCCTAAAACCTAAACCATATTTCCCGATCAAAATTCAGACTCAAACTTGCGATTCTTTGCTGCACCTCCATATACACACAGATCGGACTAGCGTGTTCCAACCCATCAAACAGAAAAAAAAAAAAAAAAAAACTCTGCAACAATGAAAACCTCTGTTTGTTCTTTGTAATACTGGAGACTGAAAATCTTCGTTCGTCCTTTGCAACAACAAACGAATTAGAAGCTATCCTGTCCCAATTCAGAAGGTAGGCATTTCCCCCCCTTTTTTTGGCTTCCTATTCAATTACCATTTCTAGGGTTTTTAAATATATATAGGTTTTGTAGAAGGTTTCCCCCCCCCCCCCCCCCAACTTTTTTTTCCATTCAACTAGCATTTCAAACAGATAGAATAACAAAGATTTTGTTAGATACTGTTTAGCCATACTACTCAATTTTTGTTAAATACAGTTTCTTGAGTCCTGTTTAGTTTGATTGTAGTATTGATTAAATTTAGTTTTAGATTGGCAGGTTTTAGTTTGGTTTGTAATTTTTTTGGTTTTCCCCTAAAATTTGGTTTTCTATTCAGTTACCGTTTCTAGGGTTTTGAAAATTACTGTAGAGTGTAGATTTATTGATGAATTCTGTCAAACTAAAATCGATTTGGTGCTTGAGAACATAGATTTATGTGTTGACAAAAAAATAAAGTTTTGTCATTTCATTTATGTTGTTTTTAATTTTTTGCTAAAACATTTTCCCCTTTTAATATTTTCGTTTCCCCATGTCTCTTCTCTACCATCGTTGTAAAGGTTTTTGCAGTATATATTTAAAGTTTTTCGTTTGTAGTTGCTCTGATTTTAAAAAAGAAACCCTAGAACATAAAGAATAAGAAGGTATTGAACATTAAAATGCCTTTCTGTCTCCATTGATGCCAATCTGCTACCTTTTTTCTTAATTTCCAATTTATTTTTACAATTTCTTGAGTTCTGTTTGTTCGATTGTTGTATTGATTAAATTTTGTTTTTGTTCAATTCAATATTTTCGCTTTTGTTATTATTATGTTCCATTTTTGTTTTAGGCCCTCTTGATGTCGCTTTTCCAGTGAGGAATGTGTTGTTTATTCTGTTATGCATGTTCAATTTTTGGCTTTTTTGGTTAGTTTCTATTATGTTTTCATGGTGAGGTTTAAGTTTTGTTGTCAATTTTTGTCTCACATATTATCAGCATCTTTTGGAACTTCAGGAAAATTGGGAACGTGTTAGAAAATATTCCTGCCTATTCTGCATTTTCATACTTGAATATTTACACTCATTTTTAGGTATTGTATTTCATAATCTTCACTTGATTATTTGTTGTCTTAGTGTACTGTTCAATCAAAATGCAGAATTTAAGTTTTGGGGCCATCAAAAATGTTCTCTAGGTGTTACATTATATATGTTCAATGAAATTCTATTAAAATTTGATATGTAATCTTCTCATTAGATTTTTTCCCTTATCATGATAAAAATCTGAGCAGTTATACTATGGCTGTTTAAAATCAAATTTTAATGCAAATGAATAATTTGGTTATAAATATGGAGATTAACCCAAATACCCAAAAAAAAAAAAAAAAAACTAATTTTAAACAGAACATAAGAAGAGGAAGAAGATTAAACCAAATCTAGGCAGAATATAATTTTGTTTAGGTTTGTTTGTTTTGGTAGTAGAGATTGAAACAATGTCACCTCGCAATAAACTCTTCATCTTCTCCTACACAATAAAAGGTTCTTTACAAATACAATTTCTTTGTAATAGTCAACTAAAATATTTGAATTGATGAATTTTTTATACCAAAGTAAGAGATTATATTAATTATCTAGAGTTAGTGCATCAAATTAAATATATTCTGTAATTTTTAGTAAAATAATTTGTAAATGGCTGGCGTAGCAATTTAAAATGTGAATATTTGATGTGAGATTTTGATGTATATTTTTGTTGTTAGTTCTATTCTTTGTGTTTTATTTTTGGTCTTTTGGTTATGTAAAGGACTCAGTGTTGAGATTTGCCTTTCTTATTGTCGGTTCTTTTATGGTTTTGTATGGAACTTTAATTTTTGTTGTTTTTTGGTTCTATAAATCAGATTCAGAAAACTTTGGTTTTGTTCCTCTTAAATTGAATGCATTGTTAGAGTTTTGATCTCATGATGGTTAAAATTATATGAAAACTTAGCCAGTGTTCTTAGAAGTTCTAGGATGTGAACTGCTCAAATGTATTTTTAATTGAGATCCATGATGAAGTGAATCAACTGTAGGTTTCACAATAGTAACACTTTGAAATACAGTTTCTAGAATTTTGAATCCTACCTAAATTTTAAGGGTTGGTTATCTTTTAAACTTAATAATATATTTATAATTTTTTTGTTATTTGTAAGGGGGAGTGAAATTGAGAAATTTTGAATATTTGCTCAATGTTATTTTTTGTTTTCCATGAAGAGTTTGTTAATGACCATATTTATGAGACAGATTCTTTAAGCGACATGAATGGTTTATGTGAATGGAGTATTTTCCTGCAATTGCATTTTTCATATCTGTTTGCTTCTGTAATACGCTTCTTCAAATGTTTTTTTTTTTGAAATTATAATTATATTTAGGGATTCTACTCATAGTATACTTTTGACAGTTCTGTTATTGTTATAAACTTTATTATGAATGTAACAAACTTGATCCTATTTTTTGGTTCCTAAGTTATTTGGTCTCATTTTTATTTTCTTCTTAAAATTTAAATATTTAGTGTAGCCCCTGTCCTACTTCTTTACATTTATTTTCCTCAACTTTTTATTCCAAAATTCTATAATCAAATATATTCTTTTACTCCCTTCTGAGTCTTAATGGCCTTTTGTACTAAAAAGAAGGCAGCTTCTAGTGTTTGTTTGCTTTTTTGAATCTATAATTTTTTTATCTCTGTTTTCTCCATTACTTTCTTAGGGGCTTGATTTAATTTTTATTTGATTTAAAGTTTGGATGAGTGGGCTGTTAGGATATGAGTTGCATTACAACATAATGCTTATCAAGTTAAACTCTGCTCCTGCAATATGCTTTAATGGCTATTCTTTTTTTTTTAGTAGAATTACTTCATGCTTCCTGAATCTCTTACAAAGAAATATATTGACTAATTGATATTACTTGAAATTGATTTACTTAATGTTAGATTTCTTCCTTTTAAAATTTGTATGGTTTTTATTTTAGACTTGCTTGAATTAGTGTAGGATGTTTGTGGCTATCAATACATGAGGTGAGATTAGCCAAATAGGCAGTTTGCTTGGCTACAGTTATTTTATTACTATGAACTTTAAGAAAATTGGAATTATCACTATAATGGATGGGCATTTGCATGGGAAATTATAGGTGAGACATCATCAATACTTCGAAGCAAAATAGAAATGATTATATATGGGGGAATATTACAATAAAACTGGTAAAAGTATATGGTATATTAGTGTTATGCTTTATTTTAGTTTTCCTTTTTACATTTTTTCTCATAAACTACTTTTTAAAATACCATTTAGAGGAAAGAAAAACAGAGTTCTCCTTCCATTAGAGACCGAGAGGGAAATTGAAGAAGTTTGATATTTTTAATTTGATTTTGATTGTCAATTTGATTTTGCAAAAACAGTCTTGCACTTCTTTTGTAATAAAGGCATTCTGTTGGTGTAAAAGCAAAGCCTTTTTGGTTGATGTGTTCATTCAAAAGTACGCATTTATAGTCTTTCAATTACTATTAAAAGTGTTACGAAAATTATTAAAATATATCAAGGTGCTAACTTCTGTTTTTTGCTTGACTATGTGATTCATTAGATTTATAAGCCAAATTTCTCTTCTACTTATGAGATTTCAAATGATCCAGTGCATTGCGCGGGTCAAATTCTAGCTATATATAAAAGTAGAAGCCTTTAAGGAGATGCTGCCACGTTAGGAAAAAAAGTTATCTAAAATTCAGCCACGTATAAGTTAAAAAGTGATAAATTATGTTGTTTGGAAATACCATGACAACGATTAAAAACATCTCATATAAATAACAAAAAAATAACCGGTTAAAATTAAAGACTACACATAAATAGAAATAGAGAGAGGCGAGAGGTCTGGGACGCAGAGAAAGAAATAGAGAAAGAGGCTGGGCCATGGAGAAAGAAACAGAGAGAGGCAGAACGGTAAAGACTACATCGATTGGGCAAAAGAAATAAAAAATCTCAAAACATGATTTTGCAGATGACGTCCCTCAAATTCCGTTCTCTTAGTTTCCGCTAAATCTAAGATCAGAATTCAGAGACGTTTTTCATTCTACTTTTTACCCGAAATAAGGAGGAAGGAAGATGAAGTGGCCTTCAGCATAAGCACAAAAAAAGCTTTTCCCAGGAACTCTCGATACCAGACCATTCTTTCATGGTAATTTTCAACTAATCTCTTACCCTATTGTCTTCAATTATGTTTGCTATTAATTTAGGGATTTTCGTTGAAATCAGGGAAACAACCTAGAAGATCAAATTAGGAATTTTATATTTTTGGGTTTTGTATCAAATTCTAACTAAATTGTTATTAGGAATTTTTAGTTTGTAGGTTTTGTTCCTTTGCTTTCATGAATTTCAGTTTCATATTTTGTTTTGTTTTGATTTTTTTTTTTTTTTTGGCTTGCTATCTAGGTCATTAGAGAAGAAGAAGGGTTATCAGATAAATTATAGTGTATTTTCGTGGAATTGGAGTGTTTTCTTAATCTAAACGTGGGAGTGTAGAATTGGAGAGGTCTGGGACGCAGAGAAAGAAATAGAGAAAGAGGCTGGGCCATGGAGAAAGAAACAGAGAGAGGCAGAACGGTAAAGACTACATCGATTGGGCAAAAGAAATAAAAAATCTCAAAACATGATTTTGCAGATGACGTCCCTCAAATTCCTTTCTCCTAGTTTCTGCTAAATCTAAGATCAGAATTCAGAGACGTTTTTCATTCTACTTTTTACCCGAAATAAGGAGGAAGGAAGATGAAGTGGCCTTCAGCATAAGCACAAAAAAAGCCTTTCCCAGGAACTCTCGATACCAGACCATTCTTTCTTGGTAATTTTCAACTAATCTCTTACCCTATTGTCTTCAATTATGTTTGCTATTAATTTAGGGATTTTTGTTGAAATCAGGGAAACAACCTAGAAGATCAAATTAGGAATTTTATATTTCTGGGTTTTGTATCAAATTCTAACTAAATTGTTATTAGGAATTTTTAGTTTGTAGGTTTTGTTCCTTTGCTTTCATGAATTTCAGTTTCATATTTTGTTTTGTTTAGATTTTTTTTTTTTTTTTTTGGCTTGCTATCTGGGTCATTAGAGAAGAAGAAGGGTTATCAGATAAATTATAGTGTATTTTCGTGGAATTTGAGTGTTTTCTTAATCTAAACGTGGGAGTGTAGAATTGGAGAGGTCTGGGACGCAGAGAAAGAAATAGAGAAAGAGGCTGGGCCATGGAGAAAGAAACAGAGAGAGGCAGAACGGTAAAGACTACATCGATTGGGCAAAAGAAATAAAAAATCTCAAAACATGATTTTGCAGATGACGTCCCTCAAATTCCTTTCTCTTAGTTTCCGCTAAATCTAAGATAAGAATTCAGAGACGTTTTTCATTCTACTTTTTACCCGAAATAAGGAGGAAGGAAGATGAAGTGGCCTTCAGCATAAGCACAAAAAAAGCCTTTCCCAGGAACTCTCGATACCAGACCATTCTTTCTTGATAATTTTCAACTAATCTCTTAGCCTATTGTCTTCAATTATGTTTGCTATTAATTTAGGGATTTTCGTTGAAATCAGGGAAACAACCTAGAAGATCAAATTTGGAATTTTATATTTCTGGGTTTTGTATCAAATTCTAACTAAATTGTTATTAGGAATTTTTAGTTTGTAGGTTTTGTTCCTTTGCTTTCATGAATTTCAGTTTCATATTTTGTTTTGTTTTGATTTTTTTTTTTTTTTTTTTTTGGCTTGCTATCTGGGTCATTAGAGAAGAAGAAGGGTTATCAGATAAATTATAGTGTATTTTCGTGGAATTTGAGTGTTTTCTTAATCTAAACGTGGGAGTGTAGAATTGGAGAGGTCTGGGACGCAGAGAAAGAAATAGAGAAAGAGGCTGGGCCATGGAGAAAGAAACAGAGAGAGGCAGAACGGTAAAGACTACATCGATTGGGCAAAAGAAATAAAAAATCTCAAAACATGATTTTGCAGATGACGTCCCTCAAATTCCTTTCTCTTAGTTTCCGCTAAATCTAAGATCAGAATTCAGAGACGTTTTTCATTCTACTTTTTACCCGAAATAAGGAGGAAGGAAGATGAAGTGGCCTTCAGCATAAGCACAAAAAAAGCCTTTCCCAGGAACTCTCAATACCAGACCATTCTTTCATGGTAATTTTCAACTAATCTCTTACCCTATTGTCTTCAATTATGTTTGCTATTAATTTAGGGATTTTCGTTGAAATCTGGGAAACAACCTAGAAGATCAAATTAGGAATTTTATATTTCTGGGTTTTGTATCAAATTCTAACTAAATTGTTATTAGGAATTTTTAGTTTGTAGGTTTTGTTCCTTTGCTTTCATGAATTTCAATTTCATATTTTGTTTTGTTTTGATTTTTTTTTTTTTTTTTGGCTTGCTATCTGGGTCATTAGAGAAGAAGAAGGGTTATCAGATAAATTATAGTGTATTTTCGTGGAATTGGAGTGTTTTCTTAATCTAAACGTGGGAGTGTAGAATTGGAGAGGTCTGGGACGCAGAGAAAGAAACAGAGAAAGAGGCTGGGCCATGGAGAAAGAAACAGAGAGAGGCAGAACGGTAAAGACTACATCGATTGGGCAAAAGAAATAAAAAATCTCAAAACATGATTTTGCAGATGACGTCCCTCAAATTCCTTTCTCTTAGTTTCCGCTAAATCTAAGATCAGAATTCAGAGACGTTTTTCATTCTACTTTTTACCCGAAATAAGGAGGAAGGAAGATGAAGTGGCCTTCAGCATAAGCACAAAAAAAGCCTTTCCCAGGAACTCTCGATACCAGACCATTCTTTCTTGGTAATTTTCAACTAATCTCTTACCCTATTGTCTTGAATTATGTTTGCTATTAATTTAGGGATTTTCGTTGAAATCAGGGAAACAACCTAGAAGATCAAATTAGGAATTTTATATTTCTGGGTTTTGTATCAAATTCTAACTAAATTGTTATTAGGAATTTTTAGTTTGTAGGTTTTGTTCCTTTGCTTTCATGAATTTCAGTTTCATATTTTGTTTTGTTTTGTTTTGTTTTTTTTTTTTTTGGCTTGCTATCTGGGTCATTAGAGAAGAAGAAGGGTTATCAGATAAATTATAGTGTATGTTCGTGGAATTGGAGTGTTTTCTTAATCTAAACGTGGGAGTGTAGAATTGGAGAGGTCTGGGATGCAGAGAAAGAAATAGAGAAAGAGGCTGGGCCATGGAGAAAGAAACAGAGAGAGGCAGAACGGTAAAGACTACATCGATTGGGCAAAAGAAATAAAAAATCTCAAAACATGATTTTGCAGATGACGTCCCTCAAATTCCTTTCTCCTAGTTTCTGCTAAATCTAAGATCAGAATTCAAAGACGTTTTTCATTCTACTTTTTACCCGAAATAAGGAGGAAGGAAGATGAAGTGGCCTTCAGCATAAGCACAAAAAAAGCCTTTCCCAGGAACTCTCGATACCAGACCATTCTTTCTTGGTAATTTTCAACTAATCTCTTACCCTATTGTCTTCAATTATGTTTTCTATTAATTTAGGGATTTTCGTTGAAATCATGGAAACAACCTAGAAGATCAAATTAGGAATTTTATATTTAAGGGTTTTGTATCAAATTCTAACTAAATTGTTATTAGGAATTTTTAGTTTGTAGGTTTTGTTCCTTTGCTTTCATGAATTTCAGTTTCATATTTTGTTTTGTTTTGATTTTTTTTTTTTTGGCTTGCTATCTGGGTCATTAGAGAAGAAGAAGGGTTATCAGATAAATTATAGTGTATTTTCGTGGAATTGGAGTGTTTTCTTAATCTAAACGTGGGAGTGTAGAATTGTGGTAGAAACTGGAGAGCGAACGACAAAGAGAAATCTGGTCAGAAATAGAAAGTGAAGAGTGGAAAAAACTGAGATGACAATCACACATCTATTTCTATCAGACCCATACTCTCCACTGGTATGGTTTCTGTTTTTTGGTTATTTAAATTTGGGGACAAATATGATTTAGGGCTTGGTATTTTAATTAGATTGGATTTAATTCAGGTTTTGACTTAGATTCGGTTTTGACTTTGGAATTTGGTTTATAATGGTTTTTAATATCAATTATTCATCTTAGATTTGGGTTTTTTTTTTTTTTTTGGATATTTGGGTTCAATTCATTTTGGGTGTATGTCTTTACTCTTCAGATCTTCATAAATCAATTTGGTGCTGTATCTCAATGTTATCATCCTCTGTTGCCGTTTGTTCAACAAAAATGGGCAAAAGAAAGGAAAACTCTTCCCCTTTTCATGCTTTGTTCATTTCAAGAAAGAAAGATGCATATGCATGAAAGCATGATAGAAAGGTGCAGATGCATGAAAGCATGATTCCAAGAGCAGATAAGAAATCAAGCAAAGAGAGTCATACAGTCCCACATCTCCCACTTACAGCCTAACTTCACCAAGCTATAGCCCCACATCACTTGCATACAGCCCCACATCGCCTGTATACAGCCCCACTTCACCTGCGTACACCCTACATCACCATCCTACAGCCCCACCTCACCATCCTATAGCCCAACTTCTCCTTCTTATAGCCTGACTTCACCTTCCTACAGCCCTACATTCCCGTCATATAGCCCCACATCCCCATCATACAACCCTACCTCACCAGCCTATAACCCCACTTCTCCTGGCTATAGCCTAACATCACCAAGTTATAGCCCAACCTTGCTAAGCTCAGGGTGGTCCCAAATTCTTTTTAAAGGTAAGTAAATATAAAATTTTAAATTATTATATATAATTTCTTTTTTCAGGTCAGGGTGGCCCAAGGATCACCCTAGCCAAAAGGTGGTGTTGCCACTGAATCTGCTATAATGAAAGATAGAAGTAGCATTAGTAGGTTATAGTGTACTAGTCACGTGGGTGGGTTGGGAAATGGGAAAAAGTAGTTAGTATGTAGCTTCTTGGAAGCTCACTTGTGTACAATTACCCAAAATGTGAGTTTTATTTACAAAAAAACCATAAAATAAATGTTTTTTTTTAAATAATAATCCCACTTTATTTTAATAGAAAACTATGTTAAATTCATTATTTTACCTAAGAGCAATAATAATGTATAAATATATATTTTAGTAGTAATTCCAAAATGGTTTCCGAAATGGTACCCGAAATTGGCCGGTACCGAAATATTCCATTCTAATAGACAAACCGAGATGGGTTCCGAAACGGTATTCATGGCATTGGGTTATTTAACAACATCATACCAAACTTTCTTTTCTAATTCTTTAGACACAAAAAAAAAAAAATAATAATAATAAATAAATAAATAAATAAAAAATAAAAGAAGAAAATAAATAAAAATGATTGCCTTAAAGGTATATAAATGCATACAATTGCATGCCCAATCAACCAAGAATCTTATAGTTTTATTTTAATTGAGGCCTGTTACTATGAGTCTTTTCCTTCACTCTTCTGCTCCTCTTCTCTCTTTCACTAAATTGTCAACTACAGCTAGAACTTGCTTTTCACATAAAACAAACGGTAGGGAGAGTCATTCCCCTCGTACAATCCAATGCATGGCGGCCAAAAGAAATTCCGAGAAGTCAAACATTATTAGGAGAACAGCAAATTATCAACGTCCGATTTGGGACTACGACTACATGCAGTCTCTGAATAGTGAATACGTGGTATAAGATTCTGTTCTTGTTATTATTGCTATTGGTTCTTAGAAGTAGAAGCATTTGGTATCGTTTAAAAAAAAAAAATAGAGAATGCCACTCTTAATCTAGTTTATTCCTACTCCACTCTTCTAATCCACAAAATTGAAAGATTGAGATCTAAAATAAATGAGACCACAATGGTTAATTATTATAGTGTTGAAACAAATATAAAAAAATCTATGTTTTTAATTAATTTTTTTTCCAAACTATGTAATTATATTATTACAGTTGAAAAACAAGTGTAATTTTATCCAAATGATTGTTATGCAGGGAGAATCATACACCAGAAGAGTCAACAAGTTGAAGGAAGAAGTGAGAATGATGCTAGACAAAATGGTGGATCCAGTAAATAAACTCGAGTTAATCGATCTCTTGCAAAAACTTGGTTTATCATATCATTTTGAGGATGATATAAAGAAATTGCTGAAGAGCATATACGACAATATTTCGAACAATGATACATGGGATAAGGAGGCTTTGTATACTGTTGCTCTCAAATTTCGACTCCTTAGACAGTATGGATATAATGTTTCTCAAGGTAACCAAAGGAAGCACTCTTCTTTGTCCACATTAAAAGATCAAAAAAGTGGTGATTGTATATCTAAATATACTTTGAGTTTAATCCATCTTAAATGAGATATGCATTCTTGATTGCAGAGGTTTTTAGTAGTTTCACGGACGAGTTGGGGGAATTTGAAGCACACCTTTATGAAGATACTAAAGGAATGCTATATCTGTATGAAGCATCATATCTATCTATAGAAGGTGAAAATGTCCTAGAGCACGCAAGAGATTTCACAACTAAGCATCTAAAAGAATTTGTTAAGAGAAACAAAGATCAATATCTTTCCAGAGTAGTTAGCCATGCCCTGGAGCTTCCATTGGATTGGAGGATGCCATGGTTGGAGGCAAGGTGGTGGTTCATAGATATATATGAAAGAAGTGATGACATGAATCCTACTTTACTAGAGCTTGCAAAGTTGGATTTCAACATGGTGCAAGCAACATACCAGGAAGATTTAAGACATATATTAATGTAATAGATCATTATTTCTCACTTCATGTTGTGATTTAATTTATTTTCTTAAACTAATATGGCATCCCTTGTCTCGTATAAGGTGGTGGAGGAGTACAGGTCTTGGGGAAAAGTTGAACTTTGCTCGGGACAGGTTGATAGAGTGTTTCCTATGGACTGTGGGAATAAGATTTGAGCCTCAATTTGGATATTTTAGGAGAATGAGCACTAGGGTTAATGTACTTATAACAATGATTGATGATATTTATGATGTGTATGGTAAGTTAGATGAACTAGAGCTCTTTACAGATACAGTTGAAAGGTAGGCAATAATGTACTTTGTTTTACATGCTTCTTCTTCTTATGTTAAGTATATGCTTCTTTACTACTTAATTTGGTTATAATTAATACAATTTACAATGTAATTTCAGGTGGGACGACATAAATTCAATGGAGAAGCTTCCAGACTATATGAAGCAATGTTTCTACGTTCTCAATGACACTCTCAACGAAATAGCTCTTGACACTCTCAAGGAACAAGGACTTTACATCCGTTCTTACCTGAAAAAAGCAGTACATATTTACTCCCTATATTAATGATTTTTTTTAAAAAAAATTTCTCACTTTGTGGAATATTAAATTTCTATATGTAGAATGTATCATATAACCAATATTTGTATGGTTCAGTGGGCAGATTTATGCAAATCTTATCTAGTGGAGGCAAGGTGGTATTATAGTGGGTATACGCCGACCTTACATGAATATAACAACAATGCATGGATTTCAATATCCGGACCTGTAATACTAGTGCATTCTTATTTTTTATTTACAAATCCAATAACAAAGGAGGCCTTGCAATGCTTAGAGGAGTATCACAATATAATTCGTTTGTCATCAATGATTCTCCGATTTGAAAATGATTTAGGAACATCACCGGTATGCAATTTCAATAAAGATGATTATAATGTTAATTTTTGTAACAATATGATATACTTTGATCTTCTTTGTCTTCTATTGATTTTAGGATGAGTTAAAAAAGGGAGATGTTCCCAAATCAATCCAATGTTACATGCACGAAACTGGAGCTTCATATGAGGATGCATATGAGTACATACAATATTTAAGTAGTGTAACATGGAAAAAAATGAATAAAGATCGAGTTGCAAAATCTCCCTTCTCTGAGACTTATATTGGGATTGCAGTGAACCTTGCTAGGATGGCGATGTTCTTTTATCATCATGGAGATAGGTTTGGGGTTACAAACCGTGAGACTAAGGATCGAGTATTATCATTGCTTGTTCAGCCATTTCCATTATAAATGTACAATGTGGTACCACAACGACAGTGTTAAGAGTCAATCTTATGAATAAAGTAATCATGGGAATCAATATTGTGTTAAGTAGCAAATTGCTTTGAAGATAGAGTTCTTTTAATTTAGATATTTCATTTTAAAATGAATGGTTAAGATTGTACCATGTTACTAATTCACTAACAAAAACTTATAATAATGGAGTCTTTTGGCTAAATATTGCAAAAAAAAAAAAAAAACGGAGTTTATTAGTGTTATAGGTACTGTTCAAAGTTATTTGGCAAAATGAGGAAAGAGATTGAATTTCGACAACACCGTTGCCGAAATTCTAAGAAAAAGTATGAGAGAGAAGAAAGATAAGTGATGTAATGGGGAGGGAGAAAAAATTGAATTTTGGTAACGAGATTACCGAAATTATTGTCCTGCCCTTGAAGTGCCAAGCTCTTACCTGTGAAGTGCCCAAAATGCATGCTAGGGGGAGTGCCCGAAAGGGAAACCAATTGTGGCAACCAAGTTGCTGAAATTGTAGGGAATGGAGGAGAGAGAAAATACGAATTGTGGCAACCAAGTTGCCGAAAATGGGAGGAAAAAAAAAGAAAATAGAATTTTAGCAACCAAGTTGCCGAAATCTTGGGGAGGAATTTAAAAAAAAAAAAATTGTGGTTGATTTGGGGTAGTGGCATTGACGAAATAGAAGAAAAAAAAATGGTGGCAATTGATTTGTGGCAATGACATTGCCGAAATTGAAGGAAAAAAAAATGTTGGCAATTGATTTGTGGCAATGGCATTGCCGAAATAGGAGGAAACAAAAAAATTGTGGCAATTGATTTGTGGCAATGGTATTGCTGAAATAGGAGGAAAAAAATTTGTGGTAATGGTATTGCTGAAATAGAAGGGAAAAAAAAAAATTGTGGCATTGGTTTGTGGCAATGGCGTTGCCAAAATAGAAGGAAAAAAGAAAAAAAAATTGTGAAAATTGATTTGTGGCAATGGCATTGCCGAAATAGGAGGAAAAAAAATTATTACAATTGATTTGCCGAAAATTGGAGGAGAGAGAGTTGTCTGAATAAATAAAAAATATAGTACACATATTCTTATTCTTCAGTAGTTTTTTTTTTACCGAAGCAGTTTGGTTTGTGTGTATGTCATGTTATTTCATTTTGTATTGAAAAAGTACCATATGAAACAAATAATGATAAATTCAAGTACATTGAGTACATTGATTCTTATTCTAAAAAAAAGTTCATAGATTCTTATTCAGATTCTTGTCCATGCACGAAAGAAAGTTATGGAAGAAAAAATGATTGATGTGCACACTATAAACAAAAAAAAAAATATATATATATATATATTATTACAATTGATTTGTCGAAAATTGGAGGAGAGAGAGTTGTCTGAATAAATAAAAAATATAGTACACATATTCTTATTCTTCAGTAGTTTTTTTTTTACTGAAGCAGTTTGGTTTGTGTGTATGTCATGTTATTTCATTTTGTATTGAAAAAGTACCATATGAAACAAATAATGATAAATTCAAGTACATTGAGTACATTGATTCTTATTCTAAAAAAAAGTTCATAGATTCTTATTCAGATTCTTGTCCATGCACGAAAGAAAGTTATGGAAGAAAAAATGATTGATGTGCACACTATAAACAAAAAAAAAAAAAAAAAACAAAGAAATTGAGATTTTTGCAGAGGTTCTTTGCAGTGAATATATATTTATAGTTAAGTAATTTTTTTGTATCAGAGTCCCCCATCTTGTTGTGTGGCAATGGATTTGTGGCAATGGCATTTGGCAATGGCATTGCCGAAATAGAAGGGAAAAAAAATTGTTGCAATGGATTTGCTGAAAATTGGAGGGGAGGGAGAGAGAGAGAGAGAGACAGACAGAGAGAGAGAGAGAGTTGTTTGAATAAAAGAAAATTCTAAATTCTTATTCTAAAAAGTACACATATTCTTCTTCTTCGGTAGTTTTTTTGACTGAAGCAGTTTGGTTTGTGTGTATGTCATGTTCTTTCATTTCGTATTGTAAAAGTATCCTATGAAACAAATAATGTAGATTCAAGTACATTGAGTACATTGATTCTTTTTCTAAAAAAAAAAAGTACATAGATTCTTATTCTGATTCATGTCCACGCAGGAAAGAAAATTATGGAAGAAAAAAAATGATTGATGTGCACACTGTAAACAAAAAAGAAAACAAAGAAATTGAGATTTTTGCAGAGATTCTTTGCAATGAATATATGTTTATAGTTAGGTAATTTGTTTGTATCAGAGTGTCCCATCTTGGTTTGTGTTGTGTTGTATTTGGTCAATTGGCGTATCTAGTTATAAAGTTTAAAATCTAAGAATTTAACTTATATGAAACTTGCATCCTATTTAAACAGCACTAATGTTATTGAAGTTTCAACAATTCTTATTTTCTACTCTTATTTCCCTCATAATTCTACCAACCATTTTCAATTCATGCGTGCCATACATTCTACAAACAACTATAAGGATCAACACTTGCAAATATCTATTCGTTCTTTATCTCTAACAACGTGAGTTACATCTCTTAAGTAGTTACTTTTCTTTTTATAATATTCATGTCGATATGTTTTAGGGGCATAGCTAAGCATGAAAATCTTGTTTTTGTTAAATTATTTGCTCATGCAAATCTTGTTTTTGTATTATGTGTTTTGCAACATGAACTGATTTGTATGATATGTTTTAAATTATCTGTCCATGAATTCTTGCCTAAAATTTCATATAGCAAAAATATATTTCAAAAGTGACATATATTTCCTTAAAGAAATACTTAGTTTGTTAGCCTATAATATACATGTATGCTATAAGAAAACCAAAAAAAAAAAAAGGGGGGGGGGGGGTTAGTATATGTTCATAAACCTTAATATCTAAGTTTTAGGTATAATAATAATAAAGAAAAGTGTACGATATTAGAAATATTTATCTATTATCGTATGGATGCATGAGAACATTATATAATCTGTCTTGTTTTAGAAGAAGCAAAATGAAGAGCTACATAAAATAATTAACGTAACTATAACAAATCCTTCTAAATGTTAATGTTATGCTAAGTTACTTAAGAAAAGGGAAACAAAAATAAATTTAACTACTATGATGGATAGTAATAAATTATCATTGAACTAATCCTCTTTAATAGAATTCTCTTAACTCTAGCTTATTATACTTTGAATATTTTAATGGATTACCTTCTTGTATTGCATTTTAATGGTTGTGTAGTGTTAATATATTAAAACTATTGTTATGTTTTAGTGTAGATGGCAGAAAAGTTGTTTATTTTTCTCATTCATTCTGGTGCAATAATTAACCATGGCAAAAATGAGGTTTATTACGAAGGGCAACCTCCTTCTATGCTACCATTAACCCGGGGTGTTACATTTGAAGATCTATATGATGGAGTAGCATCCACGCTTCATATAAACAAAAAAGATTCAAAACTTACTATTTGGTATAGATTTCCTTTTCAATGTCATCCACATCCTATGATTTACTAGCAAGTTTTGGTAGAAGATGGTAATGGTGTCAATGCAATATTCGATATGTTAGACTGCCAATATGGATTTGTAGGTGCAGAGTTGTACGTGGGTGTAGAGCCCATAAGAAGCCACCTAGATGTTTTTCCCATTCGATATGCCAACGAAGGACCGAGTGCATCGTTTAGTTATTCATATGGCGGGCACATTCATGATTCATATGCCACTCATACTGGTCATTATTCTGAAGAAGTGGCTCATTCCCCAATCAACATTGGTGGTGCTGACTATCATGCTCTATATACCCATGTTGCAATTGAGGACCAACATGTTCCTTATCGGCCAATGAACACCAGTGATGTTGACTATAATAATCCAACTGAGCATGTTGCACAAGAGACTACTTGTTTAGAGTTTGAAGCTCAGTATGACCAAACTGCCACTCAGAGAGTTGCTGCTAATGATCCCAATGATACACACCATATGGCTGCTACTACTCAAAATGCGGTCCATACATTATTAGAAAGGATGCGGGCTATAGGTAGTGATGACCAATTTGATAACGACGAGGTCCTTGATGATGCTGGAGATGAACAGGAGCCTCTCAATGAACCTAATCATGAAAGCAGTCCAGCAATGGCATTCCATCAACCTTCATCACTAAGCTTTTCACAGAACACGTGGGATAATATGATTGATCCAACCCCACCATTTGAAAAGCCCATTCAGAGTATTTGGGACCCTACCCAAGAGTTTTATGTGGGCTTGCTTTTTGCTGATAAGGATGAACTACAAACTGCTGTTAAACACTATCACATTAAGTGGAACCAAACATTTAGTGTAAAGTGTCAAATCCAGCATGTTGGTCTGTAAGGTGCAAACATTGTTCTTGGCGTCTTCGAGTATGCTTTCGGGCTACACATGAGTTGTTTGAGGTTAGGAAATACAATGGTCCACACACATGTACAGAGTCCACGCCCACAAAAGATCACGACCAATTAGGCACCCATATTATTGAGAAAGAGTTGAGGGATGTTGTAAAAAACGATCCAACCATAAAGATTTTTTCACTTCAACAGACTCTTTACAATAAGTACCAATACCAGTCTTCTTATGTTAAGGTGTGGGAGGTGAAAGAAAAGGCAATTGGTAGAGCATTTGGTAATTGAGACAAATCTTACCAATTATTGCCAAAATGGTTGAAAGTTTTGACTGATTCAAACCCAGACAGCAGGGTTATTGGGAGAACAGTACCTGCTACTGTGCCAGGCTGTGTAATATTCAAGAGAGTGTTTTGGGTTTTTGGTCCATCAATTGAAGGTTTTCAACATTGTAGGCCAGTGATTAGTATAGATGGAACTTTCCTATATGGTAAGTACAGAGGTAAGTTACTAATTGCATCAACGTGGGATAGTGACAATAGACTTTTTCCACTTGCCTTTGCCAAAGTCGGTAGTATTGTGCATGCTGCCTACACCAATTAACACCAGACTTTCCTGTCAACTTTACATAATGCACAAATTTATCAAAATTGTCAGTAGGCCACTTTGGATATCTTTGCAACAACCCAAACTGTCACATGACTCTTTCTGGATGGTAATACTCCACAATTTGGAAGCATAGCAATGACGCTGTTGTAATCCATATATGTATTTCTACAAGACACCATAGATGCAAATAATCATCGTGCGGTGTCTAAACAACCTGCAATTCCAATTACAATAACTATGTTATAATCGATCAAGACAATAATATAACTAGTAAATTAACCATTGATGCATTGTGACAACATATATTACCTGTTCAGTATGATGTGTGTCATGATTAGAACGGTACGCACGTAGAACATGCGTTGGTGTGTGAGTAAAAGTTCTCTTGGTCGCCCACCTATACACAATTAATGATTGCCACTGATTTTAGGGTTTGGAAGTATCAAGGATAAACGTTATAGTATACAATGTTGTATAGAAACAGAAAGTAAATATTATACCTGCATCCGTATGGGTCGTCACCATTTAAATTTGTTGGATTTATTGGAATTGGGGTCAGATATGGAAGATGCTCCCAGGCCCATAATTGTAATATGAAAACAAGACCTGCAACCTCCGTGCTTTTTTTAATAGCAGCAGTACACAACTCTTTATAAAGGAAAGCAAGTATGGCACTACCCTAGCTATATTCCCCAACTACACCTAAGTCCGCTAACAGCTGGAGAAAGTAGCAATGCAATCTACTTTGACTCTTATTTCCAAATAGTAAAGCCAAAACCTGGAATATGTATGCCCTAGCATACTTTTGGGTTGTTACAGCATTGGCACTCTTTGGTAGGTTTGAGAATGTATTCCTTACTCAGGTTATTTTAAGACCACCATATTCCAATGCATTTTCAGGTGGTGTCACTCCAAGTAAATTCTGGCAAACTGTTCCCCATTCCAAATTAGTGGGCCTGCACACTGCATTGCCATCAATAGGCAATCCTGTAATGATTGCTATATCCTGTAGAGTGATCGACATTTCACAAGTAAGTAGGTGAAATGTATGGGTTTCAGATCGTCATTGCTCCACCAAAGAAATGATAAGACCCTAGTCAATATCTATATGTGGTAGGCGGGTAACACAATATAGTCTACATTGATGCAAATATGGGGTGATATGCTCGCCTAACTGCCGGGGAGGGGGGGTGCAAACGGTTGGGGTCGCCCCTTTCTCTTTCTCACTCTCAAACCTCTCTTTTCTCTCTGGGCTTCAAATATTTGCAGATGACAAAAACAAGTGCTATCCATTTTAAAATAAACATCCAGCCATTGCCTTAAAATGCACCTTGCCTGCAAATATTTGATGCCGATCAAAAGACTTCATTTTGAATATCTGTTAGGGCTATCCATTTTAAAGCTGAGGTCTAGTGCTCCATCTAGGCTCTTGCCTACCCAAGGTCTAATTGATAAGACTCCAGACCAAAAACACACTAGAAAATATCACAAAAAAAAAAAAAAAAATCTTTCAAAACCAATAGAAAAAAAAAAAAAAAAAAGCAAAAATCCAAGCCAAACAACACACACAAATCCCTTTGAAAATTCTCAATGAAATCTTCTAAAAATCCCAACAAAAATCCTAGAAAAACTAGCAAAAATCCAAGCCAAACAACACATAAATCCCTTTGTAAATTCTCTATGAAATCTCCTAAAGACCCCAATTTAACCCCCAAAAAACTAGCAAAAATCTCAGCAAAACAACACAAAAAATCAGCACAACCCTAACTGTTAAACTCATTAGAGAAACCACAAAAAACACACCATATCACAAGATCAACTTCATCATCTCCTGAAGAAACAGTACCCAAATCTGAAATCCAAATGCCATGCTACGATCCACAATGCCGCCATAAAGAGGATGAGAAGGCAAGATATAGATCGAAGAAGCACCACCACCACCACCACCATGTGGGTTTTGATTTGAAAGAGAGGGGGTGAGAGTTTGTTGACGGTGCTGTTGGTGTCAATCTTGCGGTGGGTATTGGGAAGACCTTGCGTGGTGGTATTTTTGATGCCGGTGACCAAGCTCATGGGCTTCGCAGTGGCTGAGGTTTCGTTAGAGAGAGAGTTCTAAGAGGAAGAACTTAGAGAAGAAAGGGGGAGAGGAAAGAGACTAGAGAGGGAAAAAGAAGAGAAAATAAAAAAGTACCGACGTTTTTTTTTTAAGTTTAGGGACAAAGTTGCCTTTTGGGTATCAAATTGATAAATTTTAAAATATTTTAGATTTAATTGGTATTATCACAAGTCTCATGATAAGTTTGTGAAATTTACCCTATTATTTTTCTTCTTAATTTTAAAATGTAATACTTCTTATTATTTTGTAAGTTAGGAGCACTTTATCTTTTTGTCAAAGCACCACACGTAACACAATTTTAAGTTGTACGGAATGAGGTGGCCCCTATACTTTCTGATTTGCCAGCCTACTGCTAAAATGAATTATTGAGTTAGCATATGCTTAGGATGTCTCAATTCTCATGTCAGAATCTTCGCAGGAGAATGGGAAGTGTCCAAGAAAATTTAAAAGCACTTGGACCCCATTTCTTTGTAATGAGTTTACGATTTTTGATAATTTTTTCTTTCTTTAAAAATCAAAGATTTAATGGATTCACAAATGCAGTGAATCAAGTAGAAAATAATAGACACTTTTGTAAGTTCGTTTAGACCCCATAAACCCAAACAGATTAATCTAGAGAATTAGCCAAGTGATTAACCTAGGTAATTTAAACAAATCTATGTTAACACAAATAAACAAAAAACAATAAAGCAGCGGAAATTAAAGAACACAAAGATCTGATGACCCAGGAAAACCAAACCGGTAAAAAACCTAGGGAGGATTTAACCTAGCTATCCTCAAGGTAAACTGAATCCACTATGAAAGAATTGAAGTTTACACAATAAGACTTAGACCACTAACATCCTATTGCTACCCAAGTGTAGGAAACTTACTACCACGACCCCATGATAGCTCCGAGATCCACGAACTCCTTCTTTCTTGAATTCTTCAGCAATCCACAAGCGCACCTGCTTGTATTTCTTTAAGATCTTTGATTCTGCAACTGAATGATTTACCAAGCTCTTGACATGAGTCTTGAGTTTGGAAACCTAAGTGTAAGTGAAGGCAAACACCTCTAGATCTCACAATGAGATTCACAAACACAGCAAAACAGAACTTAAAAAACGTGGCTAGGGTTTTCCCTTATATACTTAGGGCAAAACATAAAACCCTATACATTAAATGGACTAGGGCTGAGTTGGAAAATTATGCAGCAAAACAATCTGCACGATTTTCGATCGATCGAGTCTGATTTTCGATCGATCGAGTCTAATTTTCGATCGATTGAGTCAGGCAGAAAGTGCACAGTGAATTCTGCATAAAACTCGATTCCAACTTTACATGAAGAGCCATACTTTGAGCAAGTCTTACACAAGACTAAACATTGTTTCGATCATGGTTTGCCAACATTACAAATTGAAGTTCTAATACATTAGTTCCTAATTCTAGAACCTAACAAACTCCCCCTTTGGCAATTCATGACAAAATACAGACTTAACAAAAAGCTCAAAGTTTACATATTGAAACAGCCCATTACAATAATAAAAAGCCACTTAAACAATTCAACCTAACTACTATCTAACAGTTGCAAAGTAGACAGCAGCACGACTGAATCAACCTGTATATTCCTGTAATACTTAACAAACACATAAACGCATGTGTGGAAAAAAACAGGAAATATATAAAAATAACTTCTTGATTTCACATGACACAAAATAAAGACATATATCATGAATAATATCATAAAATATAAATCAATAAGCAGAGTAGCATAGTGAAACAAGAAACATATATATCAAAATGTATCTCAACAAAAATATCTCCTAAACAAGAGCCAACCAAAAATATAAATACATAATGAAGCGCCTAGATACAATCTAATAACTCCACAAGCTCCGCAGTATCACTACTAAGTACAAAACTCCCCCTAAAATGAAAATCTCCACAAAAATCTCCTAGATACATAAGAACTACACAATAGAACAATAGAATGCACTCTCCCTTTTTGTGACGAATTGCCAAAGGGCACTCACTCATCATCAAAAGGTGGTGGAGGAGATCGACGAGAGCTCGCCAAATTCGCTCGCAATGCACGCAGCTCATCAAGGATGTCCACCAAAAGCTGACCATGAGCCGCCTGAACGGTCACGACAGTATCAAGAGTCCGACGAAGGTCAGAAACCTCATCAAACGGTGGAGGAACATCCGCAGTAGCAGCAACAGCAGGATCAGAAGACGTCCCAACTGCAAGAGTATCTGTAGAAGAAGAAGGGGGTGGAGTGACACCGGAAGGCTCTACCCTAGGACGCTTAGAGCTAGCCCGAAGTTGAGCAACCCTTTGCCTCAAAAAGGTAGCACTTATAGGAGCAATAACATGAACAGGCTCAGACGCAGGAAAATCACCTAAACTAAGAAAAAGGAGAATCCTATGAATAAAAACGGGAAAGAATAACGCATGAGTCGTAGAGCTAGACTGATGAACCTCATTCAAAGAACGAAGGAACAAATGAGGAAAATTGATAGGAGCATCAGTAACAAGCGCGTACAAAAACACACATCGCTCAAGAGGGATGGTGTGGACATGAGAAATAGGCCACAAAGAATGACACGCTATCCGAAAGAAAAGATAGTGAAGCTCGGAAAGCTCAGCAAAAGTGATCCCAGGATCAGAACCCCACTGGATAGAAGACCCAGTGATGTATGACAGCACGTCATCAAGAGGTGGAGACTCCTCATATGGAAAAACGGGATGGTCAACAATGGGCACCCCAAGAGCGTCAGACACTACCGACGGGGTAATGCGATACTCTACACCTCGTAACCAAACCTTAACCAAGGTGTTGGTATCAAAGATGTGGATAGAGAGGTTCGAATAGAACTCTCTAATCAGGGTGGCAGGAGGAGGAGGATGCTCATACTTGAGCAAAGATAACCAACCCCGACGCTCAAAGTTACGTCTCACCTCAGGATCTACCTCATCTAGTATGACCCTACGCTCAGCCCAGATATGACGCCTAAGGTTAAGGGTCTCATAGGTCACTTGGCTCGACTCACTAGGAAACCGATCATTATCGAAAGAAGGTGAAGGGTTAGAAGTCCTATGGGCTCTAGTTTTCCTAGGCATAGTGCTAAGGAAAGAAAAGAGAGACACAGAAAAAGAAGAGCAAAAACAAATACCAAGGGCAGACAGCAAGTTAGCACAACACAAAATATAGAAATATCAATTCTATATGATGCATGAACAAAATATGCAAATGATGCATGAACTAATGCAGTGACAAGTTCAAATATGATCCAAATTAACAAAAATGGCTTGAGCAAGCAATATTTATCAAAAATACCCAATTTGAAAAACCTAAGTTTTCAAAACACAACAAATTGATAAATTGATCAACACAACAGTTAATTAACACAATATAATGATCAAATTAATCAATCTAACAAGCCAATTTTATCAATTTACATTAAATTGAACAAAAACCCCCAAAATCCCCAATTTCAAGCCCTAGAAATTTAAAAATTTCACAAAGCACCAAATTAATCAAATTAAATCACATGTAGTGCTAGGATATGGTGTCCCCACAAAAACCCATGATTCTTTTGAAAGAAAAAGAAACAAAATCACTCCCAAAAATACCAAAAACTAAAATGCCAAAAATACCCTAAAATGCATGAAAATAATGCATGAAACATGAAAATAAAAGCAAAAGAAAGGGCATAAAAGACGTACCAGTCTTGGGAGAGAGAGATTATGCAAAAAGATTTGAAGAAAACGACAAAATCTCCAAAAATAGCTTTGACCGGTTGGTGAGGAGACAAAAGCTTTTGAAAAAGTTTTGAAAAGTAAAGAATCCACGTGAGAAAAGTCTTTTAAAAATTCACTCAGCCCGATTTTCGATCGATCGAAAAACAGATTCGATCGGTCGAAAATCCTTCGATTGATCCAAAACCAATCAAGAACCGATCGAAACACATAGAGAGTTTATTGAGGTTTTAAAAACATTTTCGATTGATTGAAAAACAGACTCGATCGATTGAAAATCTGAAATATTGAATTTTTGAAAATAGAATCAAATTAGCTCAAAAACTCCTCAAAGCATTAACTTTTATGAAAACAATGCATGAGTATGAGATGAAATGTTTCCCAAAAACCCATATTTTCAACCCAGATCTCTCAGATTAAGCTTTTCTCATAATCTTCCTCAATCAATCAAGCAAGCAAACATGTTTTGCAACAATTTCCAGAAAATTTCAAACTTGGTTGGTCAGGCCAAAAACACACACAATATCATGTACACAGTTTAGCAAAGAATAACTTGTGTAGTGTGTGCAACTAGTAGAAGCTTGAGAAACATGTGAGGTGATATGCACATAGTAATCAATCACAATATCTACAAAATCCATCACATGAAATTGAAAGAGACTATTACTTAAAGAGTTACATCATATAACTCTCACATCTCCTAGAATAAAAACTTGCAATCATGTAAGTTTCTTGATTTGCCTCATTATTCAATTTAATTGATTAGAAACTTAATAAAAGCCGGGATAATGTACACACTAATTTTATTTGAATTTGTGAGATTATTATAGCCCAATAATGTACACACCAATTTTATTTAGAGGCTACACCTTATGTTCTTTTTGTGCATGTGCTACACTTTTTCAAGCACAAAATCTTACTATATGCACTAAGATGTTCATGATTGGCTAGTAAACAGTGGTGAGATGGTTATTTATGCCTTTCTCAATCAGACCAAGTCCGACAACCAAAGACATAAGACTTCAAGATCAAGATCATGTGATCAACAAATATAGCATCTTCCCACACAACATGCACAACAAAACTTTAGCTAGTAAAGTGCAATAGAAATAAGTGCATCAAAGCTAAACAAGGTACATTCACATGATATGCAAAATTTGATTGACCAACCTTGTCTTCAGATTCAAGAAAAAAAATTGCAAAAACACAATTTGCAAAAAAAAAAAAAAAATTTTTATTTTTTTTATAAAAAAAAATCCTAGAATGAAATGCATGAATGTTATGCAATGCAAATCCTAGAAGCAAAGGTCACAAAAGATAGAGCAGTGAAGCACAAGGACCATGAGATCAAGAATGATTAGGGACAAAGAATCACACCAATGACTTGACGAAGAGTTTCAAACTTTCCTCTATCAAGCGGTTTGGTGAAAATATCAGCATTCTGACGTTCAGTTGGAATATACTCAAGAGCAACAATTTTCTGTTCAACAAGATCCCTAATGAAATGATATCTAATCTCAATGTGTTTGGTCTTAGAGTGTTGAACAGGATTCTTAGAGATATCTATGGCACTAGAGTTATCACAATAGACAACCATGGTGTCCTGTGATATTCCATAATCACTCAAAAGTTTCTTCATCCAAAGAAGCTGAGAACAACAACTTCCAGCAGCAATATATTCCGCCTCAGCAGTAGATAAAGAAACAGAATTTTGCTTCTTACTTATCCAAGCAACAAGATTAGCACCAACATAAAAACAACCACCAGTTGTACTTTTTCTATCATCAGCATTGCCAGCCCAATCAGAATCAGAAAAACCAGCAAGAGAAAGATTTGACTCTTTACTGTAAAACAGACCATAATCACAAGTTCCAGCAACATATTTAATAATCCTCTTAACAGCATTTAAGTGAGAAACCTTATGATTAGATTGAAATCTAGAACAAACACCCACACTAAATGCAATATCAGGTCTGCTAGCAGTTAAGTACAAAAGACAACCAATCATGCTTCTATATAGGGTAACATCAACAGACTCACCTGATGGATCATTTGTTAGTTTTGCATTAGCAGCCATTGGTGTCTTAGCATGTGCAGCCTTGTCAAGACCAAATCGCTTGACCAAATTTCGTGCATACTTAGCTTGGTTGATGTAAATTCCAGCATCCGTTTGCTTTACCTGCAATCCCAAGAAATAAGTTAGTTCACCAACCATACTCATCTCAAACATGGCCTTCATTTCATCTGCAAAAAATTGAGCAAGAGAATCATTAGTAGCACCAAAAACAATATCATCAACATAAATTTAAGCAACTACAAAATGATTCTTATCCTTTCGTATAAACAGAGTGGTGTCGGAAAAACCTTTCTTAAAGCCATGGTCCGTGAGATATGCAGTTAATCTATCATACCAAGCTCGTGGAGCTTGTTTCAATCCATAGAGAGCTCTCTTCAGCTTGTAGACATCATTCGGCCTGTGAGGATCAACAAAACCTTTCGGTTGTTCAACATATACCTCTTCTTGTAACATGCCATTTAAGAAAACACTCTTGACATCCATTTGATACAACTTGAAGTTCATATGACTTGCTATAGCCAAAAGAATTCGAATGGATTCCAATTTTGCTACAGGTGCAAAAGTCTCATCAAAATCAATTCCTTCTACTTGTGTGTATCCTTGAGCAACAAGCCTAGATTTATTTCTGATAAAAGTTCCATGTTCATCTGACTTGTTCTTGAAGATCCACTTAGTTCCAATAACATTGACTCCCTCTGGTCTAGGAACTAATTCCCACACATCATTTCGAACAAACTGATGAAGTTCTTCGTGCATAGAATTTACCCAATCAGCATCTTGTGGAGCTTCATCCACCTTTTTCGGTTCAAATTGGGATAGATAGCATGAGTGAGTAATCACATTTAATGCTTTGGATCTCAATCTCATGTTATCATTCAAACTTCCCAAAATATTAGTAGCACGATGATTCAACCTAACTCTTGAGGATGGACCTTTGACCAATGAAGTAGTGGTACCTTTCTGATCTGATGGACTCTGAAACTCTCTCTGTTCTTGTTGAGCTCCATGAACTGGTGTTGAAGGTTCTGAACTTCATGGCACAGAAGCTGTATCATTCAATACCATCAACTCTTCCTCTGTATGCTTTCCCACATAGTTTTCAGGTAAAGAGTCATCAACTTCCATCATCTTTTCTTGAACTTGAGGTGCATGTTCTGAATGGCCTTCTGAGTTTAATTCATCATTGATCACTACATTTGAAGATTCCATGACCGTTTTAGTTCTCAGATTGTATACTCTGTATGCTCTGCTGGTGGAAGAGTATCCCAGAAAATAACCTTTATCACTCTTCGTATCAAACTTTTCCAGGTTCTCTCTATCACGCAGAATGTAACAGTCACTGCCAAATATCCTGAAGTATTTGACTACATGCTTCTTTCCTCTCCAGAGTTCATAGGGAGTTTGCTTGGAATTTGGTCTGAAATATACCCGATTGAGAGTGTGACATGCAGTATTAACAGCTTCTCCCCAAAAAGATTTAGGCATCTTCTTATTATGAAGCATGACACGGGCCATTTCTTGTACAACTCTATTTTTTCTTTCCACAATTCCATTTTGTTGTGGTGTTTTGGGTGAAGAGAATTCCTGATGGGTGCCTTGATTATTGCAAAACGTAGGCAGTTTTGTGTTCTCAAACTCTTTTCCATGGTCACTTCTTATTCTGGCTATCACAGTTCCTTTTTCTACTTGCAATTTCTTGCACAGATGAATCATTTTTTCAGGAGCCTCAGCTTTATCTTTCAACAGCACAACCCATGTGAATCTGGTAAAGTCATCCACAACGACTAGAATGTACTTCTTTCCACCTAAACTCTGAACTCTGGCAGGACCCATGAGGTCAATGTGCAGCAACTCCAAAGGTCTCGTAGTTTGAACATCAGCTACAGACGGATGTTTGGACTTTACTTGTTTACCCATCTGACATGGTCCACAGATGCATTTTTCAATCTTCTCAAACTTGGGCAACCCAATTACTGCATCACATTTTGAAATCTTCTCTAATTGCTTGAGGCTAGCATGTCCCAACCTTTGATGCCATAGGTCAACTTGATTGATCTTAGCACTGAAGGATTTGTTGCTTATACTTGGGGTGATATCATAACAGTTATCAGCTGTCCTCACACCAACACACATACAATCACCTCCTTCATCAAGTATTTCACATTCTTGTTTGGTGAAGAACACATTCAATCCATTGTCACAAATCTGGCTTATGCTGAGTAAGTTTGCCTTCAACCCATCAACATACCACACATCTTCAAAAACTGGTAGTCCTAGAATGTCCACAGTACCAATGCCTCTGATCATAGATTTACTTCTATCTCCAAAGGTAACTGTTCCAATCTTTCCTTTGAAGAGTGTCTTGAACAAGGCTTTATTTCCTGTCATGTGCCTGGAACAACCACTATCCAAATACCAAAGACAAGAATCACGTGCCTTTAAGGCGGTTAAAGCAGTATAGCACATGTAATTATTATCATATGTGATTATAGCAAGACACTCAAGAAAAATTTTAACAAAGATGGTAAAAGACAAGCACACCAAGTAGATAATGTGACAAACTAAAGAGAAGATTTTAGAGAAATCCATAACAACAGGGGTCAAGGATCAGCTAAAAGATCAAAGGATCAAACACAAAAGCTACCCGCTCTGATACCACTTGTAAGTTCGTTTAGACCTCTTAAACCCAAACAGATTAACCCAGAGAATTAGCCAAGTGATTAACTTAGGTAATTTAAACAAATTTAGGTTAACACAAATAAACAAAAAATAATAAAGCAGCGGAAATTAAAGAACACAAAGATCTGATGACCCAAGAAAACCAAACCGGTAAAAAACCTGGGGAGGAATTAACCTAGCTATCCTCAAGGTAAACTGAATCCACTATGAAAGAATTGAAATTTACACAATAAGACTTAGACCACTAACATCATATTGCTACCCAAGTGTAGGAAACTTACTACCACGACCCCATGATAGCTCCGAGATCCACGGACTCCTTCTTTCTTGAATTCTTCAGCAATCCACAAGCGCACCTGCTTGTATTTCTTTAAGATCTTTGATTCTGCAACTGAATGATTTACCAAGCTCTTGACATGAGTCTTGAGTTTGGAAACCCTAAGTGTAAGTGAAGGCAAACATCTCTAGATCTCACAATGAGATTCACAAACTCAGCAAAACTGAACTTAAAAAACGTGGCTAGGGTTTTCCCTTATATACTTAGGGCAAAACATAAAACCCTATACATTAAATGGACTAGGGCTGAGTTGGAAAATTCTGCAGAAAAACAATCTGCACGATTTTCGATCGATCGAGTCTAATTTTCTATCGATCGAGTCAGGCAGAAAGTGCACAGTGAATTCTGCATAAAACTCGATTCCAACTTTACATGAAGAGCCATACTTTGAGCAAGTCTTACACAAGACTAAACATTGTTTTGATCATGGTTTGCCAACATTACAAATTGAAGTTCTAATACATTAGTTCCTAATTCTTAGAACCTAACAACTTTAACATAGAGGCTGTCTATGCCTACATTATTCTGGGTCCTTCACATTTTTGTTTGTTTATATTATTATCATTTTGGCGACATGTTTGGGTTTGGATCTTACATTATTGTTGTATACTGTGTTGGGCATTGGGCTATCAGCGACAGCCTGTCATCAATGAGCTTGCTACTTTATAGGCCTGCGCTCTTAGACGACAAAGAATGATAACAATCAGAATTGTAAGCTATTTAATTTATAAAAAAAAAAACATTGTATGTAACTTACAAGAGACTAATCAACAGAGGAATTGATAGTCCAAAAATCTGAAGGGTTCATTCGAAGATTTTGTATATAATCTGATAATTTATTTGCAATCTTCTGTATCAAAGCATTTGCTCATTGTTAAAGGTCTTGTAACTGAATTGACATTTCTCTATGCATAAAGTGCTTGGGAGTTTAGAAAGAAAAGAGTTTGAATTGTAGAATTAGCAGCATGTTGTAATTATCTCTAAAAAAAATTATTTGTTTATTTTTCTCAAAAAATAAAAAATAAAAAACATTCGTTTACCTTATCAAAAAGAAAATAGAAAAAAAAATATTGTTTAAGAAGATAAAGGAATAAAGGATAAAGCTTTTCTTGAAACTCTCAGAACTCTCGTAATCTAAAGTCCAAACCAACTTTTTTTTTATTAAAATTAAAAGTTCTAGAAATGGCCCATTAGTATTTTTTTTTTTTTTTTACGGCCCATCATTTATTTTTCCTTTATTTTAATTCTGTCAAAGAAACTCATTGTAATGGTGTATTTACCTTAGCATAATTCATAAATACAAACATATTAGATATTACCTTAGCAAAATTTATAAAATAATTTGTAAGGACCTAAAAGTAAGAAGCTTAGCCCACCTAGAACAATGTAACCAGCCCAATAGGCCCAAAACAATAGATTTGTTAAGAGATTAGATCTTGTGAGCAAAATGCAAAGTTAAATAAATTCAGACTTATGAATGACTAGGCTTAGGTTATTAGAGTAAGAAACACAAATTCGACGTAAAATCCTTCCTCGGACAGGTTCGAGGATGAGTTATTCTTATATTGATCAAGAATATTCCCTTTACAATGAGTTCATGTATTCCTTCTCTCTTTCTCTCTTTTTCTCTCAGATTCACTCCCCTTTTTTGTGGGGATCATATTCTTATATAGTCTCTCCCATTGCATCTCAACCTTCCATCGTACAATTTCTAAGGAAATCTTTGGATGCTTGTCCCATCAAGACCCTTTTGGAGGTGGTAGGAGGGGCTGTGAGCTGTGAAAACACTGTTCAGGTGTCATTTCTTCATAAATGCGACTAGTTCAGTTGGTACAGTGCATTGAATGTGGAGGTGGCAGTCATCTTCCCAGATATTTCTTCTTTTCGTTACCTACGCGGCTCTGTTACCTTCCTTGAAGCTCTACTTTAAGGTATAGTTGATTACTTAACGTATTCCTGAGGTGCCTTTCCTCCTTGGTAACCTCAGTCCACATGCTAGTTTCCCTTTCCTCCTTAGACTTCCTATCTATGTGCATATGGATCTTTAACCATCATCGGATCTTTAATCATCCTCGGATAGGGCCCAAAGCCCATAGGTGTGCTCGGATCACTTGCTTCCACATAATCCTTAACATAATTCATAAAATAATCCTTTTGCATACAAAGTAAGAGCGTCTAAACTATTTCAAACCCCCCCCCCTAACAAAAAAAAAAATCCACATTATTTTTTACAGTCCACCTTTTATTCATGGTACCATTATTTTTAGTTGAATAATCTATTTAGAAAGTCAATGATTTGAAGGGGAACTTTATCAAATTAAAAAAAAAAAAACTACAAAGAAGATGAGAAAAAGAATGGACCAAAAGCAATCAAAGAGAAAGTATAAAAGTAAATCATATGAGTTGTAAAAACTGCCCAGCTTGAAAATGTAAAAGACAAAAAAAGGAAAGATAATTAGGATGGACAGGGCATGATTATCTCATGGGGCCTGAACCATGTCTTTGAATCCTCTTCTTCTTCGTATGCCACAGTTGAAAGTGCCAAATGGGGACAGTGATGAGAGAGGTAGGAATGACAATGGGTCGGGTTTGGAGTAAGTTTCTTTAAACCTGAACTCGACCCGTTTACTAAACAATTTTTTTTAACCCTAAACCTGTCCTGTCCGTCGGGCCCTGCCATGCCTCTATAGGGCCCTGAATTAGGGCCTAATCTAAAGGCCCTGAAGGCCTAAACTAAGTCCCAACAAAAAAAAATTATTCAATTTCCTATAATTGTGAAAATGTAATTCTTTTACTAAAGGATGAAAAAAATTTGTTAAATCGTATTATACGAATTTGAATAATTAATGCCCATAGAACTATAAAGACAAACTTATTTTTTTCCTGTACTGACTATTTTCCAAAACAGATGCCAATTTCTACTATATGACTAGTTAAAACATCAAAAAAATACCGTGAATACAACAAAAAAGGAGCAAGATTTAGCCTAAAATTTAATTGTAATACATGATTGATGGCCCTGGGTGTGAAGCCTAAACGTCCTAAAGCCTAAAGGGCAAGAGAAAATAAGATCAAAAAGTGCTGATTTGTAAACAATTGAGCAACAAAATCAAATGGTTCATAAAAAATTCCTATCAAAATACAAAATTTCTCATAATACATTCATTCTAGCACATCTTCCACCCCAAATTCCTAATCAAAAGACAAACATATCCAATAGATGATACATTCAAACCCACAAATCTACAAAACTTCATACCCACCTTCATTCTTAATACCCTAATTTTCAAACTCAAACCAAGGGTGGAGAATAACCCAAAAAACAAAAAAGTGGAGAACGAACTTGTGAGACAGAGGCGTTGTTGGCGTCAACGATGAAGTGGAGACGCAAGGAGGAGGTAGGGCTTGAGGGGGGCAGTTCGTTGCGGGCTCAGAAAGTGAGAGTGAGGCTGTGACCGGTGACGAGTGAGGGTGAGTTACATTAGTGACGAGTGAAGGTGAGTTACATTAGTGACTAGTGAGAGTGAGAGCTTGAGGAAAGGGGCAACAATTGAGCTTGAGAGAGATTTGAGAAGTGAGATTGATTAGGGTTTGAGAATAGTTAGTGAGAGTGAGATAGGGTAAGGGGCGGCTGAGAGAATGAGAGTGAGTGTGAGAGTGAGTTAAGGTTAGGGTTGGGTATAAGTGGTATATATATATATATATATATAGGTTTTTTTGTAATTTTTGTCTTAACGGGTCGGGTTCGGGTTTGGGGCGGGAATTACTAAAACCCGCACCTGACCTAAACCTGCTTCGGGTTTGATACTTAAAACCCAAACCCGACCTTACTATTTTGTGGGTTGGGTAAAACCTGACCCATTAGGGTCAGGTACCTGTAGGTCGAGGGATTTTTGCTATCCCTAGAGAGAGGCCAAGATTGTGAGAATGTAAGAGACAGAGTATAATGGATGTTCTGTTGGCTAAATCAAGAGCACCCACAACCACAAGTCAATCCTTAAGCACACTCTCTGCTTCTTCACCCATTTCAGTATTTTGTTTGTCGACATCCACCACCTTTAATGTCAAGAATTATTTTCTTGCCCTTCTATTACCCACTCTGTAAGTGTGCACAAGTCTGCAAGCTAGGAATAGAGAGAACTATCTAAAACTTGCATTTTCAGGTTGTGGTCAGCGTGTAGTTCTCTCTTGTAGGGCTATAAATGAACCAAACAACATTTAAGTCATAATTTTGTTATAAATAGGAAAAGAATAAGTTAAAAAAGTAGCTTGTGATAAGCTTATTTGGTAATAAGCTTGAACTCAGTTCATGTTTGAAATAAAATTAAATAAACATGCCTAAACTTTTAATACTTGGCTTGGTTCTTTGCTCATTACAACCTTACTCTTACAGAGTAGTTTAGGCTTCCACCTATCATTCATGGATGTGGGACTCTAAGTGCCCATTTGGTCCATCTTTTTAGACAAAAAAGTGGTGTTAGCAATTTCTAAATGTGAATTTAGGCTAATTTAGTACAGTTAAGTTGTATGTCGATAGCTATAATGGATAGGAGAGGAGACTCAATAGAAGACTTAAAAAAAAATTTATATATATATATATAGCTATTGAATATCTTCGTTACAAAAACCAAGAAATGTCAGTTAAGCTAGATGGTTCTTAGTTAGAAAAAGACATTGTTAAACATGAAGTTTGCTATAAAATAGCTATTGAATCATAAGAATGATTCCATCTTAATTTCTAGGTTTGTGGCAATTTCATCATGTACTCATGGGCCTCTATTAGAAGAGTAATGTTAGAAATATAGTACATAAAATTTACAAATTAATGTGTCATGAACTACAAATTTTGCTAAATAAATCTTATATTGTTCATGTGACACCAAATTGATATACAGTAGCTTTAATATTTTTTTCCATTAGAATTTATTTACCTTAGGTAGGCATTTGTTAAAACAAGATTGCACGTAGCCTTGATGCCCCCCAAAGGGGAACAGACTTCTCCAATATACATGGCCCTATGAAAAATAGCAAACATGGCTCCATTTACCTTAACGTTTATGCATTTCAGAAAAAAAAAATTGTATTACAAATTTACAATAAGTGGGAACAAGGGATTTAAACCCAAGATCTCTCCCTAGAGAGAGTTAGACAAGACGATTGAACTACATGCCCTTGGCTTTTATATTTCTGTATTTTTTTTTTTTTTTTTTGCTAAATGATTAAGCTTTTTTATAATTCAAACAAAGAATGATACACTTTCTACAAGGGATTTTTCCTGAAGGGCTTCTACATTTCATAATAAGTAATAGTGTAATACAACCTATGTTCAATATATCTTGGATTGGACTTTCTCTATGAGTTCTCTTCTAAAGATCTTTCTTTCAGCTGACCTTGGGATACTGTGTTGGGTATACACGTGTGAGTGAAGTTCCACATTGAATAATAATGAAAAAAATGAGTAGTTAATATAACATAATTGAGTACATATCTATTGGATTTAGGCTTTTTGGATTAAAGTGTGCCTCTATATGTTATATTAATCACTCAAGGAAAGCTCCCTAAAGTGTTTATCTCCCTAACAAATGATATCAGAGCCCATGGAGGTGTGGGGTAAAGGTGGCAAGGTTATCGAGGTTTCTTTCATAGTTGGAGCAGAAACGGGGTGTGTGTACTTGGTATATTGCACCAAGCAAGCCCATAAAACCCACACAAATGATCTTGGAAAAGGCCCTATAAAGGAGTATTACCACTAATGGTGCTAGACAACAGTGAGGTGTGACTTGCGAGTGTCAACAAACTGTTAACAAAAGTTACTACCCATAACCTTTTGAATGGCACCACCTGTACAAAGCAAAAAGAATGAGTAAATTTCAAGCAAAGGAATGTTTGAGCCTCTTCACTAGTTGTTAGCAATACACGTTCATTCATGAAACATGGTGACAAACTTAATTTATGCAAGCATCATGAGCAGCAAAAGATATCACAAATTGGCTTTCTCTTCAACAGATGATAGGAATCATAGAATTTGAACCAGAGCATCTACTATTTGATGGCAATGCTTTATCTCCAGGCCAACACACCTGTGTAGAGTACACATTAACTAGCAAATATGAAATATCATATATTAGGTTTTGGAAATTTACTTTTGAATTAAGAATTTTGCTGGCCAGGACTTCACACCAAATGACACTAATTAAAGAGAGACTGCATGGTTATGGTTCCATAAATCCAAGATGATGCACTAAGGACCTCATAGTCATAGAAGCATGAGGCATATCCCACTATCAACGGAACAATTTTTCTTTAAGACTTTTGCAATTGTAATAACTATTGAGGATCTCACAAAATGACCTTATTTTTTGAAAGGTAAACGTGCGTACCCAATACTAGCCTTAACAAGATAGGCCGATTTTTGGGCTCACAACTTATTTGTAGAGTGAGCTTGGAGTTTCCTACTATGGGCAGTTCTTTGCCGGGTGACCCAGTTGCACACTCCTGTCTTTTATGAACCCCTCTCTTTTCAACAGAGTTACTCCCTTTTCTTTTGATATCGTTACTCTTTTCTTTCTGTTTTCTCTCTAAAATTGCCAACCCCCCAACCTCTCACTCTCACTCTCCTCTCCTATTTATAGCTTGAGAGGAGTGGAGGTGTTATGATTATTTCCTGATCTCACTCATGTGAATGGATGTCCAATTCCATCATTTCTAAGTGGACGTTCCGTTGGGAATGGTGGTGATGGCATTGGAACTGGTTCCCATTTCCAGAAGGCCGTTCGGCAGTGATATTCCCCAAGGCAATACCGGGCTGCAGGGACCTTGTGTCCCTGTGCAATCACACTCCCGGCAAAGCTAAAGTTGATTGGAAGGGGCTTGCTCTTGACGTTCACGATGGAATGATTTCATTTTAGTTTTTGAGCTCAGATTGGGCCTCAAGGTGTGTTCGGATAAAGGTCGTAGGTCAAAGGGGATTGGGTCATATAATCAATCGTAAGGCTTGGGCCAAAATCCCATTTGGCCTGGGGCCAGCCCCGTACATTAGCCCCCCCCTTGATTCGTGTACAGATCCTGAGAACGAATCAAGGAAGACATGAGTCAGAGACTAATCAGGAAGCTTAGGCATTAATTACTTTGCGGATAGGATGGTCATTAATGTGCTCTCCAAAGGGGCGTTACACCAGGCTGTCAGGACTAACCACCATCATAACCTAACAGTTTGCGAATCGAGGCTGTGCATGTGGGGGTTATAAAAAGAATCCAGAAAGGTTTTCCTGCCTTTACACTCCATTAAATGCTCCCATCCTATAAATACTTCCTATTCCTTCTTCAAATAACTTTTTGCTTCCCAACTCTTCGAAATTTCTCTTTGCCGAGCATTCTTCTCCTGTGCATAAATCCTTCAATCAAGATCACCCATTCCTAGAGCCCATTGTAAGTTTCTCTACTCTTTCCTCTTCCTTCAATTTTTTCCTTCGCTTTAGAGTTTAAGAATGGGATTTTCTCATCTTCTGTCCACTGAGGCATCTTTAGCTAACTTTAGACAGGTTTTCAACATCCTTGAGGATGTGGATGTGGCGTATTGTCATGAGGGTGACATCGCTCTTCATCGACGTTCTGGGTCCAACACAGCATTTTTTCCTTTGATGGCTATTCTAGAGGGAAGGGTTAGGTTTCCCATGGTCCCTTTCTTACTTAGTACCCTTAGATTTTATGGTTTGTGTCCTAATCAACTTCCTCCCAATTTTTACTGAGTTGTTAGTTGCGTCAGTAGATTAAATCGGATATACGAGTTACAGTTAAACCACCATGACATAAACTTTATGTACAGTTTGTGTGGCAACCTTAAGTCTAACTATTATTTAAAGGCTAGGGATATACGGGTATGGCTTATTTCATGCCTTCCCGATTCTAATAGAAATTTAGCGGGGGAATACGTTTGGGTGAGCGGCAACTGGCTTGCCGACAAGCTCCCCTGCCCACTTTCGCTGCACGAAGTTGGTCGGTACCGAGCACTTTTAATTCTTTTTTAATCATGTTTTGTTCGTGATTTTTTTGCTTAAAAAGACACTAACTAGTTTTTGTGCTAATTTGATGCAGACGGCAGAAGGTTTAGACCAGACATCAAAGTAGTACACGTGAGGGACTTAAATTTCGTGCTCTAGTCTGAGATATTCATGAATTCCGACGGGCAACTCTAGGCATCGCACCTTATACTCAGCTGCGCTCCCGTTTACACGACTTGGCAGCCTTTTGGTCAGGCTTTGCTGGTGGACAGCCCCCTGTTATCGTATATAGATGTACGACACGCTAATCTCCTCCCCCCCCCCCCCAATTAACCGTTGGTGAAGCCAAAGACCTCGACCCCCAGTACACTACTACGGATTCCCTTGCACTGGTAAAGGACACCTTGGCCACAGAGTCCACGTACCCGTTAGGGATCCTAAATAGCCAAGCCAGCAGCAGCTGAGTCAGTCAATTCTTCTGAAGAGAGGCCGATCAAGGTGGAGTGATGGTGACTAAGCAAACAATGACCATTGATTGGCTCTTGCCCCACACCCGTCCTGCGACTCATCCATAACAGCTCCAAGGCAGGGATCGGACTCCTCCTCCTCCTACCAGCCATACCATAAAGAGGCAATGTACTGCCGACCAATCGCCCAAGGTTCCAAGTGATTGTCTCTTGAGGACCCCTCCCCGGGCATCTGGCGAGATCGTGATTCGAAAGTTGACTAGTGGTTCTCGACCAACTGCCCAGGTCGGGACGAACATGGCATCCTCTTCTCCGCCCGACGTGGTTTGGCAAACTACCTTCAGACTCGGTGATGAGCCTCTGCTAGTGTTTGCCAACATAAGGACGTGGGCCCAGGGCGAAGGGGGGCGGGTAGCCCAAAGCTTGGTGCAGGGCCTTCTTTTGCCTGAGGATGTTCATTTCTTCTCGGACGGGATTGAGGAATCGCTGGCCAGGCGGCTGCAGTGGCACACCATAGCAGTAACTTTCTATCTCGTCCTTTTCCATTTGTTTTGATGCATGTGTATTCCCTTTGCCTTCATACTTGTCCTTGTTGCGTTATCAAGCCGCGTAGCTAACCCATGTCCTCAATGAAAGGTTGAAGGAGGTCGCTGAGGATGCCGAACGGGAGAAAGCCCTCAAAGAAATAGTGGTTGCCACGGCGAAGGAAAAGGGCAAAGTTTCTGAAGCTGCCAAGAAGAAGGCGCAATCTGCTGAGAAAGCTCGGTTCGTAGCGGAGAAAAAGTTGATTGAGATGGGGGTTAAGCTGGGGGGCACAGAGCTGAAATTGGCGGAGGCAGAAAGCTTAAGCTTGGCCTAAGCTGACGAGATTGCCGACCTTAAAGCAGCCCTTGAAGCCTGTGAGGAAAAGTGGTACAATGAGGGCTTCGCGGATGCTGAAAACTTCGTGGAGCCAATTGTCCATCAAGCCTGGCATCATAGGTTCGGGAAGGGGTGGCTGGTAGCCTTGCGAGCAATGGGAGTGGCAAAGGATTCCCCATTGAGGAACCCTAAGAAAATTCCATACCCAGCTCCTCCTCCCCCTGTTCACAGTTAAGCTGGTGTCGCTGATGAAGAGGACACCCCCAGCATGAGGGAGTTGGTGCGCGCGATTGACACGCACATGGAGATGGTTGATCTTGAGTTTACCAGCAACCTCAATGCTGCCGAGGATGTACAAGCCTAGCCACATCCTGCCGATCAGCCAACTGAGGATACACTAGAACGGCAAGCCAAGGACGCAGTCCAACTCCCACCCACTGATCCTTCAATATAATACTTAGATTTTATTTTGCCTTTTTTTTTTTACTTGTGTTTAATTTTTTTCTTTCATTTGTTTGGTTTACCCATAGTCACCGGGTTGTGGTGACAAAACAATGGTTTAACTTTTATTTCTGTTTGCTTTATTTGATTAGTGACTAAACATTTACTTCAGCTGTACTTATAGATGATCATCACATTGTCACTAAGTTATTTTTTCTGCCGTGCTTTGTCTTTTCATTCCTAACTACCTGGTTGCCTAATTAAGGCTTGCCTCTGATCAGTGATAAAGACAACTCCAACTTGGCAATAAAGATTGAATTTGACGCATGCTTGTACATTTAATGAAAACGAATGCTAGGCTTCCGCTCTTAAGGAAACTAGGTGTTAGGGTCCCATTTGTTAGGTGATTGGGCCTATCTGAGAACGGGTTTTTCGTCGTTAGGTAATATTTACTACAAGGTTCCCACTTGCCCGACGATTAGGATCAAACTAGGAAACAAGTTTTTGTCCTTAGCATATTTGATGTAAGGTTTCCACTTGATCGGTGATTAGGATCGAACTGGAGGCAGGCTTCAACCCTTAGAATAATTTGATGTAAGGTTTCTACCTGCTCAGTGATTAGGATTGAACCGGGAGCAGGCTTTAGTCTTTAGAATAATTTGATGTAAGGTTTTCACCTGCTCGGTGATTAGGATCAAACTGGGAGCAGGCTTCAGTCCTTTAGAATAATTTGATGTAAGGTTTCTACCTGCTCGGTGATTAAGATTGAACCGGGAGCAGGCTTCAGTCCTTTAGAATAATTTGACGTAAGGTTTCCACCTGCTCGATGATTAGGATTTTACCGGGAGCAGGCTTTAATCCTTTAGAATAATTTGACGTAAGGTTTCCACCTGCTCGGTGATTAGGATCGAACTAGGGGCAGGCTTCAGCCTTTGGAATAATTTGATGTAAGGTTTCTACTTGCTCAGTGATTAGGATCGAACCGGGAGTAGGCTTCAATCCTTTAGAATAATTTGATGTAAGGTTTCCACCTGCTCTGTGATTAGGATCGAACCAGGAGCAAGCTTCAGTCCTTTAGAATAATTTCACGTAAGGTTTCTACCTACTTGGTGATTAGGATTGAATCGGGAGCAGGCTTCAGTCCTTTAGAATAATTTGACGTAAGGTTTCCAACTGCTCGGTGATTAAGATCGAACCGGGGGCAGGCTTTAGCCCTTAGAATAATTTGATGTAAGGTTTCAACCTCTCGTCGAGGACGTGGGTCAGCTGCGCTGCCTGATAACGCAACAATGACAAGTATAAAGGCAAAGGGAATACACATGTATCAAAACAAATGGAAAAGGGCGAGATAGAAAGTTACCGCTATGGTGTGCTACTACAACCGCCTGGCCAGCGATTCCTCGGTCTCGTTCTAGAAGAAGTGAACATCCTCGGGCAATAGAAGGCCCTGCACCAAACTCTGGGCGACCCACCCCCATTCGCCCTGAGCCCACATCTGTACGCTGGCAGACACTAGCAGAGGCTCATCACTAAGTTTAAAGGTGGTCTGCCAACCCACCTTTGGTTGAGAAGAGGATGCCACGTTCGTCCCGACCTGGGCAATTGGTCGAGAACCACTAGTCGACTCCCGGATCACGATCTTGCTAGATGCCCAGGGAGGGGCCCTCGAGGGAGCATCGCTTGGAACCCTGGGCGGTTGGTTGGTAGTGGTCTATATACGATAACAGGGGGCTATCCACCAGCAAAGCCTGTTCGAAAGGCTGCCAAGTCATGTAAACGGGAGCGCAACTGAGTATAAGGTGCGACGCTGGGAGTTGCCCATTGGAATTCACAAATATCTCAGACTGGAGCACGAAATTTAAGTCCCTTACATGTACTACTTTGATATCCAGTCTAAACCTTCTGCCGTCTGCATCAAATTAGCACAAAAACTAGTTAGTGTCTTTTTAAGCAAAACAATCATGAACAAAACACGATTAAAAAAAATTAAAAGTGCTCGGTAACAACCAACTTCGCTCGACGAAAGTGGGCAGGGGAGCTCGTCGGCAAGCCAGTTGCTACTCCCCCAAACGTATTCCCCCGCTGAGTTTCTGTTAGAATCGAGAAGGCATGAAATAAGCCGTACCCATACGTCCCTAGCCTTTAAGTAATAGTTAGACTTAAGGTTGCCACATAAACTGTACATAAAGCTTATGTCATGGTGGTTTAACTGCAACCTGTATATCCAATTTAATCTATTGACGCAATTGACAACTCAGTAAAAATTGGGAGGAAGTTGATCAAGACACAAACCATAAAATCTAAGGGTACTAAGTAAGAGATAGTCCACGAGAAACCTAATTCCTCCATCTAGAATAGCCATAAAAGGAAAAAACGCTGTGTTGGACCCAGAACGTAGATGAAGAGCGATGTCACCCTCATGAAAATACGCCACATCCACACCCCAAGGGATGTTGAAAACCTCTCTAAAGTTAGCTAAAGACGCCTCAGTGGACAGAAGATGAGAAAATCCCATTCTTAAACTCTAAAGCGAAGGAAAAAATTGAAGGAAGAGGAAAGTGTAGAGAAACTTACTGTAGGCTCTAGAAATGGGTGATCTTGATTGAAGGATTTATGCTTGGGAGAATAATGCTTAATAGAGAGAAATTTCAAAGAGTTGGGAAGCAAAAAGTGATTTGAAGAAGGAACAGGAAGTATTTATAGGATGGGAGCATTTAATGGAGTGTAGAGGCGAGAAAACCTTTCTGGATTCCTTTTATAACCCCCACACATGCAGTCTCGGTTCGTGAACCGTTAGGTTATGATGGTGGTTAGTCCTGACAGTCTGGCGTAATGCCCCTTTTGAGAGCGCATTAATGACCATCCTATCCGTTCAGTAACTGACACCTGAGCTTCTTGAGAAGTCTTTGACACATGTCTTCCTTGATTCGTTCTTGGGATCCAGACACGAATCAAGGGGGGGGGGGAGGGCTAATGTACGGGGATGGGCCCCAGGCCCAATGGGCCTTAGGCCCAAGCCTTGCGATTCATTATATGACCCGATCCCCTTTGACCTACGAACTTGATCCGGACACACCTTGAGGCCCAATTTGAGCTCAAAAACCGTAATGAAATCATTCCATCGTGAACATCAAGAGCAAGCCACTCCCAATCAACTTTAGCTTTGCCGGGAGTGTGATTGCACGAGGACAAAAGGTCCCAGCAGCCCGGTATTGCCTTGGGGAATATCTCTGCTGAACGGCCTTCTGGAATTGGGAAATAGTTCCAATGCCATTACCACCGTTCCCAACAGAATGTCCACTTACGAATGATGGAATTGGACCTCCATTCACATGAGTGAGATCAGGAAATAATCATAACACCTCCACTCATCTCAAGCTATAAATAGGAGAAGAATGTGAGAGGTTGGGGGGTTGGCAATTCTGGAGAGAAAACCTAAAGAAAAGAGTAACGATTTCAAAAGAAAAGGGAGTAACTATGTGTTAAAGAGAGGGGTTCGTAAAATACAAGAGTGTGCAACTGGGTCGCCCGGCAAAGAACTGCCCATAGTAGAAAACTTCGAGCCCACTATACAAATAAGTTTTGAGCCCAAATATCGGCCCATCTTGTTAAGGCTAGTATTGGGTACACACAGTAAATGTTAAATAGACAAGTGATTTCTGAATGGATGAGTTCCAGACTGAAATGACTATTTATTTAAAAAGGTATACTGCCATCGCTGCAATTGATATCAGCCAAATTACTGTGTGCTTGAGTTATTCAAGATCAAATCAATCATTGAAAAAGGTTGGTTTTATCCCCCTTCCTAATTCTTTCATACTGAATGATGCTTTGCAGACCCTTTACCTGCTTTGCAATAAATTTCTAAACGTCTACTTCTGTTAGCAAGCTATTTGGCGAGTGCACAACATGTGCAATTGGGATCTCACCGGCTTTGGCATTAGGGAATCTACAAAGTCAAGATTGAAATTAAACCGTAATGCAGTGATTCAAAGATAAGGCAACAGATGGATCATTTATAACTGCTTATAAAGCATGGGGAAAATTATGACACTTACGAGATCACAACAGCATCTAATATTTCAGTGTGAGAAATCAGCAGCCCTTCAAGCTCTGCCAGTGCCACCAAACAATAGTCAAGTACAAATATAGAACTTAAATACAAAATTAGAGTTAAGTTGTAAAATATGAGATATTAGAAGTAAAAGAGAGGAAATAATAGTGGAGGGAGAGATTTGAGAAAAGGTTTTAAGGCTTAATCAACCAATTCAAAACTAATCAGATGACTGTTGACATGGTGACAAATCGTCCGTAGAGCGAGTTATATAGCACTTTGGGTTTTTTTTTTTTTTTTTTGGCTTAAAAAAAAGAATAGCTATTGACAAAAATATCAAATGAAGCAGAGAACATTAGTGCTAATGTTGCAGGTCAGCTAATTTTCATTACTCCTAAAAATACATAACTTGATCGGGAGGCTCATGGATCATTCACTCACAGGGGGAAGAACATATGTTTTCTCCCCAGTAATGCTATATGAGCAAATGTAAAGCTATCCAAAAGTCAGATGCCTGCACTAGTGCACTGTTAGATCCTCATTGTCAATAGAAATTCTAAAAGAAATAGATAGCTTTTATCCTCTCACAAGAAATGGTTAGTAAGATTACATACACCTGAACTTTTAACAATCGACTAAGGATAAGTCACCTGAAAGCCATAAGGCTTTGTGAACTCCTTAATTCGGTCCACAACAAATAATTGTCCCTCTTCATTAAAATATCCAATATCTATTGTTAGCTTTGTGGCTTCTGGATTTTTGAAATAACTATGAAAGGATTTTACGTTGCTGTATGAATCATACTAGCAATATGTAATCATAAGAAAAAAAAAGTAATAAACTTTGTAATCAACACGACTGATGTTATCTTCTCTTCTGCTCTCCGTCTCCATCTTTATATAATTAATTAGTTCTTTATTTTGGGCTGGGACATTTGAGTTCTTACTAGAGTTTTGAGTTCAAGGGCTAGGGAAGACTTCAAGGAGGGTCTGTGGTCCAGTCTCCAGATTACCTTACCACTAAAAGTTTAAAACCTGTAATGCCTGTTGTAGGAAAGTGCCTCCGGATAGCACTCCCACCTCAATATTGATTGTGAAAATATTATGACTATAGAAAGATCTCCAAAAAATAAACAATAGGGAACGAAGCAAACCCAAACTCAGAAAAATAAATAAAAACACACAAACAAAAGAACACCAAGGATTTACGTGGTTCGGCTTTTGGCGTACATCCACGGGCAACGACGAAGAAATTCCACTAATCAAATATGGAGAAATACAAGTTGGTGTATCAATATTCTCACACAAACCCAATCCCCAATACACCCAATAGCTCTCTCACAAATACAAAGAATAGAGAAGACCTTGCATCCTATGCTAAACTAGAGAACTCTCACAATAATATGTAGCAGCCAATCTCACTCTTTCACATTCTATTCCCTTCTCTACAATTGCTGCAACACCTCTCCTTATATAACGTATTAAGTCGGCAAAAGATACTATTCCTTCAAGCACTAGAATCTTATTCCATGAAACTTCTTTATGTCCACGTGCAGATACTAATCCATGTAAAGACCACTTCAAGTGGAACTCTTAAATCTCATCTCTTGAGCACGTGAGGTCCAAATCAATTCCAAGTTGAACTTGGATAACTAAGCCGGTTAGGTATCAATTTAAGAGTCCTAAAACTATTAGGAATTATACTTGCACTTGAAATAGGACATCAAGTCTTATAGGCCACTCCAAAACAATATGGATTAGGATAACAAGCCACCGACTTCATATATCTCCACCTTGGCTTGAATCCAATCAAACCATGCAAACAAAACTTCTCCGTCGTCACCACCAAAGCCCCTTAGGGCTATCACAAACTACAAATGCTAGTCAAGTTTAAGCAATGCTTGAACTTGTGCAAAGGGGCTAGCTTAGTCATCATGTCAGCTGGATTATCTGCAGTCCTAATCTTCTTAAGAAGAATATCTCCTTCATCAATAATTTCTTGAACAAAATGGAAGCGAACATCAATATGTCTAGTTCGAGAGTGATGAACTTTGTTCTTTGCTAAATAAATAGCACTTTTACTATCACAAAATACAGAGACATGCTCTTGATAAATTCCCAAGTCTTCAACCAAACCATGTAGCCAAATAGCCTCCTTGATGGCTTTGGTCACAGCCATGTATTCAGCTTCAGTAGTTGACAATGCAATAGTGGACTGCAGTGTTGACCTCCAACTCACTAGTGCTTTAGCAAGTGTAAACATGTAGCCCGTGGTAGAACGGTGCTTATCTAGATCACCAGCAAAATCTGAGTCAACACAACCAACTAAGTGGCTTCCAACATTATCATCTCTCTCGAACTTCAAACCCAAATCAACAGTTACCAAAATGTATCTCAAAATCCATTTAGCCGCTTGCCAATGACCTTTTCCTAGATCATGCATATAACGACTAACCATACTAACAGCTTGTGAAATGTCCGGCCGAGTACACACCATTGCATACATGAGGCTGCCAACCAAACTTGCATATGGGATATGAACCATGTACTCATGCTCCTCATCGGTGTGTGGTGACAACAAAGCACTAAGCTTAAAATGAGGGGCCAAAGGAGTACTCACAGGCTTGGTATTGGAATTCATACCAAATCGTTGTAGTACTTTAGTTAAATATTGTTTTTGTGTCAAATGAATAGTGCCCTTCACCCTATCTCGTGCAATCTCCATTCCAAGTATCTTCTTTGCTTCACCAAGATCCTTCATCTTAAATTCTAAACTCAACTGAGTCTTCAATCGTTCAATTTCTACCTTGTTCTTACATGCCACCAACATGTCATCTACATATAAAAGCAAGTAGATATAGGATCCATCAGAAAGCCTATGAAGATATACACAATGATCAAACTGGCTCCTAGTGTACTTTTGCCTAATCATGAAGCGGTCAAACCACTTATACCACTGTCGGGGAGTCATCTACATATAAAAGCAAGTAGATATAGGATCCATCAGAAAGCCTACGAAGATATACACAATGATCAAACTGGCTCCTAGTGTACTTTTGCCTAATCATGAAGCGTTCAAACCGCTTATACCACTGTCGGGGAGACTGTTTCAATCCATACAATGATTTCTTCAATTTGCAGACCCAATTCTCCTTAACAACAACTTCAAAGCCATGAGGTTGAAACATGTAAATCTCTTCCTCCAATCTCCATGCAAGAAAGCTGTCTTCACATCAAGTTGTGCTAACTCGAGATCAAATTGTGCCACCAAAGCTAGCAAAATATGAATAGATGAATGTTTAACAACTGGAGAGAACACCTCATTGTAGTCAATTCCTTCCTTTTGAGCAAATCCTTTTGCAACCAATCTAGCTTTGAACCGCACACTATCTTTGCCAGTAGGTCCCTCTTTCTTTGTGTAGACCCACTTGCACCCAATCTCTTTCTTGCCTTTAGGAAGTTGTACCAAATCCCAAGTCTGATTCTTGTGAAGAGATTGCATCTCTTCTTCCATAGCCTTCTTCCATTCACCATTCTCAGATGTGCACACAGCTTCTTTTTAGGTAGATGGAATGTCTTCTTCAACAATGGGAAGTGCATAAGCTACAACATCAACATATCTAGCTGGTTTTCGAATTTCCCGTTTGGATCTTCTCACTGCAATGGACTTTGTCAACTATGAAGGTGTTAAAACTGGAGCTTCACTCTCATCTAGGTTATTTCCTTCATCAACCACAATATCATTGTCTGTGTTAACAGACTTTAAAGAAACAACAGGAGTCTTAAACTCCACTTGCTACGAATCAGTCTCAACTGTGCTCTCCTCCACCTACTTAATAGGCTTGACAAACTCAGATTCATTAAATGTAACATCTCGGCTATGAATTATCTTCTTTGTCTCAGTACACCAAAGCCTATATCCTTTCACACCTGAACTAAAGCCCAAGAAAATAGCTTTCTTGGCTCTAGGATCCAATTTCGAATCCTTCACATGATAATATGCAAGACAACCAAATATGCGCACGGAATCATAATTAGTAGCTGGAGATCCAGACCATACCTCTAAGGGAGTTTTTCCCTCATTCGCAACTACAAGCAAACAGTTAATGATGTGACTTGCATATGTTACCGCCTCAGTCCAAAATTCTTTACCCAATTTTGCTTGAGACAACATACACTGCACCTTCTCCAGTAAAGTACGATTCATTCTTTTAGCCACTCCATTTTGTTGTGGGGTACCTTTAACAGTGAAGTGACGAGCAATACCTTCATCTTGACAAACTTTCAAAAACGGATCAAACTTGTACTCACCACCATTATTAGATCTGAGCCGTTTTATCTTACGGTCTGTTTGAGTTTCAATCAGTTTCTTCCACTTCAAAAATACATCAAGAACCTCATCCTTGTGCCTCATAGTGTAAACCCAAGAGAAGCAAAGGTAACATAATAATGCTTACCTCCAAGAGAAGCAACCTTAGCAGGCCCCCACACATCTGTGTGTACATAGTCAAGTGTACCCTTTGTCTGATGAACTGCAGTGTCAAACTTGACTCTAGTTTGCTTCCCCAAAACACAATGCTCACAAAATTCCAATTTGCAAGTCTTGGCACCCTTTAACAAACCTTGCTTTACGAGACTTTGCAAAGCATTCTCACCAGCATGCCTTAAACGCATGTGCCAAAGTCTAGTAGTATCTGAAGCAACCTCCCTAGTAATATCAGAAGCTGTGGTTGCTCCACCTACAATAGTACTCCCATCAAGGAAATACATATTCCTTTTACGAGTGGCCTTCAATGCTACAAATGCACCATGTGAAACTTTCAAAATTCCATTCTCCATGGTAATCTTAAATCCCTTGGATTCTAAGAAACCAACAGATATTAGATTCTTTTTCAAGTCCGGTATATATCGAACTTCTGTCAAATTGCGAATTGTTCCATCATGCAACTTTAGCTTGATTTTACCCATCCCTAAGATCTCACAGGCTTCGTCATTACCCACGAGGACTGAACCACGTACCGACTTATCCAGATTGTAAAACCATTCCTTCTTCGGACACATATGAAAGGTACAAGCAGAATCCATGATCCATTCATCTGAATGGCAAATAAATGATGAACCAGTCAATGCAAAATCAGAATCTTCATCAATACTATGTGCTACATTAGCATTAGAATCTTTCTTGTCCTTATTCTTCAAAAGTGGGCAATCTTTCTTCCAATGCCCCTTATTGCGACAGAAGGCACACTCATCTTTCCCAATTTTCCTCTTTGTAGATCCTTTTGACTTAGAGCGTGATCTACCTCTTCTACTAGACTTCTTATGTTCAGACCTGCCTCTAACCATTAGTGCTTCACTACCTATGTCCACGTAGGCCTGCTTATCTTTCTTATGATATTCATTGTTAGTCAAAGCATTAGACACATCATTAAACTTAATTTCATTCTTCCCATACAATAGTGTTGTGATTAAATGATCATAAGTATCAGGTAGTGAATTTAACAATAAGAGAGCTTTATCTTCGTCTTTAATTTCAACTTCTAAATTTTTCAAATCAGCAAGTATTTTATTATAATCATTCAAGTGCTCAGACATAGAAATACCTGCACGATACTGGAAACGGAAGAGCTTTTTCTTCAAATATAGACGGTTCCCCACACTCTTCGTCATATACTTGTCTTCTAGCATCTTCAAAAGCTCTTTAGCCTTTGTCTCCCTCATAACAAAATACTTTTGATCTATGGCCAAACATAAATGGATGGTGCCACAAGATTGTCTATTTATCTTGTCCCAATCTTTGTCTGACATCTCTTCAAGTTTGTCTTCTAAAGCTGTTAGGTTCTAGGAATTAGGAACTAATGTATTAGAACTTCAATTTGTAATGTTGGCAAACCAAGATCAAAACATTCTTTACGTTGTGTCTTAGACTTGCTCAAAGTATGGCTCTTAATGTAAAGTTGGAATCGAGTTTTATGTAGAATTCACTGTGCACCTTCTGCCTGACTCGATCGATCGAGAATTAGACTCTACCGATCGAAAATCTAGCAGAACATTTTTCTGCAGAATTTTCCAACTCAGCCCTAGCTCATTTAATGTATAGGGTTTTATGTTTTGCCCTAAGTATATAAGGGAAAACCCTAGCCACGTTTTTAGAGTTCTGAATGCTGTGTTTGTGAATCTCATTGTGAGATCTAGAGGTGTTTACCTTCACATACACTTAGGGTTTCCAAACTCAAGATTTATGTCAAGAGCTTGGTAAATCATTCAGTTGCAAAATCAAAGAGCTTCAAAGATATACAAGCAGGTGCACTTGTGAATTGCTAAAGAATTCAAGAAAGAAGGAGTCTGTGAATCTCGGAGCTATCATGGGGTCATGGTAGTAAGTTTCCTACACTTGGGTAGCAATAGGATGTTAGTGGTCTAAGTATTATTGTGTAAACTTCAATTCTTTCATAGTGAATTCAGTTTACCTTGAGGATAGCTAGGTTAAATCCTCCCTAGGTTTTTTACCGGTTTGGTTTTCCTGGGTCATCAGATCTTTGTGTTCTTTATTTTCCACTGCTTTATTGTTTTTCAATATATTTGTGTTAACCTAGTTCTGTTTAAATTACCTAAGTTAATCACTTGGCTAATTCTCTAGGTTAATCTGTTGGGTTTAAGGGGTCTAAACGAACTGACAAAAGCAATATCTAACTCTTGTTGGATCAAGACATCCATAACTTCACATTGCCACATGCCAAAGTTGTTCGTTCCATCAAACTTCTCTACCTCAAATTTGGCATTAGAAATCGACGTCCTAACTGCCGAAAGTTTTGCAGAAGACTCTGCCAAAGCTGATCCAGAGGAATCTGCTGAAGATTTTATAGAGGAATCACCTGACATCTTTATCCTCAATAATTAAGTTCAAAAATCAATCACCAAAATCTCCAAAGAGAACAAATCCAAACTGCCTAGGTAACGAACATGGGCTCTAATACCAGTTTGTTGTAGGAAAGCGCCTCCAAATAGCACTCCCACCTCAATATTGATTGTGAAAATATTATGACTATAGAAAGATCTCCAAGAAATAAACAATAGTAACGAAGCAAACCCAAACTCAGTAAAATAAATAAACACACACAAACAAAAGAACACCAAGGATTTACGTGGTTCGGCTTTTGGCCTACATCCACGGGCAACGACGAAGAAATTCCACTAATCAAATTCCACTAATCAAATATGGAGAAATACAAGTTGGTGTATCAATATTCTCACACAAACCCAATCCCCAATACACCCAATAGCTCTCTCACAAATACAAAGAATAGAGAAGACCTTGCATCCTATACTAAACTAGAAGACTCTCACGATAATATGCAGCAGCCAATCTCACTCTTTCACTCTCTATTTCCTTCTCTACAATTGCCGCAACACCTCTCCTTATATAGAGTATTAAGTCGGCAAAAGATACTATTCCTTCAAGCACTAGAATTTTATTTCATGAAACTTCTTTATGTCCACGTGCAGATACTAATCCAAGCAAAGTCCACTTCAAGTGGAACTCTTAAATCTCATCTCTTGAGCACGTGAGGTCCAAATCAATTCCAAGTTGAACTTGGATATCTAAGCCGGTTAGGTATCAATTTAAGAGTCCTAAAACTATTAGGAATTATACTTGCACTTGAAATAGGACATCAAGTCTTATAGGCCACTCCAAAACAATATGGATTAGGATAACAAGCCACCAACTTCACAATGCCAACTTCTTTTAAATGAAGTTAGCGTCCATCACAACCTTCGAACAACTGCATCCCATAGTGATTCTAAGATTTTCCCAATACGTTTACTTGATGTCTCATTCCTATTTTACATATTTCTTCTTCTTCACAAAACATAATAATAATAATAATAATAATAATAATAATAATAATAATAATAATAATAATAATAATAATAATAATAATAATAATAATAATAATAATAATAATAATAATAATAATTGTCAGTTCTTTTAGACCCCTTAAACCCAACAGATTAACCTAGAGAATTAGCCAAGTGATTAACTTAGGTAATTTAAACAGAACTAGGTTAACACAATTAATTAAAAACAATAAAGCAGCGGAAATTAAAGAACACAAAGATCTGATGACCCAGGAAAACCAAACCTGTAAAATACCTGGGGAGGATTTAACCTAGCTATCCTCAAGGTAAAACTGAATCCACTATGAAAGAATCAAAGTTTACACAATAAGACTTAGACCACTAACATCCTATTGCTACCCAAGTGTAGGAAACTTACTACCACGACCCCATGATAGCTCCGAGATCCACGGACTCCTTCTTTCTTGAATTCTTCAGCAATCCACAAGCGCACCTGCTTGTATTTCTTTAAGATCTTTGATTCTGCAACTGAATGATTTACCAAGCTCTTGACATAAGTCTTGAGTTTGTAAACCCTAAGTGTATGTGAAGGCAAACACCTCTAGATCTCACAATGAGATTCACAAACACAGCAAAACAGAACTCTAAAAACGTGGCTAGGGTTTTCCCTTATATACTTAGGGCAAAACATAAAACCCTATACATTAAATGGACTAGGGCTGAGTTGGAAAATTCTGCAGAAAATCAATCTGCACGATTTTCGATCGATTGAGTCTAATTTTCGATCGATCGAGTCAGGCAGAAAGTGCACAGTGAATTCTGCATAAAACTTGATTCCAACTTTACATGAAGAGCCATACTTTGAGCAAGTCTAACACAAGACTAAACATTGTTTTGATCATGGTTTGCCAACATTACAAATTGAAGTTCTAATACATTAGTTCCTAATTCTTAGAACCTAACAACAACAATAATAATAATAATAATAATAATAATAATAATAATAATAATAATAATAATAATAATAATAATTGTGTTAAACCATCTTCATATGTTTCATAAAAGAGTACAGCATATATGAATCTAAACGATAACATTGATATGCAGTCTAATATCAAGCCGTATTTGAGTGTATATGAGGAGATGTCTTAGTGAAACTTAATTTCAATTGGGAAATAATGCACCATAAAATATGATATGGAGAAATGCCATTAATATGATCTAAATATGCTAGGAAAAACATCATAGGCTGGTAAGTACTTGTCATTAATATGATCCCAAAATATGTATAATACCGTGCACTCACTTTTTTTTTTTTTTTTTTTTGAGAAACAATATACTATGCACACTTTAATCAAGATTTATAGCAAAACTAAATTGATTAATAAAATAGATAGTAAAGATAAATATAAACCGCGTACAGATATGAGTTTGTTTTGGCAAAACAAATTAAGAAACTAAACACTTCTACAAAAAAAAAAAAAAAAAAAAAAAAAAACTAATCATGCTTTCATGTATCTATACCTTTCTATCATGCCTTCATGCATATGCATCTTTCTTTTATGCTTTCATGTTGTTTGTCTGTTTTTATTTGATTTTTTAGTCTTTATTTTGTTTGTTTTTCAAAATAAAAAGAGAAAAATTAGAAAAATACAAAAATAGTGTGTGTTTGTGTACATTGATACTTGTGTACCTTGGATGGCCATTGAAACAAAGTTTTCTAAATTTTGTATCTTTTGTAACTTAGATGAGCATCTCTATGTACAACTAAGCAAGTGAGCTTTATAGCTCGTGTTTGTGATGAGTAAGGTTAAGTAGTCTCTTGTACTTAACACTCATATCACTCTTTTTGACGGGTAGGACTAGAAAATCCTAAGAGAAAGGCATAAATAACCATCTCACCACTGTTGTCCACTAATCATGAAATGACATCTATATGCTTCGGCGTAACAAAAGTGCAATGTCAATGAAATCTGTATGCTGCGGCATAGCAAAAGTGCAATGTCAAAAGCTTAATATCATTGGGTATTTCTTTTCTCTCTAATATATGTCCATGCATGATATGCTTAATAATAATAATAAAAAATATGCAAAGAAAAATAAAAAACAAAAAGATCAAAATGCTTTATATATGATTGCAAGCGTGTATTCTAGGAGATCCTCTTGCATGCATTGTTTTTCACATGTTTTGCATGTTTCATTTATCTTGTCATACATAGCATCTTGTTTCATTACATTCATGCATTTTTATGGATTCTTTGTACCTCCTTGATCATCCTTAATCATCTTTATGTTTCTCGGGTGAAGCTTTCTAGCTTTCAGTACCCTTTGTCAATCATGACAAAAAGGGGGAGAAATTATGGAAATATGTGGTTTCTTTTTTAAAGATTCTACATGTTAGGGGGAGAAATACATGTCTTTGTAAGGGGGAGATGTGTTTCATCTTGTTAGGGGGAGTGGTTACCTCCTTGTTGTTGTAGGAGCTTCTTTTAGCTTCTTCTTCTTGTATACTGGTCTTGTGACCATGGTTACATATATTGTGATTCTCTTTGATATATATATATATGTATATATATATATATATATGTATATGATGATGTATGTCTTCTTCACCTACCTTTACATGTGTTGTTTCTTTCTATCTTTATACACATGTTTCTTATTATTTGTATGCAATCTGTTATTTATGTTTCACACTAAGATGCCTTGATGAGTTTTTTTTAAAGTGTTTCAGAAATACAGGTTGTCAAAGTCTACTCTCCATAAACTCTCTTATTGCAAAGTTTTTCAAGAGTTTGTGTTAGGATAGATTTTATTGTATTCAACAAGTGAGTATGAGTTAAGTGATATATGACTTCTCTTATATGTTCATTTGTTTGTTGTGGTTTTGTCACGGATTGCCAAAGGGGAAGATTGTTAGAACATATGTGATTCATGTTAGGAACATATGTCAATATTTTTGTAGTTGTTTAATCCTTTGACAAAACACACTTTACTTATATTTGGGTAGATCTAGGATGTGTTTAATACTTCAAGAAACATGTTCAAGTCTAGTATTAAAGCCATGAAAATTGGACCAAGAAATAAATGAAGAAGGGCTATTCATTAAAGCTACACAGATAGCTCGACACCTGCAGACAAATAGCTCGACACCTGCTCGACAGATAGCTATCTATCCAGATTTAATGAATGAAACTCGACAGATTCTCGATCGATCAAGGTATCTATCGAGATTATGGGAATTCAAATTTTCAGATCTGATTTTCGGCCCAAGCTTATGTATTTGTGTAGGGTTTCTTTTTTCACAACCCTAGATATATATAAGGCTCATTTTAGAGGCCGTCACATAAGAGAATACAAGGAGAACATATGCAAAAGGTGACTGAAGCCTTATTCTTTTTGAAAGAAGCTATTGCATCTTTTACGCCTTAGGGTTTTGTAACCAAGTGCTTCTTGATCTTCATTGTTGATGAAGTGAAGAACTTTGCAGCCAACATTCTTCTTCCTCAAATTGGTGAGTGAGTCACGTACCCGGATTCGTGCAAAGGAGTGAGTCACGTACTGGGATCCATGCATCAAAAATGGTGGCATTCATATATTGAAGAGTTCAGAGGTTCTGAAGCGATAGAAGGTTTCCGCTGTAAGTTCATCTACGGGGATTATAGAGTCTAGGGACAAAGGTTTTGTACTAGATCTGAAACTTCTTTTTATTATAATAGATTGTTTTCGGGAAGGTTTCCTCTCAGATTTTTTACTGTGAAACTAGTTTGTTTCATTAGTTTTCCTAGGTCATCATATCTTGTCTTATTTACATTTCCGCTACATTCATTATTGACATGATATTGATGTTTGTTTGTTTTAACAAGTTTTATTCATAATAAATCTAATTAACAATTTGGATTTAAAACTTGTTAATTATATCAACCGAGATCTAAATTTTCCAACAATTTGTATTCAATAAATATACAAAAAAAATTAATTATTTAAATATGAGACAAGTTTTTTCTTATTTTTGAGTGTAGGAAGTACAGCTTGCATGGTCATATAAAATATTGTAAGGTTGAAATTAACCAACCATTTTGTTGGCTTTATTACGTGCCAATTTGCTTGTAATTCAGCACTTATAAACCCTGTATTTAGGTGGGAATCATGTAAGGGTAGTGTGTGAGAGAGTGTGAAGAAAAGCTCAAGATTGTGCACTCAGCAAGGAACTCGCAATTGGATCTTGTGGCTTGCAAGTCGTCAAAAGTTGCACACGAATGAAGCATGCAGAGGAGTTGAACAATCACACCAGCTGGAGCACTACAGGACAAAAAGTCCAGACTGGCCATTCAGTTAGCTCGCGGCTTGTACTCACGACTAAGTCAAGTTGCCAGTCCACTCTGTTTTGGAAAAACTGACTCTTCGCATTCCAAACACACACCAGTATAAATACCCCTTATACCCACGAAATGTAGAGAGCTTTCAAAGAGAATTTTGAGAGAGAAACTCTAGGGAAAAATAAGATTGACTCATCCACAATCTTTACATAGTGACTCTTCAAATTCCTCAACTCTCATCCTCTCTATTGTTACATCCTTGAGAGGTTCTTTAGCCAAATCCTTTTCTCACCATACCCATATTTGTGAGAAGGCTTTTTGGTGCTTTGGAAAGTAGTTCGGAAGGGACCAATTGATATTGGTTGATGCTATGGGTTATAGCGGAATTCGGTAAGCTAGAGAAGACAAAGGTTCGGCGTAACCTTGTTGGAGCAGGAAGCTTAGAGGGCTTAGGTACACTAGGTAGATTAGGCTTAGAGGGTCTTCTGCTGTTCATGTATTCCATCTTCATTCTCTAGTAGATTATTGACCGCTTGGAGGGCGGCGGAGAGGTTTTACGCCAAGGCTTCAGTTTCCTCTTCGATAATACATCGTTGTGTTGTCCTTATATTTACATCTCTCTTCCCTTAATCTTTAACATTTAATTTTTGCTGTGGATGTGATTTTATTTGGTTTAGATTTTCTATCAATTCTGTTATAAGCTTATGTTCATTTTCAGCACATACATTGTTTAATATTAAACTTGAATTGGTAATTTGTAATTTGGGGGTCTAAACGTTCAAGGTGTTTGTCACACTATTTGAAAAAAGAAGGGCAAAAAGGTCTTACCGGCTTTAGAAAACAAAAACCTTGCAAAAGATTCGAGGGAAAACGACAAACTATCAATTTTGTTATAAGCTTATGTTCATTTTCCGCACATACATTGTTTGATATTAAACTTGGATTAGTAATTTGTAATTTGGGGTCCTAAACATTCAAGGTGTTTTTCACACTATTTGAAAAAAAAGGGGGCAAAAAGGTCTTACCGGCCTTAAAAGACAAAAACCTTGCAAAAGATTCGAGGGAAAACGACATAAAACTTGCTTTGAATCCTTTACCGATCGAAGAGAGAGAGAATAGCTTTTGAAAAGTTTGAAAAAGTGTTGAACATGTGAAAAACTAAAGGTTTTAAAAAAAACTCTCTGTGCGATTTTCGATTGATCGAAAATTAGATTTGATCGATCGAAAATTACATTCGATCGAACCAGGCAGATTCAAACCAAATTTTTAATCGTAATTTTGATCGGTAGAGCAACAGGTTCGATTAATCGAAAATTTGGAAAAATCAAATTTTTGAAAAATAGAGCAATTTTATGCAGAAACTCCTCAAAGTATAGTATTTTATGAATAGAATACATGAGTATAAGATGAAATGCTTTTAAAAAACACTTGTATTGAACCCAGATCTCTCAACAATAAGATTTTCAATCAATTTTCCTTAATTCTCAAACTTCAAACTTCAAACACATTTTGCATTAACACCAAGAAATTCTCAATCTTGGCTGGCCACAACAAAATCACACATAATAACTTGCACAAAGTTTAGCAAAGAGTAACTTGTGTAGTGTGTGCAATTAAAAAAAGTTTAAGATACATGTGAGGTGATATGTGAATAGTAAGCAATCAAAATTTCTACAAAATTCATCACATACAATTGAAAGAGACTATCACCTAAAGAGTTACATCATATAACTCCCACGTCTCCTAGAAAACAAACATGCAATCATGTAAGTTTCTTGAATTGCCTCATAATGTACACACCAATTTTATTTTATTAGAAACTTATTAAAATAGCCAAGATAATGTACACACCAATTTTATTTGATTGTGATGTTATTATAGCCCAATAATATACACACCAATTTTAGCATTTAATTCGAGGCTACACCTTATGTTCTTTTTGTGCATGTGCTACACTTTCTTGAGCACAAAATCATATAATATGCACTAAGGTGTTCATGATTGGCTAGTAAACAGTGGTGAGATGGTTATTTATGCCTTTCTCAATAAGACCAAGTCCAACAATCAAAGGCATGTGACTTCAACATCAAAACAAAGTAATCAAAAACTATAAACATCTTCCCACACAACATGCACTACAAAGTTTAAAATAGTAAAGTGCAATAAATAAGCTCATCAAAGCTAAACCAGGTATATAAACATGTTATGTAAAGATAATATGGCCAACCTTGATATCAAATCGAAGAAAAATAACGCAAAACACATTTTGCTTCCCTTTTCTTCTCTTTTTTTTTTTTTATTTTTATTTTTTGAAAAGGGTCAAGGATCAACTCTTAGATCAAATGATCTAAAACAAAAGAGCTAACTTGCTCTGATACCACTTGTATAGTTTTTAGACCCCTTAAAACACAACCAGATTAACCTAGTTATTTAGCCAAGTGATTAACTTAGGTAAATTATGCAAATCTAGGTTAACATAGATAGATCATATCATTGACACAGTGTGGAAAATAAAGAACACAACGATATGATAACCCAGGAAAACCAAATCGGTAAAAAACCTGGGGAGGATTTAACCTAGCTATCCTCAAGGTAAAACAAATCAACTATGAAAGAATTGAAGTTTACACAATAGCGACTTTGACCACTAACATCCTATTGCTACCTCGAGTAGGAAACTTACTACCACAACCATGTGACAGCTCCGAGTTCACGGACTACTTCTTTCTTGGATTCATAGCAAGCACAAGTACTCCCACTTGTGTATCTTTAAGCTCTTTATGCAGCAACCAAACTGATCATCAAGCTCTTGACATAATCTTGATTCTTGATAATCCTAAGTATATGTGAAGGCAATCACCTCGAGATCTCACAAGAGATTCACATACACAGCATAAACCACAACTACAACAACCACAAAACGTGGCTAGGGTTTTTTCCTTTTATACTTCAGGCAAAACATAAAACCCTACACGTCAAACGGGATTGGGCTGAGTTGGAAAATTCTGCAGAAAAAAAATTTGCACGAGCTTCAATCGATCAAGTCTAATTTTTGATCGATCGAGCCAGGCAGATTTACACAGTAAATCCTACAGTTTACTCTATTCCAACTTTACACATTAAACATATTGTGAGCAAGTCTAAAACAAGACTAAACGTTTTGATCATAGTTTGCCAACATTACAAAATGAAGATCTAATACATTTAAACCTAAAGTCTTAGAACCCAACAAATATGTTCATTAGTTTAGAGAAAAAATAACAACAAAAATCTAAACAATTTAATTTGTATGGAAAGCTAAAAAAAGCAAAATTCAATTTTGAATTTAATTAAATTTTCTCTAAACATTGGTATTATATATATAAAACCTTTTTTTATGAAAAAATACCTAGTTAATAATCGATTGTATATAGTAGTCATGGATTATATATATATATATATATATGATTTGGTTTTTTATGGTTTATTTATTTTGAACTCCTCGTTTTCTATATTAAATTAACTCACTTTGCATAAAAATTAAAAAAATTACATTATATGAGACACGTGAAGCAAAATTAAACTCTAATTGAATTCTAATTTTTACACTGAATTAACTAACCTGGCACAAAAATTTAAAAACTTAGATTAGATGAGACTCGTGGCGCAAAATTAAATTTTAATTGAATTTCAATTTGAAATTGTGCGTACCAAGAAGGAGATTGTTGGGCCTGACTCTCTCTTGCTTGGGCTCAATTTATTTGTGACGTGGGTTTTGTTTTTCCTACAACGGGGAGCTCAGTACATTGAGGCCCATTTTAGCCCACTTGCTTCCCGATCACTCTGTTCTCCTTTCATCCATTTCCCCTTTCTGTACCTCTTTCTTCTCTCTCTCCTCTCAACTCTCTCCTCTCCCCCCCACCACTTCTTCACAGCTCTCTGTTATTTATAGCTTTCACTGGGTGGAGGTATTATGATTATTCCTATCAATAGTGGAAGAGGGGGTCCAATGTTATCTTTGTTAAGTGGGAATTTGATAGTTGAGCAGCAAAGTGGCTTGGGAACTTGTTCTTCGTGGCTGTGTTATGCACGGCAACGACTACTGGGCGTTTTGCCGACCAATCCGAACACCATACTTTGCCGTGATCAAACACTTAGGATAACATAAACTACTGCCCATGGTCGGGTAACTGCCGGCCAAGTGACAATGAAAGAATATTGTGTGCAACGGAGCTTCCATCAGCAATACAAACCTGATTGGGAGCTCAATACTGCCCGGCCCGGCCCAGTTCATCAGGGAATGTTCGGGCCTCGTGTGCTGCGTTGTGATGAGTTATGCTCGGCCCTAATGAAGGCTTGGGCCAGGACCGTACAATAGCCCCCCCTTGATTAGCATCCGCTTGCCGGGGGCGAATCAAGGTGACCCGGGCGCTGCTTTTGCCGTTTAAGGTGAAAGAGTTTTTGATACTGAAAGGTTAGTAGGCAAAATTTTAATGCGCCCTGAAAAGGCGCGTCATTCCAGCCAGCTGCTCTACCCATCATTACTGCCTGACGATTCGCGAACCGAGGCGCTACAATGTGAAAAGCTGCAATCGTTTCCCGCTCCTTCTCTCTTCATTAAATGATGCTCATCATTGCTTTCTTCACACCTATAAATATCCCATTCTAAGTCGTTCCAACACTTTTACTCCCCTCAATTCCTGAATTCCCTCTCTGCCGAGCATTCATCTGAGTGGTCATTTCCCAGCCCAGAACACCCCTTTCCTATAATCCCAAGTAAGTTCTCTGCCTCTCCTTTCTACTTTTATCTCTTCCTTTAGCTTCCGTTTCTTAGTTTCCATACTTTTTAGAATGGGTTACGCTCATCTGTTGAACACCAAAGCATCTTTAGCCTCCTTTAGGCGGACATTCAACATCCCAGAGGATGTGAATGTTGCGTACTGTCACGAGAGCGAAATCGCTCTACACAAAGGACCCAACATTGCCTTTTTTCCTTTAATGACCATTCTAGAGGGCGGGGTTAGGTTTCCCGTGAACCTCCTGTTACTTAGCACCCTTAGGTTTTACGGGCTGTCTCCCGAGCAACTTCCTCCCAACTTTTACCAGGTAGTTAGTTGCGTTGACCGATTGAATCAGATTTATGGTCTGCAATTGGATCATAATGACATAAATCACATGTATAGCTTGTGCGGAAGTAAAAGGACCAATTATTATTTGAAGGTCAGAGATATGAGGGTACGGCTGATCTCCTGCCTACCCGATTCCAATAAAAATTCTGCCGGGGAGTTTGTCCGGGTGAGCGGCAACTGGTTTGCCGATGATGCTCCCTGCCCCCTTTCTCGGCGTGAAGTCGGTTCGTACCGCACATCAACCTCCCCCTAACTTCTCCCTTTATTATTATTGTTGCCCTCTTACCTTCTCCTTATTTTTCATCCTTGTCTCGTTTGCAATGGGGTCTGATTTATTGTCTCCTTCTTTTACAGACGGAAGAGTGTTCACACCGGACATCAGATCAGTGCACGTGAGGGACCTCAATTTCGTGCTAAGGTCTGAGATTTTCGTACACACGGACGGGCAACTCCGGGCATCCCATCTAATTTTGGGCTGTATACCCGCCTACCGGACTTGGCAGCCGTTCTCTCAGGCTCTTTTGGTAGACAGTCCCTTGCTTTCTTATATTGACGTTCGGCACGCCCACTTCCTACCCCCCTCACTAACCGTAGGAGAGGCCCGAGATATCGGCCCACGCTACACAACAGCCGACGACCTCCCCCCCGTCCGAGATGAATCAGCTGAAAGAGTTTCTCGGTTACTAAGGGAACGAGCACACGTTCCAATCGAACAAGGCCACACTGAGTCCGGACTACCCCAAACCCACATTGCCGAAGGTATCCGAACCACTACCCCCACTGACGAGATGGTTACCAGAAGGACGCTGACCGTTGACCGTTTCCTGCCCGGCCCGAGGCAATAAGGCCAACCGCAACAAACCCGGACCCGAGATCGTTCCCCTCCTCCACCTGCTAGACAAAAGAAGAAGCAACGTGTTGAGGATCCCCCTCCCGGGAGGCAAGGTGACGCCTCCTCCAAGACCCCTCCCCGCCCCTCAGGCGGGATTGTGATACGCGAGCCAGCCGGTGGCTCCTAACCGGCCACCCGGGGAGTTGCTGGGCGGGCCTCCTCCTCCAGGCCGGGGCCCGGCTGGCAACCGACCTTCTTGTTGGGGAACGAGCCCCTGCCGGCCACCGCAAGCCTACGGCTATGGGCACAAGGAGAGGGTGGCCGAGTAGCTCAAAGCTTAGCCAGTGGTCTGATGCTGCCCGCGGACGTCCAGTTTTTCCGGGACGGCACTGAGGAGTCCATAGCCAAGCGGCTCCAATGGCACACCGTAGCGGTGAGTTTTATCGTCATGTCCTCTCTCAATTCAATTAGCATGTACTTACCTCTTTGTTTCCCTTTAAACTCACCGATACTGTGTCGCAGGCCGCGCAAATTACTCATATGCTCGGGGAGAGGATGAACGAGCTGGCTGAGGACGCCGAGCGGGAGAAGGCGCTCAGGGAAGTGGCTGCTAATACGGCACGGGAGAGGTCCACAGCTGCCGAGAACGCCGAGAGGAGGGCACAATCGGAGGAGAAGGCTAAGCAGCAGGCCGAGAGGAGGGTGTCCGAGCTGGAGGAGAGGTTAAATGAGTCAGAGCTGAAACTTGCACAAGCCGAGAGCCTGGCAATGGCGCGTGCTGACGAAGTGGCCGATCTTAAGGTGACCTTGGAGGCGTGTGAAGAAAAATGGTACAACGAGGGCTTCGCGGACGCTGAGAACTCCGTGGAGCCCGTCGTTTCGCAGGCCAGGGCTCACGGCTTTCAGGAAGGTTGGTTGGCCGCCCTACGAGCAGCTGGTGTGCCCGGGGACTCTCCACTCTGGATCTCTGAAAACATTCCTCGACCTACTTCTCTCAATTCGGTCCAGAGCCAAGCAATTCCTGCCGATGAGGAGGACACCCCGAGCATGAGGGAGCTGGTCCGGGCAATTGATACTCATGTTGAAGACCTCGATTTAGAGGTATCCAGCGCCCTCAATGCTCCTGGTGACGAAGAGTTTCAGCAACCCCCCACCGAGGAGAACCAAGGACGGGACATGACAGGCTCATCTCCACCCTCCCCGCTCAGCCCTGCGACTTAATGTACTTTATTTAACCTTTATTTACTTTATGTACCTAGGCACCGGGTTGTGGTGTCGGAACAATTTTTAGGCTCATCGTACAAGATTTACTTTGTTTGCCTAGACGCCGGGTTGTGGCGTCCGTACAATATTTTACTTTTTGGTTTTATCTATACTTATTCCGGTCCGTTTAGCTATTAAAGTGCTTAATCTGATTGTTGCATGCTCGTACTCATTACATACTCCCAAATGCTCCGTTTTCAACTCGATTGTGCCGTGAAGACGGTTAGAATTTGTTCAACCACACCCTCGTATGATGGTTTAGTCGTTGGATTTGATCATTTGGAGACAAGGATCAGTTCGGGGCGATCATTGCTCGGCAAATAGATTGTGCCAGGAATATTCTTCTGCATTTGGGAATTTCCCTTGTAGAATTCCACCTTTATAGTGACCATATCCGAGCCAGGGACAGGTTTACGTCTTTAGAAATTTTTCGTTTAGGTTTCCATATGCCCGGCGAACGTGATCTAACCGGGGACAGGTTTTTGTCCTTAGAAATTTTTCGTTTAGGTTTCCATATGCCCGGCGAATGTGATCTAACCGGGGACAGGTTTCTGTCCTTAGAAATTTTTCGTTTAGGTTTCCACCTGTCCGGTGAAAGTGATCGAACCGGGGACAGGTTTCTGTCCTTAGAAATTTTTGCGTTTAGGTTTCCACCTGTCCGGTGAACGTGATCGAACCGGGGACAGGTTTCTGTCCTTAGAAATTTTTTGTTTAGGTTTCCACCTGTCCGGTGAACGTGATCTAGCCGGGGACAGGTTTCTGTCCTTAGAAATTTTTCGTTTAGGTTTCCACCTGTCCAGTGAAAGTGATCGAACCGGGGACAGGTTTCTGTCCTTAGAAATTTTTGCGTTTAGGTTTCCACCTGTCCGGTGAACGTATCGAACCGGGGACAGGTTTCTGTCCTTAGAAATTTTTCGTTTAGGTTTCCACCTGTCCGGTGAAAGTGATCGAACCGGGGACAGGTTTTTGTCCTTATAGGAGGAGTTTACCGGTGGGCAAAACTGCGCCAACTACGCATCCCTGTGTCCACAATAAACAAAAACGAACTCAGGATAACAAAAGGATTCATAGTTTCTTTTAAAATTCCTCAACAATAGAATTTCTTCAGGTTATGAATGTTCCATGGCCGTGGAAGTGGTTTTTCGTCTAAGCTTTCCAAATAATAAGCCCCCTCCCCGGCTATCGCGGTCACCCTGTACGGTCCCTCCCAGGCGGCAGCCAGCTTCCCGGCGTTGGTATCACGCATGTTACCCACAGCTCGCTGCAGAACTAAGTCCCCTGCACCGAACTCTCTCGCCCTTATCTTTCGGTTGTAGCGGCGAGCCATCTTCTGCTGATACTCGGCGAGCTGTATTAGGGCGGTGTCTCTGAACTCTTCGAGCAGATCTAAACGCTGTGCCAGCATTTTCTCGTTCTGGCCGGTGTCAAAACCCCTCACCCGCGCACTGCATAAATGCACCTCGGCTGGGATTACGACTTCTGCCCCGTAGGCCATGGAAAAGGGGGTTTCCCCAGTAGACCTCCGGGGTGTCGTTCGATATGCCCACAAAACGCTAGGAAGCTCCTCCGCCCATCGTCCTTTTGCTCCGTCAAGTCTCTTCTTTAATCCGCTCATAATCGTCTTGTTAACGGCCTCGGCTTGACCGTTGCTCTGAGGGTAGGCCGGTGTCGAGTATCTGTTCTTGATGCCCAGGTTGTTGCAAAATTCGCGAAATGCCCGGCTATCGAACTGTAACCCATTGTCTGATATGAGACAGTACGGCACCCCGAACCTGGTCACTATGTTTTTCCACACGAACTTCTTGACGTCGGTGTCTCTAATGTTTGCTAATGCCTCAGCCTCAGTCCATTTGGTAAAATAATCCACAGCTACGAGGACGAACCTCCGGTTTCCCGTAGCCCGGGGAAATGGACCGATGATATCCAGCCCCCATTGGGCGAAAGGCCAGGGACTGCTGACAGGGTTGAGGGGTCCTGCCGGTTGATGGACCGAGGGGGCGTGCCTTTGGCATTTCTCACATTTCCGTACGTACTCGGCGGCATCTTTTTGCATTTGCGGCCACCAGAATCCTTGGGTGATTGCCCGGTGAGCCAACGAACGTCCTCCCACGTGACTGCCGCACACCCCATCATGTAACTCAGTCAATAGTTCGTGCACATGACTGGGGTGTAAGCACAACAGGTACGGTCCTCCATAGGATCTCCGGTACAATTCCCGATCCGGTGACAACCAATACCTGGCTGCTACACGACGAATCTTATCGGTTTCCTTGTCATTGCCCGGGGTCTGATTATCAGTCAGGAATTCAATGATAGGGTCCATCCAGCAAGGTCCGGCACGGGTGATGCTTTCAATGCCTACTGCGGGGCCGGTAGCTTCCCCGACTCCTAGGATGCTGGGTTCCCGTACAAGTTCCACCTTGATCATCCGTGGCACATTCTCGGTTAGTGCCGAGGCCAGTGTGGCCAGTGAGTCTGCATGTCTGTTTTGTCCTCGGGGAACCTGGGCTATTTTTGCTATCCGGAACTCTGCCATGACACTTCTTGCCAGCTGCAAATACCTCCTCATTCTGGAATCTTTGGCTTCAAAGCTTCCCTGCAGCTGGTTGACAACCAGCCGCGAATCCGAGTATACTTCGACGCTCTTTGCTCCTAACCTCGCCGCAGTTCTCAGGCCGGCAAGCAGTGCTTCATATTCTGCTTCGTTATTGGAAGCTTTAAATCCGAGCTTGAAGGAATGTTCCAACCAAATCCCCTCTGGTGAGATCAAGACAATCCCGGCTCCGGCCCCTGTTGAGCTTGAGGCACCATCCACATAGACCTTCCACGGTGGGCAGAGTACCTGGCAAACCACTCCTCCTCCATTCCTGGGAGAGAACTCGGCTACAAAGTCGGCCAACACCTGACCCTTAATCGAATTCCTCGGCCTGTATCTTATGTCGAAGGCACCAAGCCGGGTCCCCCATTTAGCTATCCGACCTGTGAAGTCTGATCTTCTCAATAAGGACTGCAAAGGGTACTCGGTTAACACATACACGGTATGGGCTTGGAAGTAGTGCGGCAACTTTCTAGTACCGTGCACTAGGGCCAACACCAGCTTCTCCAAGGGCAAATATCTGGTTTCCGCATCGACCAAGGTCTTGCTAATGTAATATACGGGTCGTTGTGTATCCCGGTTCGTTAAGAGCACGGCACTGGCCGCGTGCTCTGAAACCGAGAGGTACATATATAAGTCTTCTCCGGGCAATGGTGCGGTTAGTACGGGGGCCCGTGTTAGGTACATCTTCAAGTCATGGAATGCTTCGTCACACTTCTGGTCCCATTCAAACCCTCTCCATTTCTTCAGTAGTTGGTAAAAAGGGCGGCACCGGTCGGCAAACTTTGAGATGAACCGGTTAAGGGCGGCCAACATCCCGGTTAGAATCTGCACCTCCTTTGGGCTCCTCGGGGGCGTTAAATTCATCACGGCCCTGATCTGGTCGGGGTTGATCTCTATTCCCCGTGTATTGACCAGATATCCCAAAAATTTTCCTGCTCCCACTCCGAATACACATTTTTCAGCATTAAGGCGCAACCGATGTCTCCGGAGGATTTCAAACACCCCGAGGAGATCCTTACTGTGTCCGGATTCGTGTTTGCTTTTGACGACCATGTCATCTATGTATACTTCAACCGTGTGTCCTATCTTATCACGGAACATCCTCGTCATCATTCGCTGATAGGTAGCCCCGGCATTCTTTAGGCCGAACGGCATCACCGTGTAGTGATAGTTGGCCTCCGGCGAGATAAATGCCGTCTTCTCCTGATCTTCAGCTGCTAGGGCTATTTGGTGATAACCCTGGAATGCATCCAGGAAGCTCATCCTGGGGTGTCCGCATGTGGCGTCCACAAGTTGGTCGATCTTGGGCATTGGGAATGGATCTCTCGGGCATGCTCGGTTTAAATCCGTGAAATCTACACAAACCCTCCACTTACCGCTCTTCTTCTTCACTACCACCGTGTTCGCCAACCAGTCCGGGTAGAAGACCTCCTTTATTGCCCCCGCTTCCTTCAGTTTTTTCACTTCCACTTTTACTGCCTCGACGTGCTCCTTCGCCGATCTTCTCGGCCTTTGTCTTTTAGGGGTTATGTTCGGGTCGGTATTGAGACAATGAACGATGAAATCGGGGTCCACCCCGGGCACCTCGTACGGGCTCCAAGCGAATATATCAACATTCCGGACAAGAAGCAGTAACATATCCACCCTTTCCTCGTCTGTCAAGCCGGCCCCTATTTGGAAGTACCTGCACTCGTCTGGTAACAGTTTCACTCTGATCAGTTCCTCTGTGGGATTAGCCCCCGCTTTGCCCGAGGGCCGCAGTAATTGCTATGAAGGGGCCCCTTCAGGCTGACCCCCTTTTTCGGTGGTCTGACCCTCCCGGTTCACTGCTGCAATAAGGCACTGTCTGGCCTTTCGTTGGCTGCCCTTTACCACTGCGATGCCTTGTTCAGTCTGGAACTTGATTTTTACGTGAAGGGTGGACGGCACGGCCCCCATTGCATGGATCCATGGCCTCCCAAGAATTGCGGTGTAAGGGGAAAATGAAGCGACCACTATGAACGTCACTGTAACTTCCTTGCCTTCCAAAACCACGGGAAGGGAGATTTGCCCCTCTGGAACCACTACCTGGCCGTCAAAGCCGATCAGGGGCGTGTCGTACTTCGTGAGATCCTCGACTTTCAGCCCGAGCCCCCTGTACAGGTCGGGATACATGACCTCGGCGCCGCTTCCTTGGTCCACTAACAACCTCTTCACCAAGAAGCCGCCTATCTGAGCCGTCACCATCAGTGCGTCGTCGTGTGGCTGGATCGTTCCCACGAGGTCCTCGTCGCCGAAGGCGATAATATCCCGGGCAATTTTCACCTTTTTTGCAGGTGATATTTCCCCCGCACCTATGTCAGCCGGGGTCGTCGTCAAGACCTCTCTCCTGCCGATCCTCATGACGTCTCTTGGTGCAGCGTGAATTACCTCAATTACTCCAATGGGAGGTGGGCGGGGGCCCTTGCCCGGCTTTGCGCCCAGTTCACCTTCATTGTTTGCCGTGTTGATTACGAACTCTTTCAAGTGCCCTGCCCTTAACAACTGCGCTAAGTGATCCTTTAACACCCGGCAATGCTCGGTGGTGTGTCCCTTATCCTTGTGGTATGTACAGTACAAATTTTGGTTTCTCCGGGATGGATCGCCCGCCATCTTATTTGGCCATCTGAAGTGCGGCTCGTTTTTTATCCGGTCAACTATCCTGTGCACCGGCTCCTTGAACAGCACGTTTACTTCCTCATGCTGTAACCCTTGTTCTTGGACGGCTGGCCCCTTTCTGGGTTTCGGCTGAAATTCATACTGCCGAGGACGGGTGGTCAGCAGGGCTTTACCTTTATTTTGTATCCGGTCATCTTCTAGGCGTTTATACTCCTCTATGCGTCTCATTAGCTGCCTCATGCGCTCCGGAGGTTTCCTAGTCAATGATTCTCGTAGCTCGGAGTCCTCGGGGAGCCCCATTCTAAAAGTACTTGCTGCTATCTTCTCGTTACCCCCCCCCCCCGATCTCGTTGTAGAGCTCCCAATAGCGGTTCGCGTAACTGCGTAGGGTCTCCCCAACCCTCATCTTTATGGATAGTAAGGCGTCCACGGGTTGCGGAACCCGGCTACAAGTTATAAACCGGGCACCGAACTCCTGAATTAGTTCCGCGAAGTTGCGAATAGAACCCTTTGGAAGCCCATTAAACCATCTCAACGCCGTAGAGCCGAGACTGGAGGGGAAGACTTTGCACATCAGCGCATCATCACGCTTGTGCAAGGACATCATGTGAATGTAATGACTGACATGCTCCACCGGGTCCGTTTTTCCGTCATAAGAATTGAACGGTGGCCGATTGAATCTGTTCGGCATCGGGGCCTGTTCAATTTCCTCCGAGAATGGGGATCGGGCTGCTTTACGTAGCGCCCGGCTCATTGCGTCCATAGCTGCATTTCGCGGGCGTTGCTCCTCCGGGGAACCTGATCCACGGTCAGCATAATCGCGTGATCGGGAGCGGTCCCGGCGTCCTAGCCTCTCCCGTGAACGTGGACGATCGCGCTGTCGGTGATGGATGGAATGCTCGGAATTGTCTCCCTGGCGGTTCCTTGCTCCTCTCTGTCTCCCGCCCTGTTGATCTAAGTTCGCTCCCCGGCGTCTTTCCGCCTCCAGCTCCAGATCCCTTACCAGCCTGCGTAGCCTCTCTAGTTCTTCGTCTCTCGGATCGGGGCGTCTATTTTCTGTGGCGCCGGACACTGTTTGGTGAGTTCGGCGTGATCCCTCGCTCTGGCCGGAATGCTCTTCACCCTCTCCTCGGTGCCTGTCTTCGTGCCTTTTCTGCCTTCGCTCCCGCCAAGTGGACCCTTGCGAGGACCCTACCGAGCCGCTCTCGGCGTGACTTTCCGAACGTCTCTCAGACATCAATCCTGGCGTGGACCGAGGCTGAGCTACCGCACAGTAGGAGGTTCCCACAGACGGCGCCAATTGTGCGTACCAAGAAGGAGATTGTTGGGCCTGACTCTCTCTTGCTTGGGCTCAATTTATTTGTGACGTGGGTTTTGTTTTTCCTACAACGGGGAGCTCAGTACATTGAGGCCCATTTTAGCCCACTTGCTTCCCGATCACTCTGTTCTCCTTTCATCCATTTCCCCTTTCTGTACCTCTTTCTTCTCTCTCTCCTCTCAACTCTCTCCTCTCCCCCCCACCACTTCTTCACAGCTCTCTGTTATTTATAGCTTTCACTGGGTGGAGGTATTATGATTATTCCTATCAATAGTGGAAGAGGGGGTCCAATGTTATCTTTGTTAAGTGGGAATTTGGTAGTTGAGCAGCAAAGTGGCTTGGGAACTTGTTCTTCGTGGCTGTGTTATGCACGGCAACGACTACTGGGCGTTTTGCCGACCAATCCGAACACCATACTTCGCCGTGATCAAACACTTAGGATAACATAAACTACTGCCCATGGTCGGGTAACTGCCGGCCAAGTGACAATGAAAGAATATTGTGTGCAACGGAGCTTCCATCAGCAATACAAACCTGATTGGGAGCTCAATACTGCCCGGCCCGGCCCAGTTCATCAGGGAATGTTCGGGCCTCGTGTGCTGCGTTGTGATGAGTTATGCTCGGCCCTAATGAAGGCTTGGGCCAGGACCGTACAGAAATCTAATTAAATTTTCTCTCCGTTTTGCCTATTAATATATATATAAATATATATATATACCAAAAGGGGGTAAGTTACAACTGCTGAGCGGAAGACTAGGTTACAAGTGTAAAACTGACTGAGGTAATACAAATGTAAGCTGAGAAAACTAACTGGGATACAATATTACAACTGAGGAGAGAGGAAACTAAAATTGGTTCTTTCAATTTTGGTCTCTAATGGTCTCTGCCTTCAACTGAACTGAATGTCTGCCTTTATAGGAGACTGGGAGCCTTGGATACTTGGACTGATTGCTGAAATCACGGAGAGTGAATTTGCTTTTACCTGAGTGAATTTCTTTTCACAAAAGCAAATAGTAACTCTGAAAGATGCTGTCGGGTACTGTTTATGAATAGTAAAAAGTCACTATTCATGAATAGTATTCTATCCCTTACTGTAGTGTCGGCTGAGTGCTGGTACCGTTCATCCGTGTTGACTGGTACTGTGGATGAATAGAAATTTGTCTGGAGAATTATTCCAAGTAGTGACTGGTGCCACTTAGAATTACCAATTTCCCATGTAGTCATCATACCAGCTAAGATCATCGTCTTGGGATGTCCAAGGGGGATCATTGTTGCAGGCATGCTCATGGTAGGTGGTGAACTTCTCACAGAGACCACAATAAATCAATGGTGCATACTCTGGATTCTTGCCAGGAGTTAGGAACTGTCTAGGGTCATATTCTGCATACCAAGGAATTTGAGGAATGGACTGATAATATGGTATGCTGGTGAAGACTGAAATTCTTCCTGTGCTTCCCACAAAATGATAATTCCTCCATAATTCCTGTGCAGCTTTCCTTATCTCATGGCTGAAGAAACTTCTCCAGCAATCTGCTAAGGCTTTGGGTTCCTTGTAAGAAAGGAAAGTATTGCCTTCAAACCAGGGCCCTTGATAAGAATATCCTCCAATAAGAACTAAATGCTTTGATGGCTGTACTGTTGCCCAATGATTCATTTCCCATTCTGGGAGAGTACTCCAACACCTGATAGTAGTATAAGAACCTGAAAACTTGTTAACTGTGTCCTTGATGATAGCAGGGAGCTGGCTAACTTGGTGATGATTGGTTAGTTTTATAAACCTTACAAAACCATATTCAAACATCTGGGATAGCCAATGGGGATTCATCTGATTATCTTCTTCCTCATCTTCTGGGAGATCACTGTAATTAATCAATAAACCTGGAAAGGGGTGCTTTTCCCTTTCATAGATTCGAAGACTGTTGCCAAAATATGCTTCCCATCTGGATACTGTGAGAGCATTTTCTACTGTATAATCTATGCTGGTGGTATGATCGAGATCTGGATCCTCTGGATCATAATACCTAGAGGTAACCAAAACTCTGAAATGTCTGAACCATAGATCAATTGATTCGGACATAACCTTACTTCCTAAAATACGGACTTGTATTTCAGAAGGTAAGTTGGCAAATGCACTTCTTACTAAAGCTTGGGTCTTAAGACTTAGCCTAGCAAAACACGTGCCCATAAGAACAGTCTTATCCTTTGAACGGATTTTCTCTTTGCCAAAGAGAAGACTGGTAAGGTGATCATTTCTTGCCTCAAGGTTTTCTATGTGGTTTTTTGTGGTCTTGAGGGTTCTTTGGAAAAGATCATTATTGTCTAGGATAAAAGCTGAGTGGAGGAGATCCAGGATTGTCTTGGTGGGGTAAGGGAAATTTGAATTTAAGCCATAAGAATCTTTGGCCAAATTTTCTTCAATGGTGAATTTTAGGACATCATTAACTGGATTTCCACTGGAATATATGGGTGTGGGTGTTTCTTGGAGGGTGATGACTGTGGTTCCACTGGAATTTGCCACTGTGGCATATTCCTGAAGGGATATTGCTTCTGGGTTTGAAGAAGCGCCTTCATGCATTTCATAAATGTACTCCTGGATAGGAGCTTTTCCTTTGTCTTTGTTTTCTGCCATCTTCCACTGACTAGTGGGACTTCTGGGTTTTTCTGGGCAAACAAAATGGTTTTCTGTTACACACTTGTTTGTAAAAGTATTTTTTATAATGCTGAAAATTCTTTTATGCAATATGCATGCAAAATAGGAATTGTGAACTGGTTGAGAACTGGGAACAGGGTTCTGTGCCTGTTTCTTTTTTGAAGGGATAATGGTTAAATATCCTGGACTGGTTCCATGATATTTGGGATTAATAAGAATTCCTCCTTGGACTTTGGATATGTCTAAATCTTGTCTAAGGGTTCTGTCTTTAGATTTAGACCGGGTTTTGTTGAACTGGGCCAGCTTTTGGGCTTTGATGACTGGATTCTCAATCTGTTCTATGAGATTAAGAATAGATTCTTTTTTGCTGAGGGTGCTAAGACTTTTGTTTTGACAACAATTATCTTTGCAAGCTAGACTGATCCTGGGTTCACTGGAAGAACTGTGATTCTTGAATGAATCAGACGAAGACTGATAGAGTTCATGTTCACTGGATGACTCATGGTCTATATGGTCAAGTTCTAGAAGTTTAAAAAGCTTGTCTTTGCTGGGTTGGTCACTGATGAGGGTGTTTATGAGTGTTTTTGCTTCTTCCTTGCACTCATTCCTGAAATGACCCCTTTTTCCACAATTAAAGCATTTTCCTGATGCTTTTGGAATCTTTTCATATTTGCTTGGAGGTTTGGACTTAGAAGGTTTTCTCTTTTTATAATAATCACCATCTTTGGGATTACTATAACCTTGTTTTCTGTGATATCTAGAAGATTTCTTCCTATAATGTCTTTCAGGGGATTCTGTCCTCCTGTGTCTGTGTTTCTTGGAAGGGGCTACTGAGGGTAAGCCATACTGGGTACAAAAAGTTCCTAATTCGTACTTGGCTTTGCTCTTGTTAGCCTGACTATGTATCTTGAAATCTCTGCACATTTTCATTCCTACACTTCGGATTGTACTAGAGATATCACCATAGGTTAAGCTATCATAATCAATTTCACCAAGGGAATTACAAAGTGTTTCTTTTACTTTCTCACCAAACAATTTGGGTAATCCATTAATGAATTTTTCTTTCCAAAATGGAGAGTTACAATCACTTCGATTCATAACTCTGGTGGTGAACACATCTTCATACCATCTGTAATCTCCTAGGGTTCTGCACCTAAGATTACTCAACTGGTCATAAATCCTAGATGTGATGTGGCTAGGTTTTCCTATAAAATGGTTCATGATTGTATAGATCAGAGTATTGACTCCATCAGGAATGCCTCTTCCTAGTGGATCTTGAAAGACGAGGAGACCTTCCTCATCTTTCTGGACAGCAATCTTAATGGCTTCTTTGGATCCTTCAGTAAGGCAGTTATTCCACCATTGGAGTAACTTTCCTGTGAAACCTAAGACTATTATATCAATAACTTCTGGATGGGTTTTTTCTTCATTAAGGTAATTGTTAGCGACCATCGCTATATGCTGGATTTTATTCAGAATTTCTTGTTCTGATAATCCGTCTATGTTCCATTCGTAAAGTTTTCCTGAGGTGACTGAAAATTGGTTACTAACATTCCTTTCCTCATACTGAAGGTCTGGGGGTGTGGGTCTGGGGTACCAATTCTTGGTTAAACTAGTTGAGGGTGGCTGGTAAAGTCTTTTTACATTCAAATCCCTAAACTGGTTTTCTATATGTTCTATCTCCTTTTCATTGTCCGAAGAGGTTCTGCTAGAACTACTGGATGCTGTGTGGATATCTAAAGTGGTAAGCTGAAGGCCTTTGCTAGGCAAAGAAGTACTGGGTTCCTTTTTAACCAATTTCTGAAGTTCTTCAAGTTTCTGGTTGACTAATTCTAAGGCTGTCACTTCCTTTGATTTGATGCTAGTTTGCCTGGCAGTAGGTAGTTTAACTAAAGGTTTTTCTATGATAGGTTTACTGGGGCTTCCTGGCTGAAGGATAACCTTGTTTTCTATCTTTTCTTCAACCCTGTCTAACTGTTTTCCTATCACTCCTAGGCACTGGTTGGTATAATTGTTCTGTTCTATGACTTTTCTGACTATCTTTTCTTCTCCTGAAGGAAATCTGAAAGGTGTGGCAGTAACATCTTGATTCTTATACTTGAAGGTAATAGCTGCGACTGGTGGATGATTGGATTTGACAATTTCTTTGGTGTCTTCCTTTACCCAATCATTTTTAGTGAGAACACAAGCCTGTTTGTGTTTCTCGTAATAGTTCTCAAAATATTCAAAGAAAAAGATATGTTCGTGTACCTTCTTCATGAATGCTATCCAAGCATTGAGAACTTCAACCTTTTGTTCTCTGGTATGGTTGGCTTTATAGGCTTCTCTTTTGGCTGTGTTTCTATCTAAGTCAAATTCATCGCCTAAAAGCTTCATGTCTGGCTTAAACTCTTTTCTTAGGGTTTTGAGCTCATAATTTGGTTCATCTTGATATGGGTACTCTATGTCAGGGTTTTCCATATCAGTTCCTGAAGGTGATCCTACCTTTTGACTGTTATTGTCACCGTGATCAATAACTGAGTCATTCTTGGCTGTATAGCAGGGTGTGCTAACCTGAGATCTATTTTTTACTCCTTGAAAGTCTGCACTTAAGTCTCTTCTAGATCTAGGGAATGGTGCTAGGGGTCTAGAGGAACTAGCTTGGGATGCAGGTTTGTCTTTCAAGAGAATAGGTGGATTCTTAGAAGGAAATCGACTAAGATCTATTGGGGACCTAAGTCTATAATCATCTAAGGGTGTTCTAAACCTAGATTTGTCAAAACTAAGCCTAACAGAACCATCTGCTAGTTGCTGGACAAAATCTATTTCTGGATCTTTGTCTACTTCTTGGATCAACAAGGGGTGATTTTCATTATGAAGTTTCCAATCGTCTGGAAAGGAAATTTCATCCCATCTAAGGGTTCTAGGGACCATGATCTTGGCATCATGTATGTTGGTTTGGATGAGAAGGGTTTCTCCTACCTTCTTCCTATCTAAGGCTCCAACATTCATGTTTGTCTTGATACACTTATAATACACCCTGTATATAAGTGCTATCTGACTGGTTCCTTGAGTGGCTAAGGTTCCATGGGTCTTGATATTAAGGGTCAAGGCCTGTAGGACATTCTTGTCATGGATGTGGACTGTAAAGTTCGGGAAACAGTCGAAATGGACTGGTCCGTTACTTAAACTGGCTTAAACTGTTCCTAAGAGACTGTCATCAAACCTTACAAGACGAGTATCTCTAAGGGCTAACAAGACTGAATTGTTTAATCCTGACCTAATGAGAGGCTTAACTCCAATCTGGACTAAACCTATGTGGATAAAATTAAAACCTTTGTTTACATGGGCTTTAATCTGTTCTGGGTTAAACAAGTAGCACGTCTCGTACTCCTTGTTTATTCCATAAACTTGTTCTATGGTTCTAACATGGAAATCTGACTTAAATGAACTTAATTTCCAAGTAGAAGACTTATAGAACTCTTTAAGGGGTACCTTGGGAAGGTTCCAATCTCCTAACTTGAGGTCTAAATCCTGTACCTCATATTCTTCACTATTGATAATTCCAGACTGTTGTGGAATTTCTGGGAGTGATGTAGATCTACTGGCTAAACTGGAGGTTGAGTTACTTCTAAACAACTTACTCAACATCTTGACTATCTGTAAAATTTAACACAATTAAATCCTAATTTTCTCTATCTCCAAAAACTCGTCAATGAGCAATAGTCTGCCATAGGAGCATGTTTGCAACCTGCCCTCACTGTCTCACTTGTTTACCCCAACAATTGCTACAAAACCACTATCCTGACGACACAACGCCTCAACGCCTCACTCCGGCTAAACGGCTACAGTCTTTCGGATACCGTGGACAAAGTAGATCGGGACAAGCACAGATCAGGACCTACGTTCCAAACACACACGTAACTAGGCTATTGGCGAAATTCAAGTATCTGGAAATAAGAAGATCGGGATAATAACTGGGTTAACTGAAACAGATAAACAGGATATAGAATAAACTGAAGATAAGCAACTGAATCAACAGGTTAAACAGTGGATAAAGATCACAAGATAGAAATACACAATTGGAATATAATGAAAAATAATGCTATGAAAATAATGATCAGAAAACATATGCATAAACTGGAAATAACTTTGATAACTATGGCGGTATAACCGGCCAACTTGATTATCTTTGAAAATAACTTAAAATACAACTGGATATGAAGGCGGTATCAACCAGCCAACTGGATAAAATATATATATATATATATATATATATATATTGTTGAATTTTGTTTTGGATGCAAATCAATCCGGCCGAAAAGTTAGTGGCCCGGGTGGGGTGTTAGTGTAGTTAAGCCCATTAAAACCTTGGGTCTAGAAGCCTGTATGCCCTAAAGCTCAAAAGTCCATATATAATTCATATGCCTATGTCCACTAACCAATTTGAGAAAGTTTTGGCCTAAATGCCTAACCATAGTACCATAAATAAGCCCAGAATGAATTTGATAGGTACCTGTAATCCAAAAAAAGGCTTGCTGAGCTACTCAGTGTTGTAACTTTCTTCAGCTTCTAAACTAAACCCAAATTTTTAATACATAATTTCAAAGGGGAGAAGTTAAAAACATCAAATTTTCAAATAAGCAAAATGCAAGTCCAAAACAAAATTTAAAAAAAAAAAAAAAATCAAAGAACCATTTTTTTTTTTGATATTATCAAAGAACCATTTGATTATTAGTCATGAGCTTAGGCCAATGGTCTGTACGGTGCTATCAGAACCTTATGAATGATTGATGACCCACATGATAAAACTGAAGCTTAAAGCTCGCAAGCTGTTTTTTTATAGGCATCGTTTCCATTTGCATAGATCTTATGGACCCCACAATATTAGGCAGGCGGAGCCAAGATTTCAGCTAAGGAGGAGCAAAATTGAAAGTAAAAATAATTGTGACAAAATGTGCCATGCAAGACAATGGTGACAAAGTGTACATATTTGTATGTGGTATTAGTATTATTGTTTTTCTCTACTACTCATAATAGATCACTTTAACAACAATAAGTCTAAAATTACAATTTTTTTGTTACAAAATTTTTCACAATCACTATATGAGAAATGTAATGTCTATAATATTTTCACAACAAATTATATATGATAGGTTGTTATTGATGGACAAAAGAGTAACGTCAATGGTAAGTTTAAATTAGAATCAGTAACAACTTATCTCCTATGATTTATTGTGTAAATATTAAGAAATGTAATAGACGTAGCACTTCCCATTACTAAATTGGCAAGTAGTAAATGACAAATAATAAATTAATATCAGTAGTTGGTCAAATAAGTTAAAAACAAAATTGTAGTAAAATTTGTTGTGATAAAATATTGTATATATATATTTTAATAATTGTAAAATTTATTGTGAAAAATGTTGTATAAGTAGTTTTATTTATTGATGAATTGTGGTGAGAAATTTAAAAATATTAAAAAGGCATGAAAGTTATCAAACGTACAAAACTTTGGGTCTAAAGTGGGACCCATTGAACTTTCTTTTAGTTATAAAATGACGAAAAAGTGATATATACTATATGGAGATATGAGCTTTTCTTTAATAATAGAGAGACTTTCTCATTTGTGTGAGGGCAAATTTGAGATGAAGGTAAATGGGAGGGTGCAAATTACTTTTAGGCATTATTATATAGGTGTTTTTTAGGGAAGGTTAGAGGGGGCAATTACCCCCTTCTTGCGGAGAAAATACATTATATATTTGGCGTATGTTTCCTCCCTCTTATGTGGAGGTAAGCCTACCTCTATGTGAGAGAGAGGAAACATATGTCAGATACATGGTATACCTCCTCTCTCTCACTCCCATCTGGCTTTGCTAGTGGTTTCAATTACAATATTTTATTTTATTTTTTCGGTTTGTTTTTTAGCAAAGCATACTCAGAATTCAGAAGGGTTTGAAAAGCATATTTTGGAGGACTTTTGTCCTCGGTGCATTAAAGTCCTCCCATCACATGATGTCGTTTGATCCAAGGATAGGTTTTGATTCTCATCTATCCACTATCTCGTATTTTATTTTTCATATCTATTTTTATGTGTTAAAATGTGGACAAGATCGTATCAATTGTGGATATATGTGTGAAATAATGAGTGTCAAAAGAATATTTTTCCTACAAGGAATTGCTTGGCTTCACTATGCCAAAATTAAAAAGTGGCGTAAATACATTGTACTGTTGTTTACAAAATAATTTTTAGGTACTTCCGGAGTATAAAGAGTGATACTCTTTCCTCTCACATTCATGGTGGGGTTTATTAATTAAATTTATAGTGGGGGTCATCATGAATGTGAGAAGAAAGAGCATCATTTCTTCGTACTTTAGGAGTACTTAAGAATTTTACCAATTTACATCATACCAAATTTTCTTCTTTAATTCTATGAACACAAAAATAAATAAATAAATAAATAAAAATAAATAAATAAATAAATAAATAATGACTGCCTTAAAGGGTACATAAATGCGTACAACTGCGTGCCCAATCAACCAAGAATCTTATATTGCTTTATTTTAATTGAGGCCACAGTCACTATGAGTCTTTTCCTTCAATCTTCTGTTCCTCTTCTCTCTTTCACTAGATTGCCAGCTACCGCTAGAACTTGCTTTTCACATAAAACAAATGGTAGTGACAGTCGTTCCCCTAGTACAGTCCGATGCATGGCAGCCAAAAGAAGTTCCGACAATTCAAGCATTATTAGGAGAATGGCAAATTACCGACCTCCGATTTGGGACTACGACTATATGCAGTCACTGAAATGTGAATACGTGTTATGGATTCTGTTCTTCTTGTTATTCTTGCTCTTGGTTCTTAGAAGTAGAAGCATTTGGTATCGTTTTTATTTATTTATTTTTTTTTTAGTTTTTTTTAATTAGAGAATGCCACTCTTACTCTAGTTTATTCTTACTCCACTTTTCTAATCCACAAAATTGAAAGAATGAGATCTAAAATATATGAGACCATAATGGTTAAATATTATAGTGTTGAACTAAGTATAGAAAAAGCTATGTGGTTTTATTAATTTTTTTCCTAACTATGTAGTTATATCATTACAGTCGAAAGAAAAGTGTAATTTTATCTAAATGATTGTTGTGTAGGGAGAATCATACACTAGAAGAGTCAACAAGTTGAAGGAAGAAGTGACAATGAAGCTAGACAAAATGGTGGATCCGGTAAATAAACTCGAGTTAATCGATCTCTTGCAAAAACTTGGTTTATCATATCAGTTTGAGGATGATATAAAGAGATTGCTGAAGAGCAAATACGACAATATTTCGAACAATGATATATGGGATAAGGAGGCTTTGTATGCTGTTGCTCTCAAATTTCGACTTCTTAGACAGCATGGATATAATGTTTCTCAAGGTAACCAAAGGAAGCACTCTTCTTTTGTCCACATTAAAAGATTAAAAAAGTGGTGATTGTATATCTAAATATCTGGGTTGCACCGACACGCCATTTTTGGCGTTGTATTGGTGTTCGACACGTATCAGACACTAGAACCGGTACGATTCGCCGGATTTCGGTGTCCGAGCAGTCTCTTTTTTCTTTTTTTCTTTTTTTCGCTTCTCCGACATAGTGCCGACGCAGTGCCGACACGGCTCCAACGCGGCTTCGACACGTTCGACATGCCAGCAGTGAAAAAAAAAAAAAATCACAGATTTTGACAGATGGACTTACCAATATTGTTGATTTTGTGATATACCCAAAAACAACAAGTCTGAGAAGTCACCAGACTGAAACCCATTTCAAGTTCTCACTTCCCAACCCACCCACCCTCCCTCTGACCTTTACCCGCTGCCGCTGCCCTCTGTCCCTCACCGAAGCTAGATCGGGCCGATCGGCGAGCTCCATGCACGACGCCGTGTCCCTTCCGATCTCTCTCTCTCTTTGCGTGGACAAGAGGTCGAGTCCGACCTCTTTAAGCTTCTCTGTGTGTTTTTTTTTTCTTTCTTTTAGATATAAGATATAAGATATTTGTCCTCTTTAAGCTTCACTCATTATAACGCGTTTTTGTTTTTTTTTTTGTTTTTAGTCCCACTCTCACTGTCACTGTGTGCAAGTGGGATATAATATAACGTTGTTACTGCCATTATATGCCATATATAATGTTGTTATTGACATATAAGTTATACCTTATATTTTCTCAAAAAAAAGTTATACCTTATATATATATATATATTTTTTTTTTTTGTTTTTGTTTCTTTACTCAGCCTTTTGTTTTGCCATATAGTTTTATTTATGTGTATTATTGTACTACTTTGGGTGTTAGTTTACTTATTTGTAGTTCTTAAATAATTTAAATTCTAGACATGAACATATTTTATGCTTAAAAATATTAAAAAATATGCCTAAATATAAAATTTAATTAATTATTTAATTGCCGTGTCCATGCCGTGTCGTGTCCTAGTTTTTCAAAAATTGCCGAATTGCCATGTCCGTGCCCGTGCATCCTAGCTAAATATACTTTTGAGTTTAATCCATCTTAAATGAGATATGAATTCTTGATTGCAGAGGTTTTTAGTAGTTTCACGGATGAGTTGGGGGAATTTAAAGCACACCTTTATTAAGATACTAAAGGAATGCTATATCTATATGAAGCATCATATCTGATACTCCCAATCATATCCTGGGGGAATTTAAAGCACTCCTTTATTAAGATACTAAAGGAATGCTATATCTGTATGAAGCATCATATCTGATACTCCCAATCATATCCTCATCCACACAGAAAGGAGTGGACGAGAATAACTCCAAGACTCGTCCAGCTAGTGGCGACCACCAGGCGAGGATGCATCCATCCGTCCTCAATCATTGACGAAGCGTTAAAAAACATGATGAGCCACCATACCATTAGAGAGATATCTCACCATTAACACCCTACAGAGGCGTTACTGATACGGGAATGAAACCACCATTAAGGTAGCACCAGCAACTAGAAGGAAGAAGTAAGCACCTATATATATATATATATATATCTACCCATAAGAGCTGACGGAAGGTACAAAAAACTCTAGTTCATATGCACTGATATCCTAATACTTCTTTTCTCACTCTAGCCATTCTAACTTTAGCATCGGAGGCTTTGTGGCAGGCACCACACTGGTGACCCACATTTCCCCCTTTTGTTGTCTATTTTCTCAGGATCAGGTTGGCAGCAGATGACTCCACTCTGGACAATCGTCGTGACTGACGATTTGAGCATCATCAGCTTGGCGCCATTTGTGGGGAAAAAAAAACATTTCTCTTTTGCACCTAGTTCGAAAGCACTATCCCATTCAACTTGCAAGTCTAGATGGAATCCAACATCAATCAAGATCTTGCTGCATTGGCTTTACAAATTCAGTTGCTCGCGACTATTACAGAAGAGCTCACCAGGCAGAACCAAGAGATGAGGCAGCGATTACGACAAGAAGATATCCACTCGGAGACCAATGGGGATGACGACACAGACAGCCATAGGAGGCGTCCCGACACTCCAGAAGGGACAAATCCAGATATTCTCAGGAAAATGAGGAAGGAGATGGACGAGCTAAGAAACTCTATCAAAGAAAAAACTGACCAAAGTCTGGATAGAATGGTTAGGAAGACAAACTCACCCTTCACCTTAGCAGTCCAGGAATGCCCAATACCCTCAAAGTTCCATCTACCCCAGCTCGAACCATTTGACGGATTAAAGGATCCACTAGATCACCTTAACACTTTTAAGATGACTCTAGGTCTCCAAAAACCCCCTGACAAGATTTTATGCCGCTCTTTCGCTACTACCCTCAAAGGGGCAGCTAGGGAATGGTTCACCAAATTACCAACATTGTCCATTGACAACTTCGAGCAGCTAGGCAATTCCTTCCTTCGTCACTTCGTCGGTGAGAAGCATCCAAAAAGGCTCGCTGACCATATGCTCACCACCAAGCAAGGAGAGAAGGAAACCTTGAGATCCTACGTAACACGTTTCACCCGAGGAACTTTGGAGGTAGACGAAGCGGATGATAAAGTACAGCTAACAGCCTTCAAAGCTAGATTGAAATCTGGGGAATTTGTGGTCTCCTTGGCAAAGAATCCCCCCAAGATGATGGCAAAAATGCTCTTGAAGGCGCAAAAGTACATGAACGCCGAAGACGCTTGGCAGGCATAAAGGAGGTAGAGAAACCCAAGGAGAAAAAGAAGGAAAAAGAAGACGACTGAAGAGGAAAAAAGAGGGACCTCGCAGACCGTCAAAAGGTCGAAGGGAGTAGATGAAGAGACAACAAGGGCCCCCATCTAGTGAAGTTCATACCTTTGGTAACGCTCGTTGACGAAATTTTGATGGAAATCAAGGACGAACACTATCTCAAATGGCCCAGACCATTGCACTCGTTGTCCAGTGTGCGCGATAGGAGGAAATACTGCCGTTTTCACAAAGATCATGGGCATTACACGAAGGACTGCCAAGACCTGAAGGAGCAGATAGAAGAGCTTATACGAAAAGGGAAATTGCAGAAATACGTGAAGAAGGGGGATTCTAGCAGGTTCAGGGATGGTAACCAGGATCAACATGAAGTCCCCTAGAGGGACGAGGACCGCATGTGATTCATTAGATTTATAAGCCAAATTTCTCTTGTACTTATGAGATTTCAAACGATCCCGTGCATTGCGCAGGTTAAATGCTAGTTATATATAAAAGTAGAAGCCTTTAAAGAGGTGCTGCCACATTAGGAAAAAAAGTTATCTAAAATTCAGCCACGTATAAGTTAAAAAGTGATAAATTATGTTGTTTGGAAATACCACGACAACGATTAAAAACCTCTCATATAAATAACAAAAAAATAACCGGTTAAAATTAAAGAATACACATAAATAGAAATAGAGAGAGGCGAGAGGTCTGGGACGCAGAGAAAGAAATAGAGAAAGAGGCTGGGCCATGGAGAAAGAAACAGAGAGAGGCAAAACGGTAAAGACTACATCGATTGGGCAAAAGAAATAAAAAATCTCAAAACATGATTTTGTAGATGACGTCCCTTAAATTCCTTTCTCTTAGTTTCCGCTAAATCTAAGATCAGAATTCAGAGATGTTTTTCATTCTACTTTTTACCCGAAGTAAGGAGGAAGGAAGATGAAGCGGCCTTCAGCATAAGCACAAAAAAAGCCTTTCCTAGGAACTCTCGATATCAGACCATTCTTTCTTGGTAATTTTCAACTAATCTCTTACCCTATTGTCTTCAACTATGTTTGGTATTAATTTAGGGATTTTCGTTGAAATCAGGGAAACAACCTAGAAGATCAAATTAGGAATTTTATATTTCTGGGTTTTGTATCAAATTCTAACTAAATTGTTATTAGGAATTTTCAATTTCTAGGTTTTGTTCCTTTGCTTTCATGAATTTCAGTCTCATATTTTGTTTTGTTTTGATTTTTTTTTTGGCTTGCTATCTGGGTCATTAGAGAAGAAGAAGGGTTATCAGATAAATTATAGTGTATTTTCGTGGAATTGGAGTGTTTTCTTAATCTAAACGTGGGAGTGTAGAATTGTGGCAGAAACTGGAGAGCGAACGACAAAGAGAAATCTGGTTAGAAATAGAAAATGGAGAGTGGAAAAAACTGAGATGACAATCACACATCTATTTCTATCAGACCCATACTCTCCATTGGTATGGTTTCTGTTTTTTGGTTATTTAAATTTGGGGACAAATATGATTTAGGGCTTGGTATTTTAATTAGATTGGATTTAATTTAGGTTTTGACTTAGATTCGGTTTTGACTTTGGAATTTGGTTTATAATGGTTTTTAATATCAATTATTCATCTTAGATTTGGGTTTTTTTTTTTTTTTTTTTTTTGGTGATATTTGGGTTCAATTCATTTTGGGTGTATGTCTTTACTCTTCAGATCTTCATAAATCAATTTGATGCTGTATCTTAACAAAAATGTTATCATCCTCTGTTGTCGTTTGTTCAACAAAAATGGGCAAAAGAAAAGAAAACTCTTCCCCTTTTCATGCTTTGTTCATTTCGTGTCTACAACTTCATACACACAAGGTCAGCATAACGTTGTTAATTTTCCTGTTTCATATTGTCAGTTCGTTTAGACCCCTTAAACCCAACAGATTAACCTAGTGAATTAGCCAAGTGATTAACTTAGGTAATTTAATTAAAACTAGGTTAACACAAATAAGCAAAAATAACAAAGCAGCGGAAAATAAATAACACAAAGATATGATGACCCAGGAAACCACACCGGTAAAAACCTGGGGAAGATTTAACCTAGCTATCCTCAAGGTAAACTGAATCCACTATGAAAGAATCGAAGTTTACACAACAAGACTTAGACCACTAACATCTTATTGCTACCCAAGTGTAGGAAACTTACTACCATGACCCCATGATAGCTCCGAGATCCACGGACTCCTTCTATCTTTAATCTTTACAAAACACAAACACCCACGTTTGTGACTTTGAGATCCCACTCAAAGGTTTAGCAACACAAACTCTCCTGTTTGTGACTCCAAGACCACCCTTGAAGGTTTAGATCATCAACACCTTTGATGACTAGAGAAGGCAGCAACTTCAGCAATACCGGATCTTGAGATTCTTCAAGAAACAACACCGGTAGAAGTAATAAGAGAGGTTTTAGGAACAAAACCCTAAATACAAAAGAGGCACACTCTTCTCTCTCTAAAAAGCCTTAAAAAAACGTGCTTAGGGTTTCCTTTATATAGTGGGAGAAGAAGATCTGAAACCCTAATCCTTAATGGGCTAAAATTGCTGTTTGGGCCAACTTAAAATTCTGCAGATACGACTTTCGATCGGTCGAGCCTGTTTTTCGATCGATCGAACCAGACAATTTCTGAATTCTTCTTTCTGCAGCTTACATGTTCTTGTGTGCTCACGATTTGTCAATTGTTCTAAACTTTTAGAACCTAACAATCTCCCCCTTTGGCAATTCGTGACAAAACTTTCATACAAAATGAAATGTTAAAATACAAGAACAACCCAATACAATAAAATGCCCAATTACATCACAAATCCCAATCTAAGACTCTTAACCTAGAAGTTGCCAAGAAGAGGTAGAAAGTCTTGATCAGAATGCACCTGTCTTTCCTGAAACACTCAACAAACACGTCACCGCATGTGTGGAAAGAAAGACATATAAACAAAATGAAGCACAATATAAAAACAAAAGTAAACTAACTCTCCCCCTAAGTTAGATACATCAAAAAGTTTTTATATTCTCCCCTTTTCAAAAACAATTTTCTCCCCCTAAACAAGACAATCAGGATTTCAAAAACAATTTTCTCCCCCTAAACAAGACAATCAGGATTCTCACATTTCATCTATTTCTCCCCCCTTTTTGTCACGTATTGACAAAGACAACTCAAACAAAGAGTAAACATGAGAGAAAAAAGAGAACCAATGGAACATAATACAGTTTAGCTCTATAGAAAATAGAGAGAACTCCCCCTATGAAGAGCAACAACTCCCCTATGAACAACAAAGGTTAAAAAAAACTTTTCTCCCCCTATAAAAATAGGAAAAACAAAACAAGTTTTGGGAAAAACAGTTTTGGGAAAAATTTAGGAGGTGAGGATAAATAAAAAACACACAAACCAAAAAAAATAAGTTGAGGATACACATGAAGAAAAATATTCTCTCTTTCAATAAATGCAAACTGGACATTATGTGACCCATAAATAGTTGCATGAGTAGAGAAAATATTTGCACATTTATTATCCATCATATCTCTTAAGAAAAATATTTTCTGCAGTTCACACGTCAAGAAAAATAGCATATACTAAAATGTACAAAGGACTCAAAAATTAATCAATCAATTTTTAAATCAAGTTGAGTACCCAATTTAGCAAAGTGTATGCATGTTATGTGTGAAAACAATGAGAGATATGACTGCAAAACTACAAGATGGACACAGAAAAACAATGCAACTCATGTGAATCCTAACCATAAATGATGCATGAAAAAATTTGGTCAAAACTCTAAAAACTGAAAATTTTTCAATTTCGATCGATCGAGTATCGATCGAATACCAATCGAGTCAGACAGAATCAAACCAAAAATTTTAATCGCAATTTCGATCGGTCGAAAAACACCCTCGATCGGTCGAAATTCTAGAAAACTCAAATTTTGAAAAACAGAACAATTTTATGCAGAAACTCCTCAAAGCATAGTATTTCATGAATGAAATGCATGAGTATGAGATTAAAAGTTTTTCAAAAACACATGAATTCAACCCAGATCTCTCAAAAACAAGTTTTTCAATTAATATGACCTTAAAACTCAAATTTTGCATCAAAATCAAGAAATTTTCAATCTTGGATGGCCACAACAAAATCACACACAATAACATGTACAAAGTTTAGCAAAGAGTAACTTTGTGTAGTGTGTGCAACTAGCAAAAACTTGAGATACATGTGAGGTGATATGTGAATAGTAAGCAATCACAAAATCTACAAAATTCATCACATAGAACTTGAAAGAGACTATCACCTAAAGAGTTACATCATATAACTCTCACATCTCCTAGAATAAAAGCTTGCAATCATGTAAGTTTCTTAAGTTGCCTCATAATGTACACACCAATTTTATTTGATTGAATTAATTATAGCCCAATAATGTACACACCAATTTTAGCATTAAAACCGAGGCTACATCTTATTTTCTTTTTGTGCATGTGCTACACTTTTTTAAGCACAAAATCTTACGATATGCACTAAGGTGTTCATGATTGGCTAGTAAACAGTGGTGAGATGGTTATTTATGCATTTCTCAATAAGACCAAGTCTGACAATCAAAGGCATGTGACTTCAAGATCAAGATTATGTGATCAAAAATTATAAACATCTTTCCCACACAACATGCACTACAAAGACTTCACTAGTAACGTGCAATAAAGAAGCTCATCCAAACTAAACAAAGTACATAAACATGTTATGTAAAGATAAATATGGCCAACCTTAATTATAAATCCAAGATATATAATACAAAACACATAAAAATATTTTTGGTATATAAAAAATTTATGACCAAAAACAAAAAGCACACATTATGGTAAATGATTAAAAATGCAAATGCAATGCATGACAATGCTTAACTAAGCTATAGAGGGTACACAAACAAGAAATATCAATTTCTTAATTAACCCATGAGTACATGTACAAACTAGTACATACTCAAACAAAATCAAAAAATAGCTTAGCACTTATAGAACACATGCTATTCAAGTTTCTCCACAATATCAAGCATGTTCTAAATCAAGAGAGATATTATAATTCATGTAATCCTTAAGAAAAAATAAAACACGACACAAAATAAAATATTTTTGTCTTTTTGAAATTTTCAATGTTTTTGGATTTTTTTTTTAATAAAAAAAAAAACAACCTAAGAAAATGAAACAACCAAAAACAAAAACAAAATATGTCCACAAATAATTGAAAGAATTAAATTAGGGACAAGTCAGCAACACTCACCTTAGAGAATCTTTTCTCACCCATATAGCACGAGTCTTCGGCTTTGTAGGTGAAAATCCATGTGAAGCAGAGTGTATTTGAGGGATTACACCAATCTTCTGAAAAAGACTGAAATCTTGCAATTTCCTTTCACAAGCCAACAAGCTTAAATTTTTCAAAAGAATTTGAAACAAATTATATGAACTTATGGCAGGAGAAACATCATCACATATCCTAGATTGAAACACAGAATGCTTAAATTTCAATTTATGACAATTAGGACGAATGTGACCAGAAACACCACAAAAGTGACAAACAGGAACAAATTTAGGAACATCAGTATTCCTAACAACAAATCTAGTCCCAGAATTTGGTTTTTGCCTCAACAAAGAACAATTTGGTCTAATATGACCAACAACACCACAAAGGTGACAGGTAGGCACAAAAACAGATTTATTATACTCTCTAACGGTAGATTTAGACATAGGTTTAGAAATTTCAGCGTCTACATCAGAACTTTTACCTTTGTCTAAACTAGCAAAATAAGCTTTTTCTTTATTATTCCTCTTGAAATGAGGGATATAAACTTTTTCAGCTTTAGGCTTAAGAGAACTAGAAACACTTCTGTTATCATCAGCAAGCTTGGTACTAGTCAAATTTTCAATTTTAGCTTTAGATTCAACTAACTCTTGTTCCAAGCTTTTCATCTTCTCATCTTGAGAGGAAATTTGATTTCTCAAAAATTCATTCTTTTTATTAGATTCATCTAATCTAACAATCAATTCCTCTTTTTCAAGATTAGCCAATTTTAACTCTTCCTTGAATTTCTTAGCAATTTTCATAGATTTCAATAATTCTTTATGAAGAGTTTCACAGGCATCAATAAAATCAACAGAAACAACAGTGTCCTTCTTATTCAAATCATCACAATTAAAAACAGTAAGACACTTAAAATTATCCATGATAACAGGGATCAAGGATCAACTCTTAGATCAAAGGATCTACAACAGAAGAGCTACCCGCTCTGATACCACTTGTCAGTTCGTTTAGACCCCTTAAACCCAACAGATTAACCTAGTGAATTAGCCAAGTGATTAACTTAGGTAATTTAATTAAAACTAGGTTAACACAAATAAGCAAAAACAACAAAGCAGCGGAAAATAAATAACACAAAGATGTGATGACCCAGGAAACCACACCGGTAAAAACCTGGGGAGGATTTAACCTAGCTATCCTCAAGGTAAACTGAATCCACTATGAAAGAATCGAAGTTTACACAACAAGACTTAGACCACTAACATCTTATTGCTACCCAAGTGTAGGAAACTTACTACCATGACCCCATGATAGCTCCGAGATCCACGGACTCCTTCTATCTTTAATCTTTACAAAACACAAACACCCACGTTTGTGACTTTGAGATCCCACTCAAAGGTTTAGCAACACAAACTCTCCTGTTTGTGACTCCAAGACCACCCTTGAAGGTTTAAATCATCAACACCTTTGATGACTAGAGAAGGCAGCAACTTCAGCAATACCGGATCTTGAGATTCTTCAAGAAACAACACCGGTAGAAGTAATAAGAGAGGTTTTAGGAACAAAACACTAAATACAAAAGAGGCACACTCTTCTCTCTCTAAAAAGCCTTAAAAAACGTGCTTAGTGTTTCCTTTATATAGTGGGAGAAGAAGATCTGAAACCCTAATCCTTAATGGACTAGAACTGCTGTTTTTGGCCAACTTAAAATTCTGCAGATACGACTTTCGATCGTTCGAGCCTGTTTTTCGATCGATCGAACCAGACAATTTCTGAATTCTTCTTTCTGCAGCTTACATGTTCTTGTGTGCTCACGATTTGCCAATTGTTCTAAACTTTTAGAACCTAACACATATACTCTTTTTGTGTTTAGTTGTTTGCTGTTGTATCTATGATGTTACTAAATTGGACCCGATTTGAATTTTTGGGTTTCATTGTTTGCAGATAAAAACTTGCACTGTTCTACATATTTGTTTTTATTGCATTCGACATGTTCAATGAAATCCCCCTTAGACTTAATATGTGATGTTTGGATTTGATTTTCCCCACCCCATATCGTGATAAATATAAATGATTTGTTAGGTTCTAAAAGTTTAGAACAATTGGCAAATCGTGAACACAAACTTGTCTAGATATAGATCTTAGAGTCTATAGGTTTTATTAGACAATGCTCAAGGTGATTCAAAGATTGGGATTTGTGATCTTAGAGTCTACAGGTTCATTCTGATCAAGACCTTCTACCTCTTCTTGCAACTTCTAGGTTAGGAGTCTTAGATTAAGATTTGTGTTGTATTTGGGCATTTTATTGTATTTGGACATTATGTTGGATCTGTGTTTTGTCATGGATTTCCAAAAGGGGAGATTGTTAGGTTTTGAGTTTGTAATGTTAGCAAACCATGACAAAAACTAAGTCTCATTAGTTTAGAATGGTCTACATTGAAGCTCAAGGCAAAAAACTCAAGTTCGAGATGAAGAAAAATGAGTTTCAAGCTGTTTCGTTCAATTGGTACTCGATCAATCGAAAGTCATTTGATTGATACTTGATTGGTACTCGATCAATCGAAAGTCGCATATCAGCAAAATCAGCAAACGTAAAAAGGCCATAACTTATCTGTTTGAAGCCCAAATCGCGAGCCATTTTTCCAGTATTTAAAGGACATTATAAGCTAACCCTAGGTAGGGTTTTCAGAGGTTTTTAGAGAGAGTAGAGTGCATCTTGTGCCTCTTTTATAGATCTAGGTTTTTGTACCTAAAGTCTTCTACTGGTGTTATTCCTTGAAGAATCTCAAGATCTGGTATTGTTGAAGTTGCCGCCTTCTCTAGTCATCAAAGGTGCTGATGATCTAAACCTTCAAGGGTGGTCTTGGAGTCACAAACAGGAGAGCTTATGTTGCTAAACCTTTGAGTGAGATCTCAAAGTCACAAGCGTGGGTATTTGTGTTTTGCGAAGGCCAAGGAAAGAAGTAGTCCGTGGACTCGGAGCTATCATGGGGTCGAGGTAGCAATAGGATGTTAGTGGTCTAAGTCGCTATTGTACAAACTTCAATTCTTTCTAGTGGATTTGCTGTTTTGCCTTGAGGATAGTTAGGTTAAATCCTCCCCAGGTTTTTTTATCGGTTTGGTTTTCCTGAGTCATCATATCATTGTGTTCTTTATTTTTTCGCCGCTTTACATGATATGATTGTTATTGTTTTAACCTAGATCTGAATAATAAACCTAAGTATTCACTTGGTTAATTAATTAGGTTAAACAATCTAGTTTTACAGGGATCTAAATTTCTAACAAATGGTATCAGAGCGGGTAGCTCTTCTGTTGTAGATCCTTTGATCTAAAAGTTGATCCTTGATCCCTGATATCATGGATAATTTTAAGTGTCTTACTGTTTTTTATTGTGATGATTTGAATAAAAAGGACGCTGTTGTTTCTGTTGATTTTATTAATGCCTGTGAAACTCTTCGTAAAGAATTATCGAAATCTATGAAAATTTCTAAGAAATTCAAGGAAGAGTTAAAATTGGCTAATCTTTGAAAAAGAGGAATTGGTTGTTAGATTAGATGAATCTAATAAGAAGAACGAATTTTTGAGAAATCAAATTTCCTCTCAAGATAAGAAGATGAAAAGCTTGGAAGAAGAGTTAGTTGAATCTAAAGCTAAAATTGAAAATTTGACTAATACCAAGCCTGCTGTTAATAACAAAAGTGTTTCTGTTTCTCTTAAGCCTAAAACTGAGAAAGTTTATATCCCTCCTTTCAAGAGGAATAATAAAGAAAGGGCTTATTTTGCTAGGTTTGACAAAGTTAAAAATTCTGATGTAGATGCTGAAGTTTCTAAACCTAAGTCTAAACCTACTATTAGAGAGCATAATAAATATGTTTTTGTGTCTACCTGTCACCTTTGTGGTGTTGTTGGTCATATTAGACCAAATTGTTCTTTATTGAGGCAAAAACCAAAATTTGAGACTAGATTGGCTGTTAGGAATACTGATGTTCCTAAATTTGTTCCCGTTTGTCACTATTGTGGTGTTTCCAGTCACATTCGTCCTAATTGTCATAAATTGAAATTTAAAAATTCTGTATTTCAATCTAGGATATGTGATGATGTTTCTCCTGCCATAAGTCCATATAAATTGTTTCATATTCTGTTGAAAAATTTAAGCTTGTTGGCTTATGAAAGGACTTTGCAGGATTTCAGTCTTTCTCAGAAGATTGGTGTAATCTCTCAAATACACTTTGCTTCTCATGGATTTTCACCTACAAAGCCGAAGACTAGTGCTATATGGGTGAGAAAAGATTCTCTAAGGTGAGTGTTGTGTACTTGTCCTTGATTTAATTCTTTCAATTAATTGTGGACATGTTTTTTTTTAGTTTTTGGTTGTTTTGTTTTTTAAGTTGTTTTTATTTAAAAAAAAAATCCAAAAACATTGAAATATTTCAAAAAGACAAAAATATTTTATTTTGTGTCTAGTTTTAATTTTTCTTGAGGATTACATGAATTATGATATCTCTCTCTTAATTTAGAACATGCTTGATATTGTGGAGAAACATAAAAAGTATGTGTTATATAAGTGCTAAGCTATTTATGATTTTGTATGAGTATGTACTAGTTTGTACATGGACTCATGGGTTAATTAAGAAATTGATATTTCTTATTTGTGTACCCTCTAAGGCCTCTATAGCTTTGTTAAGCACTGTCATGCATTGCATTTGCATTTTTAATCATTTAGCATAATGTGTGCTTTTAGTTTTGGTCATAAAATTTTTTTAAAACCAAAAATATTTTTATGTGTTTTGTATTATATATCTTGGATTTATAATCAAGGTTGGTCATATTATCTTTACATAACATGTTTATATACCTTGTTTAGCTTGGATGAGCTTACTTTATTGCACTTTACTAGTTTGAGCTTTGTAGCGCATGTTGTGTAGGAAGATGTTTATAGTTTTGATCACATGATCTTGATCTTGATGTCACATGCCTTTGATTGTTGACTTGAACTTAATGAGAAAGGCATAAATAACCATCTCACCACTGTTTATTAGCCAATCATGAACACCTTAGTACATATTGTAAGATTTAGTGCTCGAGAAAGTGTAACACATGCACAAAAAGAACATAAGGTGTAGTCTCGGATTAAATGCTAAAATTGATGTGTACATTATTGGGCTATTAATAAGTTTCTAATCAATTAAAATTGGTGTGTACATTGTGAGACAAATCAAGAAACTTACATGATTGCAAGCTTTTATTCTAGGAGATGTGAGAGTTATATGATATAACTCTTTAGGTGATAGTCTCTTTCAAATTTATGTGATGAATTGTGTAGAAGTTGTGATTGCTTACTATTCACATATCACCTCACATGTTTCTCTAGCTTTTGCTAGTTGCACACACTACACAAGTTACTCTTTGCTAAACTTTGTACATGTTATTGTGTGTGATTTTGTTGTGGCTATCCAAGATTATATGATCCTTGATTTTGATGCAAAATTTGAGTTTTGAGGACAAATTGGTTGATAAACTTGTTTTTGGAAGATCTGGGTTAAATTCATGTGTTTCTGAAAAACTTTTAGTCTCATACTCATGCATTTTATTCATGAAATCACTACGCTTTGAGGAGTTACTGCATTAAATTGCTCTGTTTTTCAAAAATTTAAGCTTTCCAGAATTTCGACCGATCGAAGCTGTTTCTCGACCGATCGAAATTGCGATAAAAATTTTGGTTTGAATCTGTCTGACTCGATTGGTATTCGATCAAAACTGAAAAATTTTCAGTTTTTAGAGTTTTGACCAAATTTTTTTTCATGCATCATTTATGTTTAGGATTCACATGAATTGCATTGTTTTCTATATCCATCTTGCAGTTTTTCAGTCATATCTCTCATTGTTTTCACACATAACATACATACACTTTGCTAAATTGGGTACTCAACTTGAATTAAAAATTGATTGATTAATTTTTGAGTCCTTTGTACATTTTAGTATATGCTATTTTTTATGTGTGAACTGCAGAAAATATTTTTTTAAGAGATATGATGGATAATCAATGTGCAAATATTTTCTTTACTCATGCAACTGTTTATGGGTCACATACTGTCAAGTTTGCATTTATTGAAAGAGGGAATATTTTTCTTCATGTGTATCCTCAACTCAATTTTTTTTGGTTTGTGTGTTTTTATTTATCCCCATCTCCTAAATTTTCCCCAAAACTGTTTTTTCCAAAACTTGTTTTGTTTTTCCTATTTTGTAGGGGGAGAAAAGTTTTTTTTTTTTTGCCTTTGTTGTTCTTAGGGGGAGTTGTTGCTCTTCATAGGAGGAGTTCTCTCTATTTTCTATAGAGCTAAATTGTTTTATGTACCCTTAGTTCTCTTTTTTCTCTCATGTTTACTGTCACTTTACTCTTTGTTTGAGTTGTCTTTGTCAATACGTGATAAAAAGGGGGAGAAATAGATGAAATGTGGGAATCCTGTTTGTCTTGTTTAGGGGGTAGATAAAACTGTTTTTGAAAGGGGGAGAATATAAAAACTTTTTGATGTATCTAACTTAGGGGGAGAGTTAGAATTTATTTGTGTTTTTAAATTTCTGTTTCATATTATTGTTTATATGTCTTTCTTTCCACGCATGCAGTGATGTGCTCTTTTGAGTGTTTTCAGAAAAGACAGGTGCATTCTGATCAAGACCTTCTACCTCTTCTTGCAACTTCTAGGTTAAGAGTCTTAGATTGGGATTTGTGATGTAATTGGGCATTTTATTGTGTTGGGTAGTTCTTGTATTTGAGCATTTCATATTGTATGAAAGTTTTGTCACGAATTGCCAAAGGGGGAGATTGTTAGGTTCTAAAAGTTTAGAACAATTGGCAAATCGTGAACACAAACTTGTCTAGATATAAATCTTAGAGTCTATAGGTTTTATTAGACAATGCTCAATGTGATTCAAGTTAAGATTCAAGAACAAGTAAGCTACAGAAAGAAAAATTCAGAAATTGCCTGGTTCTACCAATCGAGAAACAGGCTCGACCGATTGAAAGTCGTATCTCCAGAATTTTAAGTTAGCCCAAATAGTAGTTTAAGCCCATTAAGGATTAGGGTTTCAGATCTACTTCTCCCACTATATAAAGGAAACCCTAAGCACGTTTTTCAAGGCTTTTTAGAGAGAGAAGAGTGTGCCTCTTTGTTATTTAGGGTTTTGTTCATAAAAAGCTCTCTCATATCTTCTACCAGTTTTATTTCTTAAAGAATCTCAAGATCTAGTATTGTTGAAGTTGCCGCCTTCTCTAGTCATCAAAGGTGCTGATGATCTAAACCTTCAAGGGTGGTCTTAGAGTCACAAACAGGAGAGTTTGTGCTGCTAAACCTTTGAGTGGGATCTCAAAGTCACAAGCGTGGGTGTTTGTGTTTTGCAAAGGCCAAGGAAAGAAGTAGTCCGTGGACTCGGAGCTATCATGGGGTCGTGGTTGTAAGTTTTCTACTCGAGGTAGCAATAGGATGTTAGTGGTCTAAGTCGCTATTGTACAAACTTCAATTCTTTCTAGTGGATTTACTGTTTTACCTTGATGATAGCTAGGTTAAATCCTCCCCAGGTTTTTTATCGGTTTGGTTTTCCTGGGTCATCATATCATTGTGTTCTTTATTTTTTCGCTGCTTTACATGATATGATTGTTATTGTTTTAACCTAGATCTGAATAATAAACCTAAGTATTCACTAGGTTAATTAATTAGGTTAAACAATCTAGTTTTACAAGGATCTAAATTTCTTACATGATTTATCCATTTATCAACAATGAATATGAACAAAAGTTTAGAAGGATGAAGTCTAGAAGATATCAGCATGGTGGATAAAATGAATTTTGAACCAAATGTGATACAATTGGTAATATTACATAACATGCATTTTGATATAACTAACTTTCTATGTTGAATTAGTTGTGAAAATAGGTTTTTTTATTATTTTTTTCTAAATCGGGTTCTAACCTTGAATTGGCTTAATTTAGATTTAGATATTTTTCTTTTTTTTAATTATTCAATCTTTGGTCAGTGACTTTAGCTCAATTGGCACCTCTTCCCCCTTACAGGGGCTCAGTAAAGAGTGAGGTCTTGAATTGAAGATCCAATGCATGTATGTGTGACTTATTCAATCTTTGCTATGAAATATCACAGTTTCATTTCAAGCCTTTACTGTGACTTGGCTTGAGCCACATTGTCTAAGGAATTTAAACGCTTTACTTTTTAAACGTTTTTTCTTTTTCTTTTTTTGATAAGTAATTTGTTTAATTTATAGGTTTGTTCATTATTTCTTCCCCTTCATGTGCTATATCATAACATTTTTTTTTTTAGAAAGATCACAAAATGTTGTTGGTTGTTTTTATAGACTTTTTGGAGAAAATGATCAATTCTGTGGTTGTAGTTGAATGGAATTATGTTCCGTACATTCTAGAAAAAGTAAGGTATACTTAAATTTACGGTCTATTTTAAAAAGAGTTTCAAATTACAATAGAAAAGTGCTTCTAAAACTAAAAGGTCAAGTTCCAATTCATCTTCTTAATGATAATCAATGACAAGCAAATTGCTCATCTAATATTTCTTATGTGCAGGAAATTTAATCCTTCTTGAGGCCCCTGATTTGACAGGGTAGCAAGGCTAATCATAAGAAATATCTTTTATCATTTTTTTTTTTATATTTGCACATATGAAGTGGAATCAGGTGTGAAAATTTGTTTGGTGACAAGGGATAATTTTTACTATTATTTATTTATTTATTTATTTTGTATTTTTAGAGATCATAGTTGGGAGTTGAATTTTAGATAGCAATCTCACTTCAATTTTAACCAAACGTTTACTTATAATCTTAGTTTTAAATATTTGTTTTTGATGAATTATAACAAGAAGTTTTGAAAATAAAAATTATTGGTGGTTCAATACTTGAGAAATAATGGAGATTACATAACAATAAAACTAAATTAGAATTTGACAATTTTTTTTAAAAATAGTATGTACACAGTTTCTAAGAGTATTTATACATGAAGCCAAATAATAGGAATACACTAACCTCAATAGATTTTAAGATATTATTATATTTAAGCTATGACAGTATTAGCATTGAATCATTTCTATTGAGCATAGACTCTATTTTTGTTAGGTTTTGAGTTTGTAATGTTGGCAAACCATGACAAAAACTAAGTCTCATTAGTTTAGAATGGTCTACATTGAAGCCCAAGGAAAAAAACTCAAGTTCGGGATGAAGAAAAATGAGTTTTAAGCTATTTCGTTCGATTGGTACTCGATCGATCGAAAATCGCATATTAGCAAAATCAACAAACGTAAAAAGGCCATAACTTGTCCGTTTGAAGCCCAAATCACGAGCTGTTTTTTCCAGTATTTAAAGGTAAATGACATTATAAGCTAACTCTAGAGAGGTGTTTTCAGCGTTTTTTAGAGAGCATAAGAAATCTATTTTTGTGCCTACCTGTCACCTTTGTGGTGTTGTTAGTCATATTAGACCAAATTGTTCTTTGTTGAGGCAAAAATCAAAATCTGAGACTAAATTTGCTGTTAGGAATACTGATGTTCCTAAATTTGTTCCTGTCTATCACTTTTGTGGTGTTTGTGGTCATATTCGTCCTAATTGTCATAAATTGAAATTTAAAAATTCTGTATTTCAATTTAGGATATGTGATGATATTTCTCCTGCTATAAGTCCATACAAATTGTTTCATATTCTTTTGAAAAATTTGAGCTTGTTGGCTTGTGAAAGGAATTTGCAGGATTTTAGTCTTTCTCAGAAGATTGGTGTAATCCCTCAAATACACTCTGCTTCACATGGATTTTCACCTATAAAGCCGAAGACTCGTGCTATATGGGCGAGAAAAAATTCTCTAAGGTGAGTGTTGTTGACTTGTCCCTAATTTAATTCTTTCAATTATTTGTGGACAAGTTTTGTTTCTGTTTTTGGTTGTTTTGTTTTTAGGTTATTTTTTTATTATTAAAAAAAATCCAAAAATATTGAAAAATTTCAAAAAGACAAAAATATATATATATATATATTTTTTTGTGTCTAGTTTTAATTTTTCTTGAAGATTACATGAATTATGATATCTCTCTCTTGATTTAGAACATACTTGATATTGTGGAGAAACTTGAATAGTATGTGTTATATAAGTGCTAAGCTTTTTCTGATTTTGTTTGAGTATGTACTAGTTTGTACATGTACTCAATGATTAATTAAGAAATTGATATTTCTTGTTTGTGTACCCTCTATAGCTTATTTAAGCACTGCCATGCATTGCATTTGCATTTTTAATCATTTAGCATAATGTGTGCTTTTAGTTTTGGTCATAAATTTTTTTAAACCAAAAAGATTTATATGTGTTTTGTATTATATATCTTGGATTTATAATCAAGGTTGGCCATATTATCTTTATATAACATGTTTATGTACCTTGTTTAACTTGGATGAGCTTATTTTATTGCACTTTATTAATTTGAGCTTTGTAATGCATATTGTGTGGGAAGATGTTTATAGTTGTTGATCACATGATCTTGATCTTGAAGTCACATGCCTTTGATTGCTGGACTTGATCTTATTGAGAAAGGGATAAATAACTATCTCACCACTGTTTACTAGCCAATCACGAACACCTTAGTGCATATCATAAGATTTTGTGCTCGAGAAAGTGTAGCACATGCACAAAAAGATCATAAGGTGTAGCCTTGGTTTAAATGTTAAAATTGGTGTGTACATTATCCCGGTTATAAGTTTCTTATCAAATAAAATTGGTGTGTATATTATGAGGCAAATCAAGAAACTTACATGATTGCAAGCTTTTATTCTAGGAGATGTGGAAGTTATATGATGTAACTCTTTAGGTGATAGTCTCTCTCAATTGTATGTGATGAATTTTGTAGAGTTTGTGATTAATTACTATTCACATATCACCTCACATGTTTATCAAGTTTTTGCTAATTGTACACACTACACATGTTACTCTTTGCTAAACTTTGTACATGTTATTGTGTGTGATTTTGTTGTGGCCATCCAAGATTATATGTTCCTTGATGTAAAATTTGAGTTTTAAAGTCAAATTGGTTGATAAACTTGTTTTTGAGAGATTTGGGTTGAATTCATGTGGTTTTGAAAAACTTTTAATCTCATACTCATGCATTTCATTCATGAAATACTATGCTTTGAGGAGTTTCTGCATAAAATTGCTCTGTTTTTCAAAAATTTAATTTTTTCATATTTTCGATCAATCGAATCTGTTTCTCGACCGATCGAAATTGCGATAAAAATTTTGGTTTGAATCTGCCTGGTTCGATTGGTATTCGATCGATGCTCGATCGATCGAAACTGAAAAATTTTCAGTTTATAAGTTTTTGTCCAAATTTTTTTCATGCATCATTTATGGTTAGGATTCACATGAGTTGCATTATTTTTCTGTATCCATCATGCAGTTTTACAGTTATATCTTTCATTGTTTTCACATATAACATGCATACACTTTGCTAAATTGGGTACTCAACTTGAATTAAAAATTGATTGATTAATTTATGAGTCCTTTGTACATTTTAGTATATACTATTTTTATGTGTGAACTGTAGAAAATATTTTTTTTAAGAGATATGATGGATAATAATGTGCAAATATTTTCTCTACTCATGCAACTGTTTATGGGTCACATAGTGTCAAGTTTGCATTTATTGAAAGAGAGAATATTTTTCTTCATGTGTATCCTTAACTCATTTTTTTTGCCTTTGTTGTTCATAGGGGGAGTTGTTGCTCTTCATAGGGGGAGTTCTCTCTATTTTCTATAGAGCTAAACTATTTTATGTTCCCTTGGTTCTTCTTTCTCTCATGTTTACTGTCACTTTACTCTTTGTTTGAGTTGTCTTTGTCAATACGTGACAAAAAGGGGAAGAAATAGATGAAATGTAGGAATCATGTTTGTCTTGTTTAAGGGGAAGATAAAATTGTTTTTGAAAGGGGGATAATATAAAAACTTTTTGGTGCATCTTAGGGGGAGAGTTAGAATTTACTTTTGTTTTTATATTTCTGTTTCATATTATTGTTTATATGTCTTTCTTTCCACACATGCGAAGATGTGTTTGTTGAGTGTTTCAGGAAAAACAGGTACATTCTGATCAAGACTTTTTGCCTCTTCTTGCAACTTCTAGGTTAAGAGTCTTAGATTGGGATTTGTTATGTAATTGGGCATTTTATTGTTTTGGGTTGTTCTTGTATTTGAGCATTTCATTTTGTATGTGAGTTTTGTCACGAATTGCCAAAGGGAGAGATTGTTAGGTTCTAAAAGTTTAGAACAATTGACAAATCATGAACACAAACTTGTCTAGATATAGATCCTAGAGTCTATAGGTATTATTAGACAATGCTCAAAATGATTCAAGTCAACATTCAAGAACAAGTAACCTACAGAAAGAAGAATTCAGAAATTGTCTGGTTCGACCAATCGAGAATCGTCTCTGCAGAATTTTAAGTTGGCCCAAACAGTAGTTCAAGCCCGCTAAGGATTAGGGTTTCAGATCTACTTATCCCACTATATAAAGGAAACCTTAAGCACATTTTTATTAAGGCTTTTCAGAGAGAGAAGAGTGCGCCTCTTTTGTATTTTAGGGTTTTGTTCCTAAAAAGCTCTCTCATATCTCCTACCGGTGTTATTGCTTGAAGATTCTCAAGATCCAGTGCTGTTGAAGTTGCTGCCTTCTCTAGTCATCAAAGGTGCTGATGATCTAAACCTTCAAGGGTGGTCTTGGAGTCACAAATAGGAGAGTTTGTGTTGCTAAACCTTTGAGTGGGATCTCAAAGTCACAAGCGTGGGTGTTTGTGTTTTGCAAATGCCAAGGAAAGAAGTAGTCCGTGGACTCGGAGCTGTCACGTGGTCATGGTAGTAAGTTTTCTACTTGAGGTAGCAATAGGATGTTAGTGGTCTAAGTCGCTATTATATAAACTTCAATTCTTTCATAGTGGATTTGTTGTTTTACCTTGAAGATAGCTAGGTTAAATCCTCCCCAGGTTTTTTACCGGTTTGGTTTTCCTGGGTCATCAGATCTTTGTGTTCTTTATTTTCTGCTTCTTTATTGTTTATGATTATTTGTGTTTAACCTAGATTTGAATAATAAACCTAAGTATTCACTTGGTTAATTAATTAGGTTAAACAATCTAGTTTTACAGGGGTCTAAATTCTAACAATTTTAAAGAAAAAGACTAGACGAATGTCTTACAAGTGAGAGTTTGGTCCTCTCGCCACAATTATGTGGTACTATGGTTGATCCTACCAAGAATGTTGAGCTTCTCTTCACAAAAAAAATTCATATGCTTCTGACTTTGCAACACATTTGTAGCATGGATCAGGTTTCCTTCATAGTTTTCCTTATTCCATTTATCTATGTGCTCCATAGAGTAATAGCAAATAGTTACCCCTAATTGGATTGAATTCGCTGTTTTTCTCAGTGGTCTTGGCTGCTCTTCATAGTTGCAATGTAATAATTAGCTGCCTGATTGGAAACATTTCTACTTGAGTTGAAAATCCATTCTAAGCATAAACAAATTGGATCATTATCCTGATTGATTGCTTTTCACTTCATTATAAAAGTCATACTAATTGTAAGTCTCCATTAACAGAAGAAAAATATATATTGATACTTTTAATTTCTTTCTAAATGAATTATTTTTTAGGAATGAATTCTCTTATTTTGCATTTAATATTCTTTTATACCCAAAATTTTTTACATGCATGTGTTTGCTACACCCATACCCAGTCAGTGACAAACATATTGGATAATTTATGATATAATCCTTTAAATAGTGCATCATTCTCTAATTTATGTGTTAATTGCTAATTGTATGACTCTCTGTTTATACAGAATTTGAAATTGGATGACAATGTCCTACCAAGAGAGATTCAAAGGATAATTGGCAATGAATATTTCTTCCAACTGCATCTTGATGAATATAATTTGAAATATGGAAGAGAAAATTATACCATTTCAAAGATTTTGGAAACGGAAATCTCACATAAAGTTGAAAGACATCATGTAATAATAAAGTTGAAATCTATTTCCAGTATATTTATCACACCTAAGTACCATAGGATTCATAACTACTCTTTACATGGTATCACCAATATAATTTATATACTGTTCATTGAATTTGAAGCATACACTGTAAGATGTTTAGACCCCTTAAACCCAAACAAATTAACTTAGATAATTAGCCAAGTGATTAACTTAGGTAAATTAAACAAGTCTAGGTTAACACAAATATATCAAATCATGCAAAAGTGCGGAATAATAAAGAACACAATGATATGATGACCCAGGAAAACCAAATCGGTAAAAAACTTGGGGAGGATTTAACCTAGCTATCCTCAAGGTAAAACAGCAAATCCACTAGAAAGAATTGAAGTTTATACAATAGCGACTTAGACCACTAACATCCTATTGTTATCTTGAGTAGAAAACTTACTACCACAACCCCATGATAGCTCCGAGTCCACAGACTACTTCTTTCTTTGGCCTTTGCAAAAACACAAGCTTACCTGCTTGTGACTTTGAGACTCCACTCAAAGGTTTTGGATCTTCTTAAATGTTGATCTTGTATGCAACAACTTCTACAACACCAGATCTTGAGATTCTTCAAGGAATAACACCGGTAGAAGACTTTAGAGAGCTTTTGGGTACAAAACCCTAGATCTACAAAAGAGGCACAAGATGCACTCTAATCTCTCTAAAAAACTCTGAAAAACCTCTCTAGGGTTAGCTTATAATGTCCTTTAAATACTGGAAAAAACGGCTCGCGATTTGGGCTTCAAACGGATAAGTTATGGGCTTTTTACGTTTGCTGATTTTGCTGAAATACGATTTTCGATCGATCGAGTACCAATCGAGTACCAATCAAACGAAACAGCTTGAAACTCATTTTCCTTCATCCCGAACTTGAGTTTTTTGCCTTGGGCTTCAATGTAGACCATTCTAAACTAAGAAGACTTAGTTTTTGTCATGGTTTGCCAACATTACAAACTCAAAACCTAACATTCACTCCACCTTTCTTGCTATATGATTTAAAAGTTTTGTATGACACCATCAAAGTCAATATAGTACAATGAAAGCACTCTAAATTTTAAGTAACATGCATATATTCTTTCATTATTTCAAACAACTTTAATAAAAGTGAAAATTATTGCAGGATACAATAAAGGAAATTGTAAGGAAATCAAGGAAGGGCAAGTCAATGAAAGACCTCAATTAATTGCTGCTGTAATTACAAAAGTTGAAGAAACTGATGATAAAAGTATGCCACTCCAAATGCTTCAAAAACGTTAAAAGGGTAGTAAGTAGATTGCATCAAAGAAGAAAAAAATTTGAAGTCTAATGATCTCAATGTATTTTATAAATAACATACTCTTACAAGCAAGATAAACAAATGGACGTACTAGATTACCCTATGAATTTTAATGTATTTCATTGTATTGTTAATTTTTCTTTTTCTTTTTTTTTTTTAAGAAGAGTAAACTAAATATATTGTTAAGTTATTGTATGTCATTTTCTTTGTACATATTGCCATGAGTTTTAGTGAAGGATTATGAATTGGTTTAGTTGTGACAGGTAGAATTTTGTATTCATTGCAGTTTTTTTTGGAATTGTGGACTTGAGATACATTACAGCTTTTTAGTGTATCATCTTAATATCTTTTCGTTAATTTTTTGTGAACACTCTTAGGGTGTGTATGTGTTGATCATCCTTATGTTTGGTTTATTGCTTTACCATGAAGCCGTAATTTATATTAGAAACACTCAATTTTGAAAGTGTCTAATATGATACTTATTAAACAAAGCATAGTAAAAATGGAGACATACAACGTAAGCCCACTTCCCCTTCACGTATGAACTAACCAAAAATTCCCAAACTTAAAAAAAGTATGACAATCCAGCTTACCTAACAAGTCTCTTGCACAAGCAACTATGGTATACAATTAAATAATGTGCAAAGAAAATGAGACATTTTAAAACTTGAAAAAAGCAATGTCACTATCAATTATTGTTCTTATTATCACAATTTATTTGTCACTGATGGATATTATTTGAATGACAATATATACTTCCTTTAACTTTTGGGTGAGAGAAGTTCTGGGGCAATGCAAGATGGACTCAAAGGACTCCTTAGGCTGACACTAAATTGAAATGGCCGGTACAAGTCATATCCCATGAGGAAGTACTCCAATGTATATAGTTTTAGGTATTGGACACTATATGCTCAAATACACTATGTTATTAAATAAAGTTCATTAATATATAAAACGATCCCGTGCATTGCGCGGGTTAAACACTAGTATCTATAATGGATTGGAGAGGAGACTCAAAAGAAGATTTAAAAAAAAATTTATATATATATATATATATATATATATGAGATGGGTTCAACTTACACCTGGTGTAACTCTAAAGAGTTACACATTTTCTAAACCATTAGATTTAAGTAGATCTAACGGTAAAAAAAAATGCACTTATTAATGCTGATATTCTGATAAGGATCTCATTTATTATCCTTATTTATAACATTTCATACCAATCTCTAATCCCAAAAATAGGTATATTTTTCTCTCTGCTCTCTCTTTCTCATCCATTACACGTTTCTCTCTCCTCCATTGCTCTTCCACCTCCATTCTCATAAAGTTCTACCTTCACAGCCACATAGAATCTAATGAATCCAAAACTTGAACTAATTAAACATAAGGCTGAAGCAAATAACTTAATCACAAGTTGTTGGTTTCCCAGCTTTAATAGGTGCTTGTTAGGCATTATTACTGCGAAATTAACGAATGTGCTTATGGTTGGCGAGATTGGGAGTCAATCAAACCTTTGATTTTGTATTGTAGCACTGGTTAGGTTATCTTTCAAATTTGAATGATGTGTTATGTAATAAACTTTGTCCCAAAACTCTTTAGTTTTTAATGCATTTCCTTTCTACCCAAAAAAAAAAAAAAAAAAAAAAAACTTGGTCATATTTTCAGTCACAGGCACAACTTTTAAGTTAATGTGTAAGAAAATGACAAATAGTTTTGTCAAATAATTGAAATTGCATCAGTGCTTTCATTGCAATAAGACTTATCCAAATGAAAATCAATAAGACAACTCTAGATCTACAGTTCTACCCCCAATGGCAACTAGCTTGAATCTTAAATGTTGCAAAGTGAAGTTTGACTTCTTTGCCTATATCCTTAATTTCCTAAGGCCCTAATAAGTCCGTAGCATCAACTGCTCCATTGACTAGTCCAGTAGTCCCATAATAGGATATGATTCATATATATATATATATATATATATATATATATGAATCATCTATCTGATAGAGTACTACTGATTCATCATACATCAGAGTAATCATTTTACTTCCAATCCCATGCACTGAAAGTCTCACTATGCAAGAAATCATCAATGCCATTAGGTTCACACAGCTGATATGGCTCTCACACTCAGAGATGTCAATCACAATCTAAATTTTTGCTAGTTTGTGCAATGATGCATTTGCTGCCTTCAATATGTGGCTGTGGAGGTTAGTTTCAACTTTTAAGTTATTTACTTTAGCCTTATGTTTAATAAGTTCGAGTTTTTGATTCATCAGATTCTATGTAGTTGTGGAGGTGGACCTTATGAAAATGGAGGTGGAAGAACAATGGAGGAGGGAGAAACGTGTAGTGGATGAGAAAGAGAGAGCAGAGAGAAAAATATACCTATTTTTGGGATTAGAGATAGGTATGGAATGTTATAAATAAAGATAATAAATGAGGGAGAGAAGATGCAACCATGACTAACTTAAATCGGATAAGGATTGAAGTTTCATCTTTTTACGAAAATTCTAGCTAAAGATAAGGACTTTTTGTCCTTTACCAAGTACTTAACGACACCATTTAAGAACTTTGGAATAATTCTAATTTGGAATGAGAATTATGTAAGTTCGTTTAGACCCCTTAAACCCAACAGATTAACCTAGAGAATTAGCCAAGTGATTAACTTAGGTAATTTAAACAGATCTAGGTTATCACAAATAATCATAAACAATAAAGCAGCGGAAAATAAAGAACACAAAGACCTGATGACCCAGGAAAACCAAACCGGTAAAAAACCTGGGGAGGATTTAACCTAGCTATCCTCAAGGTAAAACTAAATTCACTATGAAAGAATTGAAGTTTACACAATAAGACTTAGACCACTAACATCTTATTGCTACCCAGTGTAGGAAACTTACTACCACGACCTCATGATAGCTCCGAGATCCACGAACTCCTTCTTTCTTTGAATTCTTCAGCAATTCACAAGCGCACCTGCTTGTATATCTTGAAGCTCTTTGATTCTGCAACTGTATGATTTACCAAGCTCTTGACATGAATCTTGAGTTTGGAAACCCTAAATGTATGTGAAGGTAAACACCTCTAGATCTAACAAATAGATTCACAAACACAGCAAAACAAAACTCAAAAAACGTGACTAGGGTTTTCCCTTATATACTTAGGGCAAACATAAAACCCTATACATTAAATGGGCTAGGGCTGAGTTGGAAAAATTCTGCAGAAAAACGTTCTGCACGATTTTCGATCGATCGAGCCTAATTTTCGATCGATCGAGTCAGGCAGAAAGTGCACAGTAATTCTGTAGTCAACTCGATTCCAACTTTACATAAAAAACCATACTTTGAGCAAGTCTAACACACGACTTAAAAAATGTTTTGATCATGGTTTGCCAACATTACAAATTGAAGTTCTAATACATTAGTTCCTAATTCTTATAACCTAACAAACTCCCCTTTTGGCAATCCGTGACAAAATACAGACTAAACAAAAAGCTCAAAGTTTACAAATTGAAACAGCCCATTACAAAATAAAAAAGCCACTAAACAATTCAACCTAACTACTATCTAATAGTTACAAAGTAGACAGCAACACGATTGAATCAACCTGTATATTCCTGTAACACTTAACAAACACATAAATGCATGTGTGGAAAATACAAGGAATATAAAAAAATAACTTCTTGATTTCACATGGCACAAAATAAAGACATATATCATGAATAACATCATAAATATAAATCAATAAGCAAAGTAGCATAGTGAAACAAGAAACATATACATAAAAATGTATCTCAACAAAAAATATCTCCTAACAAGAGCCAAAAAATGTAAATACAAAGTGAATCGCCTAGATACAATCTAATAACTCCACAAGCTCCGCACTATCACAACAAAGTACAAAAACTCCCCCTAAAACAAAAATCTCCTCTACAAAACAAAAATTCCCCTCAAACAAAAACCTCCTCTACAAAACTTCAAGATATACTCTCCCTTTTTGTGACGAATTGCCAAAGAGCACTCACTCATCATCAAAAGGAGGTGGAGGAGAATGACCAGAACTCGCCAAATCTGCTCGCAAAGCACGAAGCTCATCAAGGATGTCTACCAGAAGTTGACCATGAGCCGCCTGAACGGTCATGACAATGTCTAGAGTCCGACGAAGGTCAGAAACATCATCAAAAGGTGGAGGAACATCACCAGCAGCAGCAGGATCAGCAGACGTCTCAGCTGCGGGAGCATCTGTAGAAGAAGAAGGGGGTGGAGTGACACCGGAAGGCTCTACCCTAGGACGCTTAGAGCTAGCTCGAAGTTGAGCAGCCCTTTGCCTCAAAAAGGTAGCACCTATAGGAGCAATAACGTGTACGGGCTCAAAAGTAGGAAAATCACCTAAACCAAGATAAAGGAGAATCCAATGAATAAAAACAGGAAAGAATAAAGCATGAGCCATAGAACTAGACCGATGTACCTCGTTCAAAGAACGAAGGAACAAATGAGGAAAACTGATAGGAGCATCAGTAACAAGTGCATACAAAAACACACATCGCTCAAGAGAGATGGTGTGGAGATGAGAAATAGGCCACAAGGAATGACAAGCAATCCTAAAGAAAAGGTAATGAAGCTCAGAGAGCTCAGCAGACGTGATCCGAGAATCAGAACCCCACTGGATAGAAGATCCAGTGATGTATGACATCACATCATCAAGAGGTGGAGATTCCTCATAAGGAAAGACGGGATGATCAACAATCGGCACCCCAAGAGCATCAGACACTACCAAAGGGGTAATGCGATACTCCACACCTCGTAACCAAACCTTAACCAAGGTGTTGTTATCATAGAGGTGGATAGAGAGGTTCGAACAGAACTCTCTAATCAGGGTAGCAGGAGGAGGATGCTCAAAATCGAGCAAAGATAACCAACCCTGACACTCAAAGTTACGTCTCACCTCAGGATCAACCTCATCTAGAATGACCCTACGCTCGGCCCAAATATGACGCCTAAGGTTCAGGGTCTCATATGTCTCTTGGTTCTTCTCACTAAGGAAACGATCACTATTAAAGGAAGGTGAAGGGTCAGAAGTCCTATGGGCTCTAGTTTTCCTAGGCATGGTGCTAAGGAAAGAAAAGAAAGACACAGAAAGAGAAGAGCAAAAACAAAAACCAAGGGCAGACTGCAAGTTAGCACAGCATAAAATATAGAAAAACACAATCTATATGATGCATGAACAAAATATGCACATGATGCATGAACTATTGCAGTGACAGAGGTCAATAATGATCCAAATCAACAAAATTGGCTTGAGTATAGAATTTAAATCAAAAATACCCAATTTAGGAAAAACCCAATTTTCAAAACACAACAAATTGAGAAATTGATCATCACAACAGTTAAATAACACAATATAATGATCAAATTAATCAATCTAACAAGCCAATTTCATCAATTTAAATCAAATTGAACAAAATCTCCAAATTTATCAATTTCAAGCCCTAGATTTTCAAATTTCCCACAAAATACCAAATTAATCAAATTAAACCACATGTAGTGCTAGGATAAGGTGTTCCCATAAAAACCCATGATTGATTTGAAAGAAAGCACCCAAAATCATTGCCAAAAATACCAAAACACTAAAATGCCGAAATTAACCCAAAATGCATGAAAATAATGCATGAAACATGAAAATAAAAACAAAGGGAGGGGCAAAAATGTCTTACCGGCCTTAGAAGAGAGGATTGATGCAAAAAGATCGGAAGAAAATGACAAAAACAGCAAAAATCTCTTGACCGGTTGGTAGAGAGACAAAAAGTGTTTGAAAAGGTTTTGAAAAGTGAATAACCACGTGAGAAAATATCCTTTTTAAAAACACTCAGCCCGATTTTCGATCGATCGAAAATTACATTTGATCGGTCGAAAATCCTTCGATTGATCCAATACCAATCGAAGACCAATCGAAACACACAGAAACTTTTCTGAGATTTTAAAAACAATTTCAACCAATCGAAAAACAGACTCGATCGATCGAAATTCTGGAAAATTGAATTTTTGAAAAATGAAACATATTAGCTCAAAAACTCCTCAAAGCATTAGATTTTATTAAAAGAATGCATGAGTATGAGATGAAATGTTTTCCAAAAACTCATGTTTTTAACCCAAATCTCTCAAGTAAGATTTTCTCATAATATCCCTCACCTATTTAAACAAGAAAATATGTTTTGCATCAATTTTCAAAAATATTCAAACTCAGTTGGTCAGACCAAAAACACACAATAACATGTACACAGTTTAGCAAAGAATAACTTGTGTAGTGTGTGCAACTAGCATAAGCTTGAGAAACATGTGAGGTGATATGCACATAGTAATCAATCACAATTTCTACAAAATCCATCACATGAAATTGAAAGAGACTATTACTTAAAGAGTTACATCATATAACTCTCACATCTCCTAGAATAAAAGCTTGCAATCATGTAAGTTTCTTGATTTGCCTCAAAATTAATATTCAATTTAATTGATTAGAAACTTAATAATAACCGGGATAATGTACACACCAATTTTATTTGAATTTGAGAAATTATTATAGTCCAATAATGTACACACCAATTTTATTTAGAGGCTATACCTTATGTTCTTTTTGTGCATGTGCTACACTTTCTCGAGCATAGAATCTTACGATATGCACTAAGGTGTTCATGATTGGCTAGTAAACAGTGGTGAGATGATTATTTATGCCTTTCTCAATAAGACCAAGTCCAACAATCAACGACATAAGACTTCAAGATCAAGATCATGTGATCAATAAATATAGCATCTTCCCACACAACATGCACAACAAAGCTTCAGCTAGTAAAGTGCAATAGAAATAAGTTCATCAAAGCTAAACAAGGTACATACACATGTTATGCAAAATTTAATTGACCAACCTTGTCTTCAAGTTCAAGGAAAAACTAGCAAAAACACAATTTGCAAAATTTTTTTTTTTTATAAAAAAGAAATAAACATCCTAGAATGAAATGCATGAATGTTGTGCAATGCAAATCCTAGAAACAAAGGTCACAAAAGATAGAGTAATGAAGCATAAGGACCATGTCAGATAGACTCAATTAAGTTGAGCCTTTTGCATCCAAAACCTTTTAGATGCAACTCTTGCATTGGAGTTATGATTCATATTAGAATTCTGAGCAACTCCAGGATTGGAATAAAAGTTTAGTGCCTTTACCAATTTACCAATAAGTACCATAGGATCATGTGCTTGGGGCACAGGTACTTTAAGTTTATTTGCTCGCTTTGCTGCTTGCAACTTAAAACAATTTGGACGAATGTGTCCAGACTTTCCACAAAAATGACAAACCCATGCAGGCTTATCATGCAACTTACCCTTAGAAGAAGTAGAAGCTCTAGAATGAGAAGCTTGAAGATCAACCCTAATCTTTCTAGGTGGAGCAACATCTATAGATTTAACAGGTTCACTCACCAAGGGTTTGAAAATCTCACTCTTAGGAGGTTCAGAGGAGAGAACAAAGTTTGTGGGAGAAGGTTCAAGCACAGAAATACTTTCCACAAAACCTAAGCCAGTTTTGTCAGAAGGAGACTTTTGAACACTCAACATGTGATCAAGTTTGGAGCTTGCAGACCTATTAGTTTGTTCTCTAACAACAGATAATTCAAGTTCCAAACATTTAACTTTATCAAGTAATAGCATATTCTCAGTTTTCACATTATTCAAAAGCTCAATTGCATCAAACAATTTCACAAGTAAATTCTTCTTATCAAGTTCCAGAGATACAATTTTCTTTAAGCCTAAATCAACATTCATGGCATCTTTTGCAGCAACTTTGCAAAGTTTATTATAGGCTTCCTGTAAATCTGCATCTTCAGAGAGTTCCCCATCAGAAGGGTTCTCTTTAACAGACACGCTTTCATTAACTACAGTAGTAGCAGTGAAAGCAATGAAGTTTCCATCCTCATCACTAGCAGATTCATTGTCAGAAACTTCATCATCACTAAGGGTTACAGCCATAGCCTTACCCTTAGACTTCAAGTATGTAGGACATTCAGATTTCAAATGACCATATCCTTGACATCCATAACATTGTTGTCCCAAAGAATTGTTAGAAGGTTGACCTACTTTCTCTTTAGGTTTTTCAATGTTATTAACCTTAGTGGGATCATTCCTCCTAAAATTTCTAGGTTCAGCAGTGTTCCTCCCTCTTGCCCTTCTGTTATTGTTCCTAAGAAAGTTTCTAAAGTTCTTGGCAAGATAGGCAATCTCTGTAGCAGAGAGTTCATCATCAAATCCACCATCCTCAACATCATCAATAGACTTAAGAGCCATTGATTTAGATTTGTTTGTCCTGGGTAGATCCAACTCATAGGACTGAAGAGATCCTACAAGTTCATCAACAGGGATGGAGTCCACATCCTTGCTTTCAATGATGGTAGTCACTTTGGGTCTAAAATCCTCAGTTAAAGATATAAGAATCTTCCTAACAATTTTAGGTTGATCATAGATTTCACCAAGATTATATGCAGAATTAACAATGTCATTTAGTTTAGCATAGAACTCATCAAAAGATTCATCATCATTCATTCTAATACTTTCAAATCTAGTAGTTAATTGCTGCAGCTTATTAATCTTAACTGCCTTTGTGCCTTCATGCACAGTCTAGAGGATTTTCCAAGCAGTATGAGCAATCTCAACATTAGAGATTCTCTTAAATTCCTCCATAGAGACAGCATTGAAAATAGCATTCATAGCTTTGCTATTGAAAGCAGCTGCCTCCTTTTGAGAAGTTTGCCACTCACTTACAGGAGTAGTGGGCTTCTCCCATCCGTACTCAACGGAGTTCCAGACTCTCTCATCAATGGATTTCAGGAATGCTTTCATCCTTACTTTCCAATAAGTATAATTGTTCCCATCAAAATGAGGTGGAACAACAAGAGAGTGTTCGTGTTCCATGACAACAGGGGTCAAGGATCAACTCAAAGATCAAAAGATTAACAACAAAAGCAACCCGCTCTGATACCACTTGTAAATTCGTTTAGACCCCTTAAACCCAACAGATTAACCTAGAGAATTAGCCAAGTGATTAACTTAGGTAATTTAAACAGATCTAGGTTATCACAAATAATCATAAACAATAAAGCAGCGGAAAATAAAGAACACAAGGATCTGATGACCCAGGAAAACCAAATCGGTAAAAAACCTGGGGAGGATTTAACCTAGCTATCCTCAAGGTAAAACTGAATTCACTATGAAAGAATTGAAGTTTACACAATAAGACTTAAACCACTAACATCCTATTGCTATCCAGTGTAGGAAACTTACTACCACGACCTCATGATAGCTCCGAGATCCACGGACTCCTTCTTTCTTTGAATTCTTCAGCAATTCACAAGCGTACCTGCTTGTATATCTTGAAGCTCTTTGATTCTGTAACTGTATGATTTACCAAGCTCTTGACATGAATCTTGAGTTTGGAAACCCTAAGTGTATGTGAAGGTAAACACCTCTAGATCTAACAAATAGATTCACAAACACAGCAAAACAAAACTCAAAAAACGTGGCTAGGGTTTTCCCTTATATACTTAGGGCAAACATAAAACCCTATACATTAAATGGGCTAGGGCTGAGTTGGAAAAATTCTGCAGAAAAACGTTCTGCACGATTTTCGATCGATCGAGCCTAATTTTCGATCGATCGAGTCAGGCAGAAAGTGCACAATAATTCTGCAGTCAACTCGATTCCAACTTTACATAAAAAGCCATACTTTGAGCAAGTCTAACACACGACTTAAAGAATGTTTTGATCATGGTTTGCCAACATTACAAATTGAAGTTCTAATAAATTAGTTCCTAATTCTTAGAACCTAACAAATTAATTCTTAGAACCTAACAAATTATTTAAGCAAACAGGAACACAGCTAAACAATCCAAAATCATTTTTTAAATTGTAAAATTAACAGCTGAACAAAACTTCAGTTGTTATTGTCTTTCTTGTCTTCAAGCCCACAATTGACGCTTACAAGATAGAACACAAGACCATGTGAGAAAGGGAGAGAAGATGAAGATGATGGAGAGCAGAGAGTTAATGTTGTTTTTTATTTTTCTATTTTTAATAAGAAAAATTAATGACTTAGTTACTAATTTCTAGGGAACAATAAATACATGACTATGAGTATTTTTTTTACCCTTAGATCTAATACAAATCAATGGTCCAAAAAATGTGTAACTCTTATGAAGTTACACCAAGTGTAACTCTTATGAAGTTACACCAAGTGTAACTTGAAACCATCTCTCTCTCTCTCTCTCTCTCTCTCTCTCTCTCTCTCTCTCTCTATATATATATATATATAGATATATATATATATATAGATATATATATATATATTCGTTACAAATACTAAGAAGTGTCAGTTAAGTTACATGGTTCTTAGTTAAAAAAAGACATTGTTAAACGTGAAATTTGGTATAAAATAGCTATTGAATCGTAAGAGTGATTCCATCTTAATTTCTAGGTTTGTGGGCAATTTCATCATGTACTCATGTGCCTCTGTTAGAAGAGTAATGTTAGAAATATAATACATAAATCTTACAAATTAATGTATCACAAATCACAAATTTTGCTAAATAAATCTTATATTGTTCATGTGATACCAAATTGATATACAGTAGCTTTAATATTTTTTTTCCGTTAGAATCCATTTACCTTAGGTAGGCATTTGTTAAAACAAGATTGCACGCAGCCTTGATGCCCCCCAAAGGAGAATAGACCTCTCCAAAATATATGGCCCTGTGAAAAAAACATGACTCCATTCACCTTAACGTTTATGCATTTCAGGAAAAAAAAATTTTATTACAAATTTACACAATAAGTGGGAACAAGGGATTTAAACCCAAGATCTCTCCCTAGAGAGAGTTAGACAAGAGGATTGAACTACATGCTCTTGGCTTTTATATTTCTGTTTTTTTTTTTTTTTTTTTTTTTGCTAAATGATTAAGCTTTTTTTATAATTCAAACAAAGAATGATACAATTCTACAAGGGATTTTTCTTGAAGGGCTTCTACATTTTAGTATAAGTCATAGTGTAATACAACCTATGTTCCTTATATCCTTGATCGGACTTTCTCTATGAGTTCTCTTCTCAAGATCTTTCCCACAGCTGACCTTGGGACACTGTGTTGGGTATACACGTGTAAGTGAAGTTCCACATTGAATAATGATGAGAAGAATGAGTAATTAATATAACATAATTGAGTATATACCCATTGGACTTAGGCCTTTTGGATTAAATTGTCTTTATATATGTTATATTAATCACTCAAGGAAAGCTCCCTAAGGTGTTTATCTCCCCAACAAATGCTATCAAAGCGAATGGAGATGGGGGGCAAAGGTAGCAAGGTTTTCGAGGTTCTTTTCATAGTTGGAGCAGGAACGGGGTGTGTGTACTTGGTATATTGCACCAAGCAAGCCCATAAAGCCCACACAAATGATCTTAGAGAATAATGATTGAATTTCAAGCAAAGGAATGTTTGAGCCTCTTCATCAGTTGTTAGCAATACATGTTCATTCACGAAACCTAGTGACAAACTTAATTTATGCAAGCATCATGAGCAGCAAAAGATATCACAAATTGGCTTTTTCTTGAACAGATGATAGGAATCATAGAATTTGAACCAGAGCATCTACTATTTGATGGCAATGCTTTATCTCCAGGCCAACACACATGTGTAGAGTACACATTAACTAGCAAATATGAAATATCATATATTAGGTTTTGGGACATTTACTTTTGAATTAAGAATTTTGCTGGCCAGGACTTTACACCAAATGATGCTAATTAAAGAGAGACTGCATGGTTTTGGTTCCATAAATCCAAGATGATGCACTAAGGGCCTTATAGTCATAGAAGCATGAGGCATATCCCACTATATATCAACGGAACAATTTTTCGTTAAGACTTTTGCAATTGTAATTACCATTGAGGTTCTCACAAAATGACCTTATTTTTTGAAAGGTAAACATTAAATAGACAAGTGATTTCTGAATGGATGAGTTCCAGACTGAAATGACTATTTATTTAAAAAGGTATATTGCCATCGTTGCAATTGATATTGAAAGCTCACTTAGTGCGTAAAATATTAGTGAATGTTCAAACCGCCAATTACAAAATAACCAACACTAGCTTATACTCAAACAAAATATGTGCGGAATGATAAATATAAGCTATGCCCAAACATGCCAACTACTTTAAGCCATAATTTAATCATTACAAAGCAGTGATTAAAAGCAAAGAGTAAGGGATAGAGAGAAGCAAACGCAAGATAACATTGGCATGTGTTATCAAAGAGGAAACCGAAGAACTCGACAAAAAACCTCTCCCCGCTCTCCAAATGGTAAAATGATCTACTAGAAAATCAGTTGGGATACATGAATAGCAATAGATTTTCCAAGCCTAATCTACCCGATGCACTTAAGCCTTCCAAACTTCTTGCTTTAACAAAATTATGCCTAACCTTGTCTTCTCTAATTTACCGGATCCCGCAATTAGTCTATTGCATTAACCAAAATGAATTGGTTCTCTCTTGAACTGCATCCCAAACACCAATAACCTTCTCACTGCTCAAAATCTGGTGAGGTAAGAATTTGGCGAGGTAAGAATTTGGCTTAAGATCCTCTCAAGGGTATGACAACGGAGAGGGTAGGAGTAGAGGAATTTAGAGAATCAAAGGTATAATATTGTGGATGAATCAATCTTGTTGTTTTCTAGGGTTTATTTCTCAAAATTCTCTCTGGAAACTCTCTACATTTCGTGGATATAAGAGTATTTATAGTAGGGTATGAGAAGGAATGGGAAAAGTCTTTTTTTTTCTGTAAAATAAGGTGCACTGGGTAGTCACTTGCGACCGGGACAAGTCTCGAGTTCCAGTCGTCAGTTAATAGAATGATTAGACTGTAATTTTGTTCTGTAATGATCCAGCTGTCCTGACCCTTCAACTTCCTGCATACTTCACACGTGTGTTGGATTCTGGCAAGTTACCACTCGCAAGTTAGTCATGAGGTCCAGTTATGAGAAGCCTTTTGATGCACACACTTGATCATTCTTCACACTCTAAATGCTGAATTACAAGCAAATTTGACACGAAATAAAACCAACACATAATTGAATAAATTCAACCTTACATATATCATCCAAATAATTACTGTGTGCTTAAGTTATTCAAGATCAAATCAATCATTGAAAAAGGTTAGTTTTTTCGCCCTTCGTAATTCCTTCATACTAAATGATGCTTTGCAGACCCTTTACCTGCTTTGCAATAAATTTCTGAACGTCTACTTCTGTTAGCAAGCTGTTTGGCGAGTGCACAACATGTGCAATTGGGATCTCACCATCTTTGGCATCAGGGAATCTACAAAGTCAAGATTGAAATTAAACTGTAATGCAGTGATTCAAAGATAAGGCAACAGATGGACATTTATAACTGCTTATAAAGCATGGGGAAAATAATGACACTTACGGGATCACAACAGCGTCTAATATTACAGTGAGAAATCAGCAGCCCTTCAAGCTCGGCCAGTGCCACCAAACAATAGTCAAGTGCAAATATAGAATTCAAATACAAAATTAGAGTTAAGTTGTAAAATATGAGATATTAGAAGTACAAGAGAGGAAATAATAGTGGAGGGAGAAGGATTTGAGAAAAGGTTTTAGGGCTTAATCAACCAATTCAAAACTAATCAGATGACTGTTGACATGGTGACAAATCGTCCGTAGAGCGAGTTATATAGCACTTTGGGTTTTTTTTTTTTTTTTTTTTTCTTAGAAAAAAGAATAGCTATATCAAATGAAGCAGAGAACATTAGTGCTAATGTTGCAGGTCAGCTAATTTTCATTACTCCTAAAAATACATAACATGATCGGGGGGCTCATGGATCATTCACTCACAGGGGAAGAACATATGTATTCTCCCCAGTAATGCTATATGAGCAAAAGTAAAGCTAACCAAAACTCAGATGCCTGCACTAGTGCACTGTTGGTTCCTCACTGTCAATAGAAATTCTAAAAGAAACAGATTGCTTTTATCCTCTCACAAGAAATGGTTAGTAAGATTACATACACCTGAACTTTTAACAATCAACTAAGGATAAGTCACCTGAAAGCCATAAGGCTTTATGAACTCCTTAATTCAGTCCACAACAAAAAATTGTCCCTCTTCATTAAAATATCCAATATCTATTGTTAGCTTTGTGGCTTCTGGATTTTTGAAATAACCATGAAAGGGTTTTAAGATGGTGTATGTATCATACTAGCAATATATAATCATAAGAAAAAAAAAAAAAAAAAGGTAATAAACTTTGTAATCAACACGACTGATGTTATCTTCTCTTCTCCTCTCCTTCTCCATCTTTATGTAATTAATTAGTTCTTTATTTTGGGCTGGGACATTTGAGTTCTTACTAGAGTTTTGAGTTCAAGGGCTAGGGAAGACTTCAAGGAGGGTCTGTGGTCCAGTCTCCAGATTACCTTACCACTAAAAGTTTAAAACCTGTAATGCCTACTTCTTCTAAATGAAGTCAACGTCCATCAGAACTTTCAAACAACTGCATCACGTAATAATAATAATAAGGCAAAAATGCAAAACTGACCCTCTAACTTTCAGTCTTTTTTTATTTCAGTCCTCTAACTTTCAGTTTTGTCATTTCAGTCCTCTAACTTTCAATTGTTGTTAATTTGGTACTCCGTTAAACTCCAATTATGTCCTGCCGTTAATTGAGCCAAAAAGACGTCGTTTTGGGTTTTTTTTTTTTTTAAATAAATTTTGAAATTTAAAGAAAATTAGAAAAAAACTGATATTAAAAAAAAAAAAAACAGCCGAGTCACTGATAACGAGTGGGAACTCAGGAACAGACTCAATTCTGTGATCGCGAGCTTGAACAAGAGATGGGATGGCAGAAGCAGCAATGGCCAAAACGATGGCGTATCGTTTCTGGTTCACGTTGACCCTCCTATGCCAACAGCGCCAGATCTTGGTAGGAGGCTAGGAGCGAACATGCTACCACTGCGACACATGTTTTCTTAGGCTTCTTACCAGCATGGTGGGTTCCACCACCAGGGACATGGTGGATACGGGACACGACGCGTCCGGTACCCCAGGACTCGACGGAGGTCTGGTGTCTGGCCTTCTTGGACACGGCGTAGGGTTGGCGCTTGTTGTTGGAGATCTGGGCGTGGACGAAGTTGACGATGTCAGGCCGAATGGAGGCTTTCATGACATTGGGCAAAGCGACGGTGGTGATGGTATCGGTGGCCATGTCACCGTCGAGGGATTGGACAGTGACAAGGGGACGCACGGCGGCTACTGCGACGGCCATTTGAGATCATAATCAGAAGAGGAAGATTTGTCAAAAACTTGGGTGGGATTATTCTGATTCTGATTATTATTATTGTTACTTGTGCGTATGAAATTTACAGGCTTTTTTTCGGTGAGTGCTGGGGTGTGGAATGATTCCTTGGTTTTTTTTTTTTTTTTTTTTAATATCAGATTTTTTAAAAAATTTTCTTTAAATTTTGAAATTTATTAAAAAAAAAAAGTCAAAACGACGTCGTTTTAGCTCAATTAACGGCAGGACATAACTGAAGTTTAACGGAGTACTAAATTGACAACATTTGAAAGTTAGAGGACTGAAATGACAAAACTGAAAATTAGAAGACTAAAATGAAAAAGACTAAAAGTTAGAGGATCAGTTTTACATTTTTACCTAATAATAATAATAATAATTGTGTTAAACCATCCTCATACGTTTCATAAAAGAGTACGGATGAACTTGAGCATATGAATCTAAACGATAACATTGATATGCAGTCTAATATCAAGCCGTATTTGAGTGTACGTATACGAGGAGATGTCCTAGTGAAACTTAATTTCAATTGGGAAATAATGCACCATAAAATATGATATGGAGAAATGTCATTAATATGATCTCAAAATATGCTAGGAAAAACATCATAGGCTGGTAAGTACTTGTCATTAACATGATCTCAAAATATGTATAATACCGTGCACACATTTTTTTTTTTTTTTTGAGAAACAATATACCATGCACACTTTAATCAAGATTTATAGCAAAACTAAATTGATTAATAAAATAGATAGTAAAGATAAATATAAATCTCCTACCAGATATGAGTTTCTTTTGGCAAAAAAAAATTAAGAAACTAAACACATCTGCAAAAAAAAAAAAAAAAAAAAACTATTGCAAAATACGATAAATCAAAAGGGATAGAATCATAAGGTAAAATTACTAAAGGCCAGAAACTAACAAAGAAAAAGCCGAGAAACAATTAGAGGCCCCAATGCAACGCCTAAAGTGATTTGAAAAAGTTCTGAAATTTTCACTTGGGGAAAAAAAAATTGACAATTTCTCCTCCCTCAATAGTGTGCGGAGAGGGTGAGGACGTGGATCAAAAACCTATCTGATGGATGTATAATAAAAAATGAAAAAGAAAATTATATTAAAAAATAGAAAGAAAAAGAAGATTAAGATTGAGAATCATCTTTTAGAATCAAAGTAATAGGGAAGGGAACTCCATATTTGACTAAAGCGGAGTAGGGTTCGAATAATAGTCAGTGAGATGCCCAAAGTAGGCCTCCTTTTTTCTCACTTAAAGTCGTGAAACTGTGTTTTCCTTTACTTCAGTTGGTATCTCTTGCCCTAGATTGAGTTTTTTTTTTTTTTTTGGGTAAAAGCCCTAGATTGTTTTTGTTATCGGTGTCTTTCTGGTGTATTGTTTCATGGCTATATATATATATTCCTCGTAAATTAAATCAAGTAACATATATAATGTATTTCGTAATTGTGACTGTGTTAGCATATATAATGTATTTCGTAATTGTGATTGTTTTCGTAATTGTAACATATATAATGTATTTCGTAAATGCATGAAATAATTACTGTAACTTTGAAATGAGACATAGTATTCATAACATTTGTGATTGATGTATAATAATAATAGTATTAATGGCAAGTTATGTGGAATTCATGTTGTTTTGATCATAATTTATTAAATTAAAAAATTTATGAGAACCGTTTTCTTAATATTACTCAGGTAGATAAAGAGGTGATATATCGTGTATTAAATACATGCAATATTTCTCTCAGCTCCTCCCACCTTTGGCCCGGATTGTAGTGAGCTGCACGGGAGAGTAGCTTTGAAGTCAAAGAAAGAAGTTAACCCTCCCCTTCCCCTAGGAAATAATTGCAGCCATATTATTGAATTTTTCTAAGTCAAATAAAGTTCGCAGATTTCGTTCCGTACAAAAGTTTTCAGATCATCATCACATTTGCTACAATTGTAACAAAAGATTTCATTCTGGACGAAAATTTCACTTTAGGGTCTATTCTGCACTTTCAAAAGTCTATTTTGCACTTTATCCTTATAGTGAAAGATAAGATAAATCTATGTCACATATATTTTGAGTAATGTGCAAAAGCAGTCTTGTAAATTGTAATGTTTAAACAATCAGTGGATGTGGGTATAGTGCTATTTACCTCATCAGACATGAAAACAAGATCAGAGTTATTTACAATAGGAGAGAGGGTCCCATCATAATCTAAAACGTGACAATCTTCTTCCCCTTTGTGGCATATGAGAAAGAATAGAATTGGGAAAATCTGGAATAGAATTGAATAAAATTAGTTTATCCCTTATATACAACATCAAGTTCAACCAATGATGGAAACAGAGCTAACAAAACTGACCAACTAGACTAACAGAATACTAACTACTCACGTGAGACTAATTAACAACTCACGTGCAAATGCTAATAACAGAAAACTGGAAACTACAAGTTGTATACACAAATGCTAAACTACAAGTACATCAGATATAGCCTCTTGAACTTCAATCACATCCGTTGAGTCTTGCTTCCTCTGCTCCAACTCCTTAGCTATTTTGCCTTGATCTTGATATGGCATGCATCATACGATCAAATGAGCAGAGTGCAGAAGGGTGTTCCACCTAATATTTATATTCAACGAATAAACAAACAAATTAATTATTTAAATATGAGACAAGTTTTTTCTTATTTTTGAGTGTAGGGAGTACAGCTTGCATGGTCATATAAAATATAAACTATGCCAAGTTCAAGTATAGAGTAAAATGAGTGTACGTAATTATACAAGGAATATTGAGAAAAAGCTTTACCACCCAGGAATTATAACTTGAATCCAAGAATATATATATATATATATATATATATATATATATTGGTTCATTTGTGCTAGGATCACTTAGGAATGGCGTCCTCATGTTTATGGAGCCATTGACTTTGTTCTCTTCACTTTTTGTTTCTGGGATAGGTTTAGGTTGCACGTTTAGTTTATAGGACGGTGATCTTTGCAATCTCATTGCCTGTGTAAATGTCCAAAATTGCACAGTCCAAAATTTCTCCAGATCATCACCAATAGAAAAATTAAAAGAAAGAAACTAAAGGAACTATATATAATATTAACTAGTATGTAAGAATTGTAGTGGTGCTATTGATGCTAATTTGGGTTATAAAACATATAAGATATTGATTTGAACAAGACATTTGGATGTACTAAAATAGTTTTTTCTTACAATTTTCATTATATTAATTATAATTACGCTAAGTTTCTCATTACATTGCTATTATATATAATTTTGAAAATCATTATTGGATAATACATATACAATATCAATTCATAATCACTATCCATGAAATTCTACTAAATACAGCATAAAATAAAATAATAAATCGATCTAATAGTATCTTCTAAATTAATTGAATGGGGATAGGTGCATGAGATCGTTTAGCTCAATTACAATTTGTTATGTTCAAGATCCTAGTATACAAAATATCTGAATAGAAATAATATAAAAAAATATGTTTATTAGTTCAGAGAAAAAATAACAACAAAAATCTAAACAATTTAATTTGTATGGAAAGCTAAAAAAAGAAAAATTCAATTTTGAATTTAAATAAATTTTCTCTAAGCATTGGTATTATATATATATATATATATATATATGATTAGGTTTTTATGGTTTATTTATATTAAACTCCTCGTTTTCTATATTGAATTAACTCACTTGGCATAAAAATTTAAAAACTTACATTATATGAGACACGTGAAGCAAAATTAAACTCTAATTGAATTCTAATTTTTACACTGAATTAACTAACCTAGCACAAAAATTTAAAAACTTAGATTAGATGAGACTCGTGGCGCAAAATTAAACTCTAATTGAATTTCAATTTGAAATCTAATTAAATTTTCTCTCTGTTTTGCCTATTAATATATATATATATATATATATTATTGAATTTTTTTTTTGTTGCATATCAATCAGGCCGAAAAGCTAGTGGCCCTGGTGGGGTGTTAGTGTAGTTAAACCCATTTAAACCTTGGGTCTAAAAGCCTGTATACCCAAAAGCTCCAAAGTCCATATATAATTTGTGAGAGACTGGATTTGAGTTTTAGACCCAATGCAATGTGTGAGCTCAAGCCCAAATAGCCCGAACAATGAATTTGTAGAGAAATGGGTTGGAAAGCTGGTCTTCAGTGAGTTGGATGATAAACCAATACTGTTATGTCCATAATGGAAAATTACAGGAATTTCTTAAAGGAAAATTATAGGAATTTCTTGTGAGTGTCCTCGGCACAGTCCGAGGAGATTGGTCCTTTCTCTACTTTACCTTCAGGACCTCTCCCTCCTTCCTTAGGGGTCCCCTACATTATATACTCCCCTTTGGACGATCCAGAGCCTCCACTTGTTGGCCATCCAAGTCACTACTTGATTACCTGTCACATCAGACACCCCTTCTGACTTCTGTGAGTCGTAGTAGCTAAGGCAACACTGTTCAGGGGTCTTCTCCACATAAATGCGGCCAAGAAAGTAGATGATGTGCATTAAACGTGGAGGTAGTAGCTCTTCTTTAGGCGTCCCCCTAGTTTCTACTCCTTCTTGTGCCTCCAAAACGTCCATCTGTTGTTGAAGCCTTTTAGAGGCCTATCTTGACCAATGACCAAGCTATCTGAGGAGGCACCTCTCCTCGAACAGGCCCAAGGCCCAACACTAAAGCTGGGCACAGGCCCCCATAATAGCCCCTCAAAAACCCAATTTTTCCTCTCGTCCGAGGAGAGGATTGGGGTTTTGATATGAATATGCATATCTGTGTTTATTTATAATTCTTATTTTTAATGTTTATTATATATTGTCACTTACTCTCTAGAGCGCCATCATTTGTTCCCTTGCTCACGCGCATAAGACCCTCGACTGGTGCGCCCATTTATTGCGATTGACGTTCCATAACCGCGGGGGGCTAATAATTACTTCGGGTGGCGTTTATAACGGCTGACATTTGCCCTTGGAAGACGTGCGGGATAACTTCCACACGAACGCTCCCCCCCTATATAAAGGCTTGATTAAGAGTGGTCACTTTTCATTTTACACATTCTCAAGTCTCCCAGGCACTCCAATTTTCCCGAACTTAGGCTTCCATTGCACAGATTTAGGCTTCTCTCACACCTTCCCCCACGAGATTACTACGACGGTTTTCCCAAACGTTTCGGACCCGACTTATTAGCTTGATTCAGTAAGTGTTATCTCCTTCAGGCTTTAATTTCTTTTCTCTGTCGTGCGGCTCGAATTTCTTTGCCCGTAGGACGCCGCTCCCTAGTGACTCCCTTTCAGGTAGATTCAAACACTTAGTGGACTCTTCGTCTGGGATGGAAGGCTTTAGGGCCAAGTACCGCATTCCGCGGGGAGTGGATTTAGAGTACTGCTCCTCGGACCAGGTCATGACCAATAGAGGGACGGGTGAGGTTGTCATCCCAATGATTGCCTTTCTAGAGGGAGGGATGACTCTTCCCATCGGTAGGATAACCAGAGACTATTTGCTCAACCATAGGTTATGTCCCCATCAGTGTGCTCCCAACATGTTTAGGATTTTAGGGAGTATAGATGCCCTTAGTGAATAAATGAACCTTGGGCTCACATGGCACGACGTTGCACACATGTATGAGTGCCATGCCCTCTCAGGGGGGTACTATCTCAAGTCCCGATCCGAGGAGGTGAGGCTGATATCCTGCCTTCCCAAGTCCAACAAAGGCTTGAAGGACGACTACCTAGTCGTCTCTGGCGATTGGCACGACGGTCTTCACTGCCCAGTTAGGGCGGGAAAACCAGGTGGAGTACATCAAGATAATGCCCCTCGGCCGAGGCCTTAGATCTCCGAGAGGTTGCATTGTTGTTTGTTTCCTGTCTTTTCTTCTTATTATCATTTTTTATGCTTCGCTCCTGGGCAGTGGCTGCTATTGGTCTGACTTTACTTTGCTCCACGGATGTTTTTGCAGACAAGGACCACATCTCGCCGAAGCTTAGCCTTGTCAACGTCAGAGCCCTCAACTATTTGCTGAGATCAGAGGTGTTCGTAAGCGAAGACGGGCAATTGTGCGCTGCTCACCTGATTTTGGATTACACGCCCCCGTCGCGGGATTTCCAGGACATCAGCCAAGCCATCAGAGTGGGCAGCACCAGGCTTGCCCGAATAGACGTGTCCAGGCCCAAATTTTTGGCCGACAGGGATCTCCCCCTCGTTACTTTGCCACCCCCACCCATTCGTAGGCAGCCTCTTTCTCCAAGTGAAGGACCCGCACCGTCTCCTCAGTCCCTAGACACCGAGATCAACCAATTTAGGTTTGAAGAGGAGCCCGTTGGGAAGGCCGTCGAGATCTCAGACTTTGAGACTGAAATTGAGGGGTCACCGGCTGATAATCGCCCAAGGTTGCTGCTTGCTCGGCTAGACCCCAGCTCCGAGGAAGAGGAGGAAGGGATGGATGGATCTGAAGTAGAGGACTAGTTTGAGAGGCCTAATGGCTGGAAGGAACAAAGGGGCGGGGTCGTCCTCAAAGGAGGTTGCCAAGACCCAGGTTGCGCCCTTCTTGCCTCCCCATCCGCCCAAGCCCCCTACAGATCCAGGGCAGAAGGCCAAAGAAAATTTGAAAAAGAAAAGGCCTGTGGAGGTTCTTGAGGAGGGAGAGGTGCCGCCCCCAAAGGGGGGAAAGCAGCAGAAGCGATCCTCGGATCCCCATGACAAGAGGGACCGGTCGATGGAGGTCTCCGAGGAGGCCAATTCGCGCCGTGTGTAGCGCACTTGGGCCCCCTGGCTGGAAATGGGGGGCGCCACTATCCCCTGGGACACCACAATCTGGAGTCCCAGAGGGAGCATGCCAGCGCTCTGGCCAAGGCCCTGGAGCATCCCTTCCTCCTTCCTAAGGACATGGAAGGCCTTCGGCGCATCAAGTAGCCGGATCTCTTCTTGTCCTTAAAAAGGGACCTTGCAATGGTAGGCCCGCCAGCACTCCTTGGCTGCAAACTAAGTCAAGTGCTCATGTTGATTCTTATCATTTTCTTGTTGTCAATGTGCAGGTCACTCAGCAAGTCTTCGTGGCCGAGGAGTGGATCAAGAGGACCAACGAGGACGTTAAAACCAAGGTCCGCTCTTGCCAAGAGATTGAGAGGCAGGCTGGAGCCTTAAGGCAGGAGAAGGCCGACCTTTCTGGCAAGCTGAAGGAGGCCGAGAAGGCACGTCTGAGTGCCCAGGCCGGCCTGAAAACGGTGGAGAGGCAAGCTGAGGATCAACGCCAGCAGCTGCACATCATAGAGATTAATCTGGCCACAGAGAAACAGAGGGTTGTTGATTTGATGGCCGAGCTGCAGAAGGCCAAAGAGGCTGCTAGGATGGCCAGGGAAGCTGCCGAGGCCGCGGTGGAGGCGTCCTATGAGCGGGGCGTGCATGATATGGAGAATCGGCTTGCTGAGGGGGTGGCTGTGGTGTGCAGGGACTACTGCACCGAGTCCTGGGGAGTAGCCATGGACCGGGCGGGGGTTCCTGCAAACTCGGAGCTCAGGAGGGCCGAAAGCGTTTTCTTCTTGGAGGATATCCGAGAAGTTGCTGACCTTGAGCCCCTCCTTGCCATCGAAGCCCCTGCTACTGTTACCAACGTTCCCAAGGGGGTGGAGGTGGGAGAGGAGGCCCAACCTCCTCCAAAGGCTCAGTTCTCTGAAGATGAGCTCACTATAAGCGAGGTGGTCTCCAAGGCCAAGGATGCCGAGGCTGAGCCTAAAACGAACGATGCGCCTCCTAGGGCCACTGATTCCGAGGAGCCTCAGTTGAAGACTTAGCTGTAGTAGTTCTGTTTTACATTTTTGTACGGGTGGTTCACCATTGGAAAACTAGTGTACTCTTTTTTGTATTTAATGGAAATGTTCTATCTTTTAGTTCACTGTTACTCTTTCATATTCTTACTAATGTTTAGCACTGTTGTCAATGAGTATAAATGATCTCAGAGAGTGCCAACGTATGCAATGACTTAGCGTTAATTTCATGTAAGCACTTATAAAATATGACGTAGTGTTAATTTCCCCCAAGAACCTGGTCCGAGGACCCGGCATTGATTTAGGTTCTGTTTGAACACTTAGGAAACATGACGTAGTGTTAATTTCCCCCAAGAACGTGGTCTGAGGACCCAGCATTGACTTAGGTTCTGTTTGAACACTTATAAAATATGACGTAGTGTTAATTTCCCCCAAGAACGTGGTCCGAAGACCCAGCATTGACTTAGGTTCTGTTTGAACACTAATGAAATATGAAGTAGGGTTAATTTCCCCCAAGAATGTGGTCCGAGGACCCAGCATTGACTTAGGTTCTGTTTGAACACTTATGAAATATGACGTAGTGTTAATTTCCCCCAAGAACGTGGTCCGAGAACCCAGCATTGACTTAGGTTCTGTTTGAACACTTATAAAATATGACGTAGTGTTAATTTCCCCCAAGAACGTGGTCCGAGGACCCAGCATTGACTTAGGTTCTGTTTGAACACTTCTACAATGTAACGTAATGTTGTGGATCAGCTGAATGGTAGACAGGTAAGGAGCAAAAGGAACTTTCATTAATAGTAGTATCTTTTCAGGTTATTTACATTCCACGGATGTGGTACAGTTTTTCCATCCAAGTCTTCGAGATAGTACGCACCTATGCCTGCCACCGAAGTGATGCGATAAGGACCCTCCTAATTTGGTCCTAGCTTTCCCCAGGCAGGGTTTTTGGTGTTGCCCACGACCTTCCTCAGCACTAGGCCTCCCGTTGCTAGGGGTCTTAACTTTACATGGGCGTTGTAACGTTGTTTGAGTTTGTTCTGGTAATACGCCCGTTGGACCCTTGCACTTTCCCTTCGCTTGTTTATTAGATCCAGACCCTTCTCCAGCAACTCGTTGTTAGTGCTCAGATTGAAACAGGTGGTTCTTAACTTTGGGAAGCCGGTCTCCAACGAAATCACGACCTTGGCCCCATAAGTCAACGAGAAGGGAGTTTCCCCCGTTGACCTTCGTGGTGTAGTCCGGTACGTCTAGAGGACATGGGGTAGCTCTTCCACCCACTTTCCCTTCGAGTCGTCTAGCCTCTTCTTGAGTCCATTTAGTATGGCCTTGTTTACAGCCTCAGCTTATCCGTTCCCCTGGGGGTAAGAGGGAGTGGAGTAGCGATTTTTATCCCTAGGCTGTAGCAATATCGTCTGAAGGCTTTGCTGTCGAACTGAAGGCCGTTATCCGAGATGAGGGTATGAGGGACCCCAAATCGGGTGACGATGTTCCTCCAGACGAACTTCTTAACGTCCATATCTCTGATGTTTGACAGAGGTTCGGCCTCTACCTACTTGGTGAAGTAGTCCATGCCGACAAGAAGGAATTTCTTGTTTCTGACGACTTTGGGGAAAGGGCCTACAATGTCCAAGCCCCACTGAGTGAAGGGCTGTGGGCTAGATAGGGGGTTAAGGATTCCGCCCGGCTGATGTATGTTTGGTGTGAACCTCTAGCATTGATCGCATTTCCTCACGTATTCTTGCGCTTCCGTTTTCATATTGGGCCACCAGTAGCCTTGGGTAATGGTTCTGTGTGACAAGGACCTTCCTCCGGTGTGACTCCCACAGATTCCCTCATGCATTTCTTCCAACAGTAACTATGTCGTCTCGGGGTGCACACACAGCAGGTACGGCTCGGAGAAAGACCGTCTGTAGAGCCTCTGGTTTTCAGATAGCCAAAACCGCGAGGCCTTCCTACGAATCTTGTCGGCCTCTCCCCTGTCCTTAGGGAGGATGTGATCCTTCAAGAATAGTATTATGGGGTCTATCCAATTGGGCCCCACCCTGGCTTGTTGGACGTGGGCCACATCCTTTTCTATCTTTGTAGGAGCGTGCAAGTCCTCCACGAGAATGATCCCAGGAAAGCTTCGAGCCGAGGAGGTGGCTAGCATTGCCAGTGAGTCAGCATGCATGTTCCCGCTTCTAGGGATGTGCTGCAGGGTGAAGGAGTCAAAATGGGCCAGTAGGAGTTTGGCTCGGCCGAGATATTCCTGCGTTCTTTCATCTCTTGCTTCCAACTCTCCATTTACTTAGCCTACGACCAGCCTCGAGTCCGAGTATATGTTCACCTCTTGCCGCTTAGCTTTTCGACCATGGGCATCCCTTTCAGTAGGGCCTCATACTCGGCCTCGTTATTTGTGGCTGAGAAGCCCAGTTTCAGTGCTTTTTCAATAACGAGCCCTTCGGGAGAAGTCAAGACTAGCCCCACTCCAGAACCCTTTTGGTTTGATGCCCCGTCAATGCACACCTTCCAACAAGCAGGCCTTTTGAGGGCGACTGTGGCGACTGACTTGAAATCAGTGTCAGGTTCCTCGGCCATTCCTTCTAACGAGGGTTTGGCGAACTCAGCCACTAAATCTATAAGGACTTGGCCCTTGACCGAGGTGCGGGGCATGTACTTGATGTCGAAAGCCCCTAGAATCGTTCCCCACTTAGCAACTCTCCCAGTATAGTCAGCGCTCCGGAGCACGGACCTGAGCGGGAGTTGTGTTAGAACGATAATCGTGTGAGCCTGGAAATAGTGGGGGAGCTTTCTCGTGGCATAGACCACCGCCAAGATGGCTTTTTCCAATGGCAAGTAACGAATCTCGGCTTCGTTCAAAGATTTGCTTATGTAGTAAACCGGCCGTTGTATCCCATCGTCTACACGTATCAGCACTAGGCTTATCGCATGTGGTGCCACAGCGATGTAGGCGAACAAGACATTGTCAGCCTCGGGGCAGGACATGACCGGTGGCCGAGCAAGGTACTCCTTGAGTTGTTTGAAGGCCGAGTCACACTCCTGGGTCCACTCGAACCCTTTCCGCTTGTTCATCGGGAGGAAGAATGGTTTGCACCTGTTCGCCGACCGTGAAATAAACCGGTTCAGTGCGGCGATTATTCCAATGAGTTTTTGAACCTTTTTAGGATTCCAAGGGGGCTGTAGGCTATTAACAGCTTTGATTTGGTCGGGGTTGACTTCAATCCCCCTGTGGGTGATCATGTAGCCCAAGAATTTCCCTGATCCTACCCCAAATGAACACTTTGGAGGAGTTGAGGCGCAGTTTGTGCCTTCTAAGAATTTCAAAGACGCCTCTGAGGTCTTCTACGTGGTCGGGCACCTTCTTGCTCTTTACCACCATGTCGTCTATGTACACTTCTATGTTCTTGCCCAATTGTGGCTCAAACATCCTGGTCATCATCCTTTGGTAGGTGGATCCTGCATTCTTCAGCCCGAAGGGCATCACCTTGTAGTGGTAGTTTCCTGTGGGCACGACGAAAGCGGTCTTCTCTTGATCTTATAGAGCTAATGGGATTTGGTGATACCTCTGGAAGGCGTCTAAGAAGCTCATCCAAGGGTGACCCGCGGTTGCATCCACCAACTGGTCTATCCGAGGCATGGGAAAGGGATCTTTCGGACAAGCCTTGTTTAGGTTTGTGAAGTCCATGCAGACCCTCCATTTTTCGCTTTTCTTCTTGACAACAATTGTGTTAGCCAACCACTCGGGGTAGAAAACTTCTTTGATAGCCCCTGCTTTCTTGAGCTTTATCACTTCGGCCCTCACAGCGTCGGCGTGTTCCTTGGACGGGCGCCGAGGGGGTTGCTTTTTTGGGGCGAGGGAGGGGTTGACATTTAGGTAGTGGCATGCGAAATTCGGGTCAACCCCCGGGGCCTCGTAAGCATCCCACGCGAATACGTCCAAGTTTTTTCTGAGGAACTCGGCCAATTCCATCTTCTCCTGAGGAGGCAGCTGAGAGCCGATTTGGAAGAATCAAGGTCATCACTGATCACCATCTTCTCTAACTCTTCGCACCTTGCCCCCTCAGCAGGTTCACCAATTGGCAGTCTCGGGTCCTTTGATTGCTATAAGTCTTTTTGGGCGGAGGCTGAAGGCTCTGCTTCAGACCGGTACATAATGGCTGCCACCAAGCATTGCCTTGCTGTGACTTGACACCCAACGATTTCCATGACTTGCCCCCCGGAGGGAAACTTCACCTTTGGGTGCAAATTGGAGGCGACGGCCCCTAACGTATGGAGCCATGGTCTAGCAACAATGGCTGTGTAAGGTGAATACGCGTCCACCACGATGAAGTTTACTTCCACCACCTCCGGGCCCGTCTGGATGGGTAATCTAATCTGGCCCCTCGGGACGACCATTTTTTCATCAAAGCTCACGAGAGGAGAGACATAGGGCGCCAGGTCCTCGGGTTTAAGGCCAAGTCCTTTGTAGAGGTTGGGGTACATGATCTCGGTGCCACTTCCGCCGTCCACCATTATTCTTTTCACGTCATACCCACCGATCCTAAGCGTCACCACTAACACGTCATCATGAGGCTATATGGTTCCGACTTTGTCTTCCTCGGAAAAGCCCAGGACTGGCAGGCCGTCTACTCTGGCCCTTTTCTGACTCGAATTGCCGTCTTCGGCCGCAGGCCGAGCCACAGACATCACCCTTGACTGGCATGAGCCGGTCCTGCCCGGGGCTGTGAGAATGACATTAATCATGCCCACCGGGGGCCTCATGATCATGTCGGTACGGGGCTGGTTCTGTGCACCATTGGCATGATGCAGGAGGTGTCCTAGCCGTCCTTCTCGGATAAGCTGGTCCAGATGGCTCCGCAAGTTCCTGCAATCCTCGGTGGTGTGAGAGACCGCGCCCTTGGCCCCCCTTTTTTTTTAGGCAGTGCTGGGCCAAACCCACGTGAATGGGTGGAGTCGTGTTATTGCCTCTCAAAATGGAGGTTCGACTAGTTATATTTTCCCTTTAGATTAAGGGTTTTACAATGAAGTCGCCACTTATTTAATTATTGGAATAAATAAGAAAACCAAAATTGAAAAGTTCCTCATTTTATTAATTTTCAATTGAATTTACATTGATCATAGGAAAATTACATGGCTTTGGTCCTAAGTACAATCTAAGATAAAGTACATAGCTTTATTTCCTAGTTACAATCTAAAAATTGAAAATTACAAGGATAAGCATTTGATCTACTAACCCTTGATCTAAGTTCGGAGGCTATGTTACAAGGTGGGAAGGTGTTAGGCACCCACCTTGCCCGGTGAAACCGGTCTTCTAGACTATGGTGGCCAACATTCATATCACATCATCCAATATGTCAATCAATCAATTTGAATTTAAAGTGTGTGCATGTGATAAACCCTAATTCAATTTATTAAGCATTGCATTTGGATTGAAAAATAAATTCTAGTGTATGTGTGTGGATGGTGATAACCTAGATTCAAGGATTTGAAAGAATTATGAAACAAACATGTTTTTCATATTTTTGATGTGAATTTAAGATCAAAACTAGTGTTTATGCATGAACATGTGATGAACAACCAAGAACATATGAAGAACATATAAGAACAATTAAGATCATTCAAACATATTCAAAGGAATTTAAATGATTATTATCATGCTTTAATCTTAAACTTTCATCATAGCAACACAAAAAACAATTAGGGAAAGAGATTATACCTTCATGCAAGATCCATATGGAGGATGAGGAGACTCTTGAGGGAGGTCCTAAGGGTGGATGAAAAGAAGAGTTAGGAGAGGAAGAGTGAGTCTCACTCAATACCTTGAGTCTCAAGAAGACCAAAATATGACAAGACTACTCAACTTCCTAGAACTCAAGAGAGGAGAAGAGAGGGGGTTTTTGTGTCTTGGAATGAAGGAGATGGGGGTTTATATAGTAGTGGTGGAGGAAATATGAATAGAAGGCCATTTAATGAGGGTTGACAAAGAATCATGAACCTAGACCTCATTTTAGCCTTTGGAGAAATCTTGTGCATTAAATGGAAAGATTGGTAGGAGTGGGGAGCAAGCCAAAATTCGGTTTTCCGTAGCTGCTGTAACAGCTTGTAGAGCCAATTTCGAAAAATCATATCTGACTCAATTCTGATCGGAATTGGCTCTTTCTTGTGCTCAAATTGAAGCCCCGGATGTCTAGTTTCTGGGAAAATTAACCTCATTCACAGATTCAAAATATTCTGAGAGATATTGATGAAATGGTGAGTAGAGGTCATTTGTTAGAAAATGGTTTCAGCACAATTAGCATTAATAAGTCCCAAATTAGCTCCCAATTAACATTAGATGGCTCCAATCACTCCCATTTCAGACTTAATTGGTCCCAAATTTACTTTAATTAAAAGATAATTGCACAAATTACTCATTGAATAATTAATGCTTAACTATCTAATTAATTAGGTGTGTGCAACCTTACCATAAAATGTAGTCCTAACCAATCAAATTATGACACATCATTGATCTCAAATTGATTATACTTATAACCAATCAAAATCAATTGCTCATAATCACATATAGTCGGACTCAACATGTGATGGTGCATCTCGGCCATTAAAACTTGATTTGATGATAACTTTCAATCTGATGGTTTGATCAGGGCTTATGACCAGTCAATTTGATCGTTACAACATCAAGATAATTTTGGTGAAATGAGATTAAGGATCTAGTGACCAAAATCAAGATGCATATTTCCAAGGTGAAATTACCATTTTACCCTCCTGTAAGGTTAAATGCGGGTTGCAAAATGGGGTGTCAACAGGTGGTATGCCTTGGCTCTTGGTGGTATCGGCAATACTGGTTCCTATTACACTTCATAGGGTCCCCCGCCATCTTGGGTGGCCACTTGAAGAATGGTTCGTGCTTGATTTTTTCCAGGACTTGGTGCATTGGTTCTCGGAACACGGTGTTAACTACCTGCCCGGCGGGTTCTCTCCTCAGCCGGCTTTCATTATATCTGTCCAACCTGAAATCCCTCCGCTTTTAGGGGATAACCTTAGCCTTTCCTTTCCCCTGCAGCTAGTCCTCCTCAACTTTCTTGTATTTATCGATGCGGTCCATAAGTTGGCGTACACTCGTAACTGGCTTGCCTGTGAGGGATTTCCTCAGCCCGTGCTCGGCTAGCAGGCCGAGCTTGAAGGTACCGACAGCAACGTCATCGAATTTCCCGTCTATTTCGTTAAACATTTCCCAGTATCTTTCTGAATAGGCTTTTAGGGTTTCCCCTTCTCGCATGGACAGGGACAGCAACGAGCCTAAGGGCCGGGGGACTCTACTGCATGTGATGAAGCGGGAGCCAAATGCCCTGGTCAGCTTTTGGAAGGAGTCTATGGACTCGGCCTTCAAGCCATCGAACCACCTCATTGCCACGAGTCCAAGGCTAGACGGAAAAACTTTACACATTAGGGCCTCGTTCTTGGAGTGGACCGCCATTCTCTGGTTGAAGTGACTAACATGCTCTACAGGGTCCGTTCGACCATTATACATGGTGAACGTGGGCTGGTGGAAATGTTGTGGGAACCTTGCTGTCTCGATCTTACGTGTGAAAGGTGATCTGGAGATCTAGTGCAATGCTTTACTTATGGTGTCACTTCCCGGGTCTCCATGAGATGAGTCCTCGTTCTTATGCCCGCGATGGTACTCCTCTTCATGAGAGAAAGACTAGCTCGGGGGAGTTCTCGACCTTTGTCTATAGTCATCGTCCCCCTCATCTTCGGAGGAGCTGTTGGAGCTGGATGAGTCTCGCATTCGCCGGGCGTTGCATAACTTTCTTTTCAGCTCGTTGATTTGCAGCTGCAAAGCCTTGTTGTCGTTGGATCTCCGGGAGACATGGCCTTCCGCTCTAGGACAACTTCTGCTACCATGCAGGGTATGTGCGCTGGCTTCACGATCTCTCTCACGTTCAAGACTCAAGAAGCCATCCTGTTGTTGAGACTCTGCTGACTCCGCTTAACATGAATTTGACCCCATGTTTGTCCGTTACACTCATTGTTTCGTGAAGCTTTTTCCCACAGACGGCGCCAATTGTGAGGGACTGGATTTGAGTTTTAGGCCCAATGCAATGTGTGAGCTCAAGCCCAAATAGCCCGAACAATGAATTTGTAGAGAAATGAGTTGGAAAGCTGGGCTTCAGTGAGTTGGATGATAAACCAATACTGTTATGTCCATAAAGGAAAATTACAGGAATTTCTTGAAGGAAAATTACAGGAATTTCTTGTAAGGAGTGTCCTCGACACAGTCCGAGGAGATTGGTCCTTTCTCTACTTTACCTTCAGGACCTCTCCCTCCTTCCTCAGGGGTCCCCTACATTATATACTCCCCTTTGGAAGATCCAGAGCCTCCACTTATTGGCCATTCAAGTCACTACTTAATTACCTGTCACATCAAACACCCCTTCTGGCTTCTGTGAGTCATAGTAGCCAAGGCAACACTATTCAGGAGTCTTCTCCACATAAATGCGGCCAAGAAAGTAGATGTTGTTCATTAAATGCGGAAGTAGTAGCTCTTCTTTGGGCGTCCCCCTAATTTCTACTCCTTCTTGTGCCTCCGGAACGTCCATCTATTGTTGAAGCCTTTTAGAGGCCTATCTTGGCCAATGACCAAGCTATCCGAGGAGGCACCTCTCCTCGGACAGGCCCAAGGCCCAACACTAGAGCTGGGCCCAGGCCCCCACATAATTCATATGCCTATGTCCACTAACCAATTTGAGAAAATTTTGACCTAAATGCCTAACCGTAGTATCATAAATAAGCCCAGTATGAATTTGATAGGTACCTGTAATCCAGTAAAAGGCTCGCTGAGTTGCTCAGTCTTGTAACTTTCTTTAGCTTCTAAACTAAACCCAAATTTTTAGTACATAATTGCAAAGGGGAGATGCTAAAAACATCAAATTTTCAAATATAAAAAATGCAAGTCTAAAACAATTTAAAAAAAAAAAATCAAAGAACCATGTGATTATTAATCATGAGCTTAGGCCAATGGTCCGTACGGTACTATGAGAACCTTACGAATGATTGATGACCCACATGATAGAACTGAAGCTCAGCTCACAAGCTGTTGTTTTATAGGCATCGTTTCCATTTGCATAGATCTTATGGACCCCTCAATATTAGGCAGGCGAAGCCAAGGTTTCAGCTAAGGAGAAGCAAGATTGAAAGTAAAAATAATTGTGACAAAATGTGCCATGCAAGACAGTTGTGACAAAGTGTACATATTTGTACGTGGGATTAGTATTATTGTTTGAGATTAAATTTTATAAAGATGTGATGTAAAACTCATATTTTTACCCTTCAATCCCAACATGCCACATCATCTTATTACATATTTAAGAATAAACACAATTACATTTAATTAATTCTAATACCCATGAATAAATCCAACCAAATTGGGAATCTTTTGAGATGTTATTAGGTGCGGTAGGATGTATTGAATTTTAAGTAAAATGCTGATGTGACAATCACTTATTAGATGGTGTAAAACATAGATTTTACCCTCCATCCTTATAGAATTTAATCCCTTATTGTTTTTCTCTACTACTAATAATAGATCACTTCAACAACAATAAGTCTAAAATTACAATTTTTTTTGTTACAAAATTTTTCACAGTCACTAAATGAGAAATGTTATGTCCACAACATTTTCACAACAAATCATATGTGATAGGTTGTTATTGATGGACAAAAAAGTAATGTCAATGGTAAGTTTAAATTAGAATCAATAACAACTTATCACTTATAATTTGTTATGTAAATGTTATAAAAATGTAATGGACGTAACACTTCTCTTTACTAAATTGGCAAGTAGTAAATGATAAATAATAAATTAATATCAGGGGCTGGTCAAACAAGTTCAAAACTAAACTGTAGTAAAATTTGTTGTACTTAATTGGCAAGAAGTAAATGATAAATAATAAATTAATATTAGTGGTTGGTCTAACAAGTTAAAAACTAATCTGTAGTAAAATTTGTTGTGATAAAATATTGTGTATATAACTTTTTTTTCTTTTAACAATTGTTAGATTTGATGTGAAAAATATTATATAATAGGTATTATTTATTGTTGAATTGCGGTGAGAAATTTAAAAATATTAAAAAGGAATGAAAGATATCAAACGTACAAAACTTTGAGTAAGTGGGACCCGTTGAACTTTCTTTTAGTTATAAAATGATGAAAAAGTGATATACATTGTGTATGCGTTTGAATACCGCTTATTTTGCTGAAAACTGAAAAAAAAAATAAAAAAATATATTTTTTTACTGTTTGTTACAGTGTTTGTCACTGTTCATTGGCCTAAAATCACTGTTCATGGCCAATAAACAATGACAAACACGCTACTTAAAAAAAAAATGCCAGAAACGCAAAAAAAATTTTAGCCCAAAACGCTATCCAAACACAACGACATGAGCTTTTCTTTAACAATAGAGACTTTCTCATTTGTGCGAGGGCAAATTTGAGATGAAAGAAAAAGAAAGGGGGCAAATTACTTTTAGGCATTATTATATAGGTGTTTTGGGGAAGGTTAGAGGGGGCAATTGCTCCCTTTTTGCCGAGAAATTACACCATATATCCGGCATATGTTTCCTCCTCTTATATGGAGGTGAGCCAATCTCTATGTGAGAGGGAGGAAACATATACCAGATACATGGTATACCTCTTCCCTCTCGCCTCCATCTGGCTTTGCTAGTGGTTTCAATCACAATATTTTACTCTATTTTTTTGGTTTGTTTTTGAGCAAAGCATACTCAGAATTCAGAAGGGTTTGAAAAGCATATTTTGGAGAACTTTTGTCCTCCGTGCATTAAAGTCCTCCCATCACATGTTGAGGCTTGATCCAAGGATAGGTTTTGATTCTCATCCATCCAGTATCTCGTATTTTATTTTTCATATCATTTTTACTTGTTAAAATGTGGACAATCTTGTATCAATCGCGGATATACGTGTGAAATAATGAGTGTCAAAAGAATATTTTTCCTCTAAGGAATTGCTTGGCTTCACTTTGCCAAAATTAAAAAGTGGCGTAAATACATTGTACTACTATTTACAAAGTAATTTTTAGGTACTCCCAAACTATAAAGAGTAATACTCTTTCCTCTCACATTCACGGTGGGGTCCACTAATTAAATTCATAGTGTGGTTTATCATGAATGTGAGAAGAGGGAGCATCATTTCTTCGTACTTCAAGAATACCTAAAAATTTTACCTGTTTACATCTTAATTCTTTGGACAAAAAAAAAAAAAAAAAAAGACTGCCTTTAAGGTTACATAAATGCATACAACTGCATGCCCAATCAACCCAGAATCTTATATAGCTTCATTTTAATTGAGGCCACAGTCACTATGAGTCTTTTCCTTCAATCTTCTGTTCCTCTTCTCTCTTTCACTAGATTGCCAGCTACCGCTAGAACTTGCTTTTCACATAAAACAAATGGTAGCTAGTGAGAGTCGTTCCCCTAGTACAGTCCGATGCATGGCAGCCAAAAGAAATTCCGACAATTCAAGCATTATTAGGAGAACTCTAAATTACCAACCTCCGATTTGGGACTACGACTATATGCAGTCACTGAAATGTGAATACGTGGTATGGATTCTGTTCTTCTTGTTATTCTTGCTCTTGGTTCTTAGAAGTAGAATGCCACTCTTACTCTAGTTTATTCTTACTCCACTTTTCTAATCGACAAAATTAAAAGACTGAGATCTAAAATATATGAGACCATAATGGTTAAATATTATAGTGTTGAACTAAGTATAAAAAAAGCTATGTAGTTTTTTTTTTTTCCCTAACTATGTAGTTATATCATTACAGTCGAAAGAAAAGTGTATTTTTTTCTTAATGATTGTTGTGTAGGGAGAATCATACACTAGAAGAGTCAACAAGTTGAAGGAAGAAGTGATAATGATGCTAGACAAAATGGTGGATCCGGTAAATGAACTCGAGTTAATCGATCTCTTGCAAAAACTTGGTTTATCATATCATTTTGAGGATGATATAAAGAAATTGCTGAAGAGCATATACGACAATATTTCGAACAATGATATACGGGATAAGAAGGCTTTGTATGCTGTTGCTCTCAAATTTTGACTCCTTAGACAGCATTAATATAATGTTTCTCAAGGTAACCAAAGGAAGCACTCTTCTTTGTCCACATTAAAAGATCAAAAAAGTGGTGATTGTATATCTAAATATACTTTTGAGTTTAATCCATCTTAAATGAAATATGCATTCTTGATTGCAGAGGTTTTTAGTAGTTTCACGGATGAGTTGGGGGAATTTAAAGCACACCTTTATGAAGATACTAAAGGAATGCTATATCTGTATGAAGCATCATATCTATCTATAGGAGGTGAAAATGTCTTAGAGCACGCAAGAGATTTCACAACTAAGCATCTAGAAGAATTCGTTAAGAGAAACAAAGATCAGTATCATTCCATAATAGTTAGCCATGCCCTGGAGCTTCCATTGGATTGGAGGATGCCAAGGTTGGAGGCAAGGTGGTTCATAGATATATATGAAAGAAGTGATGACATGAATCCTACTTTGCTTGAGCTTGCTAAGTTGGATTTCAACATGGTGCAAGCAACATACCAGGAAGATTAAGACATCAATTAATGTAATGGATCATTATTTCTCACTTCATGTTGTGATTTAATTTATTTTCTTAAACCAATACGGTATCCCTTGTCTCATATAATTAAGGTGGTGGAGGAGTACAGGTCTTGGGGAAAAGTTGAACTTGCTCGGGAAAGGTTGATAGAGTGTTTCCTATGGACCGTAGGAATGAGATTTGAGCTTCAATTTGGATATTTTAGGAGAATGTGCACTAGGGTTAATGTACTTATAACAATGATTGATGATATTTATGATGTGTATGGTAAGTTAGATGAACTAGAGCTCTTTACAGATACCGTTGAAAGGTTGGAAACAATGTACTTTGTTTTACATGGTTCTTCTTATGTTAAATATATGCTTCTTTACTACTTAATTTGGTGATAATTAATACAATTTACAATGTCATTTCGGGTGGGACGACATAAATTCAATGGAGAAGCTTCCAGACTATATGAAACTATGTTTTTATGTTCTCAATAACACTCTCAACGAAATAGCTCTTGACACTCTCAAGGAACAAGGACTTCACATCCGTTCTTACCTGAAAAATACAGTACATATTTGCTCCCTATATTAATGATTTTTTTTTTTTTAATTTCTCACTTTGTCGAATATTAAATTTCTATATGTAGAATGTATCATATAACCAATATTTTTTATGGTTCAGTGGGCAGATTTATGCAAATCTTATCTAGTGGAGGCAAGGTGGTATTATAGTGGGTATACGCCGACCTTACAAGAATATAACAACAGTGCATGGATTTCAACATCCGGACCTGTAATACTAGTGCATTCTTATTTTTTAGTTACAAATCCAATAACAAAGGAGGCCTTGCAATACTTAGAGGAGTACCACAATATAATTCGTTTGTCATCAATGATTCTACGATTTGAAAATGATTTAGGAACATCTCCGGTATGCAATTTCAATAAAGATGATTATAGTGTTAATTTTTGTAACAATATGATGTACTACTGGTCTTCTTTGTCTTCTATTGATTTTAGGATGAGTTAAAAAAGGGAGATGTTCCCAAATCAATCCATTAATGTTACATGCACGAAACTGGAGCTTCATATGAAGATGCATATGAGTACATACAAAATTTGAGTGGCATAACATGGAAACAAATGAATAAAGATCGAGTTGCAGAATCTTCCTTCTCCAAGACTTATATTGGGATTGCAGTGAACCTTGATAGGACAGCGATGTTCTTTTATCATCATGGAGATAGGTTTGGGGTTACAAACTGTGAGACTAAGGATCGAGTATTATCATTGCTTGTTCAGCCATTTCCATTATAAATGTACAATGTGGTACCACAACGTCAATGTTAAGAGTCAATATTATGGATGAGGTGATCATGGGAATCAATATTGTGTTAGTAACAAATTGCTTTGCAAATAGAGTTCTTTTATTTTTGATATTTCATTTTAAAATGAATAATTAAGATTGTACCATGTCAATAATTCACTAATAAAAACTTATAATTATGGCACCGCATCATCTACTTAAAATCAATAAATTGAATTCTTGATCTCACTATTGTGTTGACACCACCCAAGTTTATCTTTGGCAAGATCTCAACGCCAGAGACAACAGAGAAGTTGGCGGCTCCATTGGACTCATATGCATCTTCATCTGAAGCTCCAGAGTTTTAGAACTCTCTATCAGCCTTCATTGAGCTTGTTTCCTAAGTACTTCTTTGCAGGCCACACACAAGAACCACCATCTTTTCCATAACCCAAAACAACTCAGTTTCTAAAAAGAACGGTTTAGGATGGTGGTTGATAATACAAGAAAACAACAATTACACGTTTCTATCAAACTCCCAAATTTCCATATCATATTAATTATTCCATCCGTCCCAAATGGTTGGTTTTGTTTTGAAACCCACCATTATAAGGATAACATTCTTTGTTTTCTTGTCTCTTATAATTAAAAAATTAGAATTTTTCAAAATTACCAATAAACAAAGTTCTCAAAAACTTTTATCGTATAAAGTGCTTGTGTTTGGTAGGGGCATAGTAGGAAACTTAATTAATTAATGACTTTTAATTTTAGAAACATGACAAAATTTTGGGATATCCCAAAATGGAATACATGACCAACAATTTGGGGCAGAGTGAATAATAAAAATAATTAGAAGTGATTTAAAATTGAAAAGAGAGAAAAGGATAGACTATATATATATATATATATATATATATATATATATGAAGCAATTTAGCAAGCAAGCAAACAAAAAGAGAGTAGTTAATATATTCTTTCGAATCCTGTCATATTGGAGAATTTCCATCACACCATCTCTCTTTCACCCTTATGCCGGAGACCAACTTTGTGCCGTTGGTGTTGTATGACAGTGAGAATCGAGGAGGAGAGGCATTTAGGTTTCAGATTTTATTTTATTTTTTGAAAAGTAAAATAAATTAAAAGTCTCAAAATCTTATGCATCAATGACGTGGCTTCATTATTTTAAGTTTTTGTTAGTGAATTAATGACATGGTACAATCTTATCTATTCATTTTAAAATGAAATGTTTAAAACTAAATGAACTTCACGTGGAAGGACGATTCATTCTTGGCCAAGTAGCATCCTGCAATCCAATCAAGACATAAAGTTCTGGTGCCAAAACATCATAAGTTTTTAGCCAATTGAGGAGAATTTGAGAGTCAATTTCTAGGTTTATATCTTTATATTCTAATTCCCAAAGCCGTTTTTAAACCATATCTAATAGCCCATGTTTCTACAATACTATTTAAGGTAGTGCCAATGTGAATTGAGAAACCTTTTACCCATCTTCCCTAGCTGTCTCTTAATACACCTCCATCTCTTGCTTTACCATGGTTATCTTTAGAACTACCATATGTATTTAAAGTAAAAAAAGGGGACTGTGGAGGATCCGTTCATTTTGTGCATTAGTTGGTTTAGTGTTTCAGAAGGACGATTAAATATCTTATTATTCCTAGATAGTTACTCCTAATTTATTACTCAACCTCTAGCCTCTATTGTTTCCTATACTTTCACATTTTATTTTTGCATGAGAGAGAGAGAGAGAGAGAGAGAGAGAGCTCTTATACTACAATTCCTATTCATTAGCAATAATCGTCAATTCCACTAGAAATATCCAAAACAAAATACAACTTTCAGAACGACATCCACTGTCACTTGTCCTCCTCCCCACAGCTGCACCAAGTGCATGTGGTTTGGATTGGCAGATCAGCTTCTCTGTCTCTTTTTTTTTTTTTTTTTTTTGTTATACTTTGATTTTACTTTTATGAGAACTAGACTATGTTTTAAGTTTGTGTCTCTCCTATTTAGAGACATTTGAGGGAGAAAAATAAATTCGGTTTGAGTTTTGTAGCTGTTGAGAGTGAATATTTTAATGGGTTGTGACCAATTTTTTAATTTTGTTTTGCTAATGAACAATACTCTTCAGACCAAGAGTGTGACTTTTCATTAGTGTTTTTTTTTTTTTTTTTTTGGGGCAATTTAGAGAGTTTTTTGGAGCATCATGTTGTAATTTTACTCTCTAAATTAGAAAGGATTTTGTGTTTGCCACATCTGTTGGAGATGCTTTAGTGGAAAGTGCTTTTACTATCTAAATTAGAGAGTATTTTGTGTTTGCCGCATCTGTTGGAGATGCTCTAGTGGTAGGTTACAAAGAGATATTTGTGGTGGGCTCAAATGAGAACTAATAACATATTGCCAGTTAAGATTTGTTATGAAAATGTTTTGGATATAACACCTTCTTTATGTCAAGTTATAGATAATGAGTTAATCAATTATTTGTAAACAATTAAAGCATATGTTATCAATTGCATAAGATCAATTACATTAAGAGACGTCAATATGGTGAGTAAAGTGGAAAACAAAAGAAAAATTATAAAAGAGACAAGCAAGTACGAGGGAAACCCCTTCCTCAAGTGAGCAATCTATTATAATAAAGAGAAGTTTAATTATTTAATGCAAAACCATAGTATGTTTACAAAAGTAAAATAAATAAGGTTATTACGATAAAAAAAAATGTGGAAAAACAAATAAGACACGATATGGTTACGAAGGGAGAGCCCTCTAGGGCTTTAAGGCTTACCCTTAGTGAAAGAATCCACTAGTGAAATTGAAATTTACAAATAAAATTAATCCTTACTTTAGTTTGCTACCTCTAGTAGAAGTTATTATTGTATAGCTTCATCCTAGGTGAACTCTTCCACTATAGTTGTTTGACTTCAAGTATTGACTTGAAAACAAAATTTCACTATAGCAAGTTTGTTTTCAGAGCTATGGCTTCAGCTTCTTCCCCAACCAATCTTTAGATCTACTTTGATATCTCTAGAATGATGATTTTGAGAGAAAAAAAACTTGGTTAAAAAACCCTAGGCATACAAGCGAAGCTCTCTCTCCTCTAAAAGTTTCCCTTTAGGTCAACTTATAATATGTCCCATTTATAAGTTGGGCTCAAAATATACAAGAGTTTAGGTGACTCATGGTCCTAATTAGAAACCAAGCTCTCACAGCTCGATAGACAAGTTGCTGACGAACTCAACTAACTGAGATTAGATAAAGGCTGTTGTTGAACTCAACTGATTGAGGTTGCTATTGAGCTGATAGAATTTTAATTTGAACCAGTTTAATTTTTGGTCTTGTCTTGATCTCAAATTACAACTCCACTACACAACAAGACTCACAATTTGACATGGTTTGACAACACGGATGCTATCTTGATTCTTGATGCTATAGGAAGTGATGAGTGTTGGTGTGGGTGTGTGTTCCAAACACTTTTATTCTTATTTATTTTCTAGCCGTTAGAAATTTATGAGTAAAATAGCCGTTGGGCAATTATGAGAAAAATAGCCGTTAGGCAATAATTGATAATATAGCCGTTGGGCTTTTAAGGGTTATTAGTAACCAATAACTATTGATTAGTATCTTCATAAGTAGCCTATATAATACTCATCTTAACACACTTTCTAAAGAGGGCTTTTTACTACTCTATACTTTAGATATACACAACTCTACTTTTTTTCTCTCCCACATAATTTTTCTATAAGAATATTTGTTCTAAGGAAAGGCAATAGAAGGTTGTTCTTAAACCTTTTGTGAGTGGAAGTGCGTACATCACAAAGGTCGACGCTATAGTCTAATCCTGGGGGGTTGTTTGGCCAAGAGAACTAATCGCACCAAGTTTTACTTTGGGTGGCACGAATCAACCTTTAAGGACAACGCTTTTTGCGTGATTCTATAGCACTGTGAGATTGTTCCTAATTTTACTTAAATTTATTTTATTGTTGCTTATTGACATTTTTGCTAATTATTTGAGATATTATTTATGTATCAAAACTTGTTTATTCACTAAAATATTTCCAACAATGAGTTGTTGGCTTTACATGAACTTTTGAGTGGTTATCACTATCTAGTCCTAAATGCTCAGTTGACAGGAAAATAAATTGGTGAGGTTTTAGTTGGCAACCCGAGCAGATTATTGGATGAGAGGACACGACAAGACTTGTAGTATAGGATGACCCAATCTATGATATTAGATCGTAAGATGTTTGAGTTGCTTACTTATGACACAAGTGTGATCATTGGATTCACAAAAAACCTTTGTTTCAACAGTGGCGGAGCCAGGATTTTGTGTGTGGGGGCTGATTAGAAAATGATATAATTATTTTTTTCCTTAAAAGTTTTTGTCGAGTTTAAGTACTTTATAGGTTTATATAAATCAATATAGACAAAATTTAGTTACAAAATTAGTTGTAGGTTACAACTAACTTTTATTGAGTAAAGTTGTAGCCTGCACTATAAAAAAAATGGGGCTATCCCAGTGTTTGTAAAACCGCTGGGATAGCCCTAAAAAGCGCTGGAATAGGGTCAAAATGCCTATCCTAACGTTTTTTTCTAGGTGCTTCAAACTGTCGGGCAGTGACAGTCAGTATAGGGTCATCGGACCTGTACCAGCATTTTTTAAAAGCGTTGGGATAGCCTTTACCGATAGCTTTGAAGACTTGTGCTGGCGGATTTCAGGGCCTATACTAGCGCTTTTTTTATTATTATCAAAAAGCACCAGTATAGGTCTATCTATACCAGCGGTTTTATAACCGCCCCTATAGGGTATTCACGAAAATATGAATACAACCTATACCAGCACTTTTAAAAGCACTGGCATAGACTGTACCTATTCCAGTGTTTTCGAAAGCGTTAGTAGAGGACTTTAATGGATAAAATAACAAGGCTTACCAGCGTTTTTAAAACACCGGAATAGGTACTGCCTATGCCATACCCTATTCCAGCGATTTGTAAAGCGCTGCAATAGGGTTTTTAAATATATATATATATATATATATATTATAGCACCTGTAATGAACCTACAATTTATAACACCTGTAATCTATACTTTATAGAACCTACAATTCATATTTTCCAATAGCAAATACAATACCACTTTAAACCAACAAACCAAATATATTTAATTACACCATATCAATAATTACATCCCAAATATCTAGATTATTATACACAAAGTAATACATCCTAAGTATCTAGAATTTTATAATAAAGTTTCCAACTATAACATATATAAATCAAAGTTTGAAATTTTATTATAAAATCAATCCCGTAATTCCAACCACCAGTATCAAAAGTTCCAAGTCAAAAATTTCCAAGGAAACTTGAAGGGAGCCTTTTCTTCTCAGTTGCAGTTGTATTGCATAATAAAAACCAGTCCAACAACCATTATATCAAAATCTTTTTGTTTGATTGATAATAATAATAATAATAATAATAATGATAATAATAATAATAATAATAATAATAATAATTAGTACCCAAATATGTTAATGAGGAAAGGAAAGAAGGAAATATTACTTCATTGAACTCTCTTGCTAATGGTAGCATGTTCAAACCAATTGTCCCATCCAAAACTAGCAGGGTCTCCTGCACATATAATGGGATAATCTTAGACCAGTCTTAAAGACCAACAACTATTGTTTAACAACGAGCCTTCAGTCATATGATCCGGTATGAAGGCTCAAATTTATGTAAGCCATTCTCCATAACACCAAGAGCCATCAAAGAGACCAGGAGAGATGGCTACTGGAGAGGGAATAACTGCAGTTGTAATATTATTAGGCATCCACCTTACATGTTATATTTTTCACTTAAGAAATCTTTACATACATGACGACAAAAGCTGGATGAAACCAACATATAAGAGCACATAAGAAATAACTTTTTCTTTCTTTTTTTGGATAAGTAACAAAATTTTTTTCAATAAGAGGATACCAAAACGGTACACAACTATAGCAAATAATATTAGCTTTCACAGAAAGAAAGAAAGGAAGGAAAAAAAAAAATTTTATTTATGTTACCACTTGTTTATTGGCAACTAGGGACAAAGCAACAAACAAACATGAAATCATACTTTAGTATCATATCATAGATACCCACCCCCAATTTCTCAGGCATGCTACAAGGTTCTTACATAATTAAACACATAATGTTTTTGTTGTAAAAATAAGGATAAGGTGCCACACTGTCAGCTTACATTTGGTGCACCTGGAATAATTTTGTTAGAGAAACATATTTGTATGGAGGAAATTTGTATTTTTACCTATTTGTTAGAGAAACATAAATCAACCTACCAATAAAAGGTTATTTAAACCAAGATTGAACTTGTGGACTCCAGTGAAAACAACCTGAGGAATGACACTTTTTATTTTGAACATACACCATATACGTTGTATTCAATTTTCAACATCTTAACATGAACAACTCCATATATTAAGTTGTTTAACAAGAACCCAAAACCCAAAATGGCCTAAGACTAGAAAACATTCAAATTAACAAACAATGATATTCTTATGTGACGTAATATTGTCTGAAGGATTGACAACATAAAATCAAAACACAAAATATTATTCATATTTTTTCCTTTTTCAATCAACTACTTGTCTTCATAATCATATCACATGCCAAAACAACTAAGGTATCTTACTAAGTCCAGTTCAAATTCTCAAATGAACACAAAAATCTAGGCTTCTCTTCTATTCTTTGTAAGGCACTCAACTCATTATATTTCATTACAGGAAAAGCAATACTCGAGTAATAATCTTACCTTGGCCCCTTCGTTTTTCAGTCTATAGGCCAGTTTTCCTGCAAAAGTATTTTATCTGAATATCATTTTATTGCTTGCTATACTCTGGAATTTCATTTAAAATTTAAAGAATTCCTTTTAATAATAAAATGATCTATATGTCAACTTTACTCTTGTCTATTAACTTGATGAAATTTTTCTGAGTTGTAATTGATAAAATATCAATCAACTAAATTAGACCCCCGCAAATATAGTTCAGCAGAAAAAATAATTTGAAATCTTTTCAAGGAAACAAAAAACCTTTTAGGTAGCATAGATTTTTACTCCAACTCATGAGTAAACTGACGAATTACATGGGTTAATCTTTTTAATCCATAGATAAAATAAAAAAATATACCGATTGTTCTGCATAGAATACAAGCGACTAATATCACAACAATAACACCTAATTGATTTTAATCATTAGTAGAAACAGTTATTGTTATTTTAGCTAATATCCAGAACATGATACAATTGATCCTTCTGTTGTGAAGACAGCCTTCAAAAAATGTCCTCATTTTACTTTGGCTGCCAGCCAGAAAGATATTCCCAGCTCAAAATTTGGGATTCGGGGGTGTATTAGTCTTTTTATGGGTGTCGAGTGTGTTTTGGACTTTTTTTTTTTTTTTTTTTTTTGTCTTCTGGGGGAATTTTGGTCATTTATCAGACTTATAGGGGTATTTTGGTCTTTTTCAAGTAATTGAGGGTATTTTGGCTAGTTTTAGGCATAATGGGTACTTTGGTCATTTTCACTATCTTAGGGGGTGCTTTGGTCATTTTTGATGTTTTGGGGGGTATTTCAGTCATTTACTAGGTTTTGGGGATATATCGGTCTTTTTCTAGGTATTGGGGGGTGTTTTTACTCTTTTTCAATGTTTTGGAGGGTATTTTGGTCTTTTTCTAGGTTTGGAAGTGCTGAAATAAGCTCTCTCCATAATGGAGTAAAGTAATCCTATTCCAACGCTTTTGAAATCATTGGAATAGGTGGACCATATTCCAGCTATTCCAGCGCTTCCAAAACTGCCGAGATAGGTATCAGTAACCCTATTCCGGCGCTTTTAGAGCGCTGGGATAGGACAACCATATTCTAGTGCTTTTGAAACGTCGAGATAGGATAGTTTCAAAAATTAAATTAATTAATAAAAACAACAAACCTAACCTATAGCGGCGATTATAAAACGCTGCAATAGGGCTTCCTATACCAGCATTTTTGGAAACCGCCGCTATAGGCCTCCTATTGTAGAGATTTATAAAGCGTCAGTTTTGAGCTGCCGTAATAGGTTTCCTATACCAGCAGTTTTAAAAAGCGTTGGTACAGGCTTCTCTATTATGGCGGTTTTTAAAAGCGTCAGGAAAAAAAAAACGCTGCAATAGGACGATTCTTTTGTAGTGAAAAAGGTTGTCAAAATTTACCTTCAATAAAAAGATATAGAGTAAAGTTGTAGTCTAATGCTACAATTAATTTTGTAGCTAAATTTTGTCCAATCAATATTATTTAAATTGTCCATAAATTTATTTTTTTTAAATTAAATTATTTATTATTAAGTATCATGGTTAAGATTAAAAAATTATTAATTGACAAAAGCTGTGTAAAAATTAGAAAAAAAAAAAATCGGTGAATGCCTAAAAATAAATTAAATAACCAATCAAATATTACATTTTTATATTTATATGACGAGTAAATGCTATAGACACAATAAACAGTTTTTCTCATAACATTGAATTGGCAAGTTCTTACTGATTTTTATCTCGACCAACCACTAATATTATTTTATTACCAACTAATATTATTTTAGTTTAGTGTTGCTAATACTACTTCAAGTGGATAGGGTAATGACCTTTATAATATGTTTGCCTTTTGATATGAGGTTTGATAGGTTCATAGTTAAGTATATGATTTATGTGTATAGTGTTGACTGGTTGATAGTTAGCTCAATTGGAGTATATATGAGATCGTTGAGAAATTTTCAAATGCTCTAAGTGTGGGGCCCACATATCTGTGAGAGAAATATATCATACGTTGAGTGCACATGATACATGCACGGTAGTTGAAGAAACAAAATTAATAAATAACATTCATGGTAGTTGAAGGAAAAAAAATCCAAAAATATGATAGTCATGACAAACATGGATTTCCAAAAATATGATTGCTCAATTAAAAAAAATCTTTTTAAAAAAAGTTAGGTTTTAAAAAATGTGCTTGCTAAGTTCAAATGATCGATTGAAAATACCTTTCGAAACAAAGAATAAAAAAAACATAAAGAAAGAATAAAAATTTAATAAAAAAGAATATTTAAATGGAAAGCTAAAAATTTTAGATGTTTTGATATTAGATGTATTGTAAAGTGAGTTGTTAAAATAAATAAAGTTACTTTTTGAGTTATAAAAAATTATAATTTTTAGTAACTCTAATGTGAGTTCTCTTATACAATATATTAGGTGATTTATATGTTATATATAGAACATATACAATTAAATAAAATATATATATATATATATATATATATCTTCCTAAAAAGAACCAAAAAAATAAGAAATTGAAGAGGAGTCACATCACCCACGTGGAGAGTAGATAAGTGTTTACTATTTACCTTTGAAGTGTCTAATTTTTTCACCACACACATGGAGGTCACTACAAGAAAAATGCCTATTAACGACCAAGAATTTATGACGGACCCAAAAAGCCCTCTTAAAAAATCTAATTTGTGATGGCAAAATAAAGCCCTCGCAAATATTTGGTAAAATGTGAAATATTTATGACCAACAAAAAAAGCTGTCACAATTATGTGTTATAGTCGTCACAAATACTAATATTTTGGAGGAAAATTTTCCCTCCACATTTTTTCCGAGAGACAATTAAAAATCTCTCGCAAAAAGTGTATTATTTATGACGGTTAAAAAAAATCGTCACTAATACTAAATTATTTGTGAGGGCTAGGATCAACCTTCACAAATAATCATTAAAATGTCAAAAATTTTGAAAGGAAATGTTCCCGCCAAATTATTTCCGAGGGACAATAAAAATCCCTTGCAAAAAGTTTATTTTTTGTGTCAGTTAAAAATATGCCTTTACTAATACTAAATAATTTGCAAATGCCACGATTGACTTTCGCAAAAAAAATCATTAAAATATTAATTTTTTTGGAGATAAAAGTTATTCTGAAATTCAAAGAAAAATAAAAAGAAACGCATAAACATATAGCACTTTGTATTCTTTAGATGAACCTTTTGTTTGCAATCTAAAAAAAAAAAAATTTATATACATCCTATATAAGAAAGGTCTGTCTTTATTTTCTAAACAATTGTACCCATAAAAAAAAATGATAGCACTTTCAACTTCAAAATGGTAGCCTCAAATTCAAGAATTTCAGACTTTTGGACTCTCTCTCTCTCTCTCTCTCAAGTGAATAAAAATTTATTCCCATTAAAATAATACATAAAAGATGAGTTCATAGATTAAATGATAAATTACATCCGATTGGCATGAAACTTGGCATGCATGTTAAGAACATATAGAACATGTAATCCAACAGTGAGATTTTCAAAATATGAATTCAATAATAAATTATCAGGTGATGTAACATTTTTTAGAGTTACAACACGTGTAACTTGAACCCAACTCTATATTTCTTAATGCGATGTGAATTTTGACAAATCTACCGTTAGATTACATTATCTTCGTATATTTTTCATACTTACAAAATTTCAAGGTGATAAAATATCAATAGTGATGTCATTAATCAATTGTCTAGATTCAAATTTTAGTAGTTTAAAATAATGCATAAAAGATGAGTTCATAGATTAAATGGTTCGCATGAAAATTAGCATGCATGTTAAGACCATATAGAACATGTAATCCAACGGTTGGATTTTCAAGATATGAATTCAATAATAAGTTATTAGGTCGTGTAACATTTTTTTTTAATTACGTTAGGTATAACTCGAACTTAACCTTATATTTCTTAATTCGATGTGAATTTTGACAAATCTACCGTTAGATTACATTATTTTCGTATATTTTTAATGCTTACAAAATTTCAAGGTGATTAAAGATTAATAGCCATGTTATCGATCAATTGTCTAGATTCAAGTTTTACTAGTTTAAAATAATGTATAAAAGATGAGTTTATAGATCAAATGGTAAATTGTATCCAATTGGCATGAAAATAGGCATGCATATTAAGACTATATAGAACATGTAATCCAACGGTTGGATTTTCAAAATATAAATTTAGTAATAAGTTATTGGGTGGTGTAACAATTTTTAGAGTTATGTCAGGTGTAACTCAAACCCAACCCTATATTTCTTAATTCGATGTGAATTTAGACATATCTACCGTTAGATTACATTATCTTCATATATTTTTCATGCTTACAAAATTTCAAGGTGATCAAAAATTAATAGCCATGTCATCGTTCAATTGTCTAGATTCAAGTTTTAATAGTTTAAATAATGTATAAAAAATGAATTTATAGATTAAATAGTAAATTGCATCCGATTGGCATGAAAATTGGCATACATGTTAAGACAATATAGATCATGGAATCCAACGGTTAGATTTTCAAAATATGAATTCAATAATAAGTTATTGGGTGGTGTAACATTTTTTAGAGTTATGTCAGGTGTAACTTGTGCCCAACCCTATATTTCTTAATTCGATGTGAATTTTGACAACCGTTAGATTACATTATCTTCATATATTTTTCATGGTTACAAAATTTAAAGGTTATCAAAGTTTAATAAGTATGTCATTAATCAATTGTCTAAATTCAAGTTTTTGTAGTTTAAAATAATGCATAAAAATGAGTTTATTGAACAAATGGTAAATTACATCCGATTAAGATGAAAATTGGCATGCATGTTAAGAACATATAAAACATGTAATCCAATGATTGGATTTCCAAAATATGAATTCAATATTAAGTTACTAGGTGGTGTAACATTTTTTGGAGTTACATTAGGTGTAACTTGAACTCAACCTTATATTTCTTAATTCGATATGAATTTTGACAAATATACCATTAGATTACATTATCTTCGTATATATTCATGTTTACAAAATTTCAAGGTGATCAAAGATTAATAGCCATGTCATCAATCAATTGTCTAGATTCAAGTTTTAGTAGTTCAAAACATAAAAGATGAGTTTATAGATCAAATGGTAAATTATATTCGATTGGCATGAAACTAGGCATGCATGTTAAGTCCATATAGAACATGTAATCCAATTATTGAATTTTCAAAATATGAATTCAATAATAAGTTATTGGGTGGTGTAACATTTTTTAGAATTACGGTAGGTGTAACTTTAACCCAACCCTATATTTCTTAAATCAATGTGAATTTCGACAAATCTACCGTTAGATTACATTATCTTTGTATATTTTTCATGCTTACAAAATTTCAAGGTGATCAAATATCAATAGTGATGTCATCAATCAATTGTCTAGATTCAAGTTTTAGTAGTTTAAAATAATGCATAAAAGATGAGTGTATAGATCAAATGGTAAATTACATCTAATGGGCATGAAAATTGGCATGCATGTTAAGAACATATACAACTTGTAATGTCATCAATCAATTGTCTAGATTCAAGTTTTAGTAAATTAAAATAATGCATAAAAGATGAGTGTATAGATCAAATGGTAAATTACATCTAATTGGCATGAAAATTAACATGCATGTTAAGAACATATACAACTTATAATCCAATGGTTGGATTTGCAAAATGTGAATTCAATAATAAGTTATTGGGAGGTGTAACATTTTTTTGAGTTACATTAGGTGTAACTTGAACCGAACCCTATATTTCTTAATTCGATGTAAATTTTGACAAATTTATTGTTATATTACATTATCTTCATATATTTTTCATGTTTACAAAATTTTATGGTGATCAAAGATTAATAACCATATTATCAATCAATTGTTTAAATTTAAGTTTTTGTAGTTTAAAATAATACTTAAAAGATGACTTTATTGATCAAATGGTAAATTACATCCGATTGGCCCTAAAATTGGCATGCATGTTAAGACCATAAAAAACATGTAATCCAACGGTTGGATTTTCAAAATATGAATTCAATAATAAATTATTTGGTAGTTTAATAGTAGACCTATTATAAAACGAGTTCTCCCCAAATCAAATGCCAAGAGCCCTTAAATTTAACATTTTTAATTTATTGTATATGATCTAGCTCATTGTGGGGATTACGTATTGTTCTTAGCTCACTATGGTGATTACATATTTTTCTTTTATCATGTGACTTAAGATAACTAATATTTTTTATTATTTATTTTTTACCAACTATTCAAATGTGTGAATTGTATCTAATTTATTTCATTTTTATTTTATTAATTAATCTATGTGTTGTATAGACGTTGTTATATGCTTCACCCCCAAATTTTCATTGCCGCACAAAATTTTCCCCCATTCTTCATTTCCCACTTTTGTTTTTTCCCCAAAGCTTTGTTCTTTAATTTTTTTTTTCTTTCTTTCTTTTCATTCGTCTCCCATAAGCGGATTTTTTTTCAAAATAACTATTAAACCCCAACTATATAGTTAGTAAGCAAACGTTTCAAACAATTTGGGATTATAGCAATTCGAGTTCAGAGGACTCGATTTCAGGGTCAGAAAGCCGGCCCACGTAGGCTGGAAATCGAGTTCAATGCACTCGGTTTTGCTTCATAGAAATCGAGTTCAAAGGACTCGCTTTCCATTCATAAAAATCGAGTACAAAAAACTCGTTTTTCGTCCATAGAAATCGAGCCCATAGTACTCGTTTTTTATTCACAGAGACAAACGAAAAAGCCCAGAGATGAACAAACCCAGAAGATGAACAAATGAAGAAGCCCAGGCGCCGATTCTGAGATGAACAAACGAAGAAGAATTTCACAGGCGCCGATTCTGAGATGAACAAACGAAGAAGCAATGGCACCGATTCTCACCAACGAGATGAACAACGATCTAACCAGGCGCCGATTCTGACCAACGAGATGAACAACGATCCTGCCGATTCTGACCAAACCCAGGCGGCGAAAGCTTCAGGCGTGGTTTCTCGCCACCGCTCCAGTGGAAGAAAGAAGCAATGGCACCGATTCTCACCAAACCCAGCAACCCAGGCACCGATTCTCACCAAACCCAGGCGGCGAAAGCTTCAGGCGATGGATCGGATCGGACGTGAGGTCTCTCGCCGGCGCTCCAGTGGTCAGTGGGTTTGATTTGTTTTTGGGTTTGATTTGTTCATGGGTTTTTGGAGAAAGGAAAGGAAGAACACGAAGAAAAATTTGTGTGATTTGTTTTTGGGTTTGATTTGTATGGGTTTTTGGAGAAAGGGAAAGGAAGAGGAACACGAAGAAAAATTTGTGCAAGTATGGCTGAACTGAAATCGAGTCCTTTGGGCTCGATTTCCATGGACAAAAAACGAGTTCTTTATACTCGATTTTTATGAATGGAAAGCGAGTCCCTTGAACTCGATTTCTATGAAGCAAAACCGAGTGCATTGAACTCGATTTCTAGCCTACGTGGGCCGGCTTTCTGACCCTGAAATCGAGTCCTCTGAACTCGAATTGCTATAATCCTAAATTGTTTGAAACGTTTGCTTACTAACTATATAGTTGGGGTTTAATAGTTATTTTGAAAAAAAAATCCCTCCCTCTTAAAAGTTAAAAACCCATTTTTCAGTTCCCTTCTAACTCCATTTTTTTTTTTTTTCTTTTTCTTTCCCATTTTCATTTTCACCATGCGGAGCTCTCTCTCACCATTGTCGAGCTCTCTCTCTCACATCTCCACTGCCCCTAGCCACCTCCCTAGCCCTAGCCGCCGCCACTGCCACCGCCATCGCCCTAGCTGTAGCCGCCGCCACCATAGATCTACTCTCTCTCACCTCAGCCACCACCCACTGCCACCAATCTGATCTTCTTCATTAGATCATCTCTCAAACCCACACTCACTGTAAGTTCTTCTTCTTTTCTTTCTAAAGGTTTTTTTTTGGTCATCTATATAATTAGATGATTTCCACCTTTCTCTGGGCATATTATCTGAAATATCTTTGATGAATTGGATTTCCAAATTCATTAAGACTGTCCAGACCGTTGGAAAAAGAAATCTAATGTGCCTTCTCTCAAATTTCTTTGTGGTTACAATTGTTCAAAAGGTAGGACTACACTGTATGTACTTGACTTTCAATTTATACAGTCCCCACCAATGGATATTAAGTTCTTAGAGAGTCTTGATGTATTTGAATATGCTTTGCATTGACTGCCGATGCTGTGATTATCAGACCATAAAATTCAAGGCATACTTTCTAACCATGTTCTTTTCTTTAGACTGGTTAAGCAAATCATGGTCGGCAGTGTGGATACCGATGTGTTAATAGTATTTACTATGATATAATTCCATTATATATTAAGAAAATCCTTATATTGTTTTCAATGATGATTTTTTCCATTTAACTTAAATAATTATGGTTATTTTATTATGAAAATTTTAAAATTTTGGTAACAACCTTTCTACTATTCTCCACTTCCAGTACTCATTTTCCTCTCCCCTTCCTGGAAATAGCTCTCATTCTCTCTCTTGTAATTGGCTAGTTGTTTTTTTCTTTGATTGTCTTAGGAAATTTTTATTTGTGTATATATACTGCATGTGTCAAGAGCTAGCTTAAATAGTGGAACTGTGGAAGATTTGCATTAGAATAATTTTTTTTTATAAATTATATGCATTAAAATCTTAAATGTCTTCTAATTGTTAATTTCTAATTTTTACTTAGCAAACAATCTGATCTAATTTAACCTACCTATTTAATTTTGTCTATAATGTCAAACTCTTGTCTGTTTACAGAATCACATGGCACAGAAGTTTCAATCCTCATCAACAAAATCATTTTTTTCCATTTAAATAGTATTTAGCATTTTCTCTTTTTTTATTGGCTGATGTTTCCAATTATTCAAAATCTATGTTTATTGTAAAAATCCTAAAAGAGCTATTACAAAATTGTGGAAATAATTGAGGAAAAAAAAGTTGATATTAGAGGGAAGAGGATTCTTCTTTTTGGGGAAGGATAAGCCTTTTTGGAGGGGTAAAGGAGGCAATTGCCCCTCCTTACCCATTTTCAAGTGAAAAAAAAAAAAAAAAAAAAAGCTCTCTTAGTCAATTTGTATGAGGCTATCAAAGTTGAGTTTCTTTTTCCTTGCAGTGAACCAGCTCAATTGCCCTAGTTTTTGTTCTGTTATGTTTCCCTGATACTTAGTTGGCTTACTTATGGACTTATAAGTGACTCTAAAGCGTGTTGGATCACTATGTTGTGGAACATAAGTGTGTCAAGCTTAGGATTTTACATTACTTAAACTGTGGATCTCTAGCATTGTTAGGATTTTTGGTCAGAGGATAAGGCAACAAAGTGATGGTTAGGATTTCTAGTTTGAAAACTAATGAAAGTGTTTCCAGAGTGTTTTGAGTTTAATCCTAATGTTTGTCCAGATCAAGATTTGGAAAATGTGCTGTTCAGTAATATATATCTAATGCTACGTGTATTTGGTGATGGATTTAACTATTTTGTGTAGTTTTAGTTTCTTTGGTCCATAATAATGCTCTTATAATTGTAATATTTGAAAAATAGAATTTGGAACTGACTGGATTCTTATCATTATCCAATGTGCACGACTTAGCATTTTCACCCCTAGGCAGAAGCTCTTTTCTTTTGTTCTGTGTTCTCTGTCACTCTACCCTTAATTTTCTCCTATTATATTTGTGCAATATATTAGGTGGAATGGCACTTGAATTGGGTTAAATCTGTTCTAGGAAGTTCTGGTTTGCATAACCATCGTAAATTCTTTTTGCACAGGACATTGCAGAGGCCAAAGAATTCTTGAAGCAAAGAGGAGTTGATGTGGAGTATGATTGAAGGCTCTCTCTTATGGTGCTTTTGAAGAACCAAGGTGATTTTAAGACAATTTCAATTCTATATGATCACAACTTGAGGTACAAATTGAATGATAAGTTGTGTGAGAGTGTTGAATTCAATGAGGTAGAGTTTGCTTACAGCTCTCTAAAATTGGTTCGGTATTTGAAACTATAGATGCAGAATATGTTGTGAATTTTGTAAGTTTTTTTTTTATTATGCTCAGTTTCCTTATCTTATTAAACCCATGGACAAGCCTATGTTACCGTTGATCGGCACTCTACATTTCTACTAATTTTATATATTAGTACAATAATAGGCTTGTATAGCATCGGAGTGGGGCTCGTCAAAGAACTAAGAACCCATGAGGTTGCCATTGCCGAACTCAATAATCTTTCTTCATCTAGGTAACCTTATCAACCCCTCTTTGTTTGTTACTCTTTACTATAATACCATACTACTTTTGGTTCTATGTTTTAACTTAGTAATCAACTTGGACTTGCCCTTGTCTTTTGCTAATGTCTTTTTTATTGTTTCCATTGAGGCAGAGTATGCATGCCAAGTGCTTGTAAAAATTACCCGGAGAGTCAAAAATGAAGAAATTAAGAGATTTGTGGACGCTAATTAGTTATTGGCTTTAGGGTGGTGTTGAACATGAATATGACAGAGCTATATCTAACCATTATTTGCGGTTTACATTTTTGACAATTGTTATATTATTTTAATTTATATTTAATTTTGACAGTGGTTTAAGTAATCAAATTAAGTTATTATTATTGTTAAATTAAAAAAAAAAGTTATTATTGTTGTTTATGATATATTACATGATTATATTTGATATAGTAATATGTGTATTTATTTATTGAAGCATTGATACAAATACAAATTCACTTTAATTGTTTCATTTTAACTCATGTTTAATGCTTTTTTTTTAAAGGATAGTACTAGCAGAGATGAAGAGGATAACTCAAACAATAACATGGAGGTTGAAAGCAACTTGGAGGGTGACCTAGAGGAAAACTAATATAGATCCTTTCATAATTCTAGTTGTTTAAAATTGTATTTTTATGTCATGGTTTAATTTCAGGATTTCTTTGTATATTTTATATTTTAAAGTTTGAACTTATAAGAGTTTTTATGTTTCAATGGATCAATTTTTAGTAATCATTGTACTATTGTAACAAGATAGTTAAACAAAAATGATATAAAATGATATCAATAAATAACTTTACAGTGACGACAAAGTCTCTTGCAATTTATAAATTAGTGATGCTCTTTAACTCCTTGCAAAAACGTTTTAAGTGAGCTTAACGTCGTATTATTATTTCTAGCTAATTGTGAGGGGTCAAAAGCCTTCACAAATAAATTTTAGCAATGGTACTATTTGTCTTTAAAAAGTATGTTGTTAATTTGGAATTCGCAAATAATTAAATGTGAGGGTATGAAGGTTCTCACAAATAGTTGTTAACAACGATGGCTTCTCTTCACTAAAAATAAGTCGTTGACTTTTCTCGTTGTTTGGTAATATATTTGTGAGGGTAAATTTGTTCAATAACGACGGTGGATTACTCTCGTAAATTAGCTATTTGCGAAAGTATGGTCGCAAAATCTCTTTTAGTAACAAGAGCTAATACGACGGCCTTCGAGGGCAATATGCCCTCGCTAATAACCTTTTGCGACGATATTTGAATTTTTGCGAGGGCATTTTACTCTCGCTAGTAGACTCTTTTTTGGTAGTCATCCTCTTAGAATTGGAGAGTAAGGGTCCGTTTGGTATATGCATTTAAACACATGTTTTCAATTTTTAAATAACATTATACGTATTTTTACACATTTTTTCACTCACACATATTTCAAAAAAAAAATGTTGTTTAAACATACGTACTAAACGGGTCCTAAAATGCCAAAACTATAGTAATCAGTACCAAAAAACTTGTAGAAGGCATGTGCGTTTGGCTCGAGATTAAAAAGTTAGCTTATTTTATTATTAAGTTTATTTTTGTTACTATTTATGAGCTCCATTACATTTTTTTATACTGTAAGGTCCTAGTCAATTTAAAAAAAAAAAAAACAAAAAAAGATCAGATTTTTGGGTTCCCACATGCTCTCTCTCTCTCTCTCTCTCTCTCTCTCTCTCTCTCTCTCTCTCTCTCTCTCTCTCTCTCTCTCTCTCTCTCTCTCTCTCTCTCTCTCTCTACTCTCATCCTCTCCACTGGCACTTCCATACCATCACCACCATTTCTACGCTCCTCTCTACTCTCATCCTCTCCACTGGCACTTCCACACCATCACCACCATTTCCACCATCATTTTTCGGCAAGGTCACCAGAAAATTCTTGTGAACCCATAAACACCTTCACATCCTTTATTTGAGGTAAAAATTTCTAATCTTTTTGGTGGGTTTTACACTTTTGCTTGAGGTTATTTTTATCTAAGTTTTAATAATAAAACCCATGTGATTTATGAGCATTGGAAGTGATATTTATTTGTTTTTATGTATAGGTTTTGTATTGGTGAAATTATTTGATGAATGGGTATATGATTTGTGCTAATGGTGACTACCTAAGGTTTATTTATGGTGGAAAATTTAGGGGTTTTGAGTTATAACATGTGATGCTTGGTAAACTTAATTTTTCCATTGCCATTGGATTTATTTGGAGTTAGTTAAAGTTCTAAATTTCTCGTCTTGGAGGATATTTTGATTTTGTTTTCTTGAGTCTCTTAATGATGTAGTGTAAATTTTATGGAAGCTAGTCATGATGTTGGAGATGATATTAAATGGGCTAACTTTATAAATTTGAGTTCTTGCCTTATGAATCAATTTGTTGAGAAACTTTGGAAGTTTTATATATTATTATTGATGAGGTTAAATACTAGGCTTGCCTAATTAGTGCTCTTTTGGCAATTCCTAAATTGTAGCTAGATGCAATTTCAAGCTCTATGCTTATTGTGATAGGTTTACTTGATATTGTTTAGGTTCTAGCTAATCTCCTTGGAGTTTGAAGAATTAGGATTTTGCGGTTGTGAGGTAAGTAGCTTTTTAATGGGATTTTTGAAAAATAACCATATTGCATAAATGTTGTTTTTGGGTTAGACACGCTTTTGGAAACTACCTATGGAAACTATATTTTTCCTAAAAACTATCGTGTCGTAACCTTAATATATATATATATATATATATATATATAATAAACAAGGTAAAACCATCCAAGGAGGCGGTACAAGGATTAATAATCAAAATAATTTAAACAATTAATAAGGCGGTAGAACCAGCCAAGCAATATATCATCAAAACAATTAATAAACAGAGTAATTTGAACAATTAATAAGGCGGTAGAACCAGCCAAGCAATATATCATCAAAATAATTGATAAGCATGAAAATACTTGATTAATATTGAAAGTAATGAACAAGGTACAGGATTAATAGTTACAGGATTACAAGATAAACAGGGATAAATAGTGGTAACTTACAAAGGTAATGGTTACCGGTTGGTGAATACAGATAGATCTTGAGGGAAGGTTTAGGAGTAGGAGAGAAACTCTCTGAATAGTCTAAACTCTCTCAAAGAACTTCTGAAACTAGGGAAGAATTAACTTCTGAAAACTAGGAGAAGAATTAACTTGGTTAACAATAAGGGACAACCCCCCTTATATAGGAAAATAAAGCAAAAAGTGAATAGTGAACAGTAAAAGTGAACAGTGACTTTTTACTGTATACATCAATATCTGTGAGTGAACAGTGATCTCGTGAGTGAACAGTGAACAGTGAACAGTGAATAGTTGGCAGAGGATGACATTTTGTCGTCTTGTGCCGAAAGTAATCAGTCAACAGATTCCCATGGGGAAGAGCAATGGTTCAATAATTTCTTCGGGAGATCGACTAGAATTCTCCTTCTTGTGGAGAATCTTCATCATGACCAAATAGTTTCTTGTCATATGGTGAATAGGGATTATTGGCTACAGATTCTTCAGAAGAGGCATTTGACTTTTCTTCTTCAGTAGTTCTGTTGGCAACTAAGTTTTCTGCACACTTGAGAAGGGCAAATAAAGCATCAGGATCTCTCCTCAGGTCATCAAGGGGAGAGCTCTTCTTTCTTGGTTTAATATTCTTTGTGGATGAAGAGGATGGTAAATATGCTTCAGTAGGGATTTGGCTGGATGGTGAACATTTTTCGTTAATAAATTTTGAACATTCTCTGTTGGTTGTAGCAACAATTCGTTGAATATGAGGGAACTTATCCCACCACTTGACATACCAGTATCTGGCAAGAGCATTTTCGTCAATATTGATCTCATATTGCCATTTGAGAATCCATGGAACCTTGTGATAGTTAACAAAATAGAGTAAAGCAGGAAATTTAGCCTTAACAATATGGGGATTAGGCTTGAATCCTTTTTCAAATAGCTTAAAGGCCTCCAGTAAGGGTGTAGGAAGAAGTTCCATAATAAGACCAAACTGAGACCACCATCGGGCAAACCAGAAGGGCAATGTACCAGTGTAATTTTTGTCAAAGTTAACAAACCAGGAATGAGTCATGGTGTCATTCTGGTGAAGCATAAATCTGAACCATGCAGTAATATAATCATGATAAGAATAAGGGATGGGGTGTTTGGGCATTATTCTTGTAACATTTGGGGAAGATCCCCATTCTCTTTCAGTGATGATGTTAACAATGTAGACACTATGGTAAATAATTTTTGAAGTGTCTGCTTTATCAGAAATGGTGTTAATAATGATGGACCTTTCATGGCGTAAAAGATCAGAATAGTAACCAAGTTTCTTTTCACCATGTTCTGGGATCCAATGGAAATTTGTGGGGAAGTAGCTTTTGGCTAACTGCAGGGGGTTAACAACGGAGGACCTATTGGGTTCAATAGAGAATAGGTTTTGGAAATATTTTTTCCTAATATACTGGGAAGTATTTTTAGGAAAAGAAGTCCTGAGAGGTTGGTGAACAGGGGTGATGGAGTAGGGATCATAGGAAGAGGCTAAAACAGAAGAATAATTGGGCTTAGGTATGGTCCCTAGAGTGGTAAATCGGTTAATAGTCTGCAAAGAGGAGGTTGGTTCACGTTTAACAAGTTGGGTTTCATTAGGGTCTTTGGCGGGGCCTTTGTCTTTCGACCGCCTACTCGCCATGTGTGAATTCTGCAGAAATTTACGAGTAAGGAAATCAGGGATGGCATTTTGAGAGCCTTTAATATAGTCAATATCAAAATCAAAAACACTTAAAATAGCTTGCCATCTAGCAAAAATATGTTTAGAAGCAATATTTTCAACATCTTTTTCAATAACATATTTAGCACTTTTACAGTCAATACGGAGTAAAAACTTTTGGTTTAATAAATCACTTTGAAACTTTGAAATACATAGTACTATAGATAAAATTTCCTTTTTAATAGTACTATAATTTAGCTGTGCAGTATTCCTGATTCCAGAATAGAATCGAACAATTTGTTCGAATGAATCTGGTGAAACTCTTTGTTTCAGAATACCTCCATAACCTATGTCAGAGGCATCAGTTTCAACAATTTTGAAAGCATCAACAGTGGGAATACCAAGACAGGGTAAAGTCTTGACATGAATTTTGATTTGTTTAACAAGAGCAGTGTGAATATCAGTCCAAGGAGGAGGATTACTTTGAAGCCGATCAAAAAGAGGCTTACATTGTTTCCTCAGATCTTTATAAAAATCAGCAACATAGTTAAGGGAACCAAGAAATCTTTGGAGCTGAGTTTTATCAGTAATAACATCAGGGAATTTATCAGCAAATTGGATGGCTCGGTCAATAGGACGGATTTGTCCTTCAGCAATGTCATAACCAAGAAAACGAACCTTTGTTTGGAACAATTTGATTTTCTTAGCAGAGACAACAAGACCATTTCTTTTGATAGTATCTAGAAACGAATGCAAATGTTTCCAGTGTTCATCAATAGAATTAGAGTAAACAAGAACATCATCAATATAAACAATAGTGAAATGACTGAATGAGATAAAAATATCATTCATGATGTTTTGGAACTCACTAGGAGCATTCTTCAGACCAAAAGGCATCACATTCCACTCATAATGACCAAAAGGAGTGGTGAAAGCAGTCTTGTATCTATCACCCTCAGTAATCTAGATTTGCCAAAAACCAGACTTTAAATCAAACTTGGAGAATACCACCGCATCACTCAATCTATGAACTAAGTCTTGTTTGTTTGGAATAGGATACCTAATCCATTCTAAGACCTTGTTCAGAGGCTTGTAGTTGATCACTAAGCGAGGGGTACCTCGTTCAATCTCAGCATTCTTTTGAACATAGAAAGCAGCACATGACCAAGGGGACTTGCTGTTTCTAATCAGTTTTTTATCAAGTAAATCTTGGATTTCCTTCTTACAAAACTCTACCATTTCAGCATTCATTTGTATGGGTCGAGCTTTGGTAGGAATGTTTTTCTCATTGAATTCTTTAACATATGGCAAGTCAACAATATGGTTTTTTCTATGCCAAAAAGCATTAGGAAAATCAGAACAAACATGAGCAATCAATATTTTCTGAAAATTATCAATTTTTGAAGTTAACAATGGATCAGAAAGGCGTTCAGTAATCTTCTTATATTTTACTTCATTTTGAAGAAAACTAAGATGATTAGTTTTAGCATGCAGCATGTTCAAATCATGATCAATATCAATCTCAGATTTTAAAGCAAATTTGAATTTCACTTTATGACCAAAAGGGTCAGTGGTAATTCCATCATGTTCAACAAGAAAGGGATACAAAGCATTAATAAATGGAAGACCAAGAATTACTTTGTCATGCATATTTTTAACAAGAACAGAGGGAATCTTAAAGCAAACATTGTCATGGCAAACATGAGCATGATTTAATTCGTACTTGATTCTCATTTGAGAACCATTAGCAGAAGCAAGTTTTTCAGTAGACTTTTCAAAGTATTTAGAAGGGACAAGTCCTTCCTGAATGCAATTCAGATCAGCACCAGAATCAATCATAGCAATAACATCAAAGTGGTAATCATGTGAGACAACAATTTTTACTTTTGTAAACCATTTTGGAGGAAGTACTTTATCAATAAGAGTGATATGAAAGTTAACAATATCAGGAACAGCTTGGGATTGATTATCAACATCATCTTTGCATTTGTTTTTTAATTCAGTTATTTCTCGGTTAACAAGAGCAATTTCATGTTGGAGATGTTTAACAGTTAATGTTTCAGATTTGGTGAGAACAATAATGGTTTCAAAACAAAAATTACCAGAAGGCTTTGTAGGAAGATTTTTGTCAAAAACATTTTTTGTGTCAATAGAAGAGGATGATTCAGAATCCGTATTTTCAAAAACAGGTTCTTTACCACTTCGTGAAAGAACAGCATCAACATTAGAAGTAGAAGTTCCTTCAGGTTTAACTTTTAAATCAGAAAGCATTTGTTCAACAATGTCAAGAGTTTTTGACTGAGAAGTTTTAAAAGCAATTTTTTCTCTTTGACTGGGCAAATCAATCAAAGGTTTCTCAGCTTTGGCAGAAACAGTTTGTTTAATAATTTTTTCTTCAATACGGTCAAGCTGTTGACCAATAACATGCAAAGACTCATTTGTAAAATTGTTTTGTTCAATAATTCCAGAAGTAGGAGTCTCAGCATCAGCAATCTTGAAAGGAGAAGCTTTCACTTCCGTCTTTTGACAGGTTATCATGACCGTCTCAAGAGGAGGATGGCTAGACCTTACAACAGTTTTGTCTTGTTTAACAAAATTTGATTTCTTGATTACGTTCAAATGATTTTGTTGAATAGGATCTTTTGAAACGTAATGATTTTGAAGAAAATCATAAAACAGAATATTTTTCTTTAACAACATCATCGTTTCTCTCCATTTCCGTTTAATACGATCTTTTTCAGATTGAGAGAAAGTATCTCTGTAATACTTTCTTATCTCTTTGTGTTTGGGAGAAAGACTTTCTTTAGCCAAGTAAACAAGATCCATTTCAAAACTTTTAGGAAGAGTAGTTAAAACTCTTAATTGGTTTTGAAAAATAGGAGGTTCAACAGTTGCAAAATCAGAAGTAGCAGGAGATACGGACTTTGTATCTTCTTCTTCTTCTGCAGTTTTGTCATCTTTAGTTGAATAAAAAGGAGTGCTAATTTGGGAGTTATCACTTGAAACACCCTTTAGCTTTAAATCAGGTTTAACAAAACTTTTTTGTAAATATTCATCAAGATCAAGATCTCTTTTGGAAACACTTTCAGATCCAGCAAAGGAATGTCTTCCTTCGTTGATTCTCAAAGGTTTTTTATCAAGAAAACTTATTTTAACAGTTCCATCAAGATATTGTTGAATATTTGTGAGATCAGTTTCATGGTAAATAGGTTTAGCAGGAGGCGAAACATTTTCCAATAACCATTCTTTAGGAAGGTTTACATCTTCCCAACGAATCATTTTTGGAACTTCAATTTTCGCATCAGAAGTTGAACATTGAATTAACATGGTTTTACCAGAAGGATCTTTAATATGAGCAGCTCGAGGATTCAACTGGGAACCCACAAGTCTGTAGTAAATACGGTAAATAAGAGCAAAAGGTTTACTACCTTCATCCATATCATAACCAGAAGTTAACACATTTAAGGTCAAGGCTTTAACAATATTAGGATCATCAAGAGCAAGACAGATATCAGGGTAAACATCAAAGTAAATAGGACCATCATACAAAGATGCAGTAATCATGCCAAGAATGCTATCTTTAAATTGTCTAAATCTAGCATCTCTTAAACACATTAAAGCAGAAGCATTAATACCTTTTCTTGTGAGAGGTTTAACAGCAACTTGAACAAGTCCAATATGTAAATATTTTAATTTAGTAGCAAGAAATTCGTTAATATTGCTTTTTGAAAACAAACAACATTTTTCATGGTGTCTGGAAATAGAAAATGTTTGTTCAACAGTTCTTACTCGGTACTGAGAAAATCCAGTATTCTCATGCCAAGAAGTATTGTAAATATTTTTAATATTAACCTTGGGGATATTCCATCTTCAGAAATCCAGAATTTCTTTCTCTTGAACAACTTGATCATCTTCATTGATAATATCAGGAGGACACTCAGTCTTGGAGCTAACAGAAGAGTTGGATCTCCACATCTTATCCATGCCAACCTAATTTTAACACTCAATTATCATGTTTTCTCTCATAATCGTTGCATTTCGTAACACATACCCCAAACAACCGTATACTCTCACTCTTGCCCTCAACGCCTGTCCGTCGGCTTACACGGGCCTTACAGAATCTCGGCTCTCGGAATTCACTTTACGTCTAAGGTGGCGCCAACAATCACAAGATAGAACACAACAACGAAGCACCAAAGGTTCGGAATAACATAAACAAGGAGCAAGGACACAACACAACTACCAGCGGCCAAGGAAGGAATGGCTCTGATACCAACAAGGAGGGGGAACCAAGCGCAACAAGGGGCGGAAGCACCGGAAGCACAGAGATAGTATAATAAACAAGGTAAAACCAGCCAAGGAGGCGGTACAAGGATTAATAATCAAAATAATTTAAACAATTAATAAGGCGGTAGAACCAGCCAAGCAATATATCATCAAAACAATTAATAAACAGAGTAATTTGAACAATTAATAAGGCGGTAGAACCAGCCAAGCAATATATCATCAAAATAATTGATAAACATGAAAATACTTGATTAATATTGAAAGTAATGAACAAGGTACAGGATTAATAGTTACAGGATTACAAGATAAACAGGGATAAATAGTGGTAACTTACAAAGGTAATGGTTACCGGTTGGTGAATACAGATAGATCTTGAGGGAAGGTTTAGGAGTAGGAGAGAAACTCTCTGAATAGTCTAAACTCTCTCAAAGAACTTCTGAAACTAGGGAAGAGTTAACTTAGTTAACAATAAGGGACAACCCCCCTTATATAGGAAAATAAAGCAAAAAGTGAATAGTGAACAGTAAAAGTGAACAGTGACTTTTTACTGTATACATCAATATCCGTGAGTGAACAGTAATCTCGTGAGTGAACAGTTGGCAGAGGATGACATTTTGTCGTCTTGTGCCGAAAGTAATCAGTCAACAGATTCCCATGGGGAAGAGCAATGGTTCAATAATTTCTTCGGGAGATCGACTAGAATTCTCCTTCTTGTGGAGAATCTTCATCATGACCAAATAGTTTCTTGTCATAAGGTGAATAGGGATTGTTGGCCACAGATTCTTCAGAAGAGGCACTGGACTTTTCTTCTTCAGTAGTTCTGTTGGCAACTAAGTTTTCTGCACACTTGAGAAGAGCAAATAAAGCATCAGGATCTCTCCTTAGGTCATCAAGGGGAGAGCACTTCTTTCTTGGTTTAATAGTCTTTGTGGATGAAGAGGATGGTAAATATGCTTCAGTAGGGATTTGGCTGGATGGTGAACATTTTTCGTTAATAAATTTTGAACATTCTCTGTTGGTTGTGGCAACAATTCTTTGAATATGAAGGAACTTATCCCACCACTTGACATACCAGTATCTGGCAAGAGCATTTTGGTCAATATTGATCTCATATTGCCATTTGAGAATCCATGGAACTTTGTGATAGTTAACAAAATAGAGTAAAGCAGGAAATTTAGCCTTAACAGTATGAGGATTAGGCTTAAATCCTTTTTCAAATAGCCTGAAGGCCTCCAGTAGGGGTGTAGGAAAGAGTTCAATAATAAGGCCAAACTGGGACCACCAACGTGCAAACCAGAAAGGTAACGTACCAGTGAATTTTTTTTCAAAGTTAACAAACCAGGAATGAGTCATGGTGTCATTCTGGTGAAGCATAAATCTGAACCATGCAGTGATATAGTCATGATAAGAATAAGGAATGGAGTGTTTGGGCATCATTCTTGTAACATTTGGGGAAGTTCCCCATTCTCTTTCAGTGATGATGTTAACAATGTAGACACTATGGTAAATAATTTTGGAAGTGTCTGCTTTATCAGAAATGGTGTTAATAATAATGGACCTTTCATGGCGTAAAAGATCAGAGTAGTAACCAAGTTTCTTTTCACCATGTTCGGGGATCCAATGGAAATTTGTGGGGAAGTAACTCCTGGCTAACTGCAGGGGGTCAACAAAGGAGGACCTATTGGGTTCAATAGAGAATAGGTTTTGGAAATATTGTTTCCTAATATACTGGGAGGTATTTTTAGGAAAGGAAGTCCGGAGAGGTTGGTGAACAGGGGTGATGGAGTAAGGATCATATGAAGAGGCTAAAATATATATATATATATATATATATATAGAGGTTCAAGTTACACCTGGTGCAACTCTTGTAAAGTTACACCTGGTGCAACTCTTGTAAAGTTACACCTTTTTTACACCGTAGATTCATTAGAGATCTAACAGCTAAAATCATTAAATACTATTAGTTTCCACCTCATTCATAATTAATACTAGCATTTTCTCTCTCTTTATTTATTGTTTTTCACTTGATTAAAGGGCATACTGCCATTTTTAACAACTTGCATTTCTATTTTTGAAATATATATATATATATATATATATTTATATATACACAGAAAAACGGATGTTTTCAACTGGACCAAAGTTCATTGGCATTTTTTTTGTTTTTGTTTTTGTTTTCTGCTTTGGTTACGTTTAGATTTTTCATGGATATTATATATGCCTCCAGTTATCAAATCTATATCAAATCCTCCAAATCCAATATAAGGATATGAAGCTTGGTGGTCCTTAGCATATTTTATTTTGTGTTTGTGTTAACTGTTATGATCCCAATTGTACGTGCATATTGCGTGGATGTAACTCTTTGTGTCTGCAAGAGAGGGAGAGATTTTTCTTGATCCAGCAGTTATTACTTTGAAGAAGACTTTGAAGAAGAAGAAGACACTTTAAAGAAAACAGTGACGCTTCCCCGTTTTAACCCCGCGTTTGAAATTGGTTCAAATTAATATAAGGAGAGAGTAAATGCTAGTATTAATTATGAATGACTTGGAAATCAATAACATTTAATGATATTTTTTTAGCCGTTAGATCTCTTATGAATCTACAATATAAAAAAGGTGTAACTTTACAAGAGTTACACCAGGTGTAACTTAAACCTATCTCATATATATATATATATATATATATATATGATTATATATGAAAATGCATTATATTTGGTATTGCATTTGGGAAAATGCATAAATTATTGATATGGAAAAATGAGCATCTTTTATTTAATCTTTGATAAGAAAATCATGGATTTTATGGTGTATTGGAAAATTAAAGATGCTTATCTTGTCTTAGTACTTGGGAAATTGATAGAAAATCTTTTTGACAAGAATGAAGTTGAAAACCTTACAAATTTGGTAGAAGTTAGATTATTTAAGATTTTTCTGAAACTACCTGGATATGAAATATGTGTTTCAAAATAATGTAACCTGTGAGCTTATGTGATTTTAACACCATGCCATATGTGATATCCCGGTGATCACCTGATTTGGTTTCCGTAGTCTTTGTGACAGCGGAATCAAATCCAGATCAGTGCCCTTTCACTTTGGATGACGCGTTCTTCTCTGCTGCCCATGGGGGGAGAGGAAAACCTTGAGAGTATGGGTGAGGCTGCTGTTCATAGGGCCAAAAATCTTCATACCAGAGAGGACAATACCATGCCAGTTGTGAATGGGTGGATCCCCTGACCGGTCTATGTGGTAGTGTTGTTTATTTGTAATAATTTACCTTATGTTAAATAATATGGTTTTAGAAATTATATTGTTGGTGCTCATAGATTATAGTATTTTGTTTCAAAGTATTTACTTTAGGAAACTTTGTGTTTTATTATTAAATCATTCTTGTCATAGCATATTATTATTATTGAAAATGAAATTTGCATTTCCCCCACCTCCATTAATTATGCTACTTATTAGGCTCTGTCTCATTCCATTATATTATAAACTTTTCAGAGTATGCAACAATCTTTTGAGATAACGTTTTGGTGGCTAACAGTAATTAGACTGACTATTAATGGAGGCTGAACTTTTGTAGTGGAGATATTAGATGTTGTACATCTTAGAATAGGCTTGACTCATTCTTTTGTATATTATAGTGGTTGTGACATTATTCCCACTGATGGGACAAGCTGATGATATGTAATTATTTATTCAGACCTCTATTCTTTTGTGGCCAATGGTCCCTGTAATTATTGCTTAGAACTTTGACTTACTTTGAGAGTATATTCAATGGAATTATTATGATAATTCTTGATGTTTCTTTTTGAGAACTGATAATTCTTGATGTTGATACTTGATATGATTTATATGGATTGGATTGTCAAAAAGGAAAAATCTACAGGTACTTTGAGACTTCTTTCTCATGCCTTGGCCCCTTTGGGGTTTGAGACGTGACATATACTATTCATGGATCTCACTGTACTATTTCAGCTTAAATTTACCTTTATTTACAATACTTTTAGCAAAAAGTTTTGTATATTATAGTAGTTGTGACGTTATTCCCACTGATGGAACAAGCTGATGATATGTAGTTATTTATTCAGACCTCTATTCTTTTGTGGCCAATGGTCCCTGTAATTATTGCTTAGAGCTCTAACTAACTTTGAGAGTATATTCAATGAAATTATTATGATAATTCTTGATGTTTTTTTTTTTTAGAACAGATATGTAAGTTCGTTTAGACCCCTTAAACCCAACAGATTAACCTAGAGAATGGTTAAAACAATAACAATCATATCAAGTAAAGCAGCGGAAAAATAAAGAACACAAAGATCTGATGACCCAGGAAAACCAAACCGGTAAAAAACCTGGGGAGGATTTAACCTAGCTATCCTCAAGGTAAAACTGAATTCACTATGAAAGAATTGAAGTTTACACAATAAGACTTAGACCACTAACATCCTATTGCTACCCAAGTGTAGGAAACTTACTACCACGACCCCATGATAGCTCCGAGATCCACGGACTCCTTCTTTCTTGAATTCTTCAGCAATCCACAAGCGCACCTACTTGTATTTCTTTAAGATCTTTGATTCTGCAACTGTATGCTTTACCAAGCTCTAGACATAAGTCTTGAGTTTGTAAACCCTAAGTGTATGTGAAGGTAAACACCTCTAGATCTCACAATGAGATTCACAAACACAGCAAAACCGAATTCTAAAAACGTGGCTAGGGTTTTCCCTTATATACTTAGGGCAAAACATAAAACCCTATACATTAAAATGGACTAGGGCTGAGTTGGAAAATTCTGCAGAAAAACAATCTGCACGACTTTCGATCGATCGAGTCTAATTTTCGATCGATCGAGTCAGGCAGAAAGTGCACAGTGAATTCTGCATAAAACTCGATTCCAACTTTACATTAAGAGCCATACTTTGAGCAAGTCTAACACTCAACTTAAAGAATGTTTTGTTCATGGTTTGCCAACATTACAAATTGAAGTTCTAATACATTAGTTCCTAATTCTTAGAACCTAACAAGATAATTCTTGATGTTGATACTTGATATGATTTATGTGGATTGGATTGTCAAAAAAGAAAAATCTATAGATATTTTGAGACTTCTTTCTCATGCCTTGGATCCTTTGGGGTTTGAGACGTGACATATACTATTCATGGATCTCACTGTACTATTTCATCTAAAATTTACCTTTATTTACAATACTTTTAGCAAAAAGTTTTCAATTTCAGTAAAATAAGTGAATCCCAAACAGACACAACAAAAAACTAATAAGAGAGAGTAAGAGAGAAGGCCAGAAAGGAGAGAAACTGAAAAGATTTTAAAGACCCACCTATCAACCCAAATGCAAATAAATTGGTGTTGTTTTTTGAAGACGAAGGAGACAAGCGCACAATCAAGCACAGGATGATTAATTACAAAGCATACTCAGAAGAATATTTTAATGGGGATGAAAAGCATGCTTAGGAAGATTTTTGTCTTTTGTGCATTTGAGAAAATGCTAAGACCACAACTTTTGCCACAATTTTCTCATGTGACAAGTTGTGAGTGGTAGAGTAAAAATGATGAGTTCATGTGGCTCCACAACTCCACCACTTACAAATTACCATGTAAGCAAATTGTGGCAAAAATTGTCCTTTCTGTCCTACTCTCTGTGATGATGGAGTCTGGACCAATCAATTGCTTGGCTTCACTATGCCAAAAAGAGTGGGTTTTGTTAGGTTCTAAGAATTCGGAACTAATGTATTAGAACTTTATTTTATAATGTTAGCACACCATGATCAAAACGGTTTTAGTCTTGTTTAGACTTGCTCAAAGTATGAGGTTTTTATGTAAAGTTGGAATCGAGTTACTGCAGATTTTATTGTGCATTTCTGCCTAGCTCGATCGATCGAGAATTAGACTCGACCGATCAAAAGTCGTGCAGAATGTTTTTTTAGCAGAATTTCCAACTCAGCCCTAGTCCATTTAATGTGTAGGGTTTTATGTTTTGCCCTAGGTATAAAAGGGAAAACTCTAGCCACATTTTTAGTGTTCTGAATATTGTGTTTGTGAATCTTATTTGTGAGATCTAGAGGTGTTTACCTTCACATACATTTAGGGTTTTCAAACTCAAGATTGATGTCAAGAGCTTGGTAATCATTCAGTTGCAGAATCAAGAGTTTCAAGATATATAAGCAGGTGTGCTTGTTCTTTGTTGAGAATTCAAGGAAAGAAGTAGTCCGCGAACTTGGAGCTGTCATGTGGTCGTGGTAGTAAGTTTCCTACTCGAGGTAGCAATAGGATGTTAGTGGTCTAAGTCGTTATTGTGTAAACTTCAATTCTTTCATAGTGAATTCCTTTTTACCTTGAGGATAGCTAGGTTAAATCCTCCCCAGGTTTTTACCGGTTTGGTTTCCTGGGTTATCATATCGTGTGTTATTTATTTTCAGCACTTTTGCATGATATGATGTATTTGTGTTAACCTAGAATTGTGTAATTTACCTAAGTTAATCACTTGGCTAAATATCTAGGTTAATCTGTTTGGTTTTAGAGGGTCTAAACTTCTAACAAGTGGTATCAGAGCGAGTAGCTCTTTTGTGTTAGATCTTTTAATCTAAGAGCTGATCCTTGATCCTTGTTATCATGGATAATTTTAAGTGTCTTACTGTTTTTGATTGTAATGATTTGAATAAGAAGGACACTGTTGTTTCTGTTGATCTTTTTGATGCCTGTGAAACTCTTCGTAAGGAATTATTGAAAATTGTGAGAATTGCTAAGAAATTCAAGGAAGAGTTAAAATTGGTTAATCTTGAAAAAGAGGAATTGGTTGTTAGATTAGATGAATCTAATAAAAAGAATGAATTTTTGAGAAATCAAATTTCCTCTCAAGATGAGAAGATGAAAAGCTTGGGACAAGAGTTAGTTGAATCTAAAGCTAAAATTGAAAATTTGACTAGTACCAAGCCTACTGTTGATAACAGAAGTGTTTCTGTTTCTCTTAAGCCTAAAGCTGAAAAAGTTTATATCCCTCATTTCAAGAGGAATAATAAAGAAAAGGCTTATTTTGTTAGGTTAGACAAAGGTAAAAGTTCTGATGTAGACACTGAAGTTTCTAAACCTAAGTCTAAACCTACTGTTAGAGAGCATAATAAATCTGTTTTTGTGCCTACCTGTCAGCTTTGTTGTGTTGTTGGTTATATTAGACCAAATTGTTCTTTGTTGAGGCAAAAACCAAAATCTGAGACTAGATTTGCTGTTAGGAATACTGATGTTCCTAAATTTGTTCCTGTTTGTCACTTTTGTGGTGTCTCCAGTTACATTCGTCCTAATTGTCATAAATTGAAATTTAAACATTCTGTATTTCAATCTAGGATATGTGATGATATTTCTCCTGCCATAAGTCCATATAAATTGTTTCATATTTTTTTGAAAAATTTAAACTTGTTGGCTTATAAAAGGAATTTGTAGGATTTCAGTCTTTCTCAGAAGATTTGTGTAATCCCTTAAATACACCCTGCTTCACATGGATTTTCACCAACAAAGCCGAATACTCGTGCTATATGGGTGAGAAAAGATTCTCTAAGGTGAGTGTTGTTTACTTGTCCCTAATTTAATTCTTTCAATTGTTTGTGGACATGTTTTGTTTCTGTTTTTGGTTGTTTTGTCTTTTAGGTTGTTTTTTCTGTTTAAAAAAAAAATCCAAAAACATTGAAAAATTTCAAAAAGAAAAAAATATTTTATTTTGTGTCTAGTTTTATTTTTCTTGAGGATTATATGAATTATGATATCTCTTTCTTGATTTAGAACATGCTTGACATTGTGGAGAAACTTGAATAGCATGTGTTATATAAGTGCTAAGTTTTTTCTGATTTTGTGTGAGTATGTACTAGTTTGTATATGTACTCAAGAGTTAATTAAGAAATTGATATTTCTTGTTTGTGTACCCTCTATAGCTTAGTTAAACACTGTCATGAATTGCATTTGCATTTTTAATCATTTAGCATAATGTGTGCTTTTAGTTTTGGTCATAAAATTTTTTTAAACCAAAATTTTTTTTATGTATTTTGTATTATATATCTTGGATTTATAATTAAGGTTGGCCATATTATCTTTACATGACATGTTTATATACTTTGTTTAGCTTGGATGAGCTTATTTTATTGCACTTTACTAGCTTGAGTTTGTAGTGCATGTTGTGTGGGAAAGATATTTATAGTTTTTGATCATATGATCTTGATCTTGAAGTCACATGCCTTTGATTGTTGGACTTGAACTTATTGAGAAAGACATAAATAATCATCTCACCACTATTTACTAGCCAATCATGAACACCTTAGTGCATATCATAAGATTTTGTGCTCGAGAAAGTGTAGCACATGCACAAAAAGAACATAAGGTGTAGCCTCAGATTAAATGTTAAAATTGGTGTGTACATTATTGGGCTATAGTGAATTCAAATTAATAAAATTGATGTGTACATTATGAGGCAATTTAAGAAACTTACATGATTGCAAGCTTTTATTCTAGGAGAAGTGAGAGTTATATGATGTAACTCTTTAGGTGATAGTCTCTCTCAATTGTATGTGATGAATTGTGTAGAAATTGTGATTGCTTACTATTCACATATCACCTCACATGTTTCTTAAGTTTTTGCTAATTGCACACATTACACAGATTATTCTTTGCTAAACTTTGTACATGTTATTTTGTGATTTTGTTGTGACAATCTAAGATTATATGTTCCTTGATTTTAATACAAAATGTGTTTAATGTTTGAGTTTTGAGGACAAATTGGTTGAAAAATTTGTTTTTGAGAGATCTGGGTTGTATTCATGTGTTTTTGAAAAACTTTTAGTCTCGTACTCATGCATTTCATTCATGAAATATTGTGCTTTGAGGAGTTTCTGCATAAAATTGTTTTTTTTTCAAAAATTTAATTTTTCCAGATTTTCGATCGATCGAAGCTGTTTCTCGACCGATCGAAATTGCAATTAAAAATTTTGGTTTGAATCTGTCTGACTCGACTGGTATTCGATCGATGCTCGATCGATCGAAACTGAAAAATTTTCAGTTTTTAGAGTTTTTGACCAAAATTTTTTATGCATCATTTATGTTTAGGATTCACATGAATTGTATTGTTTTATGTATCCATCTTGCAGTTTTGCAGTCATATCTCTCATTGTTTTCACACATAGCATGCATACACTTTGCTAAATTGGGTACTCAATGTGAATTCAAAATTGATTGGTTAGTTTTTAAGTCCTCTGTACATTTTCGTATATGCTATTTTTCTTAATGTGTGAACTGCAGAAAATATTTTTCTTAAGAGATATGATGGATAATCAATGTGCAAATATTTTCTCTACTCGTGCAACTGTTTATGGGTCACATAGTGTCAAGTTTGCATTTATTGAAAGAGAGAATATTTTTCTTCATGTGTTTCCTCAACTCAATTTTTTTCGATTTGTGTATTTTTATTTATCCCCACCTCCTAAATTTTCCCCAAAATTGTTTTTTCCAAAACTTGTTTTGTTTTTTTCCTATTTTTATAGGGGGAGAAACTTGTTTTTAACCTTTGTTGTTTCTAAGGGGAGCTGTCTCTATTTTCTATAGAGTTAAATTGTTTTTTTTTTTGTTCCCTTAATTCTTTATTTCCTCTTGTCCTCTGTTGACTTGTTACTCTTTGTTTGAGTTATCTTTGTCAATACGTGACAAAAAGGGGGAGTTTTAGATGATATGTGGGAATTTGTGTGGAAAATACAAGAATGTTCTGTTTAGGGGGAGTTGAAATTATTTTTGATGTATTTAACTTAGGGAGAGAGTTAGTTTGCATATTTGTTGTTTTACTGTTTTTCCTTTCTACACATGCGTTTATGTGTTTGTTAAGTGTTACAGGAATATACAGGTTGATTCAATCGTGCTGCTGTCTACTTTTGCAACTGATAGATAGTAATTAAGTTGAATTTGTTTAGTGGCTATTGTTTTGTAATGGACTGTTTATTTTGTAAACTTTGAGCATTTTGTTAAGTTTGTATTTTGTCACGGATTGCCAAAGGAGGAGTTTGTTAGGTTCTAAGAATTCGGAACTAATGTATTAGAATTTCATTTTGTAATGTTGGCAACCATGATCAAAACGGTTTTAGTCTTGTTTAGACTTGCTCAAAGTATGAGGTTTTTATGTAAAGTTGGAATCAAGTTACTGCAGATTTTACTGTGCATTTCTGCTTGGCTCGATCAATCATAGAATTTCCAACTCAGCCCTAGTCCATTTAATGTGTAGGGTTTTATGTTTTGCCCTAAGTATAAAAGGAAAAACCCTAGCCACTTTTTTAGTGTTCTGAATATTGTGTTTGTGAATCTTATTTGTGAGATCTAGAGGTGTTTACCTTCACATATACTTAGAGTTTCCAAACTCAAGATTGATGTCAAGAGCTTGGTAGTCATTCAGTTGCAGAATCAATAGCTTCAAGATATATAAGCAGGTGTGCTTGTTCTTTGCTGAGAATTAAAGGAAAGAAGTAGTCCGTGGACTCGGAGCTATCACGTGTTCGTGGTAGTAAGTTTTCTACTCGAGGTAGCAATAGGATGTTAGTGGTCTAAGTCGCTATTGTATAAACTTCAATTCTTTCATAGTGAATTCCTTTTAACCTTGATAGCTAGGTTAAATCCTCCCCAGGTTTTTACCGATTTGGTTTCTTGGGTTATCATATCGTGTGTTATTTATTTTCTGCACTTTTGCATGATATGATGTATTTGTGTTAACCTAGAATTATGTAATTTACCTAAGTTAATTACTTGGCTAAATACCTAACTTAATCTGTTTGATTTTAAGGGGTTTAAACTTCTAACAGGTTTTTTTTTTTTTTTTGGGATTAAAAAAAGGCTTAAATATATTGTACTATGTTTACATCATACCAAAACTGTCCTTTTTTACTTCCTTGGAAACAAAAATTAAAAAAAAAAGGGGGGGAAATGGTAGCGCTTTTAAGGGTATATAAATGCATACAATTGCATGCCTAATCAACCAAGAATCTAATATAGCTTAAGCTCAAAAAAGAAGAACCTTATATGGTTTCATTTTAAAGGCAGTCAGCCTATCACTATGCTTCACCTTAGCGTTTCGGTGCCTCTTCTCTCTTTCACTAGATTGTCAGCTTCAGCTAGAACTTGCATCTCACATAAAACAAATGGTAGTGAGTGTCGCACCCCTCGTCAAGTCCATGGTGGCCGAAAGAGATTCCGATCCAACCATTATTAGGAGAACAGCAAATTACCAACGTCCCATTTGGGATTACGACCATGTGCAATCACTCGGAAATGAATACGTGGTAGCTTTTCTTATTGTTTTTGTTGCTAGTTGTTCCTAGCTAGAGGTAGAAGCATTTAGTATCATTTATTTATTTATTTTACACTGTTTGTTTTGTGAGAAAACCTGTAAAAATTGCTTCCAGTGTTTAGTAAAATAAAAAGAAAATAGGTCAAAGGAAAACTATTCGTAGTTCATATTTTTGGAAATTCAACACTATCTCACCAGAAAATGCATGTTTGCTATATTCAAAATATATATATTGCATTTCAAATTTACAAACCAATACTTTAAATGCTTCAGTGGGCAGATCTATGTAACTCTTTTTTACTGGAGGCAAAATGGTATTATAGCGGGTATGCCAAGCTTTCAAGAATACAACAATGCATGGATTTCAATAGCAGGACCTGTAATGGTAGTGCATTCTTATTTTTTGGTTACAAATCCAATAATGAAAGGGGCTTTTCAATGCTTGGAGAAGTATCACAATATAATTCGTTTGTCATCAATGATTGTCCAATTTGCAAATGATTTAGGAACAGCTCAGGTATGCAAGCTACAATTGCTACATTCTCCCAAAATAGTTTCAATAAATATGATTACATTTTTATTTTCTTCAATTGTATCTAATATAATGATCTTCTTTTGCCTTTCATTGATTTAGGATGAGTTAAAAAGAGGGGATGTACCCAAATCAATCCAATGTTATATGCATGAAACTAGAGTTTCAAAAGAAGTTGCACGTAATTACATACAACATTTGTGTGGTTTAACATGGAAGATGATGAATAAGATCAAGTTGCAAAATATCCCTTATTTGAGACCCTTATTGCGATTGCAATTAACTTTGCCAGGATGGGTCAGTGTTGTTACCAGTAGGGATGTCAATGTTTGACCCAACCCGTGAATGTGACACAAACCCAACACGGGTTTTCTCAGGTTAAATTTGGGCCTTAATGGGTTTGGGTCATAAACGGGTCGACCCGAAAGCGATACGATTAGAAACGTGTCATAAGCTGGTCAACCTGCGTAATTCGTAATAGACACGTTTGACACGCCAATATATTTGTGTCAACCCGAAATGACTCACTTAACACAACCCGTTTAACTCGTATAACAAATAAATACTTTATTTTAGATTGTCAAATATCTTTTATATTTAACATATATTTTAAATTTAAAAAGAAAAGTAAATAATTACAAAAACTTACAAATGATATAATTAGAAATTGAAACTTTACAAACCCTAGATCTCTAAACCCTACAAATCCTAAATCTTTGAACCTTCTTATAAATATCTTCTTCTTCTTTTTTAATTTCAGCCATACTACTCACTTTACTATCTTATAATTTCACACCCAATTCTCAAAATCAAAATCTCAAACCAGTTATTGCTCTCTCTCTCTCTCTCTCTCTCTCTCTCTCTCTCTCTCTCATGTGTTTATATTTTCTACATAATGCTTTTGTTCTATAAACTTTGAACCCATGTGCCATTATTAATATATGAGATATATTAATTGTTGATTAAGGCCACCGTTGTTGCTTTTGTCTTGTGCTGTGTGTATGTGTGTGTGTGTGTGTGTGTGTGTGTGTTTTTTTTTTTTTTTCTTTTTTCTTTTTGTATTAGTATTGGACACTGTCCGCATATCTTGCAAGTGGATTTATTGAGATAGTTTATAACTAGATTTGATGTGTAATGCTTTTAAAGATTACAACAATGTGGGTTGAAGACTTGAAGTGTATGCATTACTTCTAGGATATTAAAAAATTTATTTCTAGATGAATGCTATATTTAATATTATGCAAGTTAAAATAGATTATGTTACATTCGTGTCAACCCAACACGACTCATTTATTAAGCGTGTCAAATGGGTTGGGTCTGGTCAACCTGCCTTATTAACAGGTCGGGTTAGGGTTGAAGGATCATGACACGATTATTAAATGAGTCAAGTTAGGGTTGAGCCATTTAGTCGAATATCCCTACCTCGACACGACATGAACCCGACACGCTAACTCGAATTGACACCCCTAGTTATCAGCACGGAGGTGGGTAAGGAAATCCAAAGCACGAAGGATCGTGTATTATCATTGCTTATTCAGCTATTTCCGCTAGATGTGTGATGGATTCCCTTCAAGGTTTTCAGACCCGGACTGTTCATTGAACCGTAAAAGGGAGAGGTTCAAGGTTTTTGAGGTCAAACTGAGGTCAAACCGTGATGACGTCATAATTAATTAAAGCCAAATATAGATATTAAATTTATAAAATTAGCAAAATTGACTAATATATCTATATATGTGAGGGAAATTTAATGATTTTCAAGCATATATTTAATAAAATTATGTTTAGTAGTTTTTATAAATAAATAAAAAAAATTTGCTAAGGGGTTGGACCACACGGTTCTTGCGGTCCAACCCCAGTTTTAGGGGTTCACGGAATTAACTAAAAATCCTATTTTTTAAGCTTAAAAAACCGGTTTTCATCCCGGTTCTTAGTTTTTCACGGTCCAACCTCCCGGTCCGGTCCGATTCTGAGAACTATGATTCCCTTAGCGTCAGTATTAAGGCTTAATATTATGGATGAGGTGATCGTAGTAATTATCAATATTGTGTTTGCAACCAATGTCATGCCAACAACCAATATCTTTGCAGCTTTAATTAGAAGCCTACGAGTTGCAAGAAGATACTTTTAGTCATATGAGTGTTGTCTTGGAAACAAATTTGTAATAAGTTGTCTTAATATTATAAGAGTGAGTTTTTTTGGTTATAAAATATTGCTTGTAGGCAAGTTCTTTTAGCATTATATGGCAGGTGTGATGTAATTGAGAGAATGAGGACAGATAAATAATTCGGTAAAAGCAATGCCAAAATAAGATAAAATTTGGTACACATTATGCCGAATTAAGGGAGAATTAGAAAACGTTAAAGTGGTCAAACTACAGGTGCAAGCTCTCCTTCAATAACTTATTTGCTGATCCCATCACTCGCATTTTTCTAAAACGCACTCCCTTTGCCACTCAGTCTTTACAAATTGAAGGAGAAAGGCGGTGAACCGAATTATACATCTCTCATCATTTTACTTGATAACTTCACACATACTATATAATGATGATAACTTCCTTCACAAAAATATTCTTCCAAATAACTCTAAAAATACATAATTTGAATCCACGAGAAAAAGAGAAAAACCCCTATAAGATTTTATTAATGAAATTCTTAACTTTTGAATTGAATTTTCGTTTACCTATTGCAGGCCAATTTAAACGCTCTAGAAAACATATTTCCCAAGAAAAAGTATTCTTAAATTGATCTTGATTGATTACCTACCACATGATAGAAGTCTAATTTAATTAGGAAAGCCTTAAAAACACCTAAAATAAAGGAAATAAAATCATATTTCATAAATTAACAAAAAAAAAAAAAAAAAAACAAACCATAAAAATTAAACCCAATATTTTTCCTACATATCATGATAACAAAAAGTAAAGTTTTTAATTTTTTTTTTTAGTTAAGCGCCATAAAATTTTTATTAAGCTATATCTTTGTGTACAATGGGAAGGAGAAAAGCAAATGGCTTCTTAGAGCATCCACAACTGAAGTTCTAATCTCATTCTATTTTACCATCCAAAAAGTTACTTTATCAATTATACAATACAGTTTTACAACACACCCAACATTCAAAAATTCTATTTTTTTCCCATTCTATTTAAATATTCTATTTTATTCCCTTTTTTACTATTTCTCTTTTTCTATTCCTTTTCCTCTCTTTCTCCCTCAACCTCTATCACCGATTTCAACACACAAAGCCACACACACACACACACACACACACACACACACACACACACACACACACAAACCCATAATACACCGATCCAAACCCATCACCACACAGACCCATGATACACCAATCCAAACCCATCACCACACACACACACACACACACACACACACACACACACACACACACACACAAAAACCAAAACCCAAAACAAAAACAAAAACAAAAATAGAAACCCAAGACAAAAACAGAACACAATCCCATCACCACACACACCAATCCACCTATCCAGCACCTTCTCTTATTTTCTTTCATCTTCACACCAAACAAAAACAGAACACAATTCAAGAGTTTCAAACCCAAAAAAAAAAAAAAAAAAAAAACCCACCACCAAAGCCCTCATGCCGATCCAAACCCATTCAAACCCACCACGGGATCCCTCACACCGATTCAAACCCATTCAAACCCACCAGAGCCCTCACGCTGATTCAAACCCATCGGAGCCCTCACGCCGATCCAAACCCAAGCCACCGACCCACCATTGTCAAACCCATCGGAGCTCATCGGAATCACTATCGGAGCAGAGGTCAGATGAGAAAGAGAGAAGGAAGAAAGAAGGAAGAAAGAAGGAATCACCGTTGGAATTCACCTATCGGAATCACCGTTGTCAAAACCCACAGGGTCTTGGGTCTAAAGAGAGCAGAGAGCGGATGAGATAGAGAGAAGGAAGAGAGAGAAAAGAGGAGAAATAATGAGAGAGGAGAGAGAGATTCCCAGGTTAAAAAGTCCAGAGTATTAAAAAAAAAAAAATTTATACCATTTAGCTACAGTACCATCTTAAACATAAGATGAGCTACAGTTAAGATGGTACTGTAGCTCTATGCCAAACAAATTTAGCATTTTCCAAGTTTAGCCTTCCAATTGCTAAGCATTTTGTGGGCTTGAATGCCAAATATATCTTACATTTGACATATGAGAAGTTCACTGTTGATGCTCTTAGCAGTACTTGCTAACATTTGTACACTATTACACTGTTTAGGAATAAGCATAGAAGGAACACTTTCTAAAACAGACTGTCAACTTCCAGACTGGAAGGAGCCTCCACTCCAGTAGTGCCACATCCTGCGTTAGAGCCTTCAACCATGAGCTCCTGTATATCTGTTTCTTTGCTGAAGCAAAGGGCCTGAAGAAGTGTAGTTGCTGCCAAAATTGATTTAGCACAAAACATGAAAAACGAATTAAAACGAAATATGCTTTATATTTGAACCCATTCAAATTAATAACTTTTGAGCACTCGATATATAATATCAAGACGTGTTTGAGTGTAGATGAGGAGATGTCCTGGTGAAACCCTTCAATTGGGAAATAATGCACTACCATAAAATATGATACTTAGAAATGTCATTAATATAATTTCAAAATATGCTAGGAAAAACATCATCTATACTACTATTTAAAGAGCTTCCTCTATTTGGAATCTTCATTTTTTTTATTATTAAAAAATACCTCTACACCCCTATATTTAAGTAGAGATAAAACTAAAAAACAATCCGGTAAAAAAAAAAAAAATTGACTCCCACTAAAATATTTTCTAAAAAATAGGATTACTCTCTTGTTAATTTTTAAATTGTTTTTTCCACTTATAAATTAGATTTTCAAAATAAAAATTATATATATAAAATAAAAACACAGTTTTTTTTTTGCTACACAATAAACGTGTAATATTTGTTCATTGTTTTGAAGCTAGCCTCATGACACTCTTAGTTGTATTGGTAGTTCTAAATGCGTAATATTAATGAGAAAACGTGTAAACTGCAAATTGGAACGAATGACACTGGTAATTGTTATTTGATTTATTTGAGGTTTACACGAATAACATAAAATATTTCATATCTGTTGCTTAATTTGTTAGGTTCCCTGTCTTGATTGATACATAAAAAATTTAGGATTGCTCGTCATTTGAACAATGAAAAAAAAAAGAAAAAAAAAAAAAAGAAAAAAAGAGTAGAAAACCCAAGTTGCCAACACAATAAACTACTAAGAAGGACCTGAAAAATCAGTGCCGCTGCCTGCTAGTATTAAATTGTAGCTGGCAATTTTCTATGTGCGTCACTGAGAGACCACTTCCACCAATTCCTTCCTCTCCTGCCGTAACGCTCCTAATAAGCGCTCCAAACTTAATCTTTTTCAAATTTCAAGTTTTAACTCTTATCTAGGAGTGATATTGGGTTGGGTCGGGTTGAGTTGGGTTTACTGTGACCCAAAACCCAAACCAATAGAAATCGGATTTGGCTGCCTAAAACTTGACCCAACTCGAAAAATCGGGTCTACAATCGGGTCGGTTTTTCTGGTCTCGGGTCGGGTCCTGGGTTGGACTTTTTTTTAAAAACAATAATGGTGAAATATATGTATGCCTCATTTGAGCCATACAGTCTCAACCATAATAAACACTCAAATAACTAAAACTTTTGAATAAAGTCATAACTTACAAGCAGCTTCATTACCATGGTAAAAGCTATCAGTACCACATCTCAATTTTTTTGCTTATCATAGTTACACCAAGAAACAAAGACATACATAAATAGAAAGTTATTATAGACCTTCTCAGCCTCCATAGATCAAATAATGCAGAGACCATTTACAACAACCCAATAAGAAAGATTCAATTTTTAACCATCTGATCAGCCATTTTCATACAAAAAACACAAATTTATCAACTGGGTCCTTGAAAAATTGAGCTTATTTTTGTTGGGTAAGTGACTCTTAGCTGATCAGATTGTTAAAAAACTTTCCTTTGATGAGACTAACCCAAATATCAAAATAAAGGTCTTGAGGAGGATTTACAAGACATTTTCATAGGTCTGAAGAAGCAAAAGAAAAACCCAAATCATTACAAAGTATATAAGTTATGGCTCCATCCACAAGCATAAAAACCCAAATTATTACAAAGTATATAAGTTTTTGCATTAGCAGATTTATTTAATAAGATTTCTTTATAATAGTCAAGCAAATCAGGCAAGAATCACCCTTTGCCCTTCTCCAAAAAAACAATAATCAGTACGTCACGACCTTCTACGTAGGACCCAACATCTTTTACCTTCAAGATTACAATCAAAACTGCAACACCAAACAAAGAAAAAGCTAAGTTCTCCCTCAAAATCACAGCACTACCATGCAATAATAATTGACATGTTTATAATTTCAGCATCATGTACTCTAGATTTACAAATGACAATTACGCTTTCACTAGCTGCATTGCTTCCACGATTTTCCCATTTTATCAAACCACAATTTTTCATAGAACAGTATTGGAAGCTCCTAAAATAACAACAAAGCTGGATAGAGACAGAAACTAAAATAACAACAATCTGGATCATAAAATGAATCCTCTTCATTCTTATAGTGAAGAGGATCCTAGTTGGGGGAACAAGGAATTCATTGCTTAAATTCCACTATCTGACTATTGAAATGCGAAACATATATTTACACAATAGTAGCAAGCTTCAAGGATGAGAGCTTTAAGGGTTAGTCTCATTTTTTCATTAGAATAATGAATCCTCTTCATTCTAATGCATCTTATATTATCCACCATCACGTCCATGATTCCATTCCATATATATAAATATAGATGCATTAGAAGATTAATTCATGGAGTGAACACCAAGTCTTTCAAGAACAACTTTCACTGATCAGTACTCTTTCATTTCTCAATGGACACATCATCAAAACTTAGAAGCAAGTTGTTGAAGTTACTTCCACATGCAGCCACAGCAGTAACCCCTGTTGGCTGTTAGCCCCATAAAAACCATATCCACCGTTTCAATCATATCAATGCTCCCTTCAGAGGTTCGAAGAAAACCCAAGAATGCAAGCTTTGACTCACGAGAGCCCACTTCAGCCCACTTCACCAAAAGTCTCATGCATGGGCCAAGTTAGATTCAGTAACAAGAAAAAGAGGACCAAACCTATTAAGCGGGTAATTTCACTTCCAACACAGCTAGCAACCGTGCAAGTTTCTTGTCCTTAAGTAAAGATGAGGTGAAGAAAAAGAAGCCGCCAGAGATTTTTAAGGGACTAAAAGAAGGTGGGAAATCTGATGTTTTTTATGATGACACAATGGTTTCGAAACAAGCAGTGCCTTCTTTGGGTAAGATAAAGCGGTTTTCAAGGGCCCGTGGTGCGTTGTCAAACTTTGATTGGAGGATTCATGATGCTGTTGTGGTGCCGGATTGTCAAGATGGGTGTCCGAATGAGGAGAAAGATAGCAGGGGCAATAAATTCACGGAAAGGGATTTCTTGCATCGGATACCTGCATTTTCCTCTTATAAATATGAGTCATACTTGACTCAATTTTGACCGTGCATTAAGATACAATATTTCTCAATAAAATAAATATTATTATATATTTTAAATATTTAATAGTTAAATGGTATGTTTTTGGCCAAATCAGCCAAATACCACGATTTTCCAAAATATTTTGCAAAAAAACACTGTTTCCGAACTAAATAGCAATCTACCACTTTTTCTCATACTCGACTTTACTGTTCACGAGTTCCCCCTTTTCTATTCTACCGTGGCGTTGCTGACATGGCACTCGGGCAATAAAAAAATAGTACTTGGTACTCGAGTCTCTGAGACTCGAGTATTGTACAAGCGTTACCCGAGTCTCAGAGACTCGGGTATCAATCTGTGATGCCCCGCGTATTTTTTGAAATAGGTACTCGAGTGTGGAGAGCTCGAGTACTGTTAACAGTACTCGAGCTCCCCAGACTCGAGTACCACTATTATATCCACTTAAAATCAGTTTCACTTTCACTTTCAACTGAAACACAAAAAAACTCACTCGCATCCTCACTTTCTCCATCTCCGTCTCACTCTCTCAATCTCGCTAGCATCTCACTCTAAAGTCTCCCACACGCTCTCAATCTCCCTCTCGGTCTTGCTCTGGCGTCCAGTCGCAGTCTCGCTCTCGCTCTCATTCTCTGTCTCGGTCTCCGCCTCAGTCTCGGTCTCGTTTTCTGCATCTTGAGTTTGGAATCACAAGGTGTGTCTCCTTATCTCAATATTTGTTTGAGCATTGGGGGGTTAGGGTTATTTGGGGGTTAGGGTTATTTGTGGTGTAATATTTGTGGGTATTTAATGAAATGGTTTGAAAATGATGGTTGTGTTCAATATTTGTTTTGTTTCGTTTGAAAAAAACCCTTTTTTTTTTAATGGGGATTGCTTGGTTTTCAATGAATGAATGTTGTTTGAATGCTTAATGGAGCCGGCCTTCCTGATGTCAATTGGGGCTTGTAATATTGAATTGGAGTAATTTGAGCGTCAATGTTAATAATTTGGTTTCTAGTTTCTTTGGCAAGGTTAAAAGGTTGTACTTAGTACACAAAGGTCTCATCTTTGCGTGGTCTGGTAGAGGTGATTAATAGGAAGCTTTACCTCCAATTTTATTTTTGGAGGGGCTTATTCCCAAACTCAAAAATCAAAACCGTGACATGCCACTTTTGGTGGAAGGCACAATCCACAAAATGCCGCCTTCTACAACAAGGTTATGATACATATAAGATTTCAAAATGATGGTCTATATATCGGTTAATATTTGGTTTGGGAGGTCATATTGCAAGTTGAATTTGTAATGAATTGAAGTATTTTTTTTATACTAAAATTGTAATAAACGAATGGTTTGGAAGTTGGTTTGCTGCATGATTGAGTTAAATTCAATAGGTTAAGCTTTGGTACAATCAGTTAGGTTATCATGTTTTAATGTAGATAAGAAGTATGGCGTCAAGTACAATATAATTTTTGCATTGCTTGATCATTTATTTATTACAATCTCTATTAATTGGCATCATCATCTTGTAATGGATGGTTGTGTAAAATCTCTATTAAACCAAAATAAGTATTTTAAGATATGTTTTCTAACTGTCAACTTCTAAGGTTAATAAGATAGTGTAACACTTGATTTTTATTTTTTATTTTTAAATAAACAGGATGAGTCAATTTGTTTGGGCAGAAAACTTGCTCCTAAGGCTGCAACTAAGATCAAAATTTCTGATGTTTATGCTGTTGAGTTCGTCGACTATGGCTTGGTTCATGAACCATTAGGTTGAATCATATATTTTAATAATAAATTTAAACCCACAATAATATGTATTTTCTTGCAATTACTTACCATTAAGCCAAAATTCGGGAACTACACAAATAAGAGACCTTACTCACTAACCCTTAAGAAGTAATCATCACTCAACTCTGCCCTTACTCACTAACCCTTAACAAGTAATCCTTCACATTACCTTCATTAAGTCTTGTGTTCCTTTGGTTCCATATTTGTCATGCCATGATGAGAGTAGCGACTCCAATGCAATCCTAGAATTTTGATCCTCCATTTCTCAATTCCCATGTCATTGCACCCTGTTAAGAATTTGAATTATTGGAAAAGCAATATTCCACACCTTTGATGCATATTCACATTTGCACTTTCCACCAGAGCATAAGCTATGCTTTCATTTGCTTTCTTGCACATGTCACAAACTTTTTCTATGATTCTTCCCATTCTTTTCTAGCTTTCTGTCCTTCATATATTTCGATTTTGTCCCCACCAAAGTTTACTTATTATGAAATTTAATTCCATGCATCTAGATATGGGCTATTAGATATGGGCTATTAATCACCTTTAATTTATGCCAGATATGGACCCACATGAACAGGGACCCTCTATACAGGATGTCTTGAGGAGGCAGGATGTGCATCGTTCAAGTTCGCTTTGGGATGCTCCTTTGGAGGGCGAGGTATGCACTTGTCCAAAATTGTAGTCAATATCTGTAGTAGAAAGATGTGAAGCGTAATTATTACATGCGTAGTGAATGCTATTATTAATACTAAGCTGTTCTGTTTGCAGGTAGTGCCAGGTGTACTGAAATGTCGTCACCGAGAGAAAGGTCTGCTTGAAGGTGGGGTAGATCCACGGATTGCCACTTATATCACAGATGCGGGGTTAGATGGGCTACTTCGGGTCCCAAATATAGACATTGACCATGCACTGATCACGGTGTTGGTGGAGAGATGGCGGCCGGAGACCCACACATTCCACTTGCCCCACGGTGAGATGACCATCACGCTGCAAGACATAGAGGTTATAATGGGGGTACCTATAGTTGGCTTGACGGTTGTGGGTGTTACTCGTATGAATTGGGGCGACCTCTGCGCCGAATTGCTAGGGCATAGGCCGCCGGACAGAGTAGTCGGTCGTGGTCCGAACACCGCAGTGATGGAAGGGCCGAGGGTAAAAGCCAAATGGCTTGAGGAGCAGTTTACCAATCCTCTCCCGGCTGACGCCACTGAGGTGCGTGTGCAGCAGTATGCTCGGTTTTACATACTGGAGATGTTGGCTGGTATATTGTTTATGGACAAGTCTGGTGAACGACACTCAATTATGTATCTGCAATTTTTCAATCCAATTAGCAACGGAAAGAATTATAGTTGGGGTAGTGCAGCACTAAGTTGGCTATATAGACACCTCTGTAACGCATCAGAGAAGACAGCCAAGCAGATTGGTGGTGCCGTGCTATTAGTGCAGTTGTGGGCATGGATGAGGTTTCCACACATAGCTCCTGTGATGAGGCATCCACACCATGCACTGCCCCCAGGTCCACTTGCTGTTAGGTATGTACAATCGTAGATAGTTATCGTTTTCAATTCTTTGCATTATCTCATTCGTATGAGAATTTTGTAAGTAAGTAATATGAAGGTTGCATTATCTCAATCGTAGACAGTTCCCTAGCCTCGAGTACCAAGGGGACAACATTTCAAGATTGTGGCGGCAATACAGGTTGATACCCGAGTCTCTGAGACTCGGGTATTGCTTCTACAGTACTCGAGGTTGCGAGACTCGAGTATCAACAGGACAAAATTTCAAAAAATACGCGGGGCATCACAGATTGATACCCGAGTCTCTGAGACTCGGGTAACGCTTGTACAGTACTCGAGTCTCAGAGACTCGAGTACCAAGTACTATTTTTTATTGCCCGAGTGCCATGTCAGCAGCGCCACGGTGGAATAGAAAAGGGGGAACTCATGAACAGTAAAGTCGAGTATAAGAAAAAGTGGTAGATTGCTATTTAGTTCGGAAACAGTGTTTTTTTGCAAAATATTTTGGAAAATCGTGGTATTTGGCTGATTTGGCCGTATGTTTTTTATATTTTTAATATATATATATATATATATCAAATTTTGTGTCAATCAGATATTATTTACTATATGATTTATAAAGTTTTTATTTTATACATAATTTTAGAATATAAAAATTTACAATTTAAACAATTTATTAATGACATAGAGAATATAAGAAGAATATGTCATCCAATAGTAGATTTGTCAAAATTCATCTTCAATAAAAAGATATTGAGTAAGATTGTAGCTAATTTTGTAGTTAAATTTTGTCTTTTTTCACAGTATTTGTAATTGATATATAATAAAAATAGTGTTAGTGGTAGATCGTATGAATTGATGTTTAGATCATAACTTATTATATATAAAAAATTAATGAGAAACATCGTTTTCTTAAAATTACTTGGGTAGAAGAAGTGGCATCTTGTGTGTCAACTACTAACATGTCTCTCACATTGTGTAGACTCCACCTACTTATGTCGGCCGTGTTGTAGTGAGGTGCACTGGAGAGTAGCTGTGGAGCCAAAGAAAGAAGTTAATTTGTGAAAAAGAAGAAACCATGTGGCTTCACATGCAAAATAAATCGCCCATGCCAGATTCAATTTTGTTGGAGATCAACTTCTAATCCGCTTTCGCTTTTGTCCCACCCGCCCCAACCTTTTTTTTCTTTCTTCCCTGTGTTTTATTTTGTTGGTTCTATTCTCTCTTCCCTTAAAAGAAAAGTTTCTCTTAGCTAAAATGGAAAAAGAAAAAAAAAAAAAAAAAAAAAAAAGAACAAAAAAGGATAATTATGTATGATGTTTCAATGAATTGAATGAACACCTAACTGAGAAGAACTCTTCAACCAAACCCCAGGTCTCTTAACCACTTATTATCAGACAAAAAAAAAAAAAAAACCAAATATATATATAATAGGTACAATGACGTAGCATGCTCTCCACAAACATGGTCTACATAATTTGTACTTCCAATTTTAGTCCAAATAATTGATTAAGAGATTTGAACTTAGAACCTTATGGATAATATAAGATGTGAAAACTCCAAGATCAATCCCTTATGTTAATATTTATTTGCATAGACCACAAATTAGTGAAAGAAGGCATTTTAGATTTCTTTTATTATGGCAATAGCAATAGCGTTTGAGAATCACATTCAATAACCATTCAACAGCCGACAAGAAAAGAGAAATATGACCCGTGTGATTGGCCCATTTTCCATTATGGGCTACGAATTTAGGTTTTTCATCATTAAATACAAAGACAAGATATCACTGCCGACTCTCATTTCAAAAGTCCAAACCGTAGTGCTGAGTGATGTGTCATGGCCCATTGATTTTCACGCTATTTATCCGAATATATATATATATATATATATATTTTTTTTAATTTTTTATATAAAAAATAAAATTTTACTCTAATTAAATCTAATTATATATGTGTGTGAAACTCCTTCCTCATTTTTACATACTTAAACTCTGGCTTTTACCTCCCACATTCTACAAACACTTATATTTATAGAGTGATTATCTCACCAATAATGTACAGTAGTAATCTATACTCTTTTTAAAGTTACTAAGTTCTAGCCCTCAAATTACAATCTCCCTCAGCTACTTTCAAGACACTTTTGAGTTTTTGTGAATACTTTTTCTTTTGTTTCCTCCTTTCTCGTCTAACTCCATCTTTATTCTTCAAAAACCTCCATTTTTTAAATATACTTTTTCAATAACTCCCCGATCCCAAAGGTGCCACAAGGTTCAAACTCTCTGCTACAAGCAAAGCAAGTAACCAAATCCAATTTTGTCATCATTCAAGTATTCCATACCTTCCTTGAGTATTTGATAAAATTCTTGAATATTATATTCCACTGGATCTCTCTTAAAATTTGCTTATAATTTTGACGTGTAAATAATTAGAGAAATTTAGTTACATTTATATAAATACATGATAAAATTATTACATTGACGTGCATTCATACAATTAATGTGAATAATGGTATGAATGATTCGTTTTGGTCAGCACTATCCCATAACCACCTCTTTTTTTTTTTTTTTTCTTTTTTCTTTTTTCTTTTTTTTGAGGAAGATCCCATGACCACCTGATGTGTAAAGATACGTATCATTTTGCTTATTGAATTTATGTAATAATTTCTTTAGGTCAAATTTTATTAGTTTTACGGTGATGCAATTTATGTTATATCCTAAATAAACAATATATTTTTTCTTTGATATCATAAAGAAACAGTAATTGTGACCACCAACAATTGTAGGCTTTATTCTTTTCATTTTCAGTTTTTATTGTTAGTAACGTGGTATTGGCCTCAAAGTGGGAGTCTAAAAGTCAAACACTTCGTCTCGCCTTAATTTTTTTTTTTTTTTAATACAAGATAGAATTCTATTCTAGAATAATCTAAGTGTATATATGTGTGAAGCTCCTTCCTAGAGACTTAAACTCCAGTCCTTATTTCCCACACCCCACAAGCACTTATACTTGTGGAGTGACCATCGTACCAAGAGTGTGTGGTGGTTATCTCGCCTTAATTTCTAAGTTTAAGTCATATGGGACGCATTAGTATTAGGATTGATTAGGCCATTTAGTACAAGGTTTTCACTCATCACGGTAGAAAATGATTTGCTCCCAAGAATCCACCTTTTTTTTTTTTTATGTAGCAAGGAAAAAAAATAATTGTACAGGCGTTATTTGGTTATTTTGCTTGCATCTTTTGGTTTTCAAGTAGGGGTGGCAAAATTGGACACGACCCGCGAACCCGACACGACACGACACGAAATTAGCAGGTTATGGGTTGAGGTTTAATGGGTTCGTGTCATATTCGGGTTGACACGATGGACCCGTTTGATAAACGGGTTGGGTTAGGGTTCAACCTATGGAACCTGTTTAACCCGTCTGACCCGTTTAATTAAATAAAATTTTACTAATATACCATTCAAACCCTAGATATATAAATTTATTAGTTGTTGTAGTTTATTTTCTTTGACATATTGTGATTGATTATTTATGATATTGAGATATGTTTTAGTTTTGAATAATTATTTATGATGCAGTTACTTATTAATTTTGAATTTTATATTTAAAATATTTATTTGTTTGTTTTTTCATAAATGTTTTTCTTTATTTTGATAAAATTAGATAAACAGGTCGACACGGTTGACCCGTTTAATAAATGGGTCGTGTTAGGGTAGAGAAATCTTGACCCGTTTAATAAACAGGTTGAGTTAGTGTTGACCCATATAGTCAGAAACGTATGAGTTGACATGACACGAACCTGACTCGAGAACACGAATTGTCACCCCTATTTTCAAGAAGGCAAAAAAGTAGGTTCATATATGCGTCTTTCCAATTTCTCTATTGTCGGGATTTATGGCATTGTTGTCTCACCAATTACAATAGTTCTTTGGGTAAAACCGTATAGAAGAATATACAATAGGAATCAGTTAACTCCATTTATACCCAAAACGATACAAGAGGTTTGTTTTTTTTTTTTTTTTTTTTTTTTTTGATTGGCGATACAATAGGTTAAGGCAAGTAATTTTGATGTCAAAATCTGCAGGAAACCAAGTTTGATTTCATCTACCTTAATTTTTAAATAAAGTGTCCAGACCAAGTGAACAACCTTCAAAATAGTCTCTACCAAAAAAAACCTTCAAAATAGTAGTCACGTCAATGAAAGTATTTGAAATCATTTTTGCTAAATACATTTTTAGTAGATTTTGTCGGAAATGATAATGAAACCGAAATGTACGTTGGTTTGGATCAGTCTAGTTTGCAATTATTAGGAAATGATTTTTTTTTTCTTTTTCTTTTTTTGCTAAATGAAAAAATGGGTAGGGGCGACTAACGTGTCATATTAGGAAATGACTTAAGACTGCACCATTTAACATACAATATAGAATTACTTACATACATGGCCCCTCATGCCCCATGTGTCTATCCGCTTCACTTTCCAACCCACTCCCTTTTCGAGTTCCAAAACCGCAGTGCTTTTCAACCCACTCCAAGCTTTTCGAGTTCCAAAACCGCAGTGATAAAATAAAATGATAACAACCTCACACACCACAGTCCCACGACACCACACAAATCACATTCTCACTTAGATATAATCTATTATTAAAAATTAAAAATTAACAACTAAAAATATTGTAACAAAGGTTTAGCTTCTGTCCAGTGGCCACTAGACACGTTGAATTGGTAATATATGTCTAAAACTAGACATGTGTCCGCAATTTAACGTGTCCAGTGGCACTGGCCACTGGACAGAAGCCGGATCCTAGTAACAAAATAATTTTAAAATGTATAAAACCTAAATTTATATTAAAATTTATATTTATGTGATTTTTGTGGGTCTGTGAATAGTATTGTGAGACCTATATTTTTCAGTTAAGTGCACAAATGCAGATGTGGTATCATTTTAATGCAATCCAAACACTCATAGTGTGTGTTTTGCAAAAATTATTTTTGCCAACTTATTTTACAATTCAGCTTATTTTTATTACTATTTATGACCTCACAGTACTTTTTGATACTATTTATAAGTTTTACAGTATGATTTCAACTAACTTTTACTTTCATCTACTATACTTTTATCAAAAAAATATTTTAATTTCGATAAAAAAATAATTTAAGTAAATTTAAAACAGACTCTTGTGTGTAACTGTAACCGTTAACTCTCACACACACTTTCCTAAATTTTTTTAGTCCCACTCTCCCACTTTCTTCTTCGTCATTATTAATTCCTTTGCTGAGTATGCTCCCTCAACGAACCTCAAAGGCCAAAGCAAACTATTGTTCATCTTCAAAAGCAAAAACGATCCCCTTCTTTTTAAAAAAATATACTTTTTCAAAAAAGATATTATAACAACGATAATAAAGTAACAAACATAAACACCGGCTTCCAAAGGCGCCACGAGGCTCATGCTCTGTTTTACAAGCAAAGCTATTATCCAAAAATCCTGTTTTGTCACCCTTTCCACAGTATTCCTTTCCCTTCCTTCCTTCTTTCCTTCCCTCACTCCCTCACTCTACAAATAGTACCAACTGTATACAATCCCTTTCAAATTTGAGTACTGTGTGTTGCCTGCCACGTCATCTTCCTAAAGAACACCATGGAAGATTCAGTTACCGGTTCCGTTTCAGACAACAAGCAGGAGCAGCAGAAGCTCATCACTCTCCACGGCGACCTCGACCTGAAAATCGTCAAAGCCGAGAACTTACCCAACATGGACATCGTGGCACAACACGTCCGCCGTTGCTTCGCAGTCTGTGACTGTAACTCTGTCGACACACGTCAACCTTCCGCCGAATCCGACGGCCGTGATGGCTCGCAACACCGCCACCGCAACAAGATGATCATCACCAGCGACCCGTACGTCACCGTTTCGGTCCCCCAAGCCACCGTGGCACGCACGCGCGTGATTAAAAACTCGGCCAATCCTGAATGGAACGAACGGTTCTACATCCCACTGGCACACCCCGTAGATACTTTGAAATTCCGGGTCAAAGATAACGACATCTTCGGCGCCGAGCTAATCGGCACCGTCGATATCCCGGCCTCAGAAATCGTCGAAGGAAGGCGCATCTCCCGCTGGTACCCAATCCTCGGGCCGAATAAAAAACAGCCGAAAAAGAACACGAGGATCTACCTCGAGCTCATATTCACGCCGTTCGAAAAAAATCCAAGGTACAAGCACGGCATTGCGTCAGATCCAGAACACAAGGGCGTGATTCACACGCACTTCCCGTTGAGAAAAGGAGGCTCCGTGAGGTTGTACCAAGACGCGCACGTGCCGGACAGGTTGTTGCCGGAGATTGGATTGGATGGTGGTAAGGTTTTCAAGCACGAGAAGTGTTGGGAGGACATTTGCTCTGCCATCTCAGAGGCTCACCATTTGATTTACATTGTTGGATGGTCGGTTTATCACAAGGTGAGGCTCGTGAGAGAGCAGACTCGGTCATTGCCACGTGGCGGAGAATTCACGCTCGGTGAAATGCTCAAGTACAAATCTGAAGAGGGAGTTAGGGTTTTGTTGTTGATTTGGGACGATAAGACTTCGCACGATAAGTTCGGCATCAAAACGGTTCGTTTTGAGTAATCGCTTTAAGATTATTAAATTCTCCTTACCAGCTTTGCTTTTTTTTTTTTTTTGTTATTTGCTTTAATATTTTGAGCTGTCATAGGCATGGTCATAGAGCTTTTTTAACATGGGAGTCTGTGCTAAAGATAGAATAATAAAAAATGATATGTTAATTTAGGAATTAATAGCCTTGGAAAGGATAGAATGATTTGGTGTTGGATTATAAGCTGATATTTTGCTTATGTTATGTATTGTTTTCGGTTCCTACTCCTCGTTTCTTTTAATTTTAATTAAATAATTAATAATTTCAGTTTTTTGAAAATATGCTAGTTTTTAGCTTTGTTTTATATTACGTAAATAAGCTATCAAAAATAAATAATTTAAGAGCGATTTGATTTAAGTGAAGGGAATGGAAAAAGATAAAGGCACGCCTAAAGTATTATTAGTAAAATTGTAAAAAACGACATGTCAGTTAAACAAGTAATAGAGACTATGATTTTAGATAGAATAAAATGGTGGAAAATAATATACGTGACTGGTCCTAATTAGTCCGTTGAGATCCATGGCTGTTGTTGTTGTAATTGTGTTCGGAGTAATGGCTGTCATTCTTGAATCGCTTGGTTCATGGCAATGGTTTCGATAGTAGATACCAAACTAGCTGGTAATGTTTGTACTGTAATTGAATTTAAGTACTTTGGTGGTGTGATCATGAGGGGACATTGATGTTACTGTGCATGTGTATTTTGCAACTGGGTTGTGTGCCTTTTGAGTTGTAATCTGAAGTGGGATTGGTTGCAGCCTGGAATGATGCTAACGCACGATGAAGAGATCAAGAAGTTTTTCAAGCATTCATCAGTCACTTGTGTGTTGGCACCTCGCTATGGTAGCAGTAAGCTGGGCTATTTCAAGCAACAGGTGAATATGTTCTATGGGTTGTGAACTGTCTTTAGAAAAATAATGATTTTGGTGTTTGTTTATTTTGGACGTATTTAATTATTTTCAGGTTTAATCTCATTTTCAATTGTATTGGATTTGGAATCCTAGTTTCATTGGCTTAGTTTTATTATTTCTTTGATCTTGATATACGATTTGCTTTCTTTTGAGCTGGAAAACTTGCTGAAGTTGCTTATGTGATGGTTCCATACAGGTTGTTGGAAACCTTTTCACACACCATCAAAAATGTGTTCTTGTGGACACGCAAGCATCTGGTAATAATCGTAAGATAACTGCATTTTTAGGAGGGATTGATCTTTGTGATGGTCGATATGATACACCTGAGCATCGACTATTTCGCGATCTTAATACTGTATTTGAAAATGATTATCACAACCCTACATTTCCGGTAAGTTTTTGGTCAAATGGTTTTGTAACAGAATATTGTAACATGCCATCTATATATCATTTAAATGTTTTCGATTTTTTTGGGGTATCTATGATCTTGGTTTTTAACTCAAAGGGCTTTTATGTGATTGCATAATTTTTCATAATGGCTTTAGAGCAAGAGATGACATCTATAGTTCTTCTTAGTACCAATTCCAAAAATATAATGTTCTTCCATATCTTCCCCTCCCCCCCAACCCTTTCTCCTTGGCTAAGTGATCTACCATATGGCTTTAGAGCAAGAGATGATATCTACTAATCATGTTGCTTGAGGTTTTCCATCTGGTCCTATGACTATAAGGCCTTGAAACTCCTGGCATATAATACCATAGTAGTTAGTATCAGACAATACGTGATATGAGTGATGCATATTGTCTGGTGGTGTGGATTAAATCGGCGCAAAATAAAAATGCTGTAATTTAGGTGCGGATCGGGTTGACTCATGAATCATCTGATACAAACATGCATATTGTATGAATTGTATTGAATGGTTGAATTGGACATATTGGTTGATGCATAAAAAATTGTGTTTATATTTGGCTTTTATTCATATTTGAGATTTGATCAGAGTCCAACAAGTCGTTGGACTTATTTTAACACAAGTTTCTTGAACCACTCAGTTGAGCCCAAAAAATAGCCATGTTAATGACTTTGCTCTGTCTCTGTCTCTGTCTCTCTCTCTATACAAAATTTAGACCCCACATATTTTCATTTCAAGTTTGGTTCTGAAGTTCTCCTTCTGTCTTCTCTCTCTCTCTCTCTCTCTCTCTCTCTCTCTCTACATGGAACCACAAGAGTAACCATAACACAAAAGGCACTCCTAGTCCTAGGTAGTGGATTCTCTTCAATTTAGTTATATGGCGTTATGTTTGAGTTGTAGTAATGTTTAGGTTACATAACTGATTACTGCTTCCACCTTTCTTCTTAGAATGTTGTCAATTATCATGTCACCCATCAACAATATATATTGTAGATTTGTAGGCCTCATTCTGAGGATAAAATTTTCAGGTGCATAAATTTTAATCAGATGCATTCCGGACCTGTCTTTTTCTATAATTCATTCTCAACTTCTTTGTACTCCTTGTGCAAAGTTCCATTGTACATGCTAGATGTCACACAATTTGTTTGCCGACATAGTTTTAAGCTAACATAATGCTGCCATAGTATTAAAGTAATTTATGCACTTCATCAAGTTTGAAGTCATGATTTTCCCTCAATTTTGTTATTTTAGGTGCATTCCTGCTTATTTCTATTATGTAGTTACAGGTTGTGATGCTGAAGCAGGTGTTTCTTTTTTTACTTTCTCTGTTTTTTCCATATGTTTTATGAATCAACTAGGCTGGAACCAAGGCTCCAAGGCAACCATGGCATGATTTACACTGCAGAATTGAGGGGCCTGCTGCATATGATGTTCTTATAAACTTTGAGCAGCGTTGGAGAAAAGCAACAAAATGGAAGGAGTTTGGACTACAATTCAAAAGGGCTAGTACCCATTGGCATGATGATGCTTTAATAAAAATAGAACGCATCTCTTGGATACTAAGTCCTGACCTATCTGTTTCTCCAAAAAAAAAAGTAAGTCCTGACCCATCTACTAAAAAGGATAAGTCCACAGTTATTCCAGAAGATGATCGCAAGTTATGGGTTTCCAATGAAGATGATCCTGAAAGTTGGCATGTTCAGGTTTGATTTTACAGGTTTCTTTTATGTTAAAGTTCCCTTGTTTTAGGTCCATTGACTCGGGATTGAAAATTTCCTCTACTTATTTTGCTTTTGCAGATTTTTAGGTCCATCGACTCGGGATCAGTGAAAGGCTTTCCCAAAAGTGCTGAGCTTGCTGAGAAACAGGTTTTATATGACTTTTTTCTTTCCTTTCCTTTTTGTCTTTATTTTTATACCTTCTCTCTTTATGTAGAAAAATTAATTTATATTGACAAGATTTTCAATGCTTCTTGCTGTGACATAGACCTAGACTTCTATACATCAGTAATCAGTTGCACATCATATTGCAATGTCCTTATTTCTAATTGGTATTCTTCTACTGCAGAACCTTATTTGTGCGAAAAATTTGGTTATAGATAAAAGCATTCAAACAGGATACATCCAGGCAATCAGATCTGCTCAACATTTCATATATATTGAAAATCAGTATTTTCTTGGATCATCATATGCATGGCCATCGTATGAAAATGCAGGTCAAGTTCATAATCTTCTGTTACACCACATTATTTTACTTGCTTGTCTATACAATATTGTTTCCATTCCTAGTAGCAGAATTCTCTTTTTGCTGAAGAACGCATTCGGTGGTGTATCTAATGTAAACTAGTATTCTTCAGAACTCCAAGTCCTAGTGGTTTATATTTGAGAACTAGCCTCTAGATTTCTGTATCCAATCTGTTTTCTTGGTAATTATATAATACATATAATATCTATCTTATATAATGCCATCTGCTAATGTATCCATGCAAAATTGATGAATTATTGTCAATTTTTTAAATGTATTTAGTGGTTGCTGAAATTCAACATAATTTTAGCCTCCGTAAGGATAGGCTTTGATTGTTCTCTCTCCATTAGTATTATTTCTGAGCTTAGATTCTGTTCTTTGTATTTTCTGTATATATATTTGGGTAACAATCATGTTCTAAGTATCGAATATCTTCCATATTTGTTGGATGGAACACCTTCTCAAGTTATTGACTTTCATGGTTTGAGCAGGAGCTGATAATCTAATCCCGATGGAATTGGCATTAAAGATAGCTAGTAAAATTAGAGCGAAGGAGAGATTTGCAGTGTATATTATCTTACCAATGTGGCCTGAGGGTAATCCCGCTTCTGCAGCTATGCAAGAAATTCTCTTTTGGCAGGTAATATGGTTATTGCCAATGAATTCTAGCTCAAATGGCACCTCCACCCCTTCTAAGGGCAAGGTGGAAGGTGAGGTCGTGGGTTCAAGACCTATTGGGTGTGTGTGTAAATTACCAATAAAAAAAATATGATTAATTAATTTTAGACTATAAACTAGAAATTTTGTTGCATGACTTGGGACAGACATGGGGAAAAATAATTCATGTGGCCAACCCAATCTAATCTGTTGAGGATCCATAGCCGACCCTAAATTTTGGGACTGAGGCTTTGTTGTTGTCTCGGGACAGACATGATAGCTACAGATGGTTGAAACTTTCTCAAAATAAAAATCAGGAAAAACAAATAAAGGATTTCTTTTGGGCATCAGTTACCTTCTCTCTTCTATTGCTGCTAACCTATAGGCTGTATTCTCGGCAATTATTGGTTTGGATTGATTTATTGATAACAATTCCATATGTTATTAGATTCACCTGGGTTGTACATTTGTTTGTTTTAGGTTGTGATCTTGAGATGTTATGGAACTTAAGTCCAAAAAGTGGACAATATAGATGATGGCAACTTGAATAACACAATTCATATTCTAGCTTTACTCGTCTGCTCTTGGCAGGGCCAAACAATGCAAATGATGTATAATATAGTTGCACGGGAACTGAAAGATACGCAGCTTGGGGATTCACATCCTCTACATTACCTCAATTTCTATTGCCTTGGTAACCGGGAAGATATTCCCGAGGAACGTTTAGATGATAATGCTGTTAAGGTATTTGCTCTAATGGAAATCTCTTTTTTGCTATTTTAAATTATCAAAACATATTCTGGTTTGTGTTTGGCCTAGGGTAATCAGGTAGTCCGTAACTTCTACTGCCGAGAATTTCTTTATTTTTCCCAACAGACACTGTGACATAGATCCACTTCTCAGTAACTTAAATTATCTTGACATACTCCGGGTTTTGTTTGGCATAGGAAAAATTGTGCATCTCAAAGATATTGCACACAATAACTTTTAACTTCTCAATGTTCTTGTCATGCAAATGGCTTTAGAAATGCAAATGGCTTTAGAAATTGTTTCTCATGGAATTTGCCATTTTAATTTTTTTTTTTCTCAGCTGTTTTGTTTGATATTTGGCTTTTATTTATTTATTTTACTAAGATACATATAGAAGTTCTCAAAATTTTGGAATCACACCATCCTGATGCATTGAAATATGATTTCATTTTATATATTTGCAATAAATTATTTCTTTTGGAGTTGGTTATAATTTGAAATTTTCTATCAGGTCTCAGATGCACAAAAGTTCAAGCGGTTTATGATTTATGTACATGCCAAGGGAATGATAGTAGATGATGAGTATGTAATAGTGGGATCTGCCAATATTAACCAGAGATCCATGGCTGGTACAAAGGACACGGAGATAGCTATGGGTGCATATCAGCCCCATCACTCTTGGGCATCAAGGAAGAAACATCCATGTGGTCAGGTTGTTATATTTCTTGTTCTTTCAAACTTTCCATTTCAGGGCTTTGGAGAATGTAACAAAACAATGACTGTGAAATGATAATTGATAGTGCTTCACAGTAGATGTTCATGAGACTTGAACACAACACTACATGTTCATCAGACCCAAAGAAAAAAAAATGCTCCTTTCCCATTTTTGTAACTTCTTTTTTTTCCCTTCTTATTGAGCACAGCTATGTGCTGGCATTCAGTAGAGCTAACACATCACTCAGCTCACGTTGGCACATGTCTCAACAACACAAAATGAGGGAAAATTATTAGGTACTCTCAGAGTATGGCTACTTGGTGCCCCATCACATTCATGGTGGACCCCACACTGAATTTAATTAGTGAGATCTACTATGAATGTGAGAAGATGGAGCACCACGTCACCGTACTCAAGGAGCACCTGATAATTATTCCAAAATGAGTTGGGTGGCCAACAGACAAGCCAGTTCGGTTAGTGAGAGTGATGACATTACCAAAAACAAGCACACCATGAGATGAAACTTCCCTCCTATTCCAAACAAAAACACACGCACACTAGATGCCTCTCTCTTCTCTTTAGCTGGGGAGTGGGGAGGGGGAAGAGTGAAGATGGTGTTTGAGTTTTTCGAAGATTATTCTCACGTCTAGGCATGGGTATGATCTCCAATCATTAGCATTGCCTATTGTCTTTCGGCAGGGTGTGCAGTTTGAGTCTTGTGAATGAAAAAAATCGCTTAGATTTTATAATATAAGAATTTCTTACTCCATGGGATTTAATTGGTAATGTGGTTTACAATACATATCCATGTGCAGGTGTATGGATACAGAATGTCACTGTGGGCTGAGCATCTTGGGATGGTGGATACATGCTTCAAGGAGCCGGAGAGCATGGAGTGTGTGAAGATGGTGAATGAGATTGCTAAAGATAACTGGAAGAGGTATACAGATGCAAATTTTATGCTATTGCAGGGCCACCTTCTTAAGTATCCTGTGCAAGTAAATGAGCATGGGGTGGTCAGCCCCCTGCCTGGACAAGAGAATTTCCCAGATGTAGGTGGAAAAGTGCTGGGAGCTTTTTCGGCCCACCTTCCTGATACCCTAACAACATAATCTCCATCCATTGTTTGTGTTCCGACATAATTGGTTAGGAAGAATGGCGGTGATATGTCAGGATTTTGAGGTTATTAAACTGAAGGTGTTAAAGAGTTTGTGCTCCTCACTCTCTGCCGCATTCTATTAACGGTTGAGCTACAATAGGTTTTTAGTGTAATACAAATGAGTGAACATAGCAAGAAGGATGACATGTTGTAAGTGTTTGTGCATATATAAATGCATGGTTTCCAGTCTTGTCACATGGAGAGGTCAACAATTACAATGCAAGTCATTCCTTGTTTGGTTCTAGGTGGCTGTTGTGAGATGAGGTTTTTATCATTTTATTTTTTGGGTTCTTTCTAAGTTCAGTATCCCAGTTGATATGTTCTTCTGTATAGACATATGGTTTACAATTTATGAATGGCAAATAAAATTGTAGATCTCTTTTAAGGTCTTGAATTCAAAAGAAATGCCACCTATTCTTGTTCCCTTGATTGCAGATTTGCTGGCAAACATGCCATATGGTTTGCAAATTATGAATGGAAAAAAAATTGTAGATCTCTTTGTGGTCTTAAATTCAAAAGAAATGCTACCTATTCTTGTTCCCTTCTTGTCTGTAAAATAAAAGATTTGCTAGCTAACATGCCATATTTTGCATATTGTCAGTTGTGACTTGTGATGGTTATGTCGAGGTTTTGAGTTAAGCCTATGACAGGAGAGAGTTTTGGTTCAGGGATTAGTAAGACCAGCATCTGTTCAGTAATTGGTGGAGAGCACACAAGCGATAATGTTTGTCATAGAAGAGACGTTTTTTTTTTTTTTTTAGTTATTTTTTTTTACCCCCGATAAATAAATGATTAGAAATTTAGAACGCAATATATATTATGAGCATTGTTTATTTCATATAACACACTATGTACAGCTTTTACCCAATTGTGTATTAGGCATATGCAACCATCGTCTCAAACAGAGGTGGACCCAATAAGCGCTGGACCCACGCTTAAGTGAGAGAGTAGTTTTATATGTCAAATACACCATGTACCCTCTCAAACTCTTGAAATGAGGGAACCTCAATCAACCAATCTTGCTTTATCCTATTAGGATATCAAGGGAGACTTTTTCAATAGCATACCCAACAACCAATCAATGGGTGTCTGCTCATCATCCCAAGACACTTCTAAGGGAGAGGACTTCTATTTAGTTAAGAGTGATGAGTGATTGCATATGATTTCAAAAAGATAAAAGCAGAAAGATTTTACAATCCAGCACACAACATACATGCATAAATAACAAATGCATTTTTTAAAGCGGGGGAAAAAAAAAGCATAAGCAAAATGAATCTGCCGTAAAGATTAAGTTTCTATCCTATGTCCAAAGCTGGAAAGAAAATACCAACTCCGTAGGAAGAATAAAATTTACAAGAAAATAAACACTACCTTTCCCAGAAAAAAAAAAAAAATGTTTACATTAGTAATCAAGGGATAATTGAAACATAGGTCTGAACCCTATAATTTTTCCTAGTGGACACCCAGCGGCCAATTGATTCAAATTGTGGTGAAATATCAATTTCATCATTATTCTATAAAAGAAAAATAAAAAAGTATATAACAAGAAATAAATTAAATTGCATATTTGTTACTAACCTTTGATTATTGTTTCAAAATCATCATAATGCTTTAAAATGCTTTACTTTAATCCTTATCACCGTATATATGGTAGATGAGAAATTGAGAATAAAGAGATCGGTTCCCCTATTTTTTGTGTTGGACATATTTTAGTGAATAAGCAAATATCAAACAAACAATATATCCTAAGTGATTAACAAGAATTGAGAATAAAGAGAAGTTTAAAAATAATCTTTCAGTGGCATAAAATCACACTAAAGTTTTATTCTTGTTAATTTGTGCCACTCAGAGTAAATCTCGATGCGACAAGTTCTCTTGGTCGAAGAATTCAAAGAATTAGACTATAACATCAATATTTGTATTGGATGTATTTTCACGCACAAAGTTTCAAGAACAACCTTTAATAATATAGCTTTCCTTTCAATAGATCAAAGCATGAATACCTAATCGCACAAGCACAAATACTATTCGCACAAGAAAAGTATATAGAAGAGAAAGATAACTCTATGTAGAAGAGAGGAATAGTATTATTGTTCTGATCGAGACAGAGAGCCATACTGAAGTTCTGATGGTTATTTGTTCTGTAATCTTGTTGTATTCCCTGTCCTTATACCGATGGGGAAAGCAAGGATTTGTTTACAATGAAGCAAAATGAGGAGAAGTGGGTTGAGTTCGAGAACTCAATGGAAGATGTTATAACAAGGAGTGGACTTGACAAGAGCATCTTATTCGACATTAGAGGGAATCATGCTAATTAATTTTGATGAGCCAGCTTTTGGTGGTTTATTTGATTTCTTTCAAAATATAGCATCAATGGACCTTATAATATACCGTTCCTTTCAATAGACCAAGCACAAATACTGTATTCGTGAAAAAAAAAAAAAAAAAAAAGAAGAAGAAGAAGAAGAAGAAGAATAAGAATGTAGGAGAGGAAGAACACAGGAACAAAACCTATTAGACGATCCAGATAATGAGCAATTATAACTGATAGGAAAGTGTTCTGTTATATGCTTGAAAATATCAGGACTAATGAAGAGCATAAATACTATTCGCACAAAGAAAGTATGTAGGAGAGGAAGAACACAAACACAAGGCACAAACGCACAAAGCATTCCAGACGTGTGATATAAATAAGGCTGAAGTTCACACTAGGGGTCTATTTAAGATTTGCTTGTTTTGTTGAAATTAAAAATTTTTTTTTACAAAATTATTTGAAATATTACCGTATATAAAATCTATGAATAGTACAAAAAAATACTGTGAAATTCATAATTAACAAGCTGAATAGTAAAATAAATTAGCTTTTTAAATTGGAGTCAAACGCACGCTAAATCTCATGTCTTAATTAAGATATTCATAAACACATAAAAAGAGCTTACTCGATCACTCACACAGTTAAAAGTGTTTGTACCACACCAATATCTTCATCTTCAAATAATCACAAAGGCGCCACGAGCAAGGAACCAAATCCAGTACACTCTGCTCTGCTCCATGCAAAGCAAGGAACCAAATTCAGTTTTCTCACCATTCACGTATTCCTTTATTCCTTTCTTAATTCACCCTACTAACACTGTACCTTTCACTAACTCAAAAAACACTATTATTTTCCCTTTAATTACTCTCTTTTGCTAAACAAGAATTACAAACAGTGTGAAATGGAAGTGTCCGAGTCCAGTTCAGACAACCAGTTCATCATGCTCCATGGTGACCTAGACCTGAAAATCGTCGAAGCCCAACACTTACCGAACTTGTCCCTCATCGATGTTCGTCAGCTTCGCCGTTGCTTCACCGCCCGTGACAGTTACACTATCGAAACCCGTCAACACAAACCCAAAGTCCAATTCTGCAACCCTTACGTCGAAGTTATAGTCTCAAATGTCACAGTGGCTAGCACGCGCGTCATCAAGAACACCACAAGCCCTAAATGGAACCAGTACTTCCATATCCCACTGGCCCACCCCGTAAATAAATTAACATTCCATGTGAAAGACGACGACATCTTCGGCGCCGAGATAATCGGCACCGTCCATATCCCGGCTTCGAAGATCGCCACAGGCGAACTCATCTCCAACGATTTCGACATCCTCAGCTCCTCCAAAAAACCACTGACACTAAACACGAAGATTCATCTCGTACTACAGTTCACGTCGTTCGATGAAAATCCAAGGTACGAGCATGGCATTGCGTCGGACAAAGGCGGCGGCGTAGCACGCTCGTACTTCCCGCTGAGAAAAGGAGGCTCCGTGAGGTTGTACCAAGACGCGCACGTGCCGGACGGGTTGTTGCCGGAGATTGAATTGGATGGTGGTAAGGTTTTCAAGCACGAGAAGTGTTGGGAGGACATCTGCTCTGCGATCTCAGAGGCTCACCATTTGATTTACATTGTTGGATGGTCGGTTTTTCACAAGGTGAAGCTGGTGAGAGAGCAGAATCGGCCACTGCCACTTGGTGGAGATTCGACGCTCGGTGAGTTGCTCAAGTTCAAGTCCCAAGAGGGAGTGAGGGTTTTGATGTTGGTTTGGGATGATAAGACCTCTGGCGATAGGTTCTTCAAGGTACGTGTGCCTTCTTACGTGCATGCCTGAAATAATAGCTAGCATTAGAATTGATGTAAATTCAAAAAATTCCTCCAATATACTATTTATAAGATAATAATTACATCAAATTGGTCTACAAGATCAAAATCAAATCAAACAAATCACACACATCGCAACTAGAATCATCAAACCCATTTGGTACCACCATCACGACCCATCTATGCTCAGCAGATCGCAATTTGTGACATAACCACTGTCCTCCACCTAGAACATGACCTAACCACCCATTTGTGTTGAACAGTAACTCAATAATAAAGATATTTACTATTCATTTGTTATCTGTGAATGTCAAAGTGTTGATGTTAATGCATGATGTATTTATTGGTGCTTAATTATTTTTTTTTAACTGAAATGCTAGTTTAACTAGCTTGATAAAAATTCACTAAGAAGTGATAAATAGAGCTAATTTTTCGACTATTGATATGATATTTTGTGGGTAGTGTACAACAAAAGTGATGTTAGTGTTGATTTTATGTGAAAATGATATTACATTAATAAAAAGAAAATTTCACCTCACATATATATATATATATATATTATGAAATTTATTGTGTCAGTAGCATTGTGTAGCTAAAAAATCTAACTTTCTATTATATTGAGATCCTCTCAATTTTAAATGAGTTCATTTAATGATTCAAATTACATATTACAAATAAAAAACAACGTCATTTAAATTTAAAATAAAGTGGCACTTGTCCTTTAAATTTCAAATTACATACTCTCTTGCAGTTTCTCCATTAGGTTAAACCTAGTGCACACAAATGATTTTACACAGTTTTACACAGCCCAAAAGCAACTCAAATCTTGACTTGAAGTGGATTTCCAACTTAGTGTGCAAAATAGTTTATACATAGTAAACATTACCTATATATGTTAGGAAATTGTCTTAAATTCCAATTGTAATTTGAAAAGTTAATTTGGTTTCCTAGTTGAAGAAAGAAAAATTAATTTGGTAATTTTTGGGTTTCCTTGGTGTGGAAGAAAGTTTATTCCTTATCAAAGAAGAATTGTATTCTTTGTCCACAAAAGAATAGGAAATTGAAGTTTTATAAATAGACAATGCTATTAAGAAATTGATAGCTTTGGGCCAAGAGTCCTTATGGGGATAGGAAAAATAGAGCATGAAATCAAGAGGGAAAAAAAAAGAATTTTTGCTTGGGAAGTAGTGCAAAGAAAGAGACAATGAGGTTTGAATTTTCTCTACAACGTTTTTGTTTTTGTTTTTTTTGTTTTTTTTTTTTTGTTTTTTTTTTTTTTTGTAAAGCACACAAATCAATGAGAATTTGTGAGGCTTTGTTTGATGTTGAAAAGTAGAGAAAGAAAAATAGAAAATGCATCCAAGGAGAGTTGCATGAAAGAAAAAGAGAGAGTTGCCAAGATGAGCCGCTGGAAGAGAAAGAAGAAGAAATCGCAATGAGCACAATTAGTGTGTGAGAGAGAAAAAAAAAATAATATTATTTTCTTTAGTCATAAGATATACACAAGAAGATTGATCTCAAGGGAGACATAAATATGAGAGTTATTGTAATTGATTTAATAATAGTGAATTTATTCAAAATTTGTCCTGTGATTTTCCTCTTCAAAGATAAATGGTTTTTCACGTAAATAGTTTTTGCGTGTGCTATTTTGGATTTGAAACTTTTGATGATAATAAATTTTTTTTGGGACCTAATCAACCCTCTACCATTGGCATCATCTATGGGAAGCAGCATGACATTGAGATCCTGTCAAAATGAGTGCCATGACTCGAGCCACCGGGTATTCTCCCTCCGGAGGCAGATGACCTAAAAGACACTTGCATAGTAACCATAATTCTTGAGAACGAGGCGAGACCAATTACGGAGACCAAACCCACCAATCAAACATGAATTCAGTCAGTCACCAGCTTGTCAAAATTCTCTTTAAAGTGCATTGCTCAAGCCTCTCCCTTGCGAGTAAAGCTGGAAAGATCGACATGCATGTCCCTCTCAGAAGGGAGCCACACATGCAAAGATAGCAAATAGCTTTTTTTTTCTGAGGAGAAGACGTCCGAGGAACCGTAAGGATCGACCTCAAGACATCTAGGATCAAAAGATTTCCCTCATACATAAGGAGATCAAAGCAATTTGAAAAGAACATCGGGAACAAGTTTTTCCTTGAGAAGGTCGAGGCAAGAGATCCCGATCACTGACAAGTGCTCACAACCTATGAAGCACGGGTGCGTTTCGGGACTCGGGTGCGGGTACGAGATTCGGCAATTTTTGAAAAAGGTGGGTGCGGTTGCGGTGGGACTCGGCGATTAAAAAATTATTAAAAATATTTTTATTTATATTTTCTATATATTTTTACTACTAAAATATTCTAAAAAAATTAAGGAAGGACAGATTTAGGATGTTTGGGCCTCATTAAAAGTAGATTTTGGCTGTTCCGGCGATTTTAGGTGAAAATTTCGGCCTGTTTCGGCCGTTTCGGTCGCCGGCCGATACGGACCGATACGGCCTATACGGCCCTTTTATGGCTGAAATTGGCCTGGTTCGGCGCGAATCGGCGCGAATCTAAGCCGATTCGGCACGAATCGAGCCGAGTCAGCGCGAGTCTGTGAAAAAAAAAAAAAAAAACCTCAGACGCGGCACCGATGCGCGGGCAACCGCGACGGACGCCGCACCCCGCGTCGGGCCGTGTCAGACTTCGGCGTGGCACCCTCCCAGCCGCGTCCATGCTTTCCAGCTCACAACAGAAAAAGGTTGGCAAACAATTTAGACGAAACCTGGGTGCCAGGCAGTTCTACTCGGATTTTCGAGTACCATCTTCAGTACCCTTCACACCCTAAGAACTGACCCCCATAGGGCCGACTGTCAAAGTGCTCACCACTTTATCACAAGAATTCTGGTCGGCCAGGGAATGCACACAAGAAGGGTTCTGAGCTTAAGGGAGGCTAACATGCCATCTGCATTGCTTATTTAGTTAGTTGCTTTAATATTTTGAGCTGTCATACTAATATCAATATAAATGAGTATGAAAGTCTGTGATAAAGATAAGTAAGAGTCACATAAAATGGTTTGATTATATGTAAACGAGAGTGATTAATGTACCAGTAGGGAGAACAATTTGATTTAAGTTGAGGAATGAGAAAGATAGAGACAAGCCTAAAATAGAATTAGAATAATAATAAAAAATGACAAGTAGTAAAGTATGTTTTAATATAAAATAGAATAGTGGAAAAGAATATATGTGGATAATCTTAATTAGTTTGTCAAGGATCCATGGCTGAGTCCATAAATATGAAACTAAAGCTTGGTTATTGTTGTAATTGTGTAGGAAGTGATGGCTGTCATTCTTGAATTACTTAATTCATGACAGTAGTTTTCATTAGTAGATACAAAACTAGTTGTCGGTGTTTGTACTGTAATTGAATTTAAATTCTTATGGTGGTGAACATTGATGTTGCTATGCATGTGTAATTGCAATTTAGAGACAATTATTATTTGAATTAGTAACCGGGTTGTGTGCTTTTTGAGTTGTATTCTGAAGTGGGATTGGTTGTAGACTGGAATGATGCAGACACACGATGAACAGACGAGGAAGTTTTTCAGGCATTCATCCGTCACTTGTGTGTTGACACCTCGCAATGCTAGCAGTAAGCTGGGCTATATCAAGCAGCAGGTGAATTTGTTTTATAGGTTGTGAACTGTCTTCTGAAATATATTGATAGTGGTGTTTGTTCATTTTGAACATATTTAATTGTTTTGAGGTTTAATCATATTTTTAGTTGTATTGGATTTGGACTGACAGCTCTATTATTTCTTTAATCATGGCAGTACCATTTGATTTCTTTTGATTGAGCTAGAAAACTTGCTGAAGTTGTTTATGTGATGGTTCCATACAGGTTGTTGGAACCGTTTTTACACACCATCAAAAATGTGTTCTAGTGGACACGCAGGCATTAGGTAGTAATCGTAAGATAACTGCATTTTTAGGAGGGATTGATCTTTGTGACGGTCGATATGATACACCAGACCATCGTCTATTTCGCGATCTTGACACTGTATTCCAAAATGATTATCGCAATCCTACATTTCCTGTAAGTTGTTGGTCAAATGGTTTTGTAACATGCCATATTTCCATTAATTTTTTTTTCAAAAGGTGACATTTATAGTTTCTTAGTACCGATTCTTGAGATATAATGTTCTACAATATCCCCCGCACCTTTCTCCTTGGCTGTGTTCTACCAGACAGCTTTAGAGCAAGAGCTGACATTTTTTTACTAATCAAGTTGCTTGAGGTTTCTCCGTATGGTCCCATGACCATAAGGCATTACATGATACTTATCACATGGTATGTATCAGGTCAAATAAAATAAAAAAGTTTTAATGCAGGTGTATATTGGAAAGACTCATGAATCATACTATACAAACATGCATATTGTACAAATTATATCAAATCATTGAATTGAACGTATTGTGCACTTGCATAAACAAATGTCTTTATATTGGACTTTTGTTCATATTTGATCATTGACTAGAGTCCAACAAATTGTTGGACTTATTTTCTCACAAGTTCCTTGAGCCACTCGTTTGAGCCCAAAAAAATAGCCATGCTCATGGCTTTGTGCTTTCTCTATCTCTCTCCATACAAAATTTAGACCCTACGCATTTTTCAACTTCAAGTTTGATCATCTGGTCTCTCTATCCCTCCAACTCCCAAATTCCCCCTTTTGTCTTCTGTTCTCTACTTCTCCCATCCTTTTTTTTTTTCTTCTTTCTTTTCTAATTTATGGGACCACGAGAGTAACCATAACACAAAAGGCACTTCTAGTACTAGGTAGTGGGTTCTCTTCAAATTTACATGGCGTTATGTTTGAATTGCAGTAATGTTTAGGTTAAATAAATGACTACTTCTAATTTTAGTCTCAAAATTTTTTCAATTATCATGTCACCTCTATAGACCTCCTGCTAGTCTTTCTCTATAATCCATTCTCAACTTTCTTTGTACTTCTTGTGCAAAGTCCCATTGTATACATACAAGATGTCACTGAAAATTTTGTTTCTCAACACAGTTATAAGCTAACATGACACTGCCATAGTATGGTAGTAATTTATGCACTTCTTCAAGTGTGAAATGTAGAATTTTTTCCTTCAGTTCTTTTTATGTAATAGGTGCATTCCTGCTTATTTCTATTATGACTTACAGGTAACAGGTGTTTCTTTTTTACGTTCTTTGTTTTCTCCATATTTCTTATGTATGAACTAGGCTGGAACCAAGTCTCCAAGGCAACCTTGGCATGATTTACACTGCAGAGTTGAGGGGCCTGCTGCATATGATGTTCTTATAAACTTTGAGCAGCGTTGGAGAAAAGCAACAAAATGGAAGGAGTTTGAACTACGTTTCAAAAGGGTTTCCCATTGGCATGATGATGCTTTATTAAAAATAGAACGCATTGCATGGATACTAAGTCCTGCCCCATCTATATCGAAGGATGGTTCCAAATCTATTCAACCAGATGATCCCACGTTATGGATTTCCAGTGAAGATGATCCTGAAAGTTGGCATGTTCAGGTTTGATTTTACAAGTTTCTTTCGAGTAAAAGCTTCCTTTGTGGGGTGGGGGGTGGGTTGGGGGGGGGGGGGGGGGGGGGGGGGGGGTGTGGATTGAAATTTTCCTCTATTTATTTTTTGTTTTGCAGATTTTTAGGTCCATTGATTCGGTATCAGTGAAAGGATTTCCCAAAAATGTTGAAATGGTTGAAAACAAGGTTTATATATGCTCTACTTTTTTTCTTTCCTTTCCTCTCCTTTTCCTTTTTTGTCTTTATTTTTCTACCTCTTTCTCTTTATAGGAAAACCAATTTATATTGACAAGATTTTCAATGCTTATATATCAGTAATCAGTTGCACATCATATTGCAATTTCCTATTTCCTAATTGGCATTCTTCTATTGCAGAACCTTATTTGTTCGAAAGAATTGGTAATAGATAAAAGCATCCAAACAGGATACATCCAGGCAATCAGATCTGCTCAACATTTCATATATATTGAAAACCAGTATTTTTTTGGATCGTCATATGCATGGCCATCATATAAAAATGCAGGTCAGGTCCATAATCTTCTGTTGCACCACATTGTTTTCCATTCTTGTCTATTCAATATTGTTTCCATTTCTTGTACCTGAATTCTCTTTCTGCTGAAGAATGCATGCTACGAAGTATTCGATGTAAACTAGTATTCTTGAGATCTCCAAGTCCTAGTGGTTTATATTTGAGAACTAGCCTCTAGATTTCTGTATCCAATCTGTTTTCTTGGTGACTAGATTGTAAGTATCACATCTGTCTTATATAATGCCATGTGCTAATGCATCCACAAAAAATTGATGTAGTATTGTTAATTTCAAAACGTATGTTGTCATTGCTACATTTCTACTTAATTTTAGCCACCATAAGGATAGGCTTCATTGTTATCACTTATTATTTCTGACTTTTCGTTTTGTTAGTTATATTTTCTGTATATATATTTGGGTAACAATCATGTGCTAAATACCAAATACCTTCCTTATTCATTGGATGGAACAGCTTCTCAAGTTTGACTTTCATGATTTGAGCAGGAGCTGATAATCTAATCCCGATGGAATTGGCATTAAAGATAGCTAGTAAAATTAGAGCAAAGGAGAGATTTGCAGTGTATATTGTCATACCAATGTGGCCTGAGGGTGATCCAACTTCTGCGGCTATGCAAGCAATTCTCTTTTGGCAGGTAATAGGGTTATTGCCAAGGAGTTATAGCTCAAATGGCACCTTCCCTCCTTATAGGAGGAATATGGAAGGTGAGGTCATGGGCTCAAGACCTATCGAGTGTGTAAGTAAATTACCAATAAAAAAAAATATGGTTATCAAATTTTAGACCATAAACTGGAAATATTGTTTCATGTCTTGGGACAAATAAGATAGCTACAGGAGGCCGATACTTTCTTACAATAAAAATCAAGAAAAAAAAATAATGGACTTCTTTTGGGCATTGGTGGCCTTCTTCTCTAGCAACTTGAGGAATATGCTCTCTTACTCTGCCGCTAACCTGTAGTCTGTATTCTGGCAATTATTGGTTTTGATTGATTTATTACTAACAATTCCAGATGGACAATATAGATGATGGCAACCCGAATAACACAATTCATATTCTAGATTTACTTGTTTACTCTTTGCAGGGCCAAACAATGCAAATGATGTATGATATAGTTGCAAAAGAACTGGATATTATGCAGCTTGTAGATTCAAATCCTCTAGATTACCTCAATTTCTATTGCCTTGGTAACCGGGAAGATATTTCTGAGGAAAGGTTAGGTGATGATGCTGATAAGGTAATTGCTCTAATGAAAATCTCTTTCTAAGTGTTTTAAATTATCATGACATATACCGGTCTGTGGTTGGCTTTGAGTAAATAAGTAGTCCGTTACTTCTACTGCTGAGAATCCCTCAGCTGTTTTGTCTGTTATTTGACTCTCTTTCTTTCTCAAAATTTTTGGAATTAAACCATTCTGATGTATTGTCTCATCAACTTGTCATTAAAATATGGCTTCATTTTATATTTTTGCAAGAAATTAATTCTTTTAGATTTGATCGTGATTGAAATTTTCTATCAGGTCTCGGATACACAAAAATTTAAGCGGTTTATGATTTATGTACATGCCAAGGGAATGATAGTAGATGACGAATATGTAATAGTGGGATCTGCCAATATTAACGACAAATCTATGGCTGGTACAAAGGACACAGAGATAGCTATGGGTGCATATCAGCCCCATCATTCTTGGGCATCAAGGAAGAAACATCCGCGTGGTCAGGTTTGTATTGTATTTCTTTTTCTTTTCTTTTTTTACAAACGCACACACTAGATATCAAGATTACGAGTCCAAAGATTATGCTCATGTCTGGGGCTGGGGTATGACCTCCAATCATTAGTACTATCTATTGTCTTTTGGCAGAGAGTGCAGTTTTAATTCTTATGAATAATAAAATTTCATACTCCATAGGATGTACTTGGCAATGTGGTTTACAATATATATCCATGTGCAGGTGTATGGATACAGAATGTCATTGTGGGCTGAGCACCTTGGGAAGGTGGATACATGCTTTGAGGAGCCAGAGAGTTTGGAGTGTGTGAACACAGTGAATGGGATTGCTAAAAAGAACTGGAAAAGGTATACAGATAAGGATTTTACACCATTGCAGGGCCATCTTCTTAAGTATCCTGTGCAGGTAGATGAGAATGGGAAGGTCAGCCCCTTGCCTGGACAAGAGAATTTCCCAGATGTTGGTGGAAAAGTACTGGGAGTTCATTCAGTCACCCTTCCTGATACTCTAACAACATAGTCTCCACCCATTGTTGTGTTCTTACATGATTGGTTAGGAAGCATGGTGGACATGCCAGAATTTTGAGGTTGTTAAACTTAAGGTGTTAAAGAGTTTGTGCTCCTGGCTCTCTACCCCCTTCTGTAAATGATTGGGCTACAATAGGCTTTTAGTGTAATACAAATGCGTGAACGTAGTGAGAAGGTTGACTTCTTGTGAATATTTGTCCATATACAGATGCTTGGTTTCCATCTTGTCACTTGGAAAGGTCACTACAATTACAATTCAAAAGAAATGCAACCTATTCCTGTTCCCTTGTCTGCAGATTTTTTGGCAAACATGCCATTTGGTTTGCAAATTATGAATGGTAGACAAAATTGTAGATCTCTTTTGTGGTCTTAAATTCAAAAGAATTACTGCCTATTCTTGTTCCCTTCCTGTCTATAAAATATAAGATTTGCTGGCTAACATGCCGTATTTTGCTGATTGACAGTTGTGATGGTTTTGTCGAGGTTTTGCAGTGCATATTGTCATACCAATGTGACCTGAGGGAGAGAGTTTTTGTGTCAAAGATCAGGAGGACAAGCATCTGTTGAGTAATTGATGGAGAGCATACAAGCCATAATGTTTGGAATCTGCTTATTTTGCTAAAACTAAAATTTTTTTGCTGAAAGCACTATAAATAAAGATAAAAATTAGCTAAAATAGTATAGTGAGACTCATGAATAATATCAAAAAGTGCAGTGGGACTCATGAATAATAGCAAAAATAAGTTGAATAGTAAAATAAGTTGGCAAAATTTATTATGCCAAACAAACACTTAATAAATGATGATAGCATAATATATATTGCATCTATTGTTTGTACCAAGACCACATGATTTGAAACACAATTTTCCCTGGCGTGGTTGTATAGTTTGTTGGGTAGTGTATATGACAAACCCCTCTTGCTTTTGAAAAGACTTACTGGGTAGTGAAAGAATCTTTAAATAAAATAAAAGGAAAGAAAGAGGAAGAAGAAGCTGTTTATACAGTTCTTTTTTATGCATTTAAAAAATAGTTCTATCTTAGGTTGGGGGAGTTCCTCGTTGGGTTGAGCTGTCAAATTTAAGTTTGCTATAGGATAGCGTTGTAGATTTACCAATCCTAAAACTAAAAGAATGTATATATTTTGGCAACAATCAATCAAAGTATTGCTTTTTCAACATTCTAAAATGGAAGAAAACTCATTATGAGGCAAATGTAACCACCTTCTCACATAAAAGGGGACCTATGTGAGAGGATACCTTCATATATCTAAAATATTATATATTATCATTATTTGAGGTGAGAGAACCTCTATCAACCTACCTTATTGTATCTGATTAGATATGAGACTATTAAAGTAGACTTTTTGATCAGCAGACTACCGTAATGGCCAATCAGTTGCGGGGGGCTTCTATTTGATTCAGAGAAAATGAGCAAAGTGCATATTTTATTTTAAAAACATAAAGAAGAAAGATTTTACAACCAAGCACACACCATAAAAGCATAAATCACAAATGCGTTTTTTTTTTTTAAAAGCATAAACAAATCGATGTAAAAAGATTAAGTTTCTATACTATGCTCAAATTTGAAAAGGAAAAACAAATACAAACTCCATAAGAAAAATAAAATTTACAGGACAATAAACGTCCCCCTCAAAAAAAAAAAAAAATCAAATGTTTTACGTTAGTAATTACCAAGGGATAATTGAAACATAAATCTGAGGCTTCTAACTATCTCCAGTGATGCATTGTATATTCTCCTCTCCCCTAATTGATTCAAATTGTGGTGCAAATTGTGGTACAAAGATTAATAGTACTGAAATAAGTCAAATGGTATATCAAAGTTGCGTTTGGCATTGGTTTAAAAAGTCAGTTTTTTCTTTTTACAATTTAGCTTATTCTTGCTATTATTTAGTTTATTTTTGTTACCATTCATGAGTTTCATTACACTTTTTAATATAATTTATGAGTCTTATTATACTATTTTGACTATCTTTTAGCTATATTTACAGCACTTTTAGTAAAAAAATTTCACTTTCATCTAATAATCTGTTACCAAACGGACATTTGTTACTCAAAGTATGATATTTGTTTCAAAATCATCATGATACTTTAAAATGTTTTACTTTTGATTCTTTTACTTTCAAAATTGTTTCAAAAAGAAACCATTATCAATGTATTATAGATAAAAACTGGCCAAAATGGCCAAATACCATTAATTTTAGAAATATTTTGCAAAAAAACACTGTTTCGGAAGTAAATGGTGATCTACCACTTTTTTGCATACTCGAGTTTCCTATTCACGAGTTCCCCATGTTCTATTCCACCGTGGCGCTGCTGACATGGCACTTGGACATTAAAAAAATATAACTTGGTACTCGAGTTTCTCAGACTCGAGTACTGTACACTGTGCTACCCGAGCCCTCCAAACTCGGGTACCAATCTGTATTGGCGCCCCATTTTTTGAAATTCATGCCAGTTGATACTCGAGTCTGGGGAGCTCGAGTACCTCTTGGATAGTACTCGAGTTTATTGAACTCGAGTACTGTGCATGCTACTTCCAGTTTTCGTCCAAATTAGTTAGCCCCTGTTACTTGACTACTATTTACACTCACTGCTATTCACTTCCAATTGGACATTCAAACTCAACTAACAATTATTAAAACCTTATGAATTTTGATATTGAGATTAGTCAAATCTCAACGCCACAAATGCAATATTGCTTCTCACAATTCATTAGGCTAGGAGACGTAATTCCTTTTAATATAGCCCATTAACCACACATTGACATCCACCAGATCAGTCATGCAATATAGATTGTTTCTTAAATCATATTCATCATCAACAATAATTCATTCACATGTACAATGTTGAGAAAGTATGATAAGTTAATACGGGTGTCCACACTAAAAGGAACTTCAAGAAAGATAGTATTGTTTGCTTCTACGAATGACCTTTTGCATCAAAAGAACGACACTAAATCTGTTACATGGATACAGTCTTCAGGGTGCACCCCCAATCACTTGTGCAGCAAGGGAACATTTTTTCTCTGACTCTGTTACTCAAGACATATCTTGCCCTTAAAGAAGGAAATAAGTGCCTTCTAGGGTAGCATCTACCCCATCCCAACACCTTCAGATTTTTGTCGACCATGTCCACGTCCACCTGCCCCACAAAGAGAATCCATTAGTCATCCTAAAAAGATCGCTAATCCTCCCTCAACCAGTCATTAAAAATGTGTGCAGATGCACAATGCATAGAAAAGATACGTATTTAGTGGCAATTATCTTATTACACAATGAGATAACAATGCTCCCTCAACCTGTCATTAGCAAATTTTATTTGCTACTCCAGTGTGAAACTTTTGGGTGGGGAGGTTATAGGACTGCTCAAACATGTGAAAGGAAGAATATAACAATCATTAAGCAATACAAAGAACACAATCATTAAGCAATACAAAGAACACTCTAAATTCTCTCTTCATATTCTGTTTTTATGTGCAATACTTGCAAAGCATTTAAGTATGATCAATTTTTCCAATTTACTAAGCCTTTATTTTGATTTCCAACAATTTTGTTAAGTATAGTTACTTTAAAGTCTTTGCTTTGCATTCTGTGCTTTAAGTTTTATGAAAGGTATAAACATATTCAATATCATACCTGTAAATATACATAATTTGTTTTAGTGCTTCACATAGGTTGTCCTACAGGGTAAATATGTAAGGCTCTAATTTGTTTTGGAGTATATTTTCACCTAAACGTTGATGCTAAAATAATCCATTTCAGTTTTATTTAAACTGTTCACGTTCAATTCTTTAACTTAGTGCACCATTCAACTTCCAAAATGCATAAACTTCTAGCCTCCAAATGCACTATCTCTTTTGCAAATTTATAATTGAATCCTCATGTTAGCTACTTTAGTAATGGTGTTTTATGTTCACTAATATATCAGGCATCTCAAGCATGGATGGAGTGGCTTATGCAAAAGAGAAAAGCTATCTCTAAGATGTTGCTTTCTTGTGTAAAAGTCTTTTTGCTTCTTAGCAAAATTTATAGAAAAAAAAAAGATATCTCAAAGAATATTTATTTTCTTTCCAATACTCCAAAGGGCAATGATAATGACTTTTTGTATGCATCCTATAGGGAAAGTAGCTTATAGTATAAATGCTATATTTGGTCCTTAAAATTTTATCCAATTTTTCTTAAGTTTTAAAAATATACAATTGAATGGCATATAGCATGCATTTTGATCTAATGGCTAATATCATGCATTTTGTTTCAAGTTGCATTTAGAAGGATGCTACAGTTCAAACTTAGCGTACCTAGTCTGCGAGACCACCACTCGTCGGTACCTTGTTCCGCTTAGGGCATGTTCTTCGGTTATGCCCCTTTTGGTCACACAACCCGCATTGCACCTTCCGCCCCCCCTCCTTCCATGGTGTGGTTCTCGGCCGATTCCCGCCCTCGTCTATCTCATTCCTGATTCATGTTGAGACAGGACGACCTTTCTCTCGGATCAATCGGGGGTTAGGGAGGACCTTTCGAGTTTCATTAGGATCTGGCCATGATAATCTATCTTTCAACGCAGGGAAAACGAGAGCATAGCTCCGAAACAGTGCGTCCACACTATAGCATGGGTCAATGTACTGCTCTGCATCATGTCGATACTTAATACAAACTGCAATGACATGTGAACACGGTATCTTGTACAGTTTCCATTTCTGATATGTGCAAGTTTTTTGCAGTAGATTGACTGCATGTGTGTGATCCCCATGTCTAGTAGTCCCTGGATTATGCGATGTATCTACTTGATATGATTGGGCTTGCGCGCTCAATCTCGTCACCCTGTGATGCTCCACCTTTGCCTTATTTCTCATGAAGATATCCAAGGCATACTAACACCATTTTTTCCCTGAATTCAACTGCTCTATATTCTTGTTGCGACGATCATCATAGTAAGAATTCAATTTGAACCATGTATATTTCACCATTGCCGTAATGGGCAGGCTACGAGCACCCTTTAGAACACCATTGAAGCACTCGGAGACGTTTGTAGTCATCGCCCCATAACGGTAACCCTTGTCAAAAGTCAAAGCCCATTTCTCTTTGGGCACATCCTTCAGATCTTGGTACGCATCCCGGTTGACATTCTCAATTAAATCGAAGGTGGCATTGAACTTTTACTCCTGGGTAGCACTTGCTGCCCTCCATACTAGATTCTTTAAAGTTTCATTTTTCCATCTAATGTTGACGTTACTGCATAGATGACGAAGGCAGTAACGATGTTCTGTCATGGGAGGCTGTAAAAAGTCTCAATTAGTGTCTCTAAAGATAGCTTGTATACCAGGGTGTCTGTCAGATATGACACACAGGTGTCTGTGGTCGGTAACACACCTTCTTATACAAGCCAAGAACCAACCCCAAGTCTCTGTGCTCTCACTCTAGACAACGGCGAAGACTAGTGGATAAATCTTATTATTAGCATTTGTCGCCATTGCAATCATCAAATTTCCTTTATATTTTTCATAGAGGTGAGTTGCATCAATGCTAATAACAGGCCTACAGTGCTTGAACCCAAGAATACATGGACAAAACGCCCAAAATACATAGTTGAATGTACAGGTTTCCCGTTCGTAATTGTCGTCCACTTCTAACTTATACTTTGTACCCGGACTTGCATCCTTAAGCCTTACCAAAAAACGTGGCAACTCTGCTTAAAACTCCTTAAAATCTCGGTATATAGCTGCAACGGCCTTTTGTTTGGCATCTCATACCTTGTATGTGAACCAAAATGATTACGTTAGAAATGAATACAAGTTAAATAATTATAGTTGAAGAAAACAAATGAAGACTTGTAAGCCTATAAGATGAAGATAATATTTCTTTCTCTTTATTCGTTTTTTTCTTTTTTCTTTTCAATTTCAATTTTCATAATATAAGGTATATATGGGTTTTGGGAAAAAAATATCATGCTTATACTTCACAGAAGACTAATGTCTCTACATTGTATTGAAAAAAGAATGCAAGTTAAAGAATACCTTGTAGTGAGATACTTCGTGTTTTAAGTTTGCTAAAGCAACGTGGCGTAAGTTCTTTATATTATACGCAGGGTCTTCTCGTATATAGCGCTCAAGTATGTATGCTAGGAACGTCGAATCAATCATCCGACCATCATGAGCATTCTGAATTTTGTCGCACGTGTAGGGGTCCTTGCATTTTGCGATCTTCCATACATTGTCTCCCTTGCAACAAATCACACGGACTGCCCATGGACAGGAATCATCCTCGCAACTCACCATAAGCCTCTCTAAGTCTGAATGCTCAGTTTTGAAGCTAAAATTTTCTCGCAGTGCGTACCAGGTCAATATGTCGCACCGCCAATTTAGTCGCGAATACCATCCCTTTCACTGGCTGCTCCCCTGTTGTCGAACTTGATACTTCCGCTTGCATAATTGGTGATGGATCAAACATATTATCCCAAGTGTTGTTGGTGAACCATTCCGGCGTAGGATCGGGAGGGGGGCATGTGTCTCTATTCTCTTCTACAACCACATCTTTGATATGATCAACATCCTCATGGTCACCCATGGTATCCAAGAACTCCTCGAAGTCATCCCTAGTAACATCAATATGGGTCGCATCATCACCAAGTCCATGATCATCTTCATTTTCAGATGTGCCCCCATGCAGCTCATCATGAGATAAATGCTCTCCGTCATGCACTTCTTGGCGCCCTTCCTCCTCCTCAGTTGAGTTCACATTGGGAAATGTCTGCCACGGTTCACTGCCATACCCATCTCCTGTGTTCTCTGTACACTCTTGATAAGACTGTAATGGTATTGAGTCGATGTGCTCATCTACAGTTCCATCCAAATAGTATATTGTGAACCCTCTCCAGCCTCTACTATGGCGGGCTCAACAGTGACATAGAGCTCTGAAGCAACGAATCCTTTCACCACCATTTGTTCAACAACTTCCCACATCCTCCTCACTTCGGCGCCACCCAATAACTGTAGTGAATTGTAGAAAACTTGGGTGCCTACAACCAGTTGAGGTGTTCGATACACAATGGAAATGTTATGCCTAGACTGGTTTAACCCCATCGCCTTCAATATTCTTCGTTGCAAGTTCATAAGGCCTATCCCACGCTTCACCTTAACATATTTTTGCTTTTGGTTCGAGCCTTGGTATGACAACCCATGCAAGTCATGATAATACGTCTCTCCATCGTAGTACACATAGAAATGGTGAAAATCCATCACCGACCTGTTATTAACAATATTAAAAATTGTCATAATCTATAAATAATTACATAAATTTGGCATATAATAAAAACAATTTATATATGTGCACTTAACCATATATAAAAGGCCTATATATGTGCACTTAACCATAAAAAAAATTTATACACATATAGCAAAAGTAAAAGGTCAACAGAATATCATATTACCTCTATCTATCAACCCATGAGTTTTACACAATTAAGCCACACGTGAACTATATTTGTATACTTTATTTTATTTTGTTAAGTTTGTCTAAATTTTTATTTTTATGCAGTTAATATTATATATTTGTCATAGTTTTTATAAAAATATTTAAATGAAATGACTAAACTCAACTCATTGGCTCTACATTAGTTATTATAACATGATAACTATACACACTCACGTAATAAATTTCCTCTATTTCCTAATTATACACACAAACATCCACGTACATGTCATTATTCACATAAAAATGTGTTTAGAAAAAAAAAGTAATGCACACAATCAATATTAGACACACTCATACACATATAATTAATAAAAAAATTTATAATACAGAATGACAGTAACAAGCCTACGAGTCAACAAATACATGTAATAAGAGTGCATAAAATTTAGGTCAAGGTGTGCAAAAATATTATTTTTTTAAATTAATGTATTCAACAAACAAAAAAAAATATTAAACATATATAATTCTTTTTCTTTTATTTAATATATTTCTTATTCTTTCTTTTTTTGACGTTAGGGGGTTCATTTGAACCCCCTGACCAAAGAGTAACACCGCCCCCACTACAAAAAAAACGACCTATTGCGGCGGGCCAAAAACCGCCGCTAAAGCCCCAAAACCGCCGTTAAAGGTGCATTTGACCTTTTAGCGGCGGGTGCTATTGCGGCGGTCGATCCCGCCACCGTTGCGGTGCCGCAATAGATCTATTGCGGCAGTCAAAAAACGCGCCGCTATAGATACACCTTTTAGCGGCGGTTTTTGCTTATTGCGGCGGGCAAAAAACCGCCGCTATACAATGTTCAAATTCTTCTCAATTGACCTTTAGCGGCGGGCTGTGGTGTCTACTTTTAGCGGCGGGCATAGGGCGCTGCTATAGATCATCAACTAAGTTGGGCAAATTGTACTTTTAGCGGCGGGCCAGTCCGCCGCTATATGTACGTGCCTATAGCGGCGGGTCAATCCGCCGCTAAAAGTACGTACCTTAGCGGCGGATGGACCCGCCGCTATATGTTTGAACCTATAGCGGCGCTTACCACCCGCCGCTATAGGGGTTAATTTAACACATAAAAAGTGAACCTATAGCGGCGGGTGGTGACCGCCGCTATAGGTTCTTTTTTTTTCTTTTTCTTTCCAGTAGGCTTTAAAATCACTGTTTATGTCAAATATTCTTAGACCTGCTTAAACCCTGTAATAATGCTTAAAACCTGTAATACTCTCAGCTTTACTGACACAATACCACAAATATAATTAATTAACCCTACAAATGTCTCCAAACTACCATAATATTAGCATAAATATATTATCAAATACATAACGTTGTCTATAACCACCATCATAAGATTAACAAAAAAAGATGTGGTCCTTTGACTAAAACAACCGGTCAAATTAAGCTAATACAATAATCAAAGTTCCGAAGTGTTTAAAAATATCCTTCAACACTTGCAAAAAAAAGCGGTTGTTCTTTTGTAGTTCTTTGTACACAAGAAAGTCCTCAAACATCAAGATAAAACTTATAAGCTGCTTGGTTGATAGGATGCGGCTGATGATTTTTGGAGAGCTGGAGATTGTTGAGCCAAAGGAACATCCTACATACAAAGTAAGATTACTCAATAAGAATTTATAAATGGAATAAAATGACAAGAAAATATTACTAAGGCAAAAAATTGGAATAAGTTAAATGAAGACATTTATACGCACTTACAACAACTAAACCAAATGCTTACAAAGAGAAAAATATTGACTAAGTCTTTGTTAATATACCTGATTGCATTGGGAAGAAATGTGTTGCATTTGTTGAAGCATCCGAGCCATTCTTTGCTCCATTTCTTCAAACTGACTAAGCTTTTCCTTCATCTCATCAAAACCTGCAAGTTGTTTGAATTGGTCACTGCAGCTATTTGTTTGAATTTAATTGGGGAATCTAATGTATTGCACCTAAGGAATTGTATCCAAGTTTTGCTTATAACTATATATACAAACATGATTGAGGGAGCTTCCTTTCACCCAACCTTATCCTAACCCTATGCAAAACGGATAGGCCAAATTTGTCCAATTTTACATAAGAAAGTTTACAATACTCCAAAAAAGAATGTAATTCTTTATTTATTTGCCGATGATATAAACCTGTGCTAGCATTGCATTCACAGCACATACTTCTTTGCTAAAAAAACTTCCATGCTACATCTTCCCAAAGCTAAAAAGAATGTATTTGAAACTGTATTTTAAGTATTAATAGACAATAATTTAAACACAAGTTGATACAATACACGGCAAGATACCACAATCAACAAGAAAGGCTTATGATTAATTTTATACATAGAAAGCAAACCCATTACACTTCTCAGAATAGAATGGCCAATAGAGGCAGTAATTTAACAGAAAACAGCCAAACACACTCAAATCAACAATTTTCAAAACAAAATAGAAATGGAACTCAATACAGAGAAGACGAGCCAAACAAGCAATATTTCCAATCCATTACATAAACAAAGCAATGCAAACACTCACATAGAGAAAGAGAGGCAGAGATCCTATAGAGGTTACTATTAGCAGAGTCCAGAACCAAAAGCTCTCCACCAGGCAACACCTCAACTGAGTAAGGCTCAATACCAAGCTTGCTTCCATCAAACACAGTCTCCACAGTATACCCACTTTCAAACTTCATCATTGGACGCCCAGAAATTGCTGTACACATTAAAGTCCCATGAAACCCACCATTTCAGATTACCATCAAACAAAAATAGAAAAACAAAGAAAAATGTGCCTAGTACCAGAGATTTATGCCATACCTGTTTTGGTGGTTGATTTGAGTGACCACAACCATTTCATAAAGAAAGACACAGCATTTGAGAAAATCCCATTAATAATCTCTGCACCCACAACAGGCAAAAAAAAAAAAAAGATACACATCAAATTCAGATCATATAAGAGCAAGCATTTTGAGCTCATAAACACTTACAAAACACACATTATAAACTAAACCCAGTACTCACTTGCTGGAGAAGTAGAGGTAGAGGCTGATGATACAGCTCCAAATAGAACCAAAAGGGTGAGACCCAAAACCAGCACATTCTTGCCCATTGCTTGTGTGCTCAAAATGAAACCCAAAAAAAAAGTGCAAAGATTTATCAAGCTCTTAGCATTACCAGAAACCCAGGTGCAAAACCAGCACTGGGTCTTATATGAAAGTGTGAAGAGAGAGAGAGAGAGAGAGAGAGAGAGAGAGAGAGAGAGAGAGAGCTTGTACAGTGTGGTATGAGAAAGCAGTAAAAGCACTGTGTTTTGAGTGTGAAAAAAAAAAGATTTGGAAAGAAGAAAGAGACAAGGAGAGAAAGAGAAGGGAAAAAATTAAAAGAGAGAAAAAGAGAAAGGGGAAAAGCAATGTGGTTGAGTGGGGACAGTGCTTATAGGGACCATTGATACTGAGTGAGTCTGAGAGAGTGTGAGAGTGTGAGAGGGAAGAGTGTAAGAGTGAGAGAGTATCAAATGCTGTGAGTCTGTGATTAATGTCTTTTTTTTTTCTTTTTTTTTTTTTTTGATTTGCGTGGTTTAGTTAGTTAAATAAATAACTAACTAAACCACAAAATTTTCTTAGAAATCTAACACAAGCATCATAAAAAAATGGCGACCAGGTCAAGTTGCCTAACATGGCATGTAAAAAAATTCACCGCAATTCTATATCATATAAACAAGCACTTCAATATAGTTCATTTTGCTCCACTAAAGGTACTATTTTTCAGTCTTCCTCTTCTCATAAATGATAAAACCAAGAGAACAATATGGTCTTTTAGGACCCCTCCGCCATTAACCTAAGTGCTCTATCATAGATGTGGTGATTTAACAGAAATTATTGGCTAATATTCATCCTTATGCAGCTTGTCTATTCCTATTGACTCTTATATGACCACTCAAATAGCCAAAGCCAATGCAAAGGACGTTGATTCTGTACCTACCCTGATGTAAGTGAACTTTTTGTCCAAGATTTGGTTCTCTTATATATATGTATTCTCAGTCTAGTCAATATATCTATTTATTTATATTTCTATCATAACCATGCCTTTAATTTAATCGGAAATGGAGTAGATAAAATCTGATGTTGAATATGTTGCAAGAAGCTTATAGCCTTTTGTTTTCTTTTTTAATTGGTGTGTATCCTTTTACTCAATACAAATACCATGAGACAATTGTGTTAGTAATAGACAACTAGCATCAATATCCCAATTAATATGTGTGACTGTCTGTTTCTAGTGTGTATATGAGAGATAGACAAATCATGTCACATAACAACAAATACTTTCAAACAGGAACATGGTATGATAACAAAGAGAATTAACCTCTGTGACTAAGATAGTGATTCTTGTTTACTTGACAATCAACATCTCCAAATATGCAAAGGCATCATGACCTAGGAGAATCAACAATGATCAAGGCAGAAGACCTTTTGGGAATTGTTAAAAACATGGAAGATTCCTCAAGAAAAACCACTTAAACAAAAATATATGAAAGAGAGATATAGATGAAAGCATAAACTATAAACAAATTTCCTCTTTTAGTTATTACCTTTTTTTTTAGTGGAGAATTGTTATTACTTTAAATTTAGTTGAAAACAATCTCAGCACATTGTCTAAACAGATAAAGCTTTCCTAACACGCCTTAACTCTTACTGCTACTTTAATTACAGTACTAAGCATCTAAAAAAAAAGCTTTAGTAAACAAAAAAATTGATGTATAAGGAACAAGTATACATAGTTGCCGCATAAAACGAGCATAAGGCCAAAGAATGAAAAATAAAATTTCTTAAGTCTTAACCCAATTTAGCAATTAACAATAATATGGGTACAAAGATTAATTAATTATTTTTTGAATTCTATGTTGAAATTATGAATTCTAATGACAAACGACTCATAAATTAAATTTATAAGTTTGAATGTTAATAGAAAGAAGACTAAACCCACAAATAAAACTAAAGTTAAAAAAAAAATAATATGATAAATAAGAAATATTTCAGAATTAGATATTTCTTGAATTTGTTCTCCTCCAAGGACGCGCGCAAAAGAAAAGAGATGCAATATAATGGAGTATCAAAGTAAGGTATCACAACTGTTAAACAATTGTGCTAGAAATAAAATGCAGTCTATAATAAGAAAAGCAGGGAGATTAATAATTTAATCAAGATTGATTCCATGAAGATGTGGTGATTTAACATAGCACAAAAAAAAAAAAAAAAAGATAGCACAAACCCAAGGGGAGGCGAAGGGTCGCCGATGCGAAAGGGAGCTGAAGCGTCGCCGTGAATCGTCGCAATCGGCGAGCTGAAGCGTCGCCGTTGCGATCAGCGAGCTGAGGCGTCGCCGTCGCGATCGGCGAGCTGAAGCGTCGTCGTCGCGATCGGCGAGCTGAGGCGTCGCCATTGCGATCGTCGAGCTAAGGCGTTGCGTCACGATCGGCGAGCTGAGGCGTCGTGTCGCCGTTGCGATCGAAGCTGAGGCGTCGCATCGCCGTTGTGATCGGCGAGCTGAATCATCGCGTCGCCGTTGCGATCGGCGCTGTGAATCTTCGCGTCGCCATGAATTGTCGCGATCGGCGAGCTGAAGCATCGCCGTTGAGCTCGATCGGCGACGGTTGAGCTCAATCGGCAACGGTTGGCTTGATCGGCGACGTTGGCTTGCTCAAGCGGCGGCTTTTGAGCTGAAGCGTCGCCGTTGAGCTTGATCGTCGCCGTTGAGCTTGATCGGCGTCGTTGAGCTCGATCGGCGCCGGTTAAGATCGATCGGTGACGTGGCTTGATCCTCGCCGTTGAGCTCGATCGGCGACGTTGAGCTGAAATGTCGCCGGTTTTTTTTTTTTTTTTTTTGACAGTAGATGGGAGCAAATGGTTTTTTTTTTTTTTTTTTTTTTTTTTTTGGGTGAAGTAAGTGGCTGAATATGTGAGGATGAGGAAGAGAGAGTGAGGCGGCTGGATATGTGATAGGGTAAAAAAAAACCCTAACTTTAGCCTTTTGTTTTTATCCGTTGATCTTTCTTGATGTATTGTTTTTATCCGTTGATCCTTTTTTTTTGAATTCTAATTATTTATTTATTTATTATTATTTTGTGCTAATCCTCCAATGTTTTCAACTTTTCTTTTCTTTTTTTCTTTTTTTTTTTTCTTTCCTAGCCGTAACATGCTCTTTTTTCTTTTTCTTTTTTTCTTTTTGTTTTCTTTCTGATACCTTTTTGATAAGAACATAATTTTTTTTTAATACCTTTTTTTTTTTTAATACCTGATGTTTCAATCAACCCATTTGGGATGGCAACTTTGTTAATACCTTTAATTAAAAAATGATAAAAAAAAAATTGATAAAAGAAGTTTAAATTCTTAACGTAATAATTATTCTTAATCCTAAAATTTTGGCTTTTTTGGGAGGGGGGGGGGGGGGAGGGAGAGCTAAGTGAAACGTTAGGAGGGAAACAAATTAAACAAATTTTTGGGAAATTTTAGGTGGGAAAAATAAAATAAGACAAATTTATTTTAAGAAAAAAATAAAATAAGGCAATTTTAATCAATAAAAATCACCAGACCACTTTCTCAAAAAAAAAAAAAAAAAAAAAAAAACACAACAAAAATGATCACACATTCTATCTTATTAAAAATTAAAAAAAAAAATGATCATAGCTATTATTAAATTTATGTAAAAATTTTAATATGTGACTAATTACGTTTACTTTTTTTAAAAAATAATATAATTAATTAGATGGTCAGATTGAGAGAACATAACCATATAAGTACACAGCACATGTCCATCACGCACCATACTTAGATTTGAAATCTAACCGTTGGATTTGAAGAGTGTAATGAAATGATCATTCTGGTAAATTATGGTCACAATCAAACCGTTGGATTTAGAGAAAGGCACGGTCAAAGTTTGGTCAAAATTTAGTCAAAGTTGGTTAAACCTGATCAAACTTAATGGTGGTCCCGATACCACTAGACTTGGTAAAATTCATATTCAAATCTTGATCATTAGGATTGAAGAGTATGGTGACATATTGGTGTTGGTAAAATTTGAGACCAATTGGATGGTCAGATTGAGAGAATATATATAGCCATATATACACAACACATGTCCATCACATGCCATTCTTAGATTTGAAATCTAACCGTTGGATTTTAAGAGTTTAACGAAAGGTTAATTCTGATAAATTATGATCGCAATTAAACGGTTGGATTTAGAGAAAGGCCCGGTCAATCACTTATTATTAAATGTTACACCAACAAATAGCCTATTATTGAATTCATATTTTGAAAATCCAATCGTTGGATTACATGTTCTATATGTTCTTAACATGCATGCCAATTTTCATGCCAATCAGGTGTAATTTACCATTTGATCTTTAAACTCATCTTTTATGTGTTATTTTAAACTATAAAAACTTGAATTTAAAAAATTGATTGATGACATGGCTATTAATCTTTGATCACCTCGAAATTTTTTAAGCATGAAAAATATATGAAGATGATGTAATCTAACGGTAGATTTGTCAAAATTCACATCAAATTAAGAAATATGGGGTTAGGTTCAAGTTACACCTAATGTAACTCTAAAAAATGTTACACCAACCAATAACTTATTGTTGAATTCATATTTTGAAAATCTAACCGTTGGATCACATTTTCTATATGTTCTTAACATGCATGTCAATTTTCATGTCAATCGGATGTAATTTACCATTTGATCTTTAAACTCATTTTTTATGCGTTATTTTAAACTACAAAAATTTGAATTTAAGCAATTAATTGATAATATGACTATTAATCTTTGATCATTTTGAAATTTTTTAAGCATGAAAAATATATAAAGATAACGTAAATTAACTAAAGATTTGTCAAAATTTACATTGAATTAAGAAATATAGGGTTGAATTCAAGTTACACTTGATGCAACTCTAAAAAATATTATACCAACAAATAATTTATTATTGAATTCATATTTAAAAATCAAACCGTTTGATCACATTTTCTATATGTTCTTAACATGCATGCCAATTTTCATGCCAATCGGGTGTAATTTACCATTTGATCTTTAAACTCATCTTTTATGCGTTATTTTAAACTTCAAAAATTTGAATTTAAACAATTGATTGATGACATGACTATTAATCTTTAATCACCTTGGAATTTTGTAAGCATGAAAAATATATGAAGATAACGTAATCTAACGGCAGATTTTTCAAAATTCACATCGAATTAAGAAATATAAGATTGGGTTCAATTTACACTTGATGTAATTCTAAAAAAGGTTACACCAACCAATAACTTATTGTAAATTCATATTTTGAAAATCCAACCGTTGGATCACATTTTCTATATGTTCTTAACATGCATGCCAATTTTCATGCCAATCGGATGTAATTTACAATTTGATCTTTAAACTTATTTTTTATGCGTTATTTTAAACTATAAAAATTTGAATTTAAGCAATTAATTGATGATATGACTATTAATCTTTGATCACCTTGAAATTTTGTAAGCATGAAAAATATATAAAGATAACACAAACTAACGGTAGATTTGTCAAAATTTACATTGAATTAAGAAATATAGGGTTGAGTTCAAGTTACACTTGATGTAACTCTAAAAAATGTTATATTAACCAATAACTTATTGTTAAATTCATATTTTAAAAATCAAACCGTTGGATCACATTTTCTATATGTTCTTAACATGCATGCCAATTTTTATGCCAATCGGATGTAATTTACCATTTGATCTTTAAACTCATCTTTTATGCGTTATTTTAAACTACAAAAATTTGAATTTAAACAATTGATTGATGACATGACTATTAATCTTTGATCACCTTGAAATTTTGTAATCATGAAAAATATATGAAAATAATGTAATCTAACGGTAGATTTGTCAAGATTCACAACAAATTAAGAAATATAAGGTTGGGTTCATGTTACACTCGATATAACTCAAAAAAAATGTTACACCAATCAATAACTTATTATTGAATTCATATTTTGAAAATCCAACCGTTGGATTACATGTTCTATATGTTTTTAACATGCATGCCAATTTTCATGCTAATCGGGTGTAATTTACCATTTGATCTTTAAGTAGGAAGACGAAAAAAATAAAGGAAAATTTAAAGGTCTATTGCGGCGGTCCAACCCGCCGCAAAAAGGAGTGCATATTGCGGCGGGTCATTGACCCGCCGCTATAGCTAAGCTTAACGCCGCTAAAATTGGTCTATTGCGGCGGGTAATTGGCCCGCCGCAGTAGTACGCCGCAAAATACTATAACTATTGCGGCGGGCATATGAAACGCCGCAATAGATCTTATGTACAGTGGCGGGCCAAAAACCCGCCGCAATAGGCGGCATATAGCGGCAGTTTTTGCACCCGCCGCAATAACTCGTTTTTCTTGTAGTGCCCTGTCGATGTGGATCCATATCTAGCATAAATTAAAGGTGATTAATGGCCCATATCTGATGCCTCAAATAGATAAGTTTCAAGCTTAATCAAGAGTGGTTATGCCATGTTATAGATATGTTTGTTGGTTGATGCATCTTGAGTTATTAGGAATATGATTCAATTTTTTGATAAATGAAGTTTTTTTTATAAAAGTTGTATTACCTTGTTCTGGAGGATTAGTTGAAGACAAAAAAATTGGTGGAGATGATCCATCCAAGGTCCCTAATAAATAGGTTCCCTAGAAAATATTTCCACTGTGTAATCTAAAAGCACTTTATACATTGCTTGAATAGGTGAAGAGAAGCATAGAATGGAAGAGAAGAGACTAACAGATTTAAGAAACCATGTTTGATTAATTAATGTAAATGTTTTGGACTAGTATTGTAGTTTCTGCTCACTAGGTAGGACTTATTTTTTGTTGAGCAAAAATTATATTCACAGTTTTACTTTATTTTGCAGTTGAATCACATTGGGGTTTTTCAAATACCCTTTTGAGGTATCTTATGAGTTGCTTCCAGTACATATTTGATGTTTGTTACAAGCTTCTTGTTTGGGTCATGGTCAACAAAAAATCTCACTGAAAGTACCACCTTGGTTACTACGAATACTTCTGTTTATCAACTCATTTGAGGGTTCTTGACTGGATGCATTATGTGTACCATGTGTACCCCAACAATAATTTGCACCAAAAATTAGCCGTTAGTGAAATTTTAAACAATGTCTCTCTCTCTCTCTCTCTCTCTCTCTCTCTCTCTCTCTCTCTCTTGGGGAACCTATAGCTACATCATGTGTACTTTTTTTTTTTTTTGCCTGGATGCATTATGTGTACCAATGGATGAAGGAAGAAATACTTTCTACAAAATAGGAATTTTTTTATATTTTATACTCTTCTACATGATCTCTTGATCTCTTGAGGTCAAAACAACATTTTCACTCAATTAGTTAAAAGATTGCCCTTGTCGACAACAACTGACAATTGGTTCAACCGTCAAAGGTGTCACATAGTGAAATTTTTTCTGGAATTTTCTGTCTTATGTTGATACTAAGTAAGTCCTATGTATAATGTAGTTTCAACTAATATCCAACATTCAGGCAAAGGGAACATTAAATTAGTTTGTGTGAAAACATAGTAAACATACACAACCAACACAAAACTTACTGATAAATATTTCCAAGCTTGATTACTTATATCTTAAAGCAGACTACAAAAGGAACACTAACGAATTTTTCTCACCAAAAGCTACATTAGCCTAATCAACAACCAAGGCTTACCAAAAAACAAATACCCACAAATATTACAAATACTCACAAATACCCCTAACCCCCCAATGCTCAAATAAATATTGAGATCAGGAGACATACCTTTGTGATTCCAAACTCAAGATGCAGAACTCGGAGCATGAGCTGGGAGAGAACAGATTGAGACGGAGAGGGAGATCGAGACAGAGACCGAGACTGAGACCGAGACGGAAAGGGAGACCGAGACTGAGAGGGAGACCGAGACCGAGACTGAGAGCGAGAGGGAGACTGAGAATGAGAGCGAGAGCAAAACCGAGAGGGAGATTGAGAGCGTGTGGGAGAGTTTAGAGTGAGATGATAGCGAGATTGAGAGAGCGAGAGGGAGATTGAGAAAGTGAGAGTGATGAGAGAGAGTGTTTAAGTGAAAGTGATATCCGAGTTTGAGAAAGTCAGAGTTTAAGTGTGAGTTAGTGGATACTCGAGTTTACTGGACTCGGGTACATGCTTGCACAATACTTGAGTTCAATAAACTCGAGTACTGTCCAAGAGGTACTCGAGCTCCCCAGACTCGAGTATCAACTGGCATGAATTTCAAAAAATGGGGCGCCAATACAGATTGGTACCCGAGTTTGGAGGGCTCGGGTAGCACAGTGTACAGTACTCTAGTCTGAGAAACTCGAGTACCAAGTTATATTTTTTTAATGCACAAGTGTCATGTCAGTAGCGCCACAGTGGAATAGAACATGGGGAACTTGTGAATAGGAAACTCGAGTATGCAAAAAAGTGATAGATCACCATTTATTTCCGAAACAGTGTTTTTTTGCAAAATATTTCTCAAATTAATGGTATTTGGTTGATTTGGCGGACAAAAACTGCTGACGTGACAAATGAAACTTAGGATACGTAATAAACCATGTGATCAAAGTGAAAATTGGTTCTCCAATCTTCATCTTCAACGACAACAACAAAAAAAAAAAAGCACCACGAGGTCCACACTCCACACTATGCTGCTACATAGAAAGCAAGGAACCAAATCCAGTTTTCTTACCATTCAAGTATTCTTTCCTTCCTTCACTCTACAAATTATACTAACCCTTTCTTTCTCTTCCCTATAAAAATTTAACTGTTCAAGCAGTGAAGGCCGTGGTTGTTGCCACCTCAGCTTTATGAAAATGGCAGAGTTCGAGTTCGGTTCAAACCAGCATGCCATTTACCTCCACGGTGACCTTGAATTGAAAATCATGGAAGCTCAACACCTACCCAACTTGTCCCTCCTCAATATTCGCCAGCTCCGCCGTTGCTTCGCCGCCTGCGGTGGCAGTGACACTATCGAATCCCCTCACACTTCCACCTCCACCTCCGCCTACCATAAACACAAAGTCGTCGATTTCTGCAACCCTTACGTCCAAGTTCTGGCCTCTACGGTCACCCTGGCTCGCACACGAGTCATCAAGAACACCACCAACCCTAAATGGAACCAACACTTCCATATCCCACTGGCACACCCTGTAAATGGCTTGACATTCCAGGTCAAAGACGATGACATCTTCGGCTCCGAGATAATCGGCACCGTCGATATAAAGTCCTCGAGGATCATCACAGGCGAACTCATCTCCGACTGGTTCTCCATCCTCGGATCGTCAACGACGGACACGAGAATCTACCTCGTACTTCAATTCACGCCGTTTGAGGAAAATCCGAGGTACAACCGCGGCATTGCGTCGGAGAAAGGCAGCGTGGCACACACGTACTTCCCGCTGAGAAAAGGATGCTCCGTGAGGTTGTACCAAGACGCGCACGTGCCGGAAAGGTTGTTGCCGGAGATTGAATTGGATGATGGTAAGGTTTACAAGCACGAGAAGTGTTGGGAGGACATTTGCTATGCGATCTCGGAGGCTCGCCATTTGGTTTACATTGTTGGATGGTCGGTTTTTCATAAGGTGAGGCTCGTGAGAGAGCCGACTCAGCCATTTCCTCGCGGCGGAGAATCTACGCTGGGTGAATTGCTCAAGTTCAAGTCTGAAGAAGGGGTGAGGGTTTTGATGTTGGTCTGGGATGATAAGACCTCACGGGATAAGCTCTTCAAGGTGCATGCCTTCTTAACTACATGCATGGCTGAAATAAGCAAACTATTTTATAAATGGTTGATGACTTGATGTAACCAGATTTTTATTAGTTTTTATTTAGACTTACAATTGACATTATTTTTTTTATTTACCATTAACTACTCATTATATTAATAGTTTGTAAAAAAATTTGTATCTCTACCGTTACTCATATTCTTTCACACTTGTTTATATCCACTATTTTGTATTAATATCCACAATTGACATAAGAATCTCTAAATTTTTAAAATGTTCATATTTTAATACATAAAATGAAATTAAAATAAAAGATGTGAGAAGACAAATGTAACGGTATAAAATCCCTTTACTAATATTTATGTGACATGTTGTAGGTGGTGTACAACAAAAGTAAGGTCAGTTGTTTAACTATGTGAAAATGATGTTGTACTAATTACAATTGTTTACCTATAAATTGTGTCAATAGCATTGTTGTTGCTGAAAAGTCTAACTTTCTAGGATATTAGGGTCTTTTCCATTTGAAATAAATCCATTAATTTGATGGTTAAGATTGAATATTATAAATTTAAAGGTGTACAACGCCATTTAAATTTAAAATGAAATGTTGTTATATTAAAAAAAAAAATTTTAATTGTAAAATGGAGAAGACCCTATCCCTTTTTAGGGAAGATGCATATTTTTTTATAATATAATTGAGTTCTGAATGTCTCTGATAGAACTTAGAAACACTATCGCTGTCATTTGATCAACAGATTATTTATTAGGGAAAATCATTAGTATATTGTATTTTAAATAAACATATATAAGTTACTAAAACTAGCATGATTAATTTAAATTTTAGCATGGGTTTCTGTTAACTCAACTCGTAAAGTCTCTTATCATTGAATATGAGATATGAGCTAGGTTTGAATCTTATATACATCAAAAATTGATTAATGTCTTAGTTGATGATAAGAGCAATCATTATGAAATGGATGTCATAAGTTGAAAAATTATCCAACAAAGAAAAAACCTTTTTAAATAGTGTAAATAGTAAATTAAAAAAAGTTATAGAACTATACTTTGGAGGTATCCAGAATGGAATAGAGGATCGCAATAAAAAATATATATACCATATTGAGGGAGTATATACTTGACAATTTAAAGCTCATGGCAGTAGTTTTCATTAGTAGATGCAAAACTAGTTGTTAGTGTTTGTACTGTAATTGAAATTATTAAAGTCTTATAACGGTGATCATCATGAGGAAACATTGATGTTGCTATATATGCATGTATAAATTGCAACTTAGAGACAATTTTTGATTTGAATTAGTAACAGGGTAGTGTGCTTTTGAGTTGTAATCTTAAGTGGGATTGGTTGCAGAGTGGAATGATGCAGACGCACGATGAAGAGACCAGGAGGTATTTCAAGCATTCATCCGTCACTTGTGTGTTAACACCTCGCAATGCTAGCAGTAAGCTGGGCTATATAAAGCAGCAGGTGAATTTGTTTTATAGGTTGTGAACTGTCTTAGAAAAATATTGATAATGGTGCTTTTTCATTTTGAACATGTTTAATTAGTTTGAGGTTTAATCATATATTTAGTTGTATTGGATTTGGACTCCTAGTTTTATTATTTCTTTGATCTTGATAGTACCATTTGCTGTCTTTTGATCAATATGGAAAACTTGCTAAGTTGCTTATGTGATGGTAATTCTATACAGGTTGTTGGCACCCTTTTTACACACCATCAAAAATGTGTTCTTGTGGACACACAAGCATTTGATAATACTCGTAAGATAACTGCATTTTTAGGAGGGATTGATCTTTGTGACGGTCGTTATGATACACCAGAGCATAGACTATTCCGCGATCTTGACACTATATATCATAATGATTATCACAATCCTACATTTCCTGTAAGTTGTTTCTCAAATGGTTTTTTAACAGCATATTGTAACATCATATTTCCATCTAGATATCATTTAAAATGTAACATGCCATTCTAAGGGTTGAATAAATTTTAATAATCAAATGCATTCTGAGCATGTATAGACCTAGTGCTGGTCTTTCTTTATAATACATTCTCTACTATCTTTGTACTTCTTGTGCAAAGTCCCATTGTACATACTAGATGTCACTGACAATTTTGTTTCTCAACATAGTCTTAAGCTAACACAACGCTGCCATAGTATGATAGTAATTTATGCACTTCATCCAACGTGAAATCAAGAATTTCCCTCATTTCTTTTTATTTAGAAGGTGCATTCCGGCTTATTTCTATTATGTATTTACAAGTGTGATGCTATAGCAGGTGTTTCTTTTTTACGTTTTTGGTTTTCTACATGTCTTTATGTATGAACTAGGCTGGAACCAAGGCTCCAAGGCAACCATGGCATGATTTACACTGCAGAGTTGAGGGGCCTGCAGCATATGATGTTCTTATAAACTTTGAGCAGCGTTGGAGAAAAGCAACAATATGGAGGGAGTTTGGACTACGTTTCAAAAGGGTTTCCCATTGGCATGATGATGCTTTAATAAAAATAGAACGCATTGCATGGATTCTAAGTCCTGCCCCATGTGTATCAAAGGATGGTACCACATTTATTCCACAAGATGATCCCTTGTTAAGGGTTTCTAGTGAAGATGATCCTGAAAGTTGGAATGTTCAGGTTTTTATATTACCAGTTTCTTTTGAGTAAAAGTTTTCTTTTGTGGGGGAGGGGGGATTGAAATTTTCGTTTTTTTTTTTTTTTTTTTTTTTTTTTTTTTTTTTTTTTTTGTAGATTTTTAGGTCCCTTGATACGGGATCAGTGAAAGGATTTCCCAAAACTGTTGAGCATGTTGAGAAAAAGGTTTACTACTTTTTTGCCTTTCCTTTCCCCTTCTTTTCGTTTTTTCGTCTTTACAAACCTCTTTCTCTATATAGGAAAACCAATTTATATTGACAAGAATTTCAATGCTTCTTTGTTGTGACCTAGACCTAGAGTTCGATATATCAGTAATCAGTTGTACATCATATTGCAATTTCCTAATACCTAAATGGCATTCTTTTACTGCAGAACCTTATTTGTTCAAAAAAATTGGTAATAGATAAAGGCATTCATACAGGATACATCCAGGCAATTAGATCTGCTCAACATTTCATATATATTGAAAATCAGTATTTTTTTGGATCATCATATGCGTGGCCAGAATATAAAAATGCAGGTCAAGTCCTTAATTTTCTGTTACACCAAATTGTTATACTTTCTTGTATAAACAATATTCTTTCCATTCCTTGTACCTGAATTCTCTTTTTTCCGAAAAATGCATGCTATGAAGTAATCAATGTAAACTAGCTAGTATTCTTGAGATCTCCAAGTCCTAGTGGTTTATGTTTGAGAACTAGACTCTAGATTTCTCTTTTCTATATTTAGTATGTTTTCTTGGTTACCAGATTATAATTATACTATTAATCTTATATAATACCATGGGCTAATGCATCCACGCAAAATTGGTGAAATATTATCAATTTTAAAACGTATGTAGTAATTGCTACATTTCGACTTTGTTTTAGCCACTGTAAGGATAGGCTTGATTAATGTTCTCTCCCCTTAGTATTATTTCTAACTTTACGTTCTGTTATTTGGATTTCCTGTATATGTATTTGGGTAACAATCATGTGCTAAATACCAAATACCTTCCTTATTCATTGGATGGAACACCTTCTCAAGTTATTGACTTTCATGGTATAAGCAGGAGCTGATAATCTAATCCCAATGGAATTGGCATTAAAGATAGCTAGTAAAATTAGAGCAAAGGAGAGATTTGCAGTGTATATTGTCTTACCAATGTGGCCTGAGGGTGATCCAACTTCTGCGGCTATGCAAGAAATTCTCTTTTGGCAGGTAATATGGTTATTGCCAATGAGTTCAAGCTCAAATGGCACCTCCTCCCCTTGTAAGAGCAAGGTGGAAGGTGAAGTCGTAGGTTTAAGACCTATAGGGTGTGTGTGTAAATTATCAATAAAAAATACGGTTATCCAATTTTAGACTATAATATTGTTACATGTCTTGGGACAGACAAGATAGCTACAGATGGCCAATACTTTCTTACAATAAAAAATCAAGAATAACAAATACAGGACTTCTTTTTGGCATCTGTGGCCTTCTTCTCTATCACCTTGAATAATATGCTATATATCTTATACTGCCACTAACCTATAGGCTGTATTCTTGGCAATTATTGGTTTGGATTGATTTATTGATAACAATTCCAGATGTTATTAAATTCACCTATATTGTACCCTTTTTTTCATCTTTTTTTTTAGGTTGTGATCTTAAGATGTCATGGAACTTAAGTCCAAAAAGTGGACAACATAGATGATGGCAACACAAAAAACACAATTCACATTCATATTCTAGCTTTACTTGTTTGCTTTTGGCAGGGGCTGACAATGAAAATGATGTATGGTATAGTTGCACGGGAACTGGAAGATATGCAGATGGTGGATTTACATCCTCTACATTACCTCAATTTCTATTGCCTTGGTAATCGGGAAGATATTTTTGATGAAAGGTTAGGTGATAATGCTGATAAGGTAATGGAAATTTCTTTTTAGGTGTTTTAAATCATCACGACATGCATTGGATTGTGGTTGGCATAAAGTAAATATGTAGTCCGTAACTTCTAATGCTAAAAAATTTTCTACTGTTTTCTGTTATTTGACTCTCTCTCTCTCTCTCTCTCTTATTATTATTATTATTATTATTTTTTACTATGATACATATAGAAGTTCTCAAAATTTTGGAATTACACCATCCTGATGTACCCGTGTCATCAACTGGACATTGAAATATGGCTTCAGTTTATATTTTTGCAAGCAATTAAGTCTTTTAGAGTCGGTCATGATCCAAATTTTCTATCAGGTCTCGGAATCACAATGGTTTAAGCGGTTTATGATTTATGTACATGCCAAGGGAATGATAGTAGATGATGAGTATGTAATAGTGGGATCTGCCAACATTAACCAGAGATCCATGGCTGGTACAAAGGACACGGAGATAGCTATGGGTGCATATCAGCCCCATCACTCTTGGGCATCAAGGAAGAAACCTCCACGCGGTCAGGTTGGTATTGTATTTCTGTTTTCTGAACTTTCGATTTCAGGGCTTCTCTTTTCTAATAAGAATTTCATACTCCATGGGATTTACTTAGTAATGTGGTTTACAATACATATGCATATGCAGGTGTATGGATACAGAATGTCACTGTGGGCTGAGCATCTTGGGAGGGTGGACACACGCTTCGAGGAGCCGGAGAGTTTGGACTGTGTAAGGACAGTGAATGAGATTGCTGAAGAGAACTGGAAGAGGTATACAGATGAGGATTTTACACTATTGCAGGGCCACCTTCTTAAGTATCCTGTGCAGGTAGATGAGGATGGGACGGTCAGCCCCCTGCCTGGACACGAGAATTTCCCAGATGTCGGTGGAAAAGTTCTGGGAGCTCATTCGGCTGCCCTTCCTGATACTCTAACAACATAATCTCCACCCGTTGTTGTGTTCCTACATGATTGGTTCGGAAGAATGGTGGTGAGATGCCAGAATTTTGAAGTTGCTAAATTGAAAATGTTAGGAGTTTGTGCTCCTCGCTCTCTCCCCCCTTCTGTTAATGATTGAGCTACAATATTTTTTGGTGTAATACAAATGCTTGAACATAGTGAGAAGGTTGAAATATTGTGAATATTTGTGCATATACAGATGCATCATGCATGGTTTCCTTCTTGTCACTTGGAGAGGTCACTACAATTACAATGCCAGTCACTCTGTGTGGTTCTCAATGCCTGTTGTGAGATTAGGGATATTTTTTTGGTCTAAGTTCACTATCCCATTATATGTACTTGTGTATAGACATGGTCTCTCTCCCTCTGTTTTTTTTTCCCCCTTTAAGGCAATTGTAGATATCATTTATGGTCTTAAATTCAAAGGAAATGCTATTGATTCTTGTTCCCTTCTTGTCTGCAAAAAATAAAATCTTCTAGCAATTAAAATGACATATGGTTTGCAAATTATGAATGTCAAACTGATTGTAGATCTCTTTTATGGTCTTTTGAATTCAAATGAAATGCTACCAATTCTTCCTCCCTTCTTGTCCACAAAGCATAAGATTCGCTGGCAAACATGCGATATGTTGCGGGTCAATGATGGTTTTGCCAAGGTCTTGAGTACAGGAGAGAGTTTTGCGTGAGGGATTAGGAGGACAAGCATATGTTGTGTAGTTGGTGATGAGGACACAAACGAGAATGCTTCTTATAAGAGCACTTGTTATTTATATAAAATAAAATTATAAGATCAATATATATTACACATCAATGTTTGTTTGCACTAAGACGACAGGATTTGAAACACAAAATTTTGCTCCAAAGTGGTTGTACATTTCAGCAGTAAAATATGAACTAAATGAGAAACTTAGAAAATTTTTGCTGTTGTAAATACAATGTGGATTGTAGTTTATTTTTCATCATAATGCAAAAACCCTTGATATTAGCTTTAATGCTAAAATATTGCATGCATTTATCCTAAGGAACAAGCAAGTCAAGAAAATAATTATTGATTCTTCCTCAATTATCCATTTATCCTGTCTAATCTTATCAATGTGTCAAAAATATGCTCTGTAAATGGATGAGACTCATCCTCTCCACCAAATGTGTGATGAATGCAAGAGCGGCTTGATGCATTTGGAGGCCTAAGGCAAAAATTGATTATCATGTGTTAGGTTCTAAGAATTAGGAACTAATGTATTAGAACTTCAATTTGTAATGTTGGCAAACCATGATCAAAACAATGTTTAGTCTTGTGTAAGACTTGCTCAAAGTATGGCTCTTCATGTAAAGTTGGAATCGAGTTTTATGCAGAATTCACTGTGCACTTTCTGCCTAACTCGATCGATCGAAAATTAGACTCGATCGATCGAAAGTCGTGCAGATTGATTTTCTACAGAATTTTTCAACTCAGCCCTAGTCCATTTAATGTATAGGGTTTTATGTTTTGCCCTAAGTATATAAGGGAAAACCCTAGCCACGTTTTTAGAGTTCGGTTTTGCGGTGTTTGTGAATCTCATTGTGAGATTTAGAGGTGTTTGCCTTCACATACACTTAGGGTTTACAAACTCAAGACTTATGTCTAGAGCTTGATAAATCAAACAGTTGCAGAATCAAAGATCTTAAAGAAATACAAGCAGGTGCGCTTGTGGATTGCTGAAGAATTCAAGAAAGAAGGAGTCTGTGGATCTCGGAGCTGTTACGTGGTCGTGGTAGTAAGTTTCCTACACTTGGGTAGCAATAGGATGTTAGTGGTCTAAGTCTTATTGTGTAAACTTCGATTCTTTCATAGTGGATTCAGTTTACTTTGAGGATAGCTAGGTTAAATCCTCTCCAGGTTTTTTACCGGTTTGGTTTTCCTGGATCATCAGATCTTTGTGTTCTTTAATTTCCGCTGCTTTACTGTTTTTGCTTATTTGTGTTAACCTAGATTTAATTAAATTACCTAAGTTAATCACTTGGCTAATTCTCTAGGTTAATCTGTTGGGTTTAAGGGGGTCTAAACGAACTGACATCATGTTTTAAATGCAAAATTACTACTAATTAACATGAACTATGTAGAATTTTTTCTTTTTTTAGAATTTTATAGATAAAAAATTTGACAAAATTTTTCATACTTGTTAATGTGGCAGATTGATAATAGTAAGTAAAAGAGTGGTATTAATGGTAGACTTTGATGAGAACTAATAAAAGTTTATTAACTAAACTCTTAATAATATTATTATTTTTTTAGAAGTGCAACATTCACAATATTTTTTACAACAAATCCTAGGTTATAAGTTGTTTTTTGTTTTCTATTTGAAAATATTACTATAATTATTTTTTTTCCATCAATAACTGTAGGAGCATTGGGTCAAGAATCCCTCATTCATGTATAGGATAGGCCTAGAGTCCAAGCCGAGGACCAAGATCTATCCGAGAATGGGTAATCTTTGTCAAGGTAGTCTGCGTTGGTAATAAAGAAGTTAGTGTTGAACATAGGGATCTAGGAGGTGTGCCGAGGATGAATATCACCTCAGATAATCAAAGCCGAGGTCCGTTTTGGTGGTCTACCATTCAGGAGAACACTCTAGAGAATTTGTCGGAACGGATAAGTATTGTAGAAATATGTGGCAGAGAAGGGTCCTAAAATATCAAAGGAGGAAGCTGCTATCACCACATTAAATACTCTGCAACTAATCCTCTAACCGCATTAATGTGGAAATGATACCTGAACAGTATTATTCAACCTTACAACTATTGTGTAAAGACTTCCGGAAAATGTTGATGGGACAAATATCAACACTAACCACTAAGTCTGCACGTGGAGGGCAATAGAAGAAGAAAAAGAAGGGTATAAAAGGGGGGAGATACCTAGAGAGCAGGGGATCGGAGAAAAAAAGAAAGAAACACTGTAGCAACCTAAAATTAATTTTGTAACCAACTCATGAGTCAATATACTGAAACTATTCTCCTCGAATTGTTTTCAACATATTAAAGCCCAGTTTTCCCAACCTACTCTCTAAAAATTCATTGTTTTGGGCTTTTTAGGCCTAAGTATATCCTTCTGGTGGGCTAGGAATCTGATTTGCTCCCTTACAATAACAGATTGTGACAACCTGCTACTTAGAATTAATTGTAAAAGTGTTGTGAAAAATATTGTGGACGTTGCATTTTTCTTTATATTTTATTTGTTTTTTATCTTGGAAAAAAAAATATATTATTTTTTTAATTGATTATAAATAACCCTATATATTGGTTAAAATTTGGGCGGTTTTTTTACTTGGGCCCTTAGGCGACCGCATCTCTTACTCTACCATTCAGCCGGTCCTAGATGAATGCAATCCACCTCAATTGAACTAGATCCAACTGGTTTCCTAATATTCTTCTCCCTGAGCACCTTCCTCGCTTAAGCTGCATTCTCCCAACGGTCTGCATCTTCATACATTTTAGGAAACCATTTGGATGAAGATGTAAACCATTTTTTTTTTAAGAAATTATAAATGAAATTGAGTTGTATTGCCCTTATTAATGGATGAAGGTGCAAACCATTTAGAAAACAAACAAACAATCTTATTTAGTATGCCCTTACCTTATTAATGGATAATGATTTAAACAAAATGAACTTGTGTGAATATATTAATACATGTATCTATTATGTATAGGTAATAATATCTCACTCCAAAATCCCATAATATTAGTATTTTTTTTATTAAAAAAAAATATTTTCCATTAAAAGGCTTCACGAATAGTGGATTTAATGGTTTGAATTTAAAATATTTATTAAAATGTAAGGTTTAATTTAAGACTTTTAAAAGTTTGGGGAAAGAGATAATGTTAAAAAATAATATGTCGATAAAAAATGAAAAGTATTGATATAGTTTTTTTTTAAAGAGTTTCAACTTTACCAATTGAGCTATAACTGAAACTTAGTATTGATACAATTGATTATATAGATAACTAGTTGAAACATGCTTACCAAAAATAAAAGGGACTCGATACAGACCATACGGTACCAAGAATCCAATATGTACCTTCCTGCAGATGGTTCCAACAAATATCACTTATTTCATTGAATGTGGTAATGGTCTCAACCCTGTCTTCAATTAGGGTTCTCTCCTATATATGGTTTTCATGAAACGCTTACTTTATTGTTAGCCACTTTCCATTGTTGAGATTAAAAGTTGCAAAAATCACTTTTAATTTCAATCTTTGAATATACAAGTTTTAGCCTTTAATTTTTTATTATTTAACTTTTACACTTTTTAACTTCTCTCTCACACACTCATGATTAATTTCACGGTGCAATAGCAAGATCTCAATCCTAACAATTTCCCGTTATGCATGTGATTGTTGGCATGTAACCATTGATTTCCGTAATGAGGATAAGTATTTCTCCGGATTCAGTTATGGAGATGATCAGGTTACTCTGTACTTAGTAAATCTGGTCAAGTGATGACGTAGTTTTAATGGTGCTTTTCTTATTATAGTATACTCATATTTTTCACATCATAAAAGTACATTTTGTTTGGCATCATTATAAGAATGAGTGGATATGAATCTATTTAAAATAAAACAATTATTATGTTGCTAAAAAATAAAGAAGCAAAAAATATAATTATTATGATCTTAGAAATTTTTTTAGTCTATATATTTGAATATACAAATATACAAACTAAACACGATACAATTCAAACTCATATCTAATCTTGAACACATATTTATATCGTATCGTATCCAATGCATAAAAGTGCTGAACACAAGTTGTATCTCATTATTAATAACATTTTATTTCAAGTATTAAATTTTATTTTTTGCAATATATCTTTTTATTTTTTCATTTTTTCATTTTGATTTAAAAAAGAAAAAAAGAAAAGAAAAATAAGAAATGAGTTATGAGACAGATAATTTTTATACCACGAATATTTTATTCTCAACCGTATTGGATCTATCCTCCAATATATATATATATATATATATATATATATATATATATATAAATCACATTTCTTACAACGCAGAAAACGAACAAAGCAGAGCAGACTGCGACTTTTTGCAAGCTGCGACTCGTTTTGTTGGGGCAAAAAAAGCTCACTCGCCCCAAAACCCTAATTCTCCGATCTTCTTCTCTACGAATCTTCGTCTTCGCTCAAAGAAAATGGCAAGCTTCTCTCTCTTTCTCTCTCCCAATCTTTTCAATTTTCTTTTCAAATTTATCTTCTTATTTGATTAACAACAATTTGTAGATCTTATGCGTCTTGGAATTTTTTGCAGGCCGATTCTCCTCGCAAAAGGTAAGCCCTAAAATCTTACACACAGTGCATTAGCGATTTTTCGGCTTCTCTGATTTGATTTTCCTGTTTGTGATTTGAATTTCAACAGTCACTTGAAAACCTAGATGGTTTCGATGTTTGTAGTAGCATATATGTTTTGTTTGGTTTTTTCGTAGCTGTGTTAAGCTTTTGCCTGTGTTACGGAATTTTAGTTTTTTAAGCTAAGGAAACAAATCCAATTGTGAAACTTATCATAATATGAATTGGATTGCTAGTTCTAGGCTAAAATTCCAAAATTGTGGTTTTAATTTTGAGGAATGAAGGATTTTATGGTTATAGTTTTGGTTATGTATGTTTATATGGTAGATTTATATCTGCTGATTTTATGCATGACAGAAGCTTGATTGGACTCTGTCCAATTTTGATGTAGGATCTTTATGAATTCAACACTAAATTAGATTTGGTTTTATGTTTATCGGTTTCGGTCATGAAAATTTGAATATTGAATATGTTTGATAGTTGTTTGGTGTAAAACAGTGAATACGACGAGAAATATAGAAGATAAATACTAGGCAATCTCTCTTAGGTTTTCCTTAGCAACCACACCCTCAAAGCTTAAATTATGTTGCTGGAATTTTATTAAAATCTTTTCTTTTTATAGGTAAAATTAATTTTATTGAAAAAGACCATTTCATGCAAAAAAGGCACGAAGAAAGAGAATCTATAAAGAGTGGAATGGAATCACTAGATGTGAATCCCCAAGCTCGAGACTAATCAAACAAAGTGCCTACAAAAGAGGCTAGAATCTGATCCCCCCAGCCTTCTAAATCCTCAAACATACAACTATTACACTACCTCCAAATGCCTACATCAAACACAACAGAACCAAATTCCAAATATCTGATGAATGCTTTCGCCACCAATTCCTCCACCCAACCAACAGATCAGTCACCCTCTTTGGTAAAACCCAAGAGACCCCAAATGATGTAAGAACCAAACTCCAACAATGATGAGCCCACCCACAATGGATCAGAAGATAATCCACTGTCTCCCCACTACACCGGCACATGCAACACCAATCCACTATAGTATAGCCTATACTCCTTAGGTTATCAACAAAGTGTATCTTCCCCAAGCCGCTGTAAGGAGATTCTCGAAGGGACCTTCACACTCCGAATACTTTTCCAAGGGAAAGTGACGAGAGGACCCCCCCCCCCCCCCTCAAATCAATCTCACTATGAATGTTATTGACCACAGTAAAGCCTTTACTCTGGAATTTACCAAATTGCTGTTACTCTAATAACTTAGTTATAATAGAACCAGCAACTTTCTAACCTAAAGAAACTTAATAGTAGTCCTAAAAAAAACTTAATAGTAAGACTCAATAATAACCATAGCACATGAAAGATGCCAAGAAGGTCCCACATCAAAACCAAAACATAATTCTTGAATCTTATGGAATTAAATACTGTTTTTTCTTGATCTCTTTATTGTCTACATCAATGGAACTATGGAAGGAACCCATATATCTATTCTTGAGCTAAACTTTAAACTGGGATGAGGACAGTTTAAAATTTTGAATAAACTCTTCATCTAATGTTTGCACTTGTTATAGATGCCTTTTTTCACCCTTTTTTTTCTGTTTAATTTTTGAATTTAGATACGATTTGGAATGGATTGAGAACTTTGTACTATTGAGTCTGTTATTACACTTCCTACATTTTTAGGCAAAAAGATGAAAGAGGTGGGTTTGATTGTGTGCAAAATGCCTTTTCCAAGAGGTTTGGAACTAAAATATGGGAATAACTAATCTAAAATACCTAGAGAGGTTTGTAGGGCATATAAGATGCATAATCTTGGTTCTGTCATGAAGGATGGCATCATGGAAATGAGTATATTTATTTTTTCCAACAAACTTACTGTTTAACTGGATCTACATTATTAAACACTTAAATTAATTTTTTCTTGGTTTTGATATTATATGCAAATTGCATCAGGGAGTCACGGTCCCCTTCCCCTTGGAGAGCTCAGTCCAGGTCCCGATCTAGATCAAAACCCAGAGAAAGATCCAGGTCCAGGTCTTGGTCTAGACCTAGGTCCAGATCTAGATCCTGGTCCAGGCCAAGGCCCAGATCCCAATCCAGAAGTCGTGGCAGGTTTGTTGTCACTCCAGCTATGCTTTAATTAGTATGTCAGGCTTGTAATGATGTCACTCCTATGTAGCCTTTCTCCCATGTCTGACTTTGATGTGTTTGTTTGTGTCCTTCTGTGATGGTTGGCTGGTGTTTCTGGTTCAGATCGAGGTCCAGAAGTCATGGCAGGTAGGTTGTAATATTGATATTACTTTTTATTATCACTATTATTTCTGCTTCAGACTGTGGTCTTGAAAACTCCAATATTTGTGCTTGCTTTCTAGTTTCACAGAATCCTAGTATTGAAAAATCTGGTCTAATCTTTTGAAATTTGTGGCAGGTCCGATGTCATTGTAAACCCTGGAGATACACTTTACGTAACTGGCCTCTCTCAAAGGGTCTCTGAAAGGGACCTTGAAGAGCACTTTGCTAAGGAGGGAAAGGTTGGTTTCTTAATTGAACTCTACATGACTATGGCAGTTCCCCCTATATTTTATGTTCATAGATTTGTTTGTTTATTCTTTTATTTATTTTTAAAATTTTTTATTATTATTTTTAAAATAAAATTTCCCTGATCTCCGAGGAATATATTTCCTAAGAAAATGATCAATTTTGATGCTTAACCACCCCCCGTTCACCTCTTTTTCCTTTACAGGTGAAATCTTGTTTTCTTGTCGTGGAGCCTCGTACACGTGTTTCCCGAGGTTTTGCTTTTGTTACAATGGAAACTGTCGAGGATGCCAGCCGTTGTGTTAAATATCTCAACCAATCAGTTCTAGAAGGTCGATATATAACTGTGGAAAGGGTAATTGACTACTCCTTCCGTGGTAAAACACTGACAATTTTGATTAGTTTACTTCATCTTGACTTGGAGGTTTTCTGGTTATATTCAGAACACATTGCGTCAGCTATGTTGGCAGCAATCAATCAAAGATGATGAGTTCATCCATATCAACTTTATTGAAACAGCTTAATCAGTGGCAAGCTTAAACAGCTTATCAAATGCGTCTGATCAACTTAACATAGCAACTATTTTGCCCAACAACTATACAACCTCAGCATTCACTTTCAACTAATCAACGGACATTATCAACAACTTTCTAGTCAGGCTTTTATGGTATCCCATACCTGACATTCATTTCATGGACACTAGTCATGTATACCTGGATGTTCTGTGCTTTCTTTGGTAGCCTGTTTATTTGTACTTTTTGTTGATATTTTCCTAATGAAGGTTTTTTTCTCCCTAAAACAATAAAAACAATTTTTAGATGCCTATAATATGTAAACATGATGTCTCATGGTGTGAGTTTTATATTATGTAAATGATTCCTGCAAGACTTGTTGGTGTTGAATTTGTATCATGGAACTTCAACTTGAGGTTTCGTATTTATCTTTCAGTCACGGAGGAAACGACCAAGAACGCCTACACCAGGACACTATCTTGGATTGAAAAGTACTAGAGACTATGGTAAGTGTAGTATGTATTAGCTTTGTACACATGGATTTACTCTCTCTCTCTCTCTCTCTCTCTCTCTCTCTCTCTCTCTTATCTTTGCCTTTTCCTTGATAAGCAGAAAGTTGGATTTACTTATTTTGTTGTTTTATTGGCATGCTAACACTCCATTTGATTTTTGCATTGGTGAAAGGCTATCGTGGGGATCGTGGTGGTGACCGTGGTGGGGACCGCGGTAGGTATCGTGGACGTGATGACTATGGATATCGTAGATCTCCAAGGCGTTCACCATATCGAGAACGTCGTGATTATTCTCCAAGACATTCGCCCCATGGTGGAAGGTCAAGGAGGGACAGGTCTAGGTCACTGCCTTATTCTCCTAGCCCGGAAAGGAAGTATGCTCGTGGTTCTAGGTGATGCTGTTAGGCTTTGGTATCCTTTGCAGAGGGGAGAGGGAGAATTAGAAGTTTGTGAAGCAATTATGGTATTGTAATGATCTTTGGTTTGCATGACCTAAGCAGATTCTCATGTTTGTTTGAACTGCTTGTTATCATGTCACAGTTGTGTTGCTGCTGAACCTTAATTCAAGTCATTGCCTCTTTTAGACTTTTAGTATTAGGATTGTTGCTTTTAGTTGATGGCTTGGTGTGTGTAGCTTGAATTAAACCTTTTCTTAATATTAACCTTTATAATTGATCTGTTTGCGCACTACGGGGCCTCACTCTCTTCATTTAGTTTTCTCATTCCACCCCCTTCGGAATGCGTGTATGTATGTTTTATTTAATATATATAATTAAATTATTTATATATAAAATTAATTTATATATATATATGTATATATGTATGTATGAATTACATATTCTATTACCATCTCCCAAATATATATTTGTTTTCCCCTCTCTCTCTCTCTCTCTCTCTCTCTTAGCACTCTCACAATTGTCCTTCCTTATTTTTTCATCTCTACCTCATTAATGTCAAAACTCAAAACCACTGTATTAGAGATAGAAAAATACATTTAAACCACCTCATGGGAGCCTAACCCAACACCATGGTGGGGATAGTGCACCGCTGATCCGACTACGCCCCTCTAGGTTACCAATTACCAACCCAAATAGAAAATTTTAATTATACTGGAAAAAAAAAAGGGGTGAAAAGGAGGGGAATAGAGCTTTTTAAACTGGTGTATAGAAAATTTTCTTTTAACTCTATTTAAAAGTTATGTAGCTTGTTTAGATGATAGTATAATAAATAATTTAAATGTAGTACACATCATTTGAACGGTCACATAATAGGTTTGAGGAAATATTTCCGACTTAGATTGGAGGAAACTTTATCTAATGAGATGGCAGCCTATTAATTTAGGTCAAGATTCATTAGTTAGAAACACCAGATGAACACATGAACTACGTGGCTCACATTTTAAACTGTTAAATTCGCACAAATTTAGTAGGTTACTAAAATGAAGCCAAAGTTTAGACTCTATAGTTTAGAGAGATGTGTTGGCCTTCTGTTCTGTCCTCAAAAACAAAAATGGCCAACAGAACACAATAAGATGTTGGTTCCTCCCTCTAATTGCAAAAAAAGAAAAAACACAGGAAGAGAAACCAAACCAAACCATGTCACTCTCCCCCTCGGCTATTATTCTATTCCCCAACACTCCAATTCCAAAACTCTTCTTCTCTTTCCACCCCACTCCTCCACCATCACTTTCCCTCTCCCTCACCCCCAGAACCATAAACCTCTCAAGCAAACGCCACTCCTTTCTCCCCCTCCAAAACGACGACGTCTTCGAACTCGAAGATGAACTCGTCATCGGCGACTGTGTCGTATTCGAAGAAGGCGTATTCGACGACCCATATCTCCAAAACGACGTTGAAGAAGAACCCCAAACTCCCAAACGAAACAAAAAACACAATAAACCCATTTCAGAAATCGAGCCCGAGAATCTAGTCCCTGAAAAGTGGAAAGAGGTTCAAGCTGAGATTAACATAACGAAGAAAGAGAGGAGAAAGATTGCTCAGGACTTGGAGTTCGGTAGCAAAGTCGAGAAGAGGAAGAAAGGGTACGAACCCATTAGAGATGCGAATGCAGTGAAGGAGTACTTGGAGTTTAAGAAGGAAAAGTTGGGGCAGCTCAACCCACTTGTGCTCGATAACCCAACCAGTTTTCCTGAGAAAGAAGGTGAAGGTGAAGATGAAAGGAATGGGTTTCAGTATTCAAGTGAGAGAGTAAAGCCCAAGAATCCAAGGTGGGCGGTGTATGGTAGGGGGTTGGAGGATTTGACGGAGTTCTTCAATGGTGAGAATTATGAGCCTGGTGAAAATAAATCCGAAGGTACTCAATTTTACTTTCTTTCTTACACTATGGTGCAGTTGTTATATCCTCTAAACTTCAATTCACATTGTAATGTTGTCTAAACTTCAAAGCTGATCAATGTCTCCCTTTAACTATGGATAATAAGTAATTAAGTACTTTCCTTTAGCCTTAGGAATCAAATTTATCTAAGTAATGACAATTTTCTTTCGTTGATTTGGCATACTCTATGATGGTTGCTCTGCCAAAACACAAATTGGTTTCTTTTTGGTGTAGTTGGGATTTGAACTCGGGTCTCTTATTTGTAGACGAGATTTTACCAACGGGGAACCCACAAATTTTTGTTAAATTTGATGGAAATCCTAAGTTAACAGGTACATTGCTTGCTGTGAAGTTCAGGGGACTGTACAATCCACAATAGTTAAGAGGGGCAAAGTGCAATTTAGTTTGATATGAAATGCAAGTTAATCAGGGTGTCTGGATTTTGTGCATATTAAGTTTTATTTTTTGATTTCTTAATGTATTTTTGTCTCTTTATGGTTCATTGGTAGGTAATATCTTCTTACAGTACATAGAATGCTTTTTTTCATTAGGCTTTGTTGAAGAATTCTACGCGCTGTTGTGTTAAGTTTGAAAGAGATTGGTCTTTGTGGTTTTACTTGATGGATATAATTCTTTTTTAGTCTTTGATGCCTTCTTGCTTAGTGTTTTATGCTTGAATGAATAGGCCGTCCTAAGATGTTTACAAAAGAGGAAAAGTATACGCTGAATAGGAAGATACCTGATGTGGCAGCTGCTACTTGTGTAAGTTTCATAAGGACCATGACCATTGATAGTTAATCTCTCTCTCTCTCTCTCTCTCATTTAATTTTTGTCTTCTTGTAGCATTCTTTGGATGGTTTTTATTTTTAAGAAATTAGTTGCTGATGATCACTGTCTTCCTAGATTTGAGGTCCAAATAAGCAGTTTTGGCTCTTTCCACAATTAGTTGGGTACATTCATGAATTTTGGTGAAATATTTTTCAGGTCAAATGGCTACCTTTGCACACTCTTGCTGCATCAGGAGAGTTTTACTTCATGAATGCTTTGTTGAAACATAATGTTGATATTAATGCTGTGGATAAGGTATCAAGACCAAGTACTTGCTATACAATGGGGTAAAATGCTGGGAAGTTCTTTCTGCTCCTGATTTGAGCCTTAGTTTTTCATTTTCTTTCCAGGATGGTTGGACTGCTCTTCACAAAGCAATAATTGGAAAAAAGCAGGCCATTACAAACTATCTTTTAAGAGAGTCAGCTAATCCATTTGTTCTTGATAAAGTGAGTTTAAATTTTTACCTAGTACTTCTTATTAATTACATTTGTAAATTACAAGACAATGATGCCATTTCCAAGTTCCTACTGATATCAAACATTTTCAGTTCTTCCATAATTGTTATCTAAACATATGAACTAGGTGTCGACATAGAGTTCAGTAAAGTATATTATTTAGGCAAACTACTTCTGGACAAATATTTGCATCATTAAAAGAACTTAATTATTGCTAAGACACTTGTAACTCAACTGGTTGGCACCTCCTGATGTCTCCAATGGAGACATCCAAGGTCTAAATCCTCTTTCCCTAGTTGTAATTATTGAATTATCTCCCAAAAAAAAAAACTTAATTGCTAAAAAGGTTGATTACCATGACCTCTCTCAAACTCTGCAAAAAAGGGAGCTTTGTGCATTGGGTACGACCCTTTTTTATTATTGCTTAAATGCGCTTTAGTTATTATTTATTTGATTATAGTTTGAATTATTTGATTGTTTTGGCTTTCTTCATTACATGAATGGACATCATTGTTAAAATTATTGTTTAATTATCTTTGGGGTTTTTTATTAGGGATATTTCTGGCTTTTTTTTTGTGCGACTACAAATTGCTTTTACAAATGAGCATAGAACATTTGATTAGCACCCAGTTGGTATCTGGTGATGTGGTCATGTTTCTTCATATAATATGTACTAGAATAATCGAGCATACTTGTTGATGAATTTTATAATTTTCTTTTTTTGATGTTCATGCAAAAACAGGATGGGGCCACTTTGATGCACTATGCAGTGCAAACAGCTTCCAGCCAGGCAATTAAAATCCTTCTACTGTATAATGTTGATATAAATCATCAGGACAATGTATGGTTAACAATTCCCCCTTTTTGCTTACATACATTTATTATTAATTTTTCATCATTTTGTTGAGTATGTGTATATTTGTCTACTTCAGGATGGGTGGACACCATTACATCTTGCTGTTCAAGCTCGGAGAACAGATGTAGTGAGGCTCTTATTAATTAAAGGAGCTAACAAGACATTGAAAAACAAGGTAAATTTCCAGTGATATGTTTGGGCAGTGTTTTAGGTTTAGCTCTGAGGCTCCACACTGAAGGTAAGACTCATAATCTATCCAAAAAAAAAAAAAAGGTACTCACAAGATATGAACGGAATTTATTTATTTTTTATCAAAGCATGAAAGCATTTTAGATTGTGCATGTTCATTTTTTGGAATAATTCTTGATTGACAATACTTTTAACTTAGGGCAGTTGACAAGCTAGAATATCTGACATGCTTTTAAGAATGTGTCATTGACAGAGCATCTTATCTCATACGCCTTTCATTCTACATATCACATACAGAGGAAGTTCCTCTATTTTTAAAGTACAGTATTGGAGTATCATATGCAATTCTTATTCCCACCTGTTTCCACTATGATTGATTTAAATTAGTTTTTGAACATGAAAAGTTGTCCTCATGTGCTGCTTTTTGCTCTTTTGTGCAACCCTCAAGAGTTTACTGTTTTTGATCGATTGCAACGCTACATTGTGTCTCAGGATGGTTTGACCCCACTTGACCTTTGCCTTTATTCTGGTCAAGACACAAAGACTTATGAGCTCATTAAGCTCTTGAAGAAACTTCCTAAACAACCTTAATTACTCTGACGAGAACCCAACCATCAACGATACGTCTGCTCAAGAAGTCAATGTGTGGGTACATTTGAATCATCCAGCATTTCTCCCCAAAACATTGCGTGGTCTCATAGAGAGTTCGATGATAATACGTCGTTTTGGACAGTAGCACGGCACCAACAAGAATGCAGAAGAGAGGACTGAGTTTGACACCATGAACCTAGCAAGACCAGTAAGCTTGTTGGATGTAATTATTAAAGAAATGAAGGGTAGAATGTAATGCCGATGGTTTTTTTCTTGAAATTTTTTGGCTAGACTGGAAAATGCAAGTGATAGTTCTTGTTTATATATATTATATGGTACATGTTAAAAAATCTCTTTACCAAAACATAAGCAAATTGCATTTGATACTTGCTGACTCATTCGGGCATTGGTGTCTTATTTTGTAACCTTACGTAATTTTCTTTCGCCTTTGTGGCAATTGAAAAATATCTAGTATCAATTGTGTGATTCACCCTTGTCACGTGCCAAAATAGAGAAAAGCTCCAAGCCCGTTACCTATGAGACGAAGCAAAATTAAGGAAGCCCTTGACGTGGACTGTTGGAGAAAGTTGGGAAATGGGTTTCCAAGATGAAAAAAAAAATCTAGTATCACACATTTTTTTGTGCCTCAACTTTGTCATTAACTCTAATGTGTGAGCCTATGAGTGGTAAAAAAAAAAAAAAATAGTGGGTTTTTTGTAAAAGTGATAAGTAATTAATCACAATCTATTTAAATTAGTTGTAGAAAAATGTGTGGTACTAAAATTACTCTTCCAAGATTAGCTTAAGTCATATGCTAAATGATTTTTTATTTAATCAAAAAAATTTAGTTATTTTTTTTTTTTTGGAAAAATAAAAGATATAAAAGTACTAATTATATCTAGAAATGAATTTTCAATTCAAATAAGTTAATACTTATGTTGGTTTTCACAAATAACATTGTAAGAACGTGATTTGAGTTACTAGCCCACAAGGTGGATGGGCTTGGGCTCAAAAAACCCAAAACAATAAATTTGTAAAGAGTGGATTAAAAAACTGGGCTCCATTGAGTTAAAGAACAAATATAATAAATCTAGATGACCAAAAGCAAAATGATAGAATGAATTTATTCAAAGAATGTCATTTTCGGCTCAATCCGAGCAGACTTGTTCTTATATAATGATTCACAGATAAGTTACAATCTTATCTTTAGTTACTATAGTGTTCCTTCTCTATCTTTTGATCCCCTTCTCTCTAGGTCTCTCCTTTCTTTTATACTATCTTCTCCTCTCATATTTGCCCTCCACATGCAGGCTTGATAGTTGGTGCTGATACTCGTCCCATCAACATCTTCCATAAGTCTTTGAGTCATAGTTGTAAGGCTGAAAACAATTGTTCAAGTATCACTTCCACATTAATGCGACCAGAGGGTTAGCTACAGAGCATTTAATGCGGTTGTAGCAGTTTTCTTCTATGATATTTTAGAACTCTCTCTTACTATACATTTCTGCAATACTTATCCATTCCAACAGAATTCTTTGGAGTGTTCCCCTGAGTGGCAGAAGACCTAAAAGGACCTCGGCCTTGGTTATCCGAGGTGGTGCTCATCCTCAGCACTACCTCCTGGGTCGTTATGTCTAAAACTAATTTTTTTATCTATCAACACAAACTCCCTTGATAGAGTTTACCCATCCTCAGACAACTCCTATTTCTCGGCTTGGGCTTTAGGCCCAACATGTACATTTATAATGAACTCCTAGGCCCAATGCTCCTACAAACATTTATTGGAAAATTGGCTTGTTTTCTTATGCTTGGTAGCAATCATGATATTGTGTCAAAAAACATTTTCATGCATGAAGTTTAATTTGCAATGGTTTGTTAAGTATGTAACATTTTAAGGAAATTATTTTCCACTCTAATAGGTTTGTTTTTAGGTGCTCAAAAAAAGTGTTTTTCATTGACTAGTATTTTTGCCATACCAAATACCATAAAAATGTGGGAAATGTTTTCTACATAAACAAATATTGTTTAAAACAAACTCTAATTTGGTTTCGCGAGATGCATTAATTTCTTGAGTTTAAAATACCCAAAAAATTTCGTATTGTGAATTCTAGTTAGCTCAACTAGTAAAATCTCTTATAGTTAAATAAGAGATTTGAGGTTCAATCCTTCGCTTACATAAAAAACCGATTGATGTTTTGACCTGATAATAAAGAGCTATTGTCAGGAGTGGACAATATAGGTTGAAACTATTTAAAAAAAAAATAATCATATTTATTAAGGTGATATATACTCTTTTTTTTTTATATGAGTATTAAGGTGATATATACTATGATAGATATAAACATGAAAGTGGATATTAGACCAATCACATCTTGCCATGCCATATGACTATATGTGATTTTTCTTTAAAGTGTTTTTACTCTAGCATTGGTATTGGAACAATTAATCGATCAATTGCATTTAAAAAAAAAAAAATTAACTAACAATTAGTGGTGTCTAGCCTCTGGTCAACACTACTATAAAAAAAAATGGTGGGTAGAGAGCATTTTAGGAAAAAATCTTGGGTGAGAGAAGTCCCATACCCACACAGAAAGCGATGGCTCTCTGCATCGAGTCGATTTTGTGACCTCTAGGGGTGATGTGGAGCATACCAGTCTCCAGCACTATCAATTGCTATCTGCTTTGTTGGATTTTATTATATTTTTATTTTGTGCTCTTTAACTGGACCAAAAACAAACAAACAAACAAGAAGGGCATCTTGTAACTTGCATTCTTATCCTTTTTTTTTTTTTTTTTTTTCTAAGGTTTCTCTATTGTTTTTTTTAACTTAGCTTATATATTCTCATAATTCTTTATACTTAATATAAAAAGTTAAGAAAATTTCCCCTAATAAATTATTATTATTATTATTAGAGAAAGAACACGTCGCACGTTACTTACAAAAAAGAAGCAGCAAAGCAACTGTGTCTGTGTCTCCTTTCCTCATACGACGACCTCTCTTCTGCTTTTTGTTTTGTTTCCCCATTCAGCTCACCTGTCACTCTCTCTCTCTCTTCAAAGAATTAAATTGTGAAATAAAAAATGCTGGGAGCTCGAGTCTGTGTCCGCACAGTCACCGGGTTCGGCAGCACCACCTTCAGCTATCAGACTAGGAGCTCGACTTCGAGTTCGTGTTCGAGTTGGGCCCCTAAGCCTAACGCGCTTCGCCTCTCGAGCCCATTTCGTCTCGGAAGCAAACGGCGTCGTAATAATGATAGCTCCCAAATCCAAATCCAAATCCAATCGAAATCGCAATCGATGCTCATCGTTTCTTGTAAGTCTTCCCAAGGAAGATTCGGTGGCCGATCCGGCAATGCCCACGATCGCAACGATCATGACTTTCTAGAAGCTTCTCTCCTCCTCTCAGGTCCCTTCTCTCTCTAATAATGTCGAAGAATATTCAGTGCGTTTTGAGTTTAATTATTTTATGTGCATTATATGAACGATTAAATATTTATTATATTCGCAGATTAGAGCTACAATAATTCGCAAATTAATGGGTTTTTGGGTTTCGTAAAAGTTGGTTGTACCTTATTTGATCACTAGGAATTTTCTGCTTTACTTGCTAGTTGCTATATAATATGATTTTGGATAGGATAGAATAATAGACTCGAATACATGTGATCGACCCTAATTAATCTGTATATTTTGGATAATATAGAATAGCAGAAAAGAATAAATGTGGGGGCAGACTACAAATTAGTCTGTTGAAGAGAGTATAATTTGGACCAGTGGCCACAGCTGACCCCAAAGTTTTGGGACTAAGGCTTGTTTGTTGTTGTTGTTGTTGTGTTGTTTTAAGCTTTTAGGAGCCAATTGAAGTGAATGGAAAATCGGGTTAGTAAAGAAACAATTTGGGTAGTCCTTTGTGGCTCCAGTTGCAACTAAGATCAACCGGTTTTTGTATTTTGAGATTTGTTGTGTGGTATTTGTTTCCGATGTGTTATTTGCACTTCTGAGATTTTTCATTGATTCAACTAGTGCAGAAACAGTGTTGCACTACCGTATACGGAGGCAAGGATATCGAGAAGAGAGGAAGTGGCCGTCCCCTGGTCAATCGGCCCCATTTTCAGTCCAATTAAAAAAACCACGTGTCAATGTCGATTTAATTGGAGAGAGTTTTCTCCGCCGCTTTCAGAATCCTACAATCTTTCTCAAGATTTCTTGTGATGGAGACTTTTTGCTACCGATTATTGTAGGTATATATGGATGAAGCTCAAACAGATATGTTGGTGCATCTTCTGTCATTTCTGAACATATCTAAAAATAAAGAAACTTCTGCTTCTGCAGGAGAATTTGCCGTTGAAAAACTTATAGATCCCCAGTGGGAAGATAAGAATGGGGTAATCTTTTAATCTTTGACTTGAAATTTGTTTGGTTTTTTTATTATTATTTAATAACAATGTTTAAACCTCAGATATGTACTTGCTGCAGGACTCCCCAGATCAATTCAACTTCATTAGAGATCTGGTGGAAAAACTTGGCTACCAGGTATTAAGCTAACTTTTTTATGGATTAGTATGTTATGGATGCTCTTTTTATTCGTTCATTCTCCTGATTCAGTTGCTTTTTTCTCTTCTCAATTCAATTAAAAATGCTAACAACTACTATAGTATAAGTTAGTAAAGAAAGAGAATTGAATGTATGTCTCTTAATTTCTGGCTTAATAGCACTGCACGTCTGTTTTATTAAGTCCTTTTTTATATGAAAACTGGGGTATATATCTATTCAATTTTTTAAAGGTTTTCTCTTTCTTCTTTTCTGCTTTCGGTTTCAGGTTACTATGGTGAGAATTACAAAAAGAGTCGTTAATACTTACTTTGCCAGACTATATTTTAGCAAGGTGGTTAGAAATTTACGATTAGTATGTCTTAATTATTTTCGATACAAAGCTTAAATTGATGAAATTTCAGTTTTATGTTACATCAAGGCATTTGTTATCTGCAGCCTGGGAAAAATGACATTCTGAGTGTGGATGCACGTCCCTCAGATGCCATAAATGTGGCAAATAGATGTAAGGTATATATCCACAGATCAGCATTGCATTTGGTACAAGTCAATTTTGCACAATAATGAAATTCAGACATTCCAGTTAAAGACAGTTGAAGTTACCTTGATGTGAATGGAGTTTCCAATAGGTGGTTTTTTGTGTTTGTGTGTGTGTGTGTGTGTGTGTAATAGGTGGTTGTTTGAGCAATTACATGCATGCATTTGTGCATTCATTGTTTATACTTACATATAGACTTGTCAATATATATACTCTTACATATATATAGTGTGTAATGCAATATTTTTTCTTCAGTATGAAACCTGATGGGGACTGCACAGCTATGCCACCCCCTTATCCTATTGACGTCCTTTGAGATTTCAACAGATCTGATAACATTCGTTGGTTTTGTATGAATGTTTCTTTAAAGCTTCTATAATCTATGTTTAAAATTTGCTTTGTGCAGGCACCAATATTTGTAAGTAGACAAATTGTCTTGGAAGATGCTATTAAAATTGGTTATGGGATGGGCAGAACACGTGATACTAAGTCTACTTATGATGTGTCCCTTGACAGGTATTGTGAGCATATTTGGGAGCCTTATATTTGCTATCATCTGTTATTGTTGTATCTCTAAGCATGAGTTATTTCTTCTCCAGTGCTGCAGATGGTCCAGATATACTGTCGGAGGAACTTTATTTAGTGAAGAATATGAATTTAGCTATCAGAGAAGAAAGGTACAAGGATGCAGGTATGATAGAATATTTCTCTCCTACTTTTCTAATTACGTTTTACTTTGTAAGTGCTCAATCACAATATCAATTCACCTTTGATTACAAAATTCATGCTCCTAAGTTTGAGACTCGTTTATGTTTGACGACTGGTTCCTGCAGCCATGTGGCAAGACAAACTAGTGAAGCTTCGTGAGCCAAGTACATGAACATTAATCAATCATAAGGTACATATTCTTTGCTATGTTTGATTAGCAAACATTGGAATGGAACATGTTCATATAGTTTTATGTTGTGCTGGTGGCTAGTCCTTTTTTGGTTATTTGAAAGATGGCTTCAAATATTTCTTCTCATGGGTGGCAGGATAACGAGAAAAATGCCTCATATTAGTCTTTTGGTGTCATGTGTTCAGTAGGAATACTCATAGTGTTAGGAGCATCTGGAGGAATTGATGCAGCAGGAACAAGATTATGCTATGTACAGCTTCAACTTTTAAAATGTTGTTAATAGACTAATGTAAAGTCATATTCAATTAAATTGTGTTACCCATAAAGATTATCCAATTTCTCTTACCTGGAGATGTAAATTTCGAAGTGCACTACAAACAGTTTTACACATAATTCTTAGCAAATGATGAATGACAAGAAAGAGCAATGTTCCCCGTTGTATTACCACCAATCTGGTGAAAAAATTTGCGTTGTAAGTACTTCTATGTTTTACAAGTGAGCTGACACTGGTGGGTTTTGTAAGTACTTCTATGTATCTTGTGCAGCGGGTATCTCACAGCTTGTAGGCTTCGGAAGTGCATGGGACCTACAAGCTGTGAGACACCCCGCTGTATACAATAATTGCATTAGATAATTATTGGTCATGATGGGTTTATGAAGTCAGGCTGAACATCCAAGGCCCTTTCATGTGTTATAGATTTAGAGAGAGATTATATAGATTCTCTTTTGAGACTTAGAACTTAATAAAACACTTGGACCTTTGTGATGGCAATAGCACCATTGGTTCTCTTGCTTTCTGAAAGTTTGCTTAAGAGAACAATCTGTCCAGGAAATGTAAACGAAATCAGAAAGATAGCGGGTGTTCTTTAATTTGAAGTTTCTTGGATAATTGAGAGTTTTTGAAATATTTGTTATGGACTTGGACCTTCAGCTGGGAGGGTTTGAGGAATGGTAGGTTCATTTTCTTAGGCAGAGGGGGAAAAGTGGTTCAACATTTTTCGATTAATCAGAGTGGAGGGCTGAATTATTGTCTATGGTAATCTTAATAGAATATATTTATTGCCTAGCCAACATAGTTAGCTTAAAGATGAGTTGTGGTGTGCCTAGTAAGGCACTAACAGAAAAGTGTTTTAAGTGTCTTTAAGCTCTTTTAACCGAAATTATCAAACATTTGCTGCGCTAAAGACTTTTAAGAGCCTTTTAGCTTTCGTTGAAGGTTGAAATTTGTAGTTTTCTCTTAAAAAACTCCATAATTTACCTCTCATGCTTTACAAATTTTATAACTTTAAAACAATATTCACTGTAACTTGTTAAACGCATAAAACGTTAAAGAGGTTTTCATTTTTTTTTTTTTTTTAAACAGGAGCTTTTCAATTAAAACTATATTACAAAAGCTCTTCTACTAGAGCTCTACAATTAAAGCAACTAATCAATGCCAAACGAACAATTGTCACTTATGGACTAAACTTATTTGAATACTGATGCACAATATTCACATCTATCTACTATGTTCTCCACCAACAGCCCAACATGACCAGTGTCACACAGCCCTAGTAACGAGTGTTACCACATTCCTTGAGACAGTGAGAGTGTCAAAAGCTTATTGAAATTTTGAGGCAAACTTAGACTTGCCCTCGACAGAGAGAAGGAAGTCTAGGAGATATGTGCAAACGAAGTGGAGTATACATTTTCTCCCCATTTCCCCACAGTGCATAGGCTTCATCTCCATGTGCAGCATGATCACCACTCTCAAGTGCATCTTCATCCATTCTAAGATTAACAATACGACTTATGAAAATACAAATAATGCTTGTCATAACAGCATTCCACACAGTGATAAAACAACTCCAGCTAACTGGTACCCAATTTGCCTGAGCCCATCCTTGAGTTTTCCACTCTCAAGCCTGTAAAATAAACCTGGACCATAGCTGTCTGAGCCATACATCAACCTCAAAAGTGCAGGCTTAGCAAAGAAACCAGAGAGAAATCCCCCCAAAGTACCAGCCACTGCATGGGTGTGAAAGACACCCAATGTGTCATCAACACCTTGGAAGAATGCTGATTTCCTGTGTAAAACCATCATGGTGTACCATGGTAGCAAACCAGACAGTGTTCCCATAAATACTGCTGCCCATGGAGACACCATTCCTGCCCATTCATGACAAAATCATTGTCAGAAAACATTATCTTTTATATGTGCTTCTACGACAAATTGTTGCGGGTTTTGGCTCCTTAGAGCATCAGCATTGATGGTGCCAAAATTTTTGCAATTTGGCACTACAAAATGTTACTTTATCTATTTTATCACCTCACTTTACAAATATCCAACATCAATAGTTTAATTTTAGCATTCAATACAATAAAATAATATAAATAACATAATAAAATAATATAGTAGTAATATAGGTAGTAATATGATTATGCATCTGGAACCTTGAGGAGGCCCGGCTACCTCAAATTAGTCAGAAATCCTGTTTTAGATTAGTATTCTTGGTTCAGTATGGGTGGTTTTAGAAGTTTTTTTATTGAATCTAAGCTGTTTCAATTGGTGGTTGAGGAAGGTGGGAATTTTTTCTCCCTTAAGATCTTTGAACGGGGAAAATCCTTCATGCAATCAGTTTTTATGGGTAAGAGCGCAGCACTTTGGTTGATGAGGAGTTTGGAACACATCGTGATTGGGGTTAATCCGAAGGAATTCTTTACGTTCAGGGAAGGTGATACTGCATACACATTGCAACGGGGGTCCAACTCATTTGGGCAATATCTATCAGTGACAGAACTTAAGGTAGGTGGGTTGAGGAGAAATATTATTATTCCTGCCGGAAAGTTTCAACAAGGATGGAGAACCTTTGGGATTGAATTAAGAAGAAGGTTGGATCCCTCACAATATGTGTTGGGTGGGCTGAATTTTGTACCGTTTAAGTCTAAGCAAATCCCAAAGTATCGTGCTGCCAAGTCCTTTGTGGAAGCTGTCAAAGCTCCAGTGCAGGTAAGGTCGAAACCTGCACAGCAGCCCTTCCTCAAAGATAAGGTCAAGGATGGTGTCATGGAGAAGAGAATGGAGGTTCCGAGAGACAATCCTAGCACACAGGTAGGCTCTCTCCCGTTGGCCGTGGTTGATGGCAAGGGTGGAGAAGGTGATATGAATGGAAAGAATATTTTTGAGGCAGAAATCTCGGTAGGAAATAATCTCAGCTTTCCTTTGAAGTTCAATTCAAATTCAAATATTGCTGAGTTTGGAAAGGTGCTGAATTTTAGGAAGTCACGTTGGTTTGGGAGAGGGTTGACTGTGGATGTTAATGAGTTTGGAAAGAGGCGGGTATTTTGGAATGGTGTTAAGAGAGGCAAGCAAGCTGGTAATTGGGTGGTAAAGGAGAGTTTTAATGCCCAGAATATGACTTCCGGGCTGGGCCCATCTAACCAGAATGCTCAAGGCCCTCTGTTGGGCAGTAAAAACAGTGTGTTGGGCCTGGGTCTGTCAAGCCCATCTTCTTTTGAGGTTGGTGAGAGCTCCTTTAGTGGCCCAACTGTGCTAGAACCTTCAGATCAGAACTGTCTCTCTATCCCGAGCCCAGGTAAGAGTGATTTGAATGCCACGAAGAAACAAGAGAGCTCACTGGTCTCGCCTAAGACATCGGTGGAGCCTGCGATGCTGCCGAGTCGAGTTGCTCAGCCATCCACCGTGCCGACTGGGCCAGCGGCGGTAGCCCATGCCTCTCACGAGCAGATCGATGCTTCGAGTGAGCCTAGTAAGCTGCCGGCGGTACCCTTGGACATGGTTTCCCCTATGATGGTGTTAAAAGTGGCGGGTGTAGATGGAGTTGGTGGTCCGAGAAGACAAAATCAGAGCTCCTCCTTGTTAGTCAAGCCAGCGGGGGTGGCGCAAGTTTCTAGTGAACCGGTATCGGTGTCGGAGATGGTGAATTTGACATTTCAAGAGGTTACGAAAGGTAGGGATGTGGATTTAGTGGGTTCGGAAGGTTCGGTCACTACTAATAATGATTCTGTTCCTGAGGGAGTGCATCTTCCTGGCACCACTATTAGGGATTTGGTTGGAGACTTGGATAAGTCTTGGGGTAATTCCAAAGACTGGATGCTACAACTGCGTGATGGGCGCCAGTTAGTGCTTCCATTGTCACTCTATCGTTCTCCTGATTGCATGTCGGTCTGCTCAAGTATGGAGGAAGTTTGTGTATCAGGTATTGCTGCCATTGATAATGAAGGGCAGAGGGTTAGTTGGGCAGATGAGGGTGAGGAGCTTCTAGAGTCTTCGTATGTGGTGTCTGGGTCAGAGAATGTGACGTGTGAATTTGATGAAAGGTTGATCTCTTGGGAGAGAGGTGGTGAGCCTTTAGTTGTGGTACCTTTGGCCACTGAAGGTCCGTTGGAGCCGGTGTCTAGTCCTGTTAAGGAGATTGGGTGTAAGGAGAGTGTTGATAACTCTCAATTATCACAATGGGTAATCAATAGGATAAAGGCTTTTAAGAAATCTGTGGGCACTTCTTTGGAAGGTTTTGAGAAGCAAATTACAGGATTGTTATTAGCTATTGAGGCCAGAAAAAAAGACAAACAGAAACATGTGGTGAGTGACAAGATGAATTTGGTCAAGTCAGGCCAGAAAGGTCAACGGGAGTTGAAAAATTTGTTGTCATCTTTGAATGTTGAGTATGGTTCTAATAAATTAAGGAGTGAAGGTCTGGAACGGGCTGTGGTGCCTCATCAATGAGTTTGAAGATTATTTCTTGGAATGTAAGAGGGTTAAATGAGCCGGATAAAAGGCTCAGGGTTAGAAATTTGATTAGGAAATGGGGACCGGATGTGGTTTGTCTTCAAGAAACCAAAATGGGGCTGATAAATAGAGCAGTGATTCGTAGCTTGTGGGGTGGCCAACATGTTGATTGGTCTTACTTAGGCTCTTGTGGAGCTTCTGGAGGGGTGTTATTGATGTGGGACACACGGGTTGTGAATAAAATGGAGGAAGCAGTGGGGAGATTTTCGGTTTCTTGCAAATTTACAAGTGTGTCCGATCAGTTTGTATGGGCGTTTACTGGTGTCTATGGTCCTAATGTGCATCGAGATAGGAGGTTTTTATGGGAGGAATTATGTGGTTTGAACAGATGGTGGAGTGTTCCATGGTGTGTGGGTGGCGATTTTAATGTGGTTAGGTTCCCTTCCGAACGAGTGGGGTCTAATTCTTTCACTGCTGCAATGCGGGAGTTTTCTAATTTTATTTCAGACCAGGGCCTCATTGATCTGCCTTTGCAAGGGGGGACCTTCACTTGGTCAAATTCTCGTGAAGTGGCTTCGAAGGCTAGGCTGGACAGGTTCTTATTTTCTGCAGATTGGGAGGATAAGTTTCCAACAGTTTCTCAAAGACGGATGTCTAGGTTGTGTTCGGATCATTTTCCAATTGTCCTTGAGAGTGGATCTTTTCAGAGAGGGAGTAGGCCGTGTCGATTTGAGAATATGTGGCTAAAGGATGAGGGTTTTGTGGATAGGGTTCGGTCCTGGTGGGATTCCTATCAGTTTCAAGGTGCACCGAGTTTTGTTTTAGCCAATAAATTAAAGCTCTTAAAAAATGATTTGAAAACATGGAATGTGGAGGTGTTTGGTCATGTGGAAGTTCGGATTAAAAACTTGTGGAAGGACCTTAGTGTTCTTGAGAATATGGAGGATAGTCGGGGTTTATTAGCGGAGGAAACTATAGAAGTGGGAAGAATTCGTGATGAGTTAGAAAAAGCTACATTGTTGGAAGAAATATGTTGGAGGCAGAAATCTAGGGTTCTCTGTGTTAGGGAAGGAGACAGAAATACTAAATTTTTCCACCGTATAGCTAACTCTCACAGGAGGGTTAATTCTATTGATAGGCTTATAGTGAATGGAGCGTTGTCTTCGGACCCGACAGCTATAGCAGATTGTATCTCTCAGTTTTATAGGCAGCTTTATTTTGAGACTGTAGCTCATAGACCTGTCTTAGATGATGTGGACTTTTCTAGTATCTCGGTGGAAGATGCAAATTGGATAGATAGACCTTTTGAGGAGGAAGAGGTGTTTGGGGTGATCAAAGATTTTAATGGAGATAAGGCACCTGGCCCGGATGGCTTCTCCATGGCATTCTTCCAGTCTTGCTGGCCTGTTTTGAAAACAGAGATTATGGCCGTATTCCACAATTTTCATACTCAGGCAGTGTTTGAGAAGAGTCTTAATGCTTCGTTCCTTGCCCTTATTCCTAAGAAAGTAGATGCTGTGGAGGTAAAAGATTTTCGGCCTATTAGCTTAGTTGGTGGGATTTATAAGATTATTTCTAAGGTGTTGGCTAATCGACTTCGTGGGGTGGTGCATGGGCTTATTTCGGATTCACAAAATGCCTTTGTGAAGGGCAGACAAATTTTGGACTCCGTTTTGATTGCTTCTGAATGTATTGATAGTAGATTGAAGTCAGGAGTCCCAGGTGTGTTGTGTAAGTTGGATGTGGAGAAGGCGTATGATCATGTGAGTTGGGATTTTTTAATGTATATGCTTCAGCGTTGTGGTTTCTCAGAGAAATGGAGAAAATGGATACGGTATTGTATTTCAACTGTAAAGTTTTCCATCCTGATCAATGGTAGTCCATCTGATTTCTTTAGAAGTTCTAGGGGGCTTCAGCAAGGGGACCCTTTATCTCCTTTGTTGTTTGATATTGTGATGGAGGCATTAAGTCGTATGTTGGATGTGGCTGCCTCTGCTGGGCAATTCTCAGGCTTTTCTGTGGGTAGTTTGGCTGGTCCATCTGTGATGGTGTCTCATCTTTTATTTGCAGATGACACTCTGATTTTCTGTGATGCTGAACCTTCTCAGATTGCTAATTTGAGGATGATTCTTGCTAGATTTGAAGAGGTGTCAGGGCTTCGAATTAATTTGGGGAAATCTGAGTTGGTACCTATTGGTGGGGTGCACAATTTGGAGGCTTTGGTGGGTTTGTTGGGGTGTGGGCAGTCCTCTCTGCCCTTGAAATATTTGGGCCTTCCATAGGTGCTAAGTTTAAAGATTTATCTGTTTGGAATCCTATTCTTGAGAAAATGGAGAGGAGACTAGCAGGTTGGAAGAGACTGTATTTATCTAAAGGGGCTAAGGTGACACTCATTAAAAGCTCACTTTCTTCATTACCTACTTACTTCCTTTCCCTTCTCCCTTTACCGGGTAAGGTGGCAAAGCGTATGGAGAAATTACAGAGAGATTTTCTATGGAATGGGATTGGGGGTGATCCTAAATTACATTTAGTTAACTGGGACAAGGTCTGTAAGCCTTTGCAGGTTGGGGGGTTGGGCATAAGACATTTGGGAAGTTTTAATTCTGCCTTGCTAGGAAAATGGTTATGGAGGTATGGCATGGAGACTGACGCTTTATGGAGGAGAGTTATAGAGGCAAAATATGGGAATATTTGGGGTAATTGGTGTACGAAAAAGGTGACAAGTCCTTATGGGGTCAGCCTGTGGAGATACATTAGATGTGGCTGGTTACACTTCTCTAAATTCCTTGTCTATGATGTGGGGGATGGTACTAGAGTGAAATTTTGGAAGCATGTGTGGTGCGGGGATTGTACTCTCCAAGAGGCCTTTCCGGAGCTTTATTGTCTTAGTAGTTCAAAAGATTCCTCGGTGGCTGAAGTTATGGGTTGGTTTGCTGGGAGGTTTCATTGGAATGTGCAATTTCGTCGTCCACCACAAGATTGGGAAGAAGAAGCCTTTGACCGGTTTATGGGGTTGGTCTATTCTTCGACAGTGCGGGGGTTTGGCCCTGATAAGGTCTGTTGGAAGCCTGCAAGGAATAGAGGTTTTGAGGTTAGAGGATTCTATAGCTCCTTCTACCCTCCTACTCTTGTTTCCTTCCCTTGGAGAATGATATGGCAATCAAAGGTTCCTCCAAGGGTGGCTTTCTTCTCTTGGTCTGCTTCCTTAGGTAAGATCTTAACAACAGATAACCTTCGCAAAAGACATGTGGTAGTGCTTGACTGGTGCTATATGTGTAAGAGGTGTGGGGAGTTGGTGGATCATCTTCTACTTCATTGCCCCCTAGCTTGGGAGTTGTGGTCTATGGTTTTCTGCTTGTTTGGTATCCAATGGGTTATGCCTCATACGGTTCTTGAGTTGTTTGAAGCTTGGCAAGGAAAGTTTGCGCGACATTGTCACAGTGATGTTTGGAGATTAGTGCCTCATTGCTTGATTTGGTGCATTTGGCGTGAAAGGAATGCTAGAAGCTTTGAGGGTTGTGAACGTTCCTTGCTAAAGCTCAAGTCTTTTTTCTTGCACACACTCTTTGAATGGAGTGTGGTCTTTTCTCATTTTTATTGTTCTTCTTTTTCTATTTTTCTTGATCGTTGTACTTTGATTACTTGATTTGTGCCCCCATAGTACATCCCCAATGTACTCGGACTGGCTCTTTTTCTATTATTAATAATATCCTTACGTTACTTATCAAAAAAAAAAAAATAATATATCTACTACAATAAACAATAACCACCATCACCAACACACAATAAAATAATATAACTTTTAATATAATATATGTAGGGACACAATTTTTGGGAAGCTAGCCCACCAATAGGATTGACTTAGGCCCAAAATGTCCCTGCAATGAATTTGTAGAGAGTAGGCTAGAAAAACTGGGCTTAGGATGAAATTAACAGTTGTCTAGGTGTATTTGAGACCAAAGTGATAGAAACAAAACGCTGATGTTATATAAAGCCATCCTCGGCTTAGTCCGAGGAAAATGGTATTATAGTTATATGAAAATGTACAACTTATCACTCTTTTTCTCTCTTCACTGTTCCTGTTGTTTTTTCTCTCCCAATGTTCCCCTCCCCTCGTTTCTTTGCTTCCAGCTATCTTTATACTCCATTTTCTCTCACGTGCCAGTCAGATGACCTTTCTTTGATACTTGTCACATCAACCTTTCCTTAAAATCTTTACACAGCAGCTGTAAAGGTTGTGAGTTACTGTTCAGACATCCATTCCTCATTAATGCGGCCATAGGGTTAGCTGCAGGATAATAAATGCGGTGGTAGCAGCTTTTTACATAATATCTTATTGCTTCCACCTATTCTATTTGCTTACTGGAGGTTCATGTACCAAAAGAATCCTCTGAAATATCATAATAAATGCTGGAGCGTTCATCTTGGACATCTCTTTGATCATCCGAAGAGGTAATCCTCCTCGGACAACTCTTCTCTGCCTACAAACTGGCTAAACCCTAGCGAGGAGTTATGCTATGTACCTTTCTCGTAATTTACTGTCCTCGGGCAGACGTGTCTCCTCGGACAAGCTCACGGCCCATCATATAGAATTGGGTCTTGGACCCCTACAAAAAAAAAATATATATATATATATATACACACACATACTATCTTAGCTACAGTGCACAGCCATCTTTAGTTGTGCACGGTAACTCAACAGCCAATTTTTTTTGCTTTCCCTCCACCATTGTAGCATGTTTGCTACAATTTAGTATTGGTGGTGCTAAAAATAGCAATGTTGACCACCAATGCTAAGGCTGAATAAGCTCATTTTGAAATGAGATGAGAATTTTTTTTTTTTTTCAAAGTGTCACTTTTTTTAAAGAGGTACACTTATAGTTTAACACAATAAACAAAATAAATTAATGGTAATAAGCTCATCCAAATGTACAAACAAACAAGAACAAAGCCAAGAACATTACTTTGATGTTCGCTAAGAAGTACCACAATTGATTCTCTATTTTGACAAAACTACGGCTGTACTTGTATCAGTTTATAATAAAATGTAATACTCTAAACCTAATGTATGACTCGATATGTCACCATTTGTTTCAGCGGTATAAACCTTAGGTGTGTGTGTGTGTATATATATATATATATTTCCAAGTTAAGTATAACTCATAAAATCTACTTTTTGTAGACATAATTTTTCAAAGAATCAATCTTCAAAAATACTGTAATAAAAAAAAATAAATAAAAGTTGTAACATACTGTATTAAACATGTTGCTAAAAGTTGTTTTACAGTTATAAGTAAAATTTATGCATATAATGATTTTTTTTAGTTAACAAATAATCATTAATGATTGAACAAAATTAAGTAGAGCAAATTAATCAAGGGCTAAATAACCTGCTCCAGGTGTAATGCAAGCAAGGCCAGTGATCATCCCTTGGACAGCACCAATAACAGAGCTTTTCTTGTATATGATCATGTCCACAGAAACCCATACCAAGAGACTTGTAGCTGCGCAGAGATGGGTATTGACAATGGCTAAAGCTGCAATTTCGTTCGCTGCATATGGAGATCCACCATTGAAACCAGTCCAACCTAGCCATAGAAACCCTGCACCTCCCAACATGTGAATTATGTTATTTGGTGGGAAGTTTTGCCTGTCGTGCGAGTGCCTAGGCCCCACCTATATATATATCATCATCATCACATCATGGAATCATGATATATTTTTTTTTGAATGGGGAATCATGATATATTTAAGAAGAAGAGAACAAATTTTGTGTTTAAGCACAAAAATGCAATAAGCTCAATCCCAATTTTGAAAAAAATATTTGTGTAGTTGTAGATGAGCTTAATAGATTCATAGTGCATTTACATGAAAAAAGAAAGAAAAATGATAGTCATGTCAAACAAAAAACAGTATCAACAGTAGACCAACTCTAACAATACTAAAAACAAACAAATTAAGTAGGGTCGATTAGGTAACTAGCTCTTATTGTTAATTTTTCTTTAGTCTAATGTTTAAAGTGCAACATGAGTTTAAGGTTCTATTAACATTCTAGAAACCCAAAAAAAAAATATATATATATATATATATATATCTACTACAAATATAATTAGTATGAAAATTTTATGTAATGCATGAATAGTGTTAGAATTTATAAGAAAGTATTGGTTATTGAGGTTTTGTAATATCATAGTGGTTTTAGGATTATAAATATTAGAACTTTTTTATTTATGTAAAAAATAATATCATGTCAATGTCATATATAAAATAAATAATATTTATTAAATCATGTTACATATATACTTTATATATATATATATATATATATATATATGTGTGTGTGTGTATATATTATTCTACGGATTTTTTTAATAATATATTTAGGCTGCGTTTGTTTTGGCTTCAAATGGTTTTCGGAAATGCTTTTACACCCACATGTGTGTTTGGTAGGGACTGAAAATTTGGTCAAACGGAATTGCAATTCCGCGTGGACTGTAAAATAGGGCCTTTCTCCTATAAAACCATTTCACCTTTTATTTTACCTTCAAACGAATTATACTCCTCACACGCACTCTCTCGAAGCTTCTCACATGCACAGCTCCATCACCTTTCCCCTCCAAGCTCAATTGTGATCGAGCTCCATTTTCTCCCTCACGCCAAACGCAGTTGGATCCCTCACGCTAGTCCTAGCTCCATCTTCTCCCTCACGCCATCTTCTCCCTCACGCCAAACGCAACCATCATCTTCTCCCTCACGCTAGTCCGAGCTCCACCCACAGTCCGACGAGCCAAGCCGATCCACCCACGGTGAGTTTCCTCCACTGGTTTGAGTTCATTTTCCATGTAACAACCTCACCTCAGCTCCGATCCAGTCCGACGACCTCACCTCATCTCTAATCCAGTCCGACGACCTCACCTCACCTCCGATCCACACACCTCCGACCCACCCTCTACAAAAGCCGGTCCACACCTCACCACACACCTCCGATCCATAAACAACCCAACCTCACCTCACCACACACCTCCGATCTATATATATATATATATATATGAATATTTATATATATAAATATTTATATATATTTAATTATTTATTTACTATTTTTAATTATCCATTTTTTATTTAATTATTGATTTAAGAATTTAACTTTTGTTGGTGTTACAATTATACAGAAATATTGATTGTGATGGTATTATGTTGTGTACGTTGTTGATGTTACAATTATACAGAAATAGAATGCAATGTAATTTGTTGGTGTAAATTTTGGTACTTGTTATCAATGTGGTTTGGATGTTTTTTGTTTGTGGCTGTTTTTATATACTGTGTAATCAATTGTTTACGTACCTCTTTGACCATAGTGTTTGTGATTTTTTAGATGAAGAACAAGACAAGGCTGCTCAAGTACCCTCTTTATATGAAATTTATAAAGTCATTCTTTTTACGATTCCATTGCTTTTACAAATTTTCAAATGTAACTTTCATATGCGGATCTATTGTAAAATCTGGTCTTAGCATTTGTGCATTGTATTTTTTGTTGTATAAGCATGGTTTTATGAGTGAAGTGATTATTGCATTGTTATTATACATTCCTTTCTCCCTTACAGGCGCATCGTAAGCATGCAGACTATTTGAACAAAAAAATAGAAATGTATGATGAATTGGCCATTGAAGTGGGAAAGGATATGGCCACAGGTAGCTTCGCGAAGTCGTATATTGATATCGACACCGAGCAAGAGAATGCGGAGAGCACTGAGATGGTGGGTGACAATGGGGAGGAAGGTATGGTGGACAAAGGGAAGAATGCGGTGGAATCATCCACCACTGGGTCCACACTTTCAAAGTCTCACAAAAGAGGCCGTGCACCTCCGTCTGATGATAGTGCTCTAACTGATCTGTTTGATCAGCTGAAGGAAATTGCAGTGGCTTTAAAAGAAATCAATCGGGGGTCTGTTGATTACACAGGTCTTTACTCTGAGGTGATGGCTATGGTGGCAGATGGGTATAGCGAAGACATGCTTGCAACTGCCTTTGACCATCCCTGCAAAAATAAGAAGGTAGCACGGGGATTTCTAGCAAAGAATGCGAAGCTGAGGAAGCTTTGGATGGATAGCTTTTTGTTCACACACCTCTGACTTGTCTCTTTGGTGCCGACTGTGATGTTAGCTTTAGGGATTGTCATCTGTTGTAGTACTAGTATTCACCTATCATTGTATTATATATGTGACACAATTGTATTATCGGTAAGCAGGCTATGTATTAATTTCTAATCTTGGACATATGCTGATGGTACGTATATTTTGTGCACTGTTATGCTACAAGGGATAACAGTTACGTACCTTAACTGTAGGATGTGTAGTCTTTTGTATTATTGGGACGATACAATTGCCCAAGTTATGTATGTGTACTGTTCAGATACCACGTGTAGGTATCATTTTTGTACACCATGGAGGTGTAATGCCAATGGTGAAAGTACATTGTGGCTATTTTGATATAAATATTATGGTATATTCGGATGATTATTTTTGATGTTGAAGTGGATGATTATAATTGTACTATTACAGGTTATAGGTTTGTCTTGCAAGCATTTTTTCCACAAAGGTTGCTGAGCATTTCTTACTTTCCGTAATATGTTTGAACAAACCAAATATAGGAATTGATTTTCCATAAAACGAATTCTATTTTTCGTAAAATGTTTCAACAAACCAAACATGGGAATTGATTTTTAGTAAAACGAACTCCATTTTCTGTAAAATCTTTGACCGAACCAAACATGGGAATTGATTTTCCGTAAAACGAATTCCGAAGCAGCCAAACAACCTGAATACATTTTCCTTACGGGAAAACAATTTCCACTAAAATGATTTTACGCTCGGAGTTGACTTTCTGTTCAACCAAACGCAGCCTTAGTTTAAACCTCCTGAATGTTTTTTTGGTTGTGACAAATAGTGTAATCCTTGAAAAACTCGTCTTTAAAGTGTAGTATAGTTTGGTCTTTTAGAAAAAAAATATAAGGCTTTCTTCGACATATATATCTTGCATTTTTCTTTTGTCATTTTCTTTTATAAAACTTTTTATATTTTACCTGAAAGCTATAAAGACACATTTCAATGGCTTAAATATTGGCTTGTCCGGGTGGTGGTTTATTTTGTGAGAATTAGGGTTGTGTTTGACAACTTCCTAGAAAAGATTACTAGTAGCTAGGTATGCATGTCAATTAATTACCCAATAAGCAGCAGTGAAACCAGCCACCCCAGAAGAAAGGTGAACAACAAAACCACCCGCATAATCAATAATATATGGCTGAAGAAACCCACTGCCCCATATAGTGAAGGCCCCAATTGCGTAGCAAAAAGTGAGCCACAGTGGCACAAAGAACATCCATGCATAGAAGTTCATCCTCCCAAGTAGAGACCCAGCAAGCAATACCACTGTAATTGCAGCAAATGCAAGTTGAAAACACACATAATCAGCCATTGGAAAATTGCCATATTTAGATTTGCCCAGTAGAAACTTTGGTGTGAGGGCTACATTGGGCCAGCCCATTATTGAGCACAGTATGGCACCAAAGGACATATGATGGGCCCATAGGACCCAACAGATTAGGACTGCGGCGAAGGCGTAAAGGGCCATGAAAGCAGAGTTCACAGCCCATTTTTTTTCACCACAGTCCCATAAAGGATTACAAGCCCAGGAACTGTTTGTAGGGCGACCAAAAAAGTTGCTGTTAATTGCCATGCATTGTCTCCTTTGTTGGTCCATGGTGGAGATGCTTCATCAGGGTTTAGTGCCTCAGGGAGATTGTAACCATTATAAGAGCTATAACTCATTGTGAGAGAGAGAGGTGTTTGGAAATTTTGGGATAGCTAATAGGGGGTGACAATATAAAGAGTGACATAATTTGGAGTTTTGCTTTGAGATGGGCATTGGAATAATCTCCACTGTTTCCTTATACTCAACATACTTTGCTCTCTCTGTGGCTGGATTCACACATTGCTTTCATAATTATGAAAAAGGAATCATTTTTTTTGTACTCATGCTAGTGTGGGTGAAACTTGCTGAGCAACAATCCTGTTCTCTGTGCATCACATCGGAAAATTGTAAAAAGAATTTTAATCAATTTCAAAAATATTCCAACTATAATAGCAAGCCAATATCTCAAGACATTAAGTACCCGTTTGGTAGAGGAGGTTGAGTTGAGTTGAGTTAGGGTCTGTTTGTTTCGACTGAAAAGTATTTCAGGAAATCATTTTACACCCAGCTGTGCGTTTGGTTGCACATGAAAAATTTGGTCAAACGGAAAATCATTTCCGTTGACCGTAAAATATACCCCTCAGACCCGGAAATCATTTGCAGGAGTTATTTTACCTTCAAATGAATTACACCTCTCCAAGCTTCTCACACGCACACGCAGTCCGGCCTCAAGCATCTCACACGCAGTCCGGCCTCAAGCATCTCACACGCAGTCCGGCCTCAAGCTTCTCACAGGCACTCTCCAAGCTCAGTTGTGACCGAGCTCCACCTTCGAGACGGCGAGATCGCACCCCAACCCGAGACGGGCCGGCGAGATCGCGCCTCGCAACCCCAGATCGCGCCTGCGCGATCGCCCTTCGCAACCCCAGATCGGGTCGGCGCGATCGCCCCTTGCAACCCCAGATCGCACCGACGAGATCGCGCCTCGCAACCCCAGATCGCCGCCCTCTAAATCGCCTCGTCCTCCTCTAGGTCAGATCTCGTCGTCGCCACTCGCTGATCTTTGATTTTGTTGTTGTTGTTGTGGTGGTGCGGGTGGTGGTGATTTGGTGGTTTTTGTGTTGTGTGGTGGTGGGTTTTGTGTGTATGGTGTATTTTTTGTGGGTTCTGGAACGTGGGTGGCAGTGGATTTTTTGATATAAAGTTTGTTTGGAAGTTAAGAAAATGGCTGAGAAAATGTGAAAATTTTGTAAGAATATAGCATTTTCAGAATGCTACCAAACACTGAAAATTGTTTTCTGGACTATTTTCCATTGCACACCCAAACACTCGGATTTTAATTTCCTTACGGGAATTCATTTTTCCCTGCATTCATTTTACACTCGGAATTCGATTTACATCGAACCAAACACAGCCTTAGTTGTAGTTTTTTGAAATACGTGTGAGTGAAAAAGTATATAGAATGTGTGTAAAGTTGTTTAAAATTTGGTAGAGTGAGTTTAAACCATTGGATCAATTTCGAATAAATTTACTATAATGAAATCAGTTACAATAATTTTCTCAAGTTTATATCCAAAACTTGATTTCACATCGAATATAATTATATTTCATCTCTAAGAATCTGTACAAACTTATTTGAAATCTTTACTCGATATTATAACTCTCTTTGCTCTCGTGCAATTCTCTTTTCTTTTTTTCTTTTTAACTAAGCTAAATTGATCCGTGACTCACAAATTCTTCAAGATTTATTTGCATCACAAAAATTCAAGAAAACTAAAAACTTTTCATTTCTTAAATTCACACTAACTCTATGAATATTCTCCAACCCTTGACCAAAACTATCAAACCCTTTGATTGTTTATATATAAAGCTTCAATTACCTATTCTTCATCTAGAAAATCGAAATGTAACCAAGTTAATGATTCTTTTTTATTTAGATAACCAATTTACCTAACTAAGTCACAATAAGAATTTATATATATATATATATATATATATGAGATAGCTTTAAGTTACACATGATGTAGCTTCACAAGAGTTACACCTTTTTTAAGTCATAGATTTCCTAAAGATCAAACGGTTAAAAAAGAAGACATATTTATCTATTATATCATTTAGATAAATGCTAACGAATACCCTTAGGCTCCGTTCGTTTGGAGTGAAAACAGAGAGGATGGAAAACAAAGGAAGGAAAATATGATAGAAAATACTGTTTTCCACTGTTTTTTTTGGGAAGGAAAATAGGAAGGATGGAAAACTTGAGAGAAAGTTTTCTCTCTGGGCCCACTTTTTTTTTCCTTCTAAATCGGAAGGAAAATTTGGAGAGAAAAGTTCTATAGTAGCACTTTTACAAAAATACCCTCTTCTCACCTTTTTTTTTTTTTTCAACTTTCTCCTTTTTTTTTTCTTTTTCTTTTTCTCAACGTTACTTGAATTTACTTTTTTTTTTTTCCTGTTCAATGTTACTGAACTCCAGTAACGTTGTTTTGTTTTTTTTTTTTCGTCAACGTTACTGAACTTTCAGTAACGTTGTTTTTTTTTTTTTCATCAACGTTACTGAAATTTCAGTAACGTTGTTTGTTTGTTTTTTTTTTTTTTCAACGTTACTAAACAGTAACATTTTTTTTTTTTTTGTTTCTTTTCAACGTTATTAAGAATTTTTTTTTTTCAACGTTACTGAATGTTGTTTTCAATGTGACCTAATCTAATTTTTACATTATAATAATATAAATTTATATATATGATATGATACATTTTATATTATTTAATGATTAGAAATAAATCTATTTCTTACATATTATGTAATAAGGGTATAATAGTCAATTTATATAAATTATATTTTCCATCCTTCCCTTTTTCTCTCCAACCGAACACAAGAATTTTCTATCCTCCCACTTTTCCACTCCTCCAACCGAACACACAAGAGAGTAAATTATGAGATTTTACTAAGTTTTGTTTATTTTTAATCCTTTTGGGTGGACAAAATTGTAGTTTTTATAGAGAAAGTACTGTTAATATCTTTATTAGAAGTATTCTATAGTGTCACTTATTTAGACAAAAGTAAAGGTTAGTAAAACGAATTTAATTGGTTGAGTGACATATTTTAGCTTTTGCAATTGTATTATTATTATTATTATTATTATTATTATTATTATTATTATTATTATTATTATTATATAGAAACTTAATTATGAGATTTTGCTAATAATTTTTTATTTGATAATCTTTTTGGGTGGATAAATTTGCAATTTCTACAAAGAAAATAATCTTAATAAATTATCAACAACAAATTGTCTTTCTAATTGATAAAATTAATCACTGTTAAGAAAAGATTGATATGAAATCTTGTTTGTTTGCAAAGTATCTTCATATGGATTTGTTTTGATTTGGTATATTTTTATGGATGTATTGAGATAAGCAACTTAGAGATCATGATCATTCTTATATACTTCAAAAGAGATAGATTGGTTTGAGATTAAAAATAACATTAAAATAAAAGGCTACAAATTGAAATTTTTAAATAGTGGGAAAACTCTAATTTTTCTCTTTCTTTTCTAACTATCATGATTGGAAAAACTTAATCCACACTATATTCTATCACTAGCAAATTGGTTTATAATATGACTAGATGAAAATTTTAATATATAATGGATGTAAAAAATATATATAATTTCTTATATATAGAGAACATAAAATTCATTACTTAAAAAAGAAAGCAATATAAGATTATTTATTTTAGGGAAAAGATATCTTGCCTTTTGTTTACCAAAACCCCATAAAAAAGAACATTTTTAATTAATTGTTTATTACATCTAAAATGAAATTCTCTTGTGAGAAAATACTTTGTTACATATGATTAGTCTTAATATATAATATTATGAATATTTTAAAAAATAAATTATATATAATATTCCATTACAAAATGCGTGGAATTGCTACTAATTTGAGATAATTTCCAAACCCAAAATTATTAGGTGGTCGTTGCTGGTGAAGATTTTTAATTCCTTTAAAGTTTGTTTGGTTAATACGAACCTTTTGGTTTTTTTAAAATAGGCATGTACATATGAGGAGGCCAGCTAGATTAATGTACTTTTTTTTGAGAATCCAGCTAGAATGTACGTGTTTTGCATAAATAGATTAATTAGCGCAGCTAGCATATTGATAGTGACTTTATTCGATATGCTGTATATTCAAAATCGGACAGGTTTCCCCTGATGAATTTTACTTTTGAGCCAGGCTTTCAAATACCCTACAAGGAGTTAATTGGTGGTTTTAGCCTGAGACAGTGACTTCAAATTTGTCATTCATTAATCTATGTCTAATTGGATACACCTTAATTCTCAAAGATACAGTTCCACCCAATAATTTTGAGTTCCAAGGATTATCAACTGAGCCTATTTCTCCTTATGGAAAATGTTAAAAATGGATTAACAATTTTGAAGTTTTTACAAATTGATGTGAGTATAATTGTGACTAATTTCACGACAACAAGATCAAAAATAAATTCATGAATTAGGTTTTATTTTTGTGATTAAAATTTGATATTTTATGAGTTTTAGTTAACGTAATTGGTAAAATTTTTAATAGTTAAATAAGAAATCTAGGATTCAACTCCCGTCTACTTCAAAAACTAATTAGTATCTTAGTTTAATGATAAAGAACACAATCATCATAAACGAACGAATAATATATTAATTTGTTAAATATATACCATAAAATTTGTAATAATTATAGGATAACTATTCTGGAGACTCGTAGCAGCTTGCTTATAAAGGCAAAATATTACACATTTACACTGTATGTGAGTAAATTAATTAAATCTTTGACGGATAAATCAGCAAAGCCACTATTCAGTTTTTTTGGCCGGAACCAAATTTCTTTCACTTACCCCACAAAATTCTAAAGCTTGGCCTAATATAAAATAGAGAAGTGCACGAATGAGCTTAGTTATGCACGATATGATACCCATGACGCCACATCAATTTAAAGTTTAAAGTTTAAACTATCTTCTTCTGATGAATAAATTAATAATTTCAATACTTACAAAAATAATTAATAATTTCAACAAATTTTTTGGGGTTCTAAATTTCTCAGCTTCAACTGTTCTCTTCTCACATTTTGTTCATTGTGAATCTATAAGCTGGAGCGAGGAAAGTTATGCACTTATGCTATGAGTATGTTCTACTTGGATTTACTGTGAGCAAGATTCAAAACCTTTGTTTTTTTGCATACACAAATTACTGGTCTTTTTTATTTTTATTTAATCATGAATATTTACTTTGAAAATGCTAAAAATTACTAATTGAATTACAAATTCTTAACAAAGAAAAAGTTGTTTTTTTTTTTTTTGTTTGTTTGTTAATTATATATATATATATATATATATTGTGGGGGGTCGAAGGACCAAAGAGCCCCAGCCGAGGATAGATTCGCCCAATCGGGGCTAAGATAGGGCAAAGTAGATTTCAAGAACTACACCTATCCGAGGAGGGCAAGAGAATCAATACAACTATTGTTCCTTGAAGGCCCAAGGATAGGAGAGGAGCAGCAGCTAAAATAGGTTGGTAGGAGGAAGTTTCTTAAAAGAAATACCTCCCACCTCCGCATTGAATGTTTTACACCAACCTCATCAGCTGCATTAATATGGAAATGCAGCTAAAATAGGAGAGCAAGAAAATTAATACAACTATTGTTCCTTAAAGGACCGAGGATAGGAGAGGAGCAGCGGCTGAAATAGGGTTGGTAGTGTTAGGTTCTAAAAGTTTAGAACAATTGGCAAATCGTGAGCACACAAGAACATGTAAGCTGCAGAAAGAAGATTTCAGAATTTGCCTGATTCGATCGATCGAAAGACAGGCTCGACTGATCGAAAATCGTATCTGCAGAATTTTAATTAAGCCCAAACAGCAGTTCAAGCCCATTAAGGATTAGGGTTTCAGATCTACTTCTCCCACTATATAAAGGAAACCCTAAGCACGTTTTTTATAAGACTTTTTAGAGAGAGAAGAGTGTGACTCTTTTGTATTTAGGGTTTTGTTCCTAAAACCTCTCTTATTACTTCTACCGGTGTTGTTCCTTGAAGAATCTCAAGATCCGGTATTGCTGAAGTTGCTGCCTTCTCTAGTCATCAAAGGTGCTGATGATCTAAACCTTCAAGGGTGGTCTTGGAGTCACAAACAAGAGAGTTTGTGTTGCTAAACCTTTGAGTGGGATCTCAAAGTCACAAACGGTGGTGTTTGTGTTTTGCAAAGGTCAAAGAAAGAAGGAGTCCGTGGATCTCGAAGCTATCATGGGGTCGTGGTAGTAAGTTTCCTACACTTGGGTAGCAATAGGATGTTAGTGGTCTAAGTCGCTATTGTGTAAACTTCAATTCTTTCTAGTGGATTTGCTATTTTACCTTGAAGATAGCTAGGTTAAATCCTCCCCAGGTTTTTTACCGGTTTGGTTTTCCTGGGTCATCATATCGTTGTGTTATTTATTTTTCCGCTGCTTCACTTGATATGATTGTTTTGTTTTAACCTAGATCTGAATAATAAACCTAAGTATTCACTTGGTTAATTAATTAGGTTAAACAATCTAGTTTACAGGGGTCTAAACGAACTGACAGGTAGGAGGAAGTTTCTTAAAAGAGATACCTCCCACCTCCGCATTGAATGCTCTACACCAACTTCATCAGCTGCATTAATATGGAAATGACCCCTGAACAATAACTTTACAACTAGCAATTTCATTTACCACCTCCAGAAGGGTCTTGATGGGACAAGTATCCTAATAAATGTCTTAAAACATATAGTTGGAGGGCTAGGATATAAAGGAGGGGACTATAAAAGGAAGGAGACCCTCTAGAAAAAAGGATGAATAATTTCTAAGTGAAAAGGAGGCCAATAAAGAAAATACAAGATCACATTGTAACAAATCTAAACTAATCTTATATACAAGAGACTAATCCTCGGACTTTCCCGAGGAGGAGATTAACCTTAATTGTTGTTCCAGTTACACTTATTTGCTACATCAGACTCCTCGGTTTGAGACTTAACCATAATCTCCTGCAATTGATACATATTCCCACTCTCTTACAAATTCTGTTGTTTGGACTAGATTTGAGGGATAAGGTACCACTATTCTAAGTGGGCTTGGGCCCTTACTTTCACAGCCCTTACACACACACACACACACACACACACACACACACACACACACACACACACACACACATATATATATATATATATATATTTCAATGCAATCATTTCTTTAAATGGAGCGGATAGACTTATCAATTTTTCACCATATAACAATAAAAGGTAATACCACGTGTATCACCAAGACCTTGATAATTTATCACTTGAACCACTCACCAAGTTAAGTGATACCATAATTCTTACTATTAAACCATACCCCGCGGTGGTTCCTATTGGACTATAAACGCAACAACCTGTGGTAGTACACTTTAGGATGACCTATTGGATTTTAATTTATAATGGTATATATGATGCAAAACGTCCCAACATACAGATATTTTATGCAGTAGGAGACTATGAGGGGCAAAATGTATTTTATTATGATTTCGGTGGTGAAAACAATCATGAATGTTGTTAAAAAAAAACAAAACGGAGAACAAAAAATTGAAATACATGAATGATGGATAAGAATCTATAAACCGTTAAGTGTGAGGAGGATAGAATACTTTTGGGTCTCTCGCTCAAAGAATAATAGGTTGAGAGCCGCCAACTTAGAGCATGATTAGGCCAAATCCCCGTGCTTGTATAATAGAAAAATTATCATATTTTAGTCAATCAAGTTTAAAATTCACCCAAATTAGACTATGTAAAGTTGTGTAAAAATATATTAATACTAAAGAAAGTAGGTAAATTTACACTGATACTATTAATTTTGTACTTAGTATTTTATTTGTGCATTCCAATAATGAAAGAATAGAGTAGATGGTAGTTGTTATATATGAAGAAATATAAACAATTAAAAAAATAAGAAAAATTAATATTTTAATGAAATATAATGTAAAATAGATAATCTAATGTAAAGTATTTTGAAAAATGAATATGTAAAATAGAAAAAGTAAGTTCTTATACTAAAATAAAAAGAAATTTTTGTAAAAGCTAATACGAATGCTGTTATAATTTGAAAGGGGGTTGAGCCGTAGTAATATTTACTTATACCCGCACCTAAATGGGAGAAAAACAACCTAAGTCACCAAACAACTCATTTGGTTGAAAGCGTTAGAACTCAATGATTTTTTCTTCAAAGAGGTTTTTCTCAGAAATGCATAGTTTGGGGATTGTCCCTATCAAATTTATGGGCTCAGGTGACTTTGCATAAAGTAGAGACACCCCCTCTCCTTTCATCGCCACACTTATTATTGCATATTAAAGGTTTTTTGAAAAGTTTTTTTTCTTTTAATTTTTATATACAAGATAGAATTATGTTCTAGCATAATCTAAGAGTATATGTATGTAAAACTCCATTATGAAGACTTGAACCCCAACCTTTACCCCCCTCCTCCCTCCACCTCACAAAAACTTTATATTTGTTGAGTGACTATCACGCCAAAGGTACGTAATAGTAAGATTTTCTGAAAGTTAATTAGCTCTTAACATGGGAAAGGGGGGGGGGGGGGGAGTGTTGTCCTTCAACTAACCTAACCTCTGGATTCATAGGAAAGTGAAACCCCCCTTATACTCTTAAGACAAATCCTATAAATATTGAACTTACATCTAGCTAAGGTATATATGTTAAAACTAATACACTCATTCTGCAAAAAACAATTCTCAGCATTGTGTTAGAATAATGTGGCCCAACATAATATATATATATATATATATATATATATGTATATGTATATGGTGCCTTTATCATTAACAAATAAATATTCAGTCTCTTGTGAAATTATACAATACTTATATGATATAAGATATTGATATATTGAAATAGGTCTACTTGGTTTAGTAGACTAAGATTATGAATGTATTCATTGTAGTCCTTGACTTGACCATATCCATCATGATGTAGCCTATTCTAATAGGTACATTGTTGGACCAGAATGGAAAGGAGGTGCAAGTTAAAATTGCTCAAACTATGGAAGACAATAAGGGCTAGTCTTTCGATGGATAGCGCATAATAATCTCAGAAGTCCTTCCATAATGAGATTCATGCACGTTGAGTGTTGGCTTTAACAAATCTATCGTGTCATTACCAGTAACTTGAACTCCTATTACATATGCACATGATATGATTGTTGAATTGATAGATGTATTACATGTGTTTCTCTTGAATTGTTACTTTTTAAGTATAATTCCAACAAGTTGTAGTAAGTTTCTATTCTTGTTGCACGTCCTAATCTATTGATGAGTATTCTTAGAGGATTAATCCCAATTGGGGCATCTTCATTGATTTTCTCTCTCGACATTTGTTCCCCTAATTAACCACCAAGACATTGATTATATTTTCTAATATGATGAGATGTTTATTAGCTTCTTCTTCTTCTTTTTAAAATCTCTTCCTCTTTCTAGCCTCTTTCTCTTTAGAACCAATAGCTTATTGGTTACTTTTATCATTAAATATTTAGCTTATATTTTCAAGAATTAACATATTATCAATATCCATATTGTATGTACATAAATCCCATATTCATATTGGTGCTTCTTATTTAAGAATGGAGCACCACCCCCTCCCTTCTGTTTTCTCTACCATCAATTTCTCCCTTAATTATCATGTGCAAAGAAGAAAGAAAAAAATGGCATTAGCATATGATGAATGGGCTACAGTAGTGCATGAGCATCCACAACAAAAAGGCAAAAACGTCTAGTTAATTAGTATTTGCATTACACTTCTACGTTAATATTCCTCCAATGGACAAACAAAGAATTTGAAATGAAAATATTCTATTAGTTATGTACGGCACTGGGACACCCAGGCCCCTTTGGGCCTTAAGCTCCAGCCCAACAGTATTACCCATATCGCCCCTAGGCCTAGGCCTCAGGCCACCCTAAAGCCCATTAGACAAGCGATCTTCGGCACATACCATACTACATCACCAAAATCATGCCCGGTGAACAACTTCCCGAACAATAAAGCAACTTCTCAGTTGCCCGGCAACACCTCAGGTCATATTTTGCTGAGCAATCCTACTGAGGTGGAAACTAGTTCCAAGGCCACTCCTACCACATTCCACTCCCACTTGAACACCCACTTAGTAGTAATAATATTGAACCCCATCTTCCACTAAGCACAAGAGTCATCATAACTCTCCACTAACTATGGGGCTATAAATATGAGAAGTTAAAGAGAAAGGAGGGGGTTTTTTTGGTGGGGGGGGGGGGGGGGGGGGGGGAGAAGTTGGCAAGGAAACTAAGGGTATATAAAGCCAGAGCATATCAAACTAAAGGGGGGGGGGGGGGGGGAAGGCAGTGCCATTGGGTCTCTATGTACGGAACCACCCAGAGTAAGAAATCCAAAGCCCATATCACAAATATATTGTGAGCCCAAGTGAAGGTTGGTCCATCTATCCATCCTTTTTGGTGCGCACAAGTTATATTTTAGCAAATATAATCCCTAATTTCATCCCCGCATTTTCTGAATTATACATCGAAACTCGATTGATTACTCAGTAATTAACCAAAATGAAATTATTTTTTGTTAACAACTACTCTCTAATGTTATGTTTAGAACAAAAGATAGACAAATAAAGGAATGTAGACCAGAGAAAGATAGATGAAATATACTAAAATTTAGTACATTCCGATCACCTTCTATTCTCCTCTTCTCCGCCTCCTCTATTTAAAAAGATAGGGTTTGAGAGAGAGAGAGAGAGAGAGAGGAGCAATAAAAGTTTCTCATAAATTTGAAATTCTTCACAGACAAATTTCCAGGCATAATAACTACTATCTTTTTTCGAAGCATATACATGGAAAAACATAGTGCAATGAAGACTAAAGAGAAGAATTTACTACTTGCCGTATTTGTGCCAACAAAGTAGCATGACCACACATTTCCTAGCTATGTAAAGCCTGGACCGCTGTTCTTTCAATATAGCCACGCACCCACCATGCTTCTCTGTACACACAGCACCAGAACCATTACACCTTTCTCTTTGCACCGCTCGCCGAGATATGCACTGTCCCATTTACATTTATTTGTATAACCAAAGTTTTACACGAAAATTCACAAATAATCATATATATACACAGTACTATTTACAAACAAAATTCAAAATCAAAACCCCAAAATAAATAAAAATACACAAAACCCACCTTCAAAAAACAAAAAGCAAAACAATCCCACAAATGAAGTCTCACATATAATCTATATAGTCTCTAATAAAAAAAATATAAAAATTCAACCAATAACAACAACCCAGAAATATAATTCCCTGTTAACGTACATGTCAACTACCTTGCTCTCTCTCTTTCTATCTCCAAGTATTTGTTTCCCAAAGACGACAAAGCATGGCACGATTCCTTGTCATTTGTCTTTCCCGTATTTCATTTCCCATTGGTAAACCATTTTCTTCGTCAACAAGGGTGATCCACCATCTAACGTTTGTGATTAGTGATTAGATGATCTTGACCATTCATGAGTTCATTTAGTCCACCTTTGGTCGTTTCATTGGTTTTCACGTACTCAACCGTTAAATTTTATATTAAGAAAAGGTGGGTATTTGGGGTTGGCGTAGACGTTTCCCTATCTCTTTTTTTTTTTTTTTTAGAAGGAATATATAGTGAGTTGGATGACAATATTTGGTGTAATATATGATATTGTTCCAATTGATTTTAATCATGTTGGCTATGTTGATTAATAAATTATATTGTTGAATTTAATTGTCTTTAAGAGAAGATATGTTGAATTCATTAATATAAACACATGCTTCAACTTAATTAAGAAACTTAAAGTACAACACTTAATCTAAGTTCTATCATAAATTTTAGGTTTTAGTGAACATAATTGTGAGTATTTTTCGAGTTGTGATTTAGTAGAATTGTTTACTTTCTTATATGCAAAGAATTTACATTAAAATTTTCTCCCCTTTCTTATATGCGAAGTATTGACATTAAAAATTTCTCTCCCTTCTTATGTGCGAAGAATTTACATTAAAGTAAGCCCCAAGAAAAAGAGCAAGTAATTTGATACCAAGAGCGATAAGGCTGCTTAACCATGAGAAATTGGCACAAGATACTGTAGATTTTAATTTTAAAAATTGCAAATTAAATGTCATTTGTTAGATAAGCTTAGGATTGAAATTTTTTGAAAATACTCTAAACAAGAATACTTAAGTACAGATGCTAATTAATGTCATGAATTTTCGTTTTGATCTTATATATCACATCAGATGTAGTAAAAATGTTCCATGCTTAAATAGTAGTAGGAATATATTGTAGATTTAATAAATAGACAAGAGTGGGGACGCCCCCAACTGGAGGTGCATCACAGCTTGTATCCCCTTCATATTTGGTAGTTCAGAATTAATAGAATAGAGACTTTCTTTCCAATCACGATAATTGAGATTTCATTTTATTTGATTTTAATCATTGACTATTTTTGGCTAAATACGCGTTAGAAGATTCCCAAGCAGTACTCTGCTCCGCGTTTCTTCAAGGTTTGCATTTCTATTTTCATTTGATTAATGCCAGTCCTAAACTATGTTATCCATTGCAGAATTTGCTGGTGAAATATTGTATGTGTTTGGCATTGGCTTAAAAAGTTAGTTGTTTTTTTTTTTTTTTTTTTTTGCTACTATTTATGGGTCATATTACATTTTTTGGTATTATTTATAAGTTCTACTGTATTATTTCAGCTACTTTTTAGTTTATCTACAGTACTTTTAGTAAAAAAATTTCAGTTCAGCTAAATAAGTTATTCTCAAACAGACACGTATATCTATCATTTTTAATTCAAAACCATGTTGAACTTACAAGTTACAAGGGTTGCTATTGATTAATGCCTTTTTTTTTTTTTTTTGTTGATTCTTCATTTGATTATTTGTTGCAAGTTGATTAATGTATAACTAAATTGTAGTTTTAAAAAATTGTACACAAATAAATCAACTAATTAAAAATTAAACGAAAAAGCTTGTGACAAACAAAATACATTGGATTTGAAGAAAATATTTGCCTCTCCTCAAATCAAAGAGTGCAGGTTGATCTTATCCCCTTGAAATTATTTGTAGCAATCAAACAAAAACTAAGAAAAATACAACTCGTTCCCAATGAACTTGAGCTAGCTGGAGTTGGCGTTGGCGTGGAAATGGTGATAACCTTGAATCTAAGAAATATGTACTGCTTTTGCTTCATTGCTAGTCGATCTCGTGCTTATGCCAAGTACATGGTACATTAGTACTGTAGTAAATAAATATGGAATAGTATAATGACGTTTTCGAAAGTTTCTGATTTGAATTTGAGCATATAAATAGTTATTTCTCAATTCGTAATAATAGTTTTCAAATTTTAGCAGCTGCCGTAGTTCAGAGTTCTTTCTATTTCTTTGTTTCTTTTGTCTCTTCCTCTATGGAAATGGAATGATGACAAGAGTAGTTGCGCTGTTAGTGCACAAGTTGTGCACTAAGCCCTTGTTCTCGGATGCCATAATAAAGCAAAAAACCAAAAAATTGCAATAATTCGTTACAACAATGAAAGATGAAAAATTTGATGAAAACATTATGAGGTATCAATTGGACTATAAAGTTGTTTACAATATCTTCTAATATATGCCAGGTTAGCCGACAATAAAAGAAGACCTTTAATTGACTTTTATCCTTGAATGAATCCTAACTTACATATTACTAAAGTAAAATATTACTACTTAGAGTGAATATTTGGTTAAAATCATGTTAAATTTATCCTTATCTTACGTAATCACATACTAAATATCTTGTAATTCAGTGATATTATCAAGTTTTTTAACGGTGAACCTGAATTCAAATATCTCTCCCTTACTTGTTGTAAGAGGGGAAAAATTATCATAGCTACATAATTGCCTTCTGTAATTATTTTCCAAGAAATAGAAAATATGAAAAATTATATTTAAACCCTCCAGTTTATGAGATATAACAAATAAAACCTCACTCATTAAAATGGAATTACATTGTTTTTAGAATTTAATATAGAATAGATTAAGGTTTAATTTATTACTATTGAAATTGTATATTTAATTTGCTACACCGTTAAAATATAGGATGTTAAATCTAATTTATATACCTCTAAAAGTAAAATACAACTACTTGAATCAAATGCCATAAATATTGTCTTTGTATACGGTAGTGCCATTTTTCAGACCGAAAAACTTGTCTTGTCTTTATTTACCAAATAATAATAATAACAATAATATTTTTTTTTTATAAAAAGAAAAAAAAGATGCTTCTACCTCCTATACAAGTCAACCTGCAGCTTCTCACACAGATAGAGCCAACTGAGTTTAAGTTTTATAGTTCTAAAAACAGTCTCACGGGTACCTTTGCTATTAATGTTACGGCCTGTCAATCCCAGAAAGAGATTCCCCTCATTAATATTGCTGGTCTTCTTGGTTCGGTAACACAGTGAGTACCAGTTTATCACGATCATGGGCTATCTCTTAATTTGTTGGGGTACACTTTTTCATTTTGTTCACCTACCCTTATTTTAATCAAGAGCACCCATTTCACACCTGCGAAATACAATTTCACCCATGCAATATAAATACCGTAATATTATAGTTGTAGCTAAATACTACTATATAGTAAAAGGGTTATTGTTGACTTTGTGATGGTTTTATATGGGGCACCTATGGCAATTATAGGCAGATGAACTTTTTTTTGTTGAGAAGATAGGCAGATGAACTTAAATGGAGGGAGAATTATAGATTTAAATGCTCTGGCCCAGTTTTCTGCTTTGGTAGTCGCGGTTTTTAATGCTCATGCAGACCCTCTTGCCCTCTTAAATTCTACCAAGACATTCTCACCTCTCTTCACACTCCTTTCAAAGCCTTTTTACCCTTCTTTTTTTCTCTCTGCTTCTTTCTGTTTTTTCCTTTTAGCCTTCTCTTTTTATAGTTTGGTCCTCGAGTTGTAGTTTTACATGTTAATTTCTTCATGGGGTCTTGTTCTTCATGACCACAACAAAGGAAAGGTCATGGCTCGTGTGAAATGGTTACTTTGATATTGGCCCGGTTCACTCAGAACAAATTAATGGGTTGCTGTCATTTTTTGATTTTGATTGAGCCGTGCCAATATCTCAGTGCTCTTTCACTTTCATTTTCTTCCCACACTTTTGGGCCGAGAAGACCAATCAGAACGGTTTGTTTATATTTCCAATGATATATTGTTTCTTTCTTAATACATATATTATGATAGTTATAACAGAGGAAAAAGAAAATTTAAACTTTGGTTCTCTAATGAAAGAGAAACAGATTATATTAGTGAACTACCCAAAAAAAAAACTCTTGACTTTACCTGTGAACTTTCATTTTTATAATACGGTGTTGGCTTATTTTTTATCTCAAGCAGTTTTTGTATTTGACTTTTTAGTTCTGATGATGCGGTGAAGGTGCTATTGAAAGTACAAGTTGTACACAGAAACATCCTAGAAGCTGGAAAAAAGTCAGGTTGGAACTGGGAACTATGCAACATTGAAAGTTCCTTTCTTTTTTCTTTGAAGTTGACATAATGGCACGACGGCGACGCAGGTGGGAACTGCTTCTGATCTGAAATCTTTGGAATATTATCTTACACTGTATTTTATTTTACATAAAATTATCTTGTACTTTGCTACTATAGCACTGTTTCAAAAAAAAAAATATATATATATATATATATATATATATATATATAGACGCACTATAGCATGCTGGTTTATAATTTAGGGTTGGTATGTAGAGGAGGAAAACATATATTGTCTTACCGTGAGAACGAGAAACAAAACTGTTATTATAACTTTTCTCTTACTTTTAATATTAAGCACACAAATAAACCGTTTTAATAGTTATTTTTTTATATATTAAGTATACAAATAAACCATTACAATAGTTTTTTTTTTGTTGCATCAATAGTTTGGGAATTAGAATTTAAACCTTAAGGCCCCGCTTGGGAGTTCATAAGGGAAGAGAATAGAATGAAATTGAATAATTATAAGGGAATGAAAAGTAATAGAATGGAATGGAATGTATTTAAGTAAGGGAATGGAATGGAATGGAATTAAGTAACCTTGATTGGATGTTTTAAAATTAAGGAATGGAATGTAAGTAATCTCATTTGAGAGTCACATGGAAGGAATGGAATGGAATGAAATCATTTTATAACAATATTACCATTAGACCCCTATTTTAAAATAAAAAGTTGAATATATAGGAGTATTTTGGGAGTTTTAGTAAAAAAATCATTAAATCTAATTCCATTCCCTCCCGTTCCTCTCAATTTTGGGGGGAAAGAAAATTTGAGGTTTTAAAGGAATAGAAAGGAATGAGTGTTCCTTCTTACCCATTCCATTCCCTTTCATTTAAGCTCCCAAATAAGGGAATGGACTTTTTATTCCTTCTGTTAAAACTCCCAAACAAGAGGAAGGGAAGAATATTCTAAAAATATATTTTTCATTCCATTTCATTCTATTCAATTCCCTCCTCCCAAGCAGAGCCTAAATCTCTCTAGCTATATAAAACACCAAAGATGGCAAATGAGCTACGAAACTCTCCAAAAACTATATCAATTGTTGTGAAAAAAATATATGAATATCTGTATCACCAAACTTATTAATTGATTAAAACTTTTTATTTTAAAAAAGTCAAATAGCAAGGGCACACACCTGCAGTCATTTTGACAGCCGTGGTTTACTAAGTTTATAGTTTGTTTATCAAGAGTGTTATTTTTAAAACCAATTCATATGTATCTTCACATAGCTTTTAAAAAGTTAAGGAATTTCTTTTCTTTTTAGCGTAAATAATTTTGATATTTGGAGAAAGTGATTTGAACCTTTTCTCTCCTAGGATTCAAATTAAAACAAATAACCTTACACTGTATATTTGGTTAGGGTGAAAGTGACAGGTAAGAGCATCCACAGCAGTGAATCTAAAATTTTAGCTATTTGACACTTTCAAAAATTACTCTATCTATTTTACCTCTTCACATCTCACAGCAATGCATCTATATTTTTAGCTATTTGATTAAAATAATACAAAAAACTCATTACAATAATAATAAAAACTTTTACAGCAAACTTCAGCACAACCATCACCACCACCACAGCACAACCACCACCACCACCACAGCAAACTTCAGCAGTTCACAGCAGAAAGAAAAAAAAAAAAAAAAACCCACAATGAAGATCGATGAGATGGAGGACGATGATGGGTCAACTACCATCAACCACAGCCACAACCACCACCACCACCACCACTATCACCAGCAGTCCACAGCAGGAGGGAAAAAAAAAGCACCAATGAAACCCAGAGAAACCCACGATGAAGATCGGTGAGATGGAGGACGGCGATGGGTCAGCGGCATAGGATAGCGAGGTGGGACAGCGATGAAGATCGGCAATGAGATGGAGGACTGGGCGATGAAAATCGACGATGAAGATCGGCGATGGATGAGATCGGCTATGAGATGAGATCGGCGATGAGGGAGAGAAAAAAAAAATGAGAAGGAAGAAGGAAGAAGAGAAGTCGGAGAGAGAGAGAGAGAGAGAGAGAGAGAGAGAGAGAGAGAGAGAGAAATTAGTCTTTAAATGAGAGAGGAGAAAAAAATTTAATAGAATAACTTTTTTTTTAGCTCTCATGAACAGTGCACATCTATATATAGATGTGCACTGTTCATGTGGAGCTAAAAAATAAGGATATAGCTCCACTGCTGGAGCTGTATTTTTGTGTTTGAGGAGCTATATTATAACAATATAGCAATATAAGAGCACTGTTGTGAGTGCTCTAACAAAGTAAAAAAATGATAAGTTATCTTTCAATAGAAAAAAAAATGATACTCTATCACCCCAACATTTGTTATCTAAGTATGCGTTTGGATACCACTTATTTTGCTGAAAACTGAAAACTAAAAAAAAAATTTTTTTTTTACTGTTTGCTACAATGTTTGTCACTGTTCATTGCCTTAAAATCACTGTTCATGGCCACTGTACAGTGACATACGTGAAGCTAAAAAAAAAAACACAAGAAAATTTGGAAACGCAGCAAACGTGCCGCAATCCAAACGGAGCTTTAAATATTAATATTTTCTCTCTTCTCAACATTTTCCATCTTCCCAACATTTTCTATCTTCTCACACGGTGTTAACACAGCCGTATTAATTGTACATTTATATCAAATAATTACCTCATCTTTTTTGTATCAAATGTTTTAGAGCATCCGTAGTAGATGTGCTAAATGTGTCAAATGTCAAATATTTGGCACATTTGACACACCAAATACCAAAAAACCCTCTTTATCAGATGTGCCAAATGTGTCAAATTTTTGCAATATTGAACAGTAACATTATAATTTTGACACGGTACAGACACGAATTGCATACTGTTTATTATTTTTTTATTCTCTTTTCTCTCTCCTCTCTCTTCACTTTATTCATTTCTCTTCTCTCTCATTCTTCTTCCGCCTCTCCATTCTTTTCTTCTTTCACTCTTTTTTCTTCTCAATCTCGTTGTTTCTTCTCACTCTTTTCTTTTTTCAGTTTTTTCTCCTCACTCTTTTCTTCTTTCACTCCAATCTCTGTCGCTGTGGTTATTTTTTATTTTTTATTTTTGCATTTGATACCCGGTTCGGCAATGGGTGGGTTGAGATGGTGATTGGCGGATCACTGGTGGTGGGTTGCGATGGTCAGATTTAATGGTGGGTGGATCGGCTGGTGATGGGCGAATCGGTGGTGGTGGGTTCTGTTGTGCGAATCGGTGGTGGGAGGACCGGCCTATGAATGGGTTTCGAAGGATGGGTCAGAGGTGGGTGGGTTGGCAGTGATAATGGGTGGGTGTGGGAGGATTGGCCTGTGAATGGGTTGGCAGTGGTTGTGTGTGTGTGTGTGTGTGTGTGTTTTTTTTTTTTTTTTTTAAGATGGTGTTGGTGGATGTGGGTTTGTGCCGGTGGTGGCTGTCGGCGTTGTTGCAACGGAGGTGGCTGTGCCGTTGTTGTTGTTGATGATGATGATGAGGATGAGGAAGTAGTTTAATATATTATTTTAATGTGTTGTAAATATTATTTTACTGTATAGAATTGAATAATAAAACATCTGATAAATGGGATGTGGTAAAATAAAAAAAATAAGCTTTTGGTGTGACAAAATGACATTTTTTTTACAATATCTACTACGGATGCTCTTAAAAGAGAAATAACAAATAGCTCCACATTAAACATAGCCCTAAGTTCTTAAAATTCGTGACCCGAATGTAAATCACAGTGAAGAGGCTAGAGAGTATTTGTATCACTGTATCGGTGGTCCACTACCAGTTTACTCTGCAATGTTAATTAAAACAGTGTTTTTTTTTTTTTTTTTTTGGTTTCCAGTCCAGAGACTAGAGAGTATTTAATTTGTATCAGAAAAACACACGGTGTTTCAGAGAGGGGGAAAAAAAAATAACCACATGGTGTTTGTAATTTTGTTTTTAAAGAATATACGAGCTTGTATTCAACTTTAAGAAATATTTCCATGCTTTTGCAAGAAAATAATTATGGGAGCATGAATTTCCCTATTACACAAGGACTTCTCGGATAAGGTTCGTTTGGACTTGAATATTGAGCAAAAGTTGTTTATGATTTCGTAAAGATTAGCATGAGCATTTTATTGGGCCTTGGACACTAAGAAATTAATCGTTCATGATTCTCCGACTATTACATGACCAAAAAAAATAATTTTGTATATTGATTTAATTTTAGAGTTGAAATTTGTATTGGGTATGCTCTGGATCCTGAAATGCCAGGCTTAACTTTAACTACGAGGTTGGTTTTTGGCCCAGGCAAAGCACCCCTAGCAAGATAATATAGGCTCTTTATTGATCTGTGGGTTGCTTAGCCCGAAACTATATTCATGAGTCATGACCCAAACTAAGTTTCACCCCACACTTTGACATTATTAGTAACTGGTTACCTCACGGAAAATATGTCAAACAATGGCGAACAATCGATCACCTGAGGGATCACATCCATCCTTCCAACCAAATAATTTTAATACTTTGTAACCAAACTCCCTCAAAACTCAATGAAAGCGTTGGGAAAAGTTTTACTCATCAAATCAATATCTGTTGTGATCCTAGCATTTTTATTGATGTTCTACCATGACTCCTGTTGCATTAAATGGAAAGCCCAAGAAATTATTAGGATTACTAAAGTGATCCTCCCAATAAGGCATTGTCATTTATGTAAATGTGATATCATTTGATGATTTTTTATTTTTTATTTCTTTTGGTAATTATGGTCCGTTTGGTAATAGTATTTACGTACTGTTATTTAGTTTTTAATATTGTGAATATACATATTTGAATATTATAAAAATACATATAAGAAGTGTTATCATTGTTTAAATACTGAAAATTGTTGTTATTCAGGGTTTAAACAACAGTGCCAAGCCCCTAAGAAGTTGATATATATATATATATATATATATATATATATATTTGCATAGATAGTATTATTTCTTTACTTGGGAAGACTATTTTAGCAGTCTCCCTGTGGAACTTAGCTTAAACGAGGGGATACCCTCATTGGGAACTGGACACCAAGTCCCTGTAAAAACTGATGTATGTCCCCAGTCCCCACAACTCTAGGAATAGAGGTCTGTTCATTACAACAATTCTATATTTGTTCGCACAAAAATCTTAGGAACTTACTTTTGGAGTGTCTTCTTGTTGATTTGAAGCTGATAATGCAGGTTGTTTCAATCTTGCAAGTTTGGATCCACATAGTTGGAATCTCGTTAATAAAATTAGTAATTTGGACAAAAGTACAGTGTAATTTATATATTTATTTTTTTCATATAATTATGAAGTGTTATTTTTTTGTTTTGACCATTTCATTCTGTCTATGAGATACCTCATAAATCTCATGCAGTGTGATAGATGAAATTTATGATTCCTAAGTTTACGGCACATCCTTAAAATTTATTAAAGTTAACATTCTGATATCACGGCAAAAATATAAAGTGATTGATTGAATATATTCATGGGATACATCAGAAAACCCTTGCATTGATGGATGAAACTTAAAATCGATCTCTGAGTTTATGACATCTTCCTTAAACTCCAAGTTTATTAAACTCAACTCAACACTAAGATGTCACCAAAAACATATAAAGTGATTGATTGAACATATAATAGAACACTAAATGAGACATGTATCTATTGACTTTTATTTCATTCAATGATTCAAGTTCTGACTTGCAAGTTTTAACCACGTATATACATCACCATTGGATGAGGCTCAGGACCACGTTCTTTTTGTTACTAGTAATCAAAAAGCATTTGATAATTTTGGATAAGGTTTCTCAAAATAAAAAGATAATTTTGGATAAGATCGTATTACTCATCATTTTCAAGAGTTTATTAATGAACTGAAGGAACAGCCAAAAAAAAAATGATATATCCACAACATTTTCACAATATTTTTACAATAAATCTTAAGTAGCAGATTGTTACTGGTTATTATTGTTGGGGCAAAAAAGTAATCTTAGTATTAGGTTCAAATTTAAACCAATAACAACTAACCACCTATAATTTGTTGTAAAAATATTATAGACGTAGCATCTTAAAAAACAAAAAAAAACAAAGGTACTACTACGTAGCAAATTGACAGTGACTACTTGTTAGTTGTTGCATATACAAAGAGGAACTAGCCGAATTCTAAACAACTCAGATAAGCAGCTTGACTTATTTAGTTTGAGTTCATTTTTATTTTTTTAAAATTAAAAAATTTAATAAACTTTTACTTTTAACTTAACTGATAAAGTCTCTGATAGTTGAATAAGAGATTTGAGATTCGATTTCCGTCTATACTAAAAACCAATTGGTATCTTGGTCTGATTATAAAGATCATCATAAGCGGACGTCATAGGTTAAAACTCTCTAAAAAAAAAATATTCGGTTTGAAATTGTTATACATCAAGCCCTTCAATTGTTAAAGTTTATTGGCATCAAATAAGAGATCTGAGATTTTATTCCCATCTATACAAAAAACTAATTGATGTTTTCGTCTGATGATGAAGGACAATAATTAGAAGCAAACATTATAGGTTAAAACTTTTTCTCAAAAAAAAAAAAAAATCGTAAATGTGAAAAAAGTAATCAATTTTTTTTATAGTTTTTTACATTTCTTATGAAAAGAGTGTCAAAACTTTCCTAAAATAGTTTATTAACAATAACTCTAAAGGTACCTTCTTTTTTATATGGTTAATAAGAAGCCAAGAAATGTTTTTCTACTATAACTAAAAAAAGAACAAGAAGAAAAAAGATAGATATATATATATATATATATATATATATATCTATACTATATATAAGAAGATTCCCCTCTTTCAACTGGACTTTCATGTAGTTCAAAAATACCCTCATTAATGAAGGGTTACTTCATTTAAAAATAAGGTCATAAATATCAAATAACAAATTCATTTTGAATTCAAAAAGAAAACTCCTAAAAATTAGGATTTTTTTCCTCTACGTTCAAAAAAAAAAAAATTACAATTACCGTTTATCTCTAAAGTTTATCATTTTTTCATTTAAAAAATAAAAAAAGCATTTACAATTACTGCTTATCTCTAAAGTTTATCATTTTTATTAGTTTAAAAAATTAAAAAAATATATTTCTAAATTATAATAAATGTAAATTATTAACTTTTACCCAAAAAAATATAAGAGCCCCTGAGCATGCACTCACATGCGCGTGCGTGCATATATATAAATATAAATATATATGTATATATTCCTAGGAATGTTGGTTCTCATGTAAGATGTAAGTAACATTGACATGAAAGATAAAGAGAATTATTGAGCATTCATAAAAAAAATAAATAAATAAATAAAAATATTGTACAAACTAGTGCCCGGAATCTAAATTATGAAATACTAGTACATCAATACATCACAACGAGACAATTTTAGGGTTTCGATTCAGCTAGGGTGTTGTATAACGATATTAACAAGACAAAAAGACAACAAAATGTTGTACAATGATTACTTACGATTGTAACCAAGTGATGCCAATTGTATACTTCAAAGTCTTCAACCCACTTACATGATGGTAATGGCACTGCCTGTTTTGATAAATTGATAATGACTACATTGACTAGTGTGAACTATGAAATCAATTATTGTGATGGCTCGTCTCTAATTGATGGCTTTTTAGAAATTCCACATTTCCTTTTTTTTTTTTTTTTTCTCTCTATTCACTAATTGTAATAAATCAATTTTCTACCATTCTCTTTGTACTTTGAAGATTTTAAAAAATTACATACAATACAAAAGGAAGCTCATTTAAAACAGAGAGTGCAAAGTTATGGAAAACTATTGAAGTTTGTAGCCCTAACAAAACTTTTGGTATGAATATATTATACTAATTATACTTTTGTTATAAAAGGAATTCTCAACTTGAAAGCATTTTGGTAAAAATTTTTGTTACTTAATTGCATAATCTATATATATAATAATAGGTAAAGCAAAGAGAAAATCCAATTAAATTTTCAATTGGAATTCAATTAGTGTCTAATTTTACGCCACATGTCTCATCTAATCTAAATTTTAGAATTTTGTGCCAAGTGTTAATTTAGGTAAAAATTGAATTTCAATTAGAGTTTAATTTTGCGCCACGTGTCTTATCTAATCTAAATTTTTAAATTTTTATGCCAAATTAGTTAATTTAATGTAGAAAACGAGGAGTCCAATATAATAAACCATAAAAAACATAATCATATATATAATATGTAATTGTGATTGTTTTTAAATGTACCCGTGCATATACACGAAGTTACACACTAGTATTTATAATTAAGGAGAATCATGATTTGCTGTAATCATCAAATTATTTATATATAACAAAAATGGAAGCATGTTGTTAACTAATGAATTCTTACCGTGGAATCATTTGACAATCCAATTATATTTAAAAATAATTATTTATTTTGTAGCATTCGTTGACATTTTGAAAGATATTTTGTGAAATAATATTGTACTTCAAATTTTTAATTGGATATTTAATATGTTGAAATTTTCTTGATTTGGCTAAAAAGAGAGTTATTTTAAAAATTCCAAAGAATTAGGTTTTTTATTTGTTTTTCTATTCACTAAAAAATCAATATTTCTAATTTCTATTTGTAATCTGAGATCAGAGAAGATGCCAGTTGATCACCGGTGCTGTGATAAAGCCCCTCGCTCTTCTGCGCTTGTGCGTACAATAAAAAATAAAAATAAATCATTTCAAACGAATAATAGTGAAGTTATGGGTAACTATTATAGTTTAGTGGGAACAAGACTTTTGGAATGTATACAAATCCTTTTGTTATAAATTGAAAAGGAATTCTTCACGTGGAAACATTTTTACCAGGGGATTTATTAACATGGAAACATTTGACATTACATGTCTACAAGACTACAACTACATAATTTTTCTATTAATTATTATGTTTTGTTTGAAATTTTGAATGAGATATTTTGAAATTATAGTTTACTTAAAATTGTAATTGGATATTATAAATGTTCATTTTCCTTACTTTAATTATAGAGTTTTTTTTTTTTTTTTTTTTGGGATAGGTTAATTAACAATAGAGTTATTCAAGAAGTCTGCAAAATTTTGAATTCAATCCCAAGTTACAAACATGGATAAATATGTCCTTATTGGACCTTTTTTTGGTTGATACATTATTTTTGTACATTTTTATTTTTCATAAATTTTTTTTTTTATGTTTTACTATCACTAGTTTCATTGTTGTCATTGTGTTACTTTTCACACTGTCCCTAGAATCATTAATATCATCCTTATCACTGCATTACTGTTATCCTTGTCAATGCACTACTTTTTACATTGTTACTAGTATCATTGTCATTAGTGGCGGAGCTAGAATTTTTCAAGAGGAGTCATGCTAAATATATATATATATATATATATAAATTAAATCCAATAACATGATTTAACAGATATTATTTTCTTACATTTAACAAAGTATTTTGTGTCTAAAAAAAAGTATTTACATTAAGTATATATATATATATATATAACATTAATAAACATTAAAGGATTCTTAACTCTAACAATGAAATCCACATTTATGGTTTCGTCTAAAAAGAAAAAAAAAATTATGTATGTATCTCCAATTTTCTAAAAACATTAAAAATAAAGTTTTTATTAAAAAAATATTTGCTTTTATATTTCTTGGATATCTCCTAATATTATTTGCTTCAGTGAGCTAATATAGTATAAGAGTAGTTAGAGGAAAAAAAAAGTGAACTAATAATTAAAAACCTTTCCATTTTTATGAAATACATTTTGAATTGATGAGTTATATATGGTATATATAAGAGTAAATTTAGAAAACAAAAATGATTTACTAGTCGAATTTAGAGAGCATCTTTGTCATTACATTACTTTTCATACTGTCACTAGTATCATTCTTGTCATCCTTATTATCGCGTTATTTCATCTTTGTCACTATATTACTTTTCACACTGTCATCGATATCATTGTTGTCATCTTTGTCACTAAATTACTTTTCACACTATCTCCTGCACCACCACCTGTTTGTTATTATCACCACCATTCTTCACCATTGTAACTTCTATCCATTATTGTAACATGATACAATATCACGGCTGTATCATATCAACATCATCACCAAATCATTTTTCATCCTAGTAAGATTATAACATTATAATGATATATATTACATTATTTCAAACTATCTTGTATTTCTTTTCACACCATCACTATTATCATTGTCTAGCTAAAAGATTGGGACACACACAACTTCCTTATATAAAGTGTGAGAGAATCAATTCCATGAATAAATATGTCATTATTGATTAGCTTCTTTTTTATTAATTATTATTGATATATCATTGTGGGGGAATTTTTCCCGGCACACCAAGGGAGGTTTATCCGCTTTGGGGAGCCAGGCCCTCACGGTTTATCTCTCTAGCCGCGAGTGCAGGAAGTGGCTCGCGTTGCACCTCACTAGAGGAAGTGACAAGCACGACCAGCAGTCCCACATCGGGTAGAGAGCGCTCCCACTCAAGGCTTATAAGGTGCTGGACCAACCAAGAGTGTACCATCATCACACAGCGCCTTTTAATGTGGGGGAATTTTTCCCGGCACACCAAGGGAGGTTTATCCGCTTTGGGGAGCCAGGCCCTCACGGTTTATCTCTCTAGCCGCGAGTGCAGGAAGTGGCTCGCGTTGCACCTCACTAGAGGAAGTGACAAGCACGACCAGCAGTCCCACATCGGGTAGAGAGCGCTCCCACTCAAGGCTTATAAGGTGCTGGACCAACCAAGAGTGTACCATCATCACACATGTGTGATGATGGTACACTCTTGGTTGGTCCAGCACCTTATAAGCCTTGAGTGGGAGCGCTCTCTACCCGATGTGGGACTGCTGGTCGTGCTTGTCACTTCCTCTAGTGAGGTGCAACGCGAGCCACTTCCTGCACTCGCGGCTAGAGAGATAAACCGTGAGGGCCTGGCTCCCCAAAGCGGATAAACCTCCCTTGGTGTGCCGGGAAAAATTCCCCCACAATCATTATTTGACATTTTTATTTCATAAATCCTCCGTTACTTTTCTCATTTATTGTCATCATTATCACTGCTTTTCCTTTCACACTATTATCAGTATCATTATTATCATCATTGACTTTGCAGCCACTTCCAATAATGTCCCTTGTTGTGGATACTGTCATTTCCAAAAGTTCACATAAAAATTCAAGGATGATATTTATAAAAAAGGATTGGTTTAGAGGTATTCTTAGAAATATTTTATTAGGAGAATGATAAAATAATAAGAGTTGTTTGATAGATTGTAACGATAATTACATAAAAATATGAATAGATATTACAAAGAATACAAAATGTTGTAATGTAATACTTAATTATTACTATTCTTTTGTTTGGTGACAATACAATAATAGAACCCTGAAAATAATAGAATGAAGATATATTTTAAAAAATATCTTACTCATATAATTATATTTCATAAAAAATAATATATATATTTTTTTAATTTGAAAGATAGATTAGTTTTTTTTATGATTTTTTTTTATAATTATTATGTGCATATGGAAAGTTTGTTTATTTAGAAATATATTAATTATAGAAATTAATACTGTAGGGGGAAAAGCTACGCGAAGGAGAAAAGGACTTGTCCGAGGAGAACTTACTGCTCGGATCATCAAAGGAACAGCCGAGATGAGTGTGCCAGCACCGGTCCTGATATTTCCGAGGAATCCCCTGACTTATATGGGCCGAAAGGGACAGGTGGCAAGAAGAGATATTTCACATAAAGATGCTGACACCGCATTTATGTTGACAGGACCCTTGAACAGTGCTACCTCGGTTACCGCAACTCACAGAACATCAAAGAGGGTGTCTGATGGGACAGACACTCAAATATAGGGTTGGATGATCAACAAATGGAAGGCCCAGATCGTCTGAAAGGGAATATATAATGGGAAAAACCCACCATGGAAGTGGGGGGGGGGGGGGGGAGAACAATCTCAAGAACTCCTGTAACAATTCTGACTCAACACATTTACATAGAACAAAGCTCCTCGGACTGTGCCGAGGACGCTCTTTCACTCGATTTATCTCTGTTTGACCCACTAAAGTCTAGCTCTTCAACCCACTCTCTTACAAATTCATTGTGAGGATACCTTTTACTCATTGGGCCAGAGTCCATCTCTCCTGTAGGCCCAATCTGTAATTTGTGCCCCTACAATTGGCGCCGTCTGTGGGGAGAGCTTGTGTTATAGTGAGTACAACGGTTAAGCCCCTATTAGCAAGAATCCTTGGGTAAAGCCACTATGGTGGCCAATTACTATGTAAACAAGTCACTACATGAGGCCAAGGTCTATACTGCGAGGGGCTGATTACATGGGGCAAAGCTCTAGGGGCTTTTGACACCGAATACATGCCTCGAGAACCTTTATTCTAGAAGATATATGTTGATGGTGCCGCAAATTAAAGGGACTCTGAGCAAATCAAAGGGGCTCCACGGCGGGATCAGTTCTATAAACAGAGTCTTAGCTACATCGGGTCCCTGAGACCTCCTGCTAAGCATAGCTACGTCGAGTCAACGGACTCTCTGCTAGGAAGAGCCTTAGCCACGTCGGGTCCCTGAGACCTCCTGCTAAGCAATTCCCTAGCTACGTCGGGTCCACGGACTCTCTGCTAGGAAGAGCCTTAGCTACGTCGGGTCCCTGAGACCTCCTGCTAAGCAAAGCCTTGGCTACACTGGTCCCTCGGACCTCTGCCAAGCATTCCCTAGCTACGTCGGGTCCACGAACTCTCTGCTAGGAAGAGCCTTAGCTACGTCGGGTCCCTGAGACCTCCTGCTAAGCAACTCCTTAGCTAAGTCAGGTCCCTCGGACCTCCTGCTAAGCAAAGCCTTAGTTACACCGGTCCCTCGGACCTCTGCCAAGCATTCTCTTAGCTACGCCGAGTCCTTGGCTCTCTGCTAAGAAAAGCCTTAGCTAGGCCAGGTCCCTCGGACCTCCTGCTAAGCAAAGCCTTGGCTACACCGGTCCCTCAGACCTCTGCCAAGCATTCCCTAGCTACGTCGGGTCCACGGACTCTCTGCTAGGAAGAGCCTTAGCTACGTCGGGTCCCTGAGACCTCCTGCTAAGCAACTCCTTAGCTAAGTCAGGTCCCTCGGACCTCCTGCTAAGCAAAGCCTTAGTTACACCGGTCCCTCGGACCTCTGCCAAGCATTCCCTTAGCTACGCGGAGTCCTTGACTCTCTGCTAAGAAGAGCCTTAGCTAGGCCAGGTCCCTCGGACCTCTTGCTAAGCAAAGCCTTGGCTACACCGGTCCCTGGGACCTCTGCCAAGCATTCCCTTAGCTACGCTGAGTCCTTGACTCTCTGCTAAGAAGAGCCTTAGCTAGGCCAGGTCCCTCGGACCTCTGCCAAGCAATTCCCTTAGCTACGCCGAGTCCTCAGATTGCTAAGAAAAGCCTTGGCTACACCGGTCCCTCGGACCTCTGCCAGGCATTCCCTTAGCTACGTTGGGTCCCTCGGACCTACCAAGCAATTCCCTTAGCTACGCCGAGTCTTCACACTCTCTGCTCAGCAACTCTTTAGCTACGTCGGGTCCCTCAGACCTCCTGCTAAACAGAACCTTGGTCATGCCTGGTCCCTCGGACCACATACCTTGAGTAAATCAGCACTCCTCAAACGTACCCAACACCTCGGATCGCTGCAGACGATCCAAGCCGAGCACGTTCACAAGACTGAGCTTGGGGGGCGCCTCCACGTGGATAAGTAGAGAAGCTTAAATGGGTTCTACCCCTAGAGAAATCAAAATCCCACCTCTCTCCTCGGATAGGAGGGAAAGCCGGAATTTTGAGGGGCTATTGTAGGGGGAAAAGCTACGCGAAGGAAAAAAGGACTTGTCCGAGGAGAACTTACTGCTCGGATCATCAAAGGAACAGCCGAGATGAGTGTGCCAGCACCGGTCCTGATATTTCCGAGGAATCCCCTAACTTATATGGGCAGAAAAGGACAGGTGGCAAGAAGAGATATTTCACATAAAGATGCTGACACGGCATTTATGTTGACAGGACCCTTGAACAGTGCTACCTCGGTTACCGCAACTCACAGAACATCAAAGAGGGTGTCTGATGGGACAGGCACTCAAATATAGGGTTGGATGATCAACAAATGGAAGGCCCAGATCGTCTGAAATGGAATATATAATGGGAAAAACCCACCATGGAAGTGGGGGGGGGGGGAGAACAATCTCAAGAACTCCTGTAACAATTATGACTCAACACATTTACATAGAACAAAGCTCCTCGGACTGTGCCGAGGACGCTCTTTCACTCGATTCATCTCTGTTTGACCCACTAAAGCCTAGCTCTTCAACCCACTCTCTTACAAATTCATTGTGAGGATACCTTTTACTCATTGGGCCAGAGTCCATCTCTCCTGTAGGCCCAATCTGTAATTTGTGCCCCTACAAATACACCTGTTAAGGAATAGCTATTATATCCCTTTTAAAGATGAATAATTATTCCTTATTTTAAAGAATAGCAATTCATAAGGAATGTCTATTCTCTATAATAAAAACATAATCAAACTACTGAATAGCTAAACTATATGAATAACCTAAATGTTGTTGACAACTTTTTATATTTATCATAAAAATGGTGTCAAAATTTTCTTATTATTGTTTATTAACAATTACCCTAAAGACATTAGTTAACATAATCCTTATAAAAATCCCCATATAAGAGCATCCACATCAGTCCGTGGAAAATTTTTTCCATTTTACATGTCTAAAACCTACTTTTTCTATTTTACACACCTATTTTTACAAAACACCCACATCTGTTTGTTTATTATACATATTTATTCAAATAAAATATTCATTTCTTTGATCCAACACAACCCACACAGCCACCATCTCTCTCAAGATCGACGCCGGAATCCACACAAGCCAATCACACCGATATCCCAAAGAAAACCAGTAAAAAAAAAGATTGATGAGACAAAAAAAGATGGATCAAGCTCAACCAAAAATGGATCAAAACCCACGAGATTCACGGCAACCTCAAGCTCAAGCAGTAGGAAAAGATTCTAGGCTCAAGCTCAACTAGTAAAAAAAGACTCACAGCAACCTCAAGCTCAACCAAAAATGGATCAAAACCCACCGAGCAACAAGATCGACGCCAGAATCCACACAAGCTGATCACACCAGAATCCCAAAGAAAACCAGTAAAAAAGAAAAAAGATTGATGAGGCGAAAAAAGATGGATCAAGCTCAACCAAAAATGGATCAAAACCCACGAGATTCTAGGCGACGGACTCATCGGAGAACTTCGTTCATGTTGTAGGCGACGGACTCGTCCGGTGACTCGGCTTGCTCGACCTTGTTCTCATCGACGGTAGTGGCGATTGGCAGAAGCTAGAAGAAGAAAGCTTGATGAGAGAGAGAGAGAGAGAGAGAGAGAGAGCTGTGCTGTGCACATGAGAGAGAGGGATGTGAGAGTCCAGTAGAGAGGAGAGAAAAAATTATTAAGATATTAAATACACATGCTACAGTAACAGTGTAAATTTGTACGAATACTGTAGCAACGTGCATTTATACATGAGTTTACACTCACTGATGTAAGTGTTTTTTTTTTTTTTCTCAAAATGTATAAAATTAGTGACTTTTTCTATTTTGTACATTTATACAAAGACTGACGGGAATGCTCTAATTTTATTAAATTTAGTAATAAAATTACAAGCTGAAACAGTCATTGGGAAAATTTGGAAAGACAAACAAAAACAAACAGGCGGGTGTGCTGGGTTTTGGCTGTTTGTCCAATGAGAAAGCAGTAATATTCTTAGATGAGTCACCGTCCAGTTGGACCCAGCGATGACGTGGCAAGCTGTGAGAAATCGATCAAGCTCAAAAGAATCTCTCTAAAAAAAAAAAAAAAAAAAAAAAAAAAAAAAAAAAAAAAAAGCAGCGCTAGTTTAGTATGAGTCTGATCCTTCATACTAGTAATTCTTATTGTCTTCTTCTGCTTTTCTATAGTCTCTACTCTATAGCTATATTAGCTAGTGACTAATCTACTTTGATCTAAATTCTACATAACAATTATTATACTTTATCCAATACTATGCTCTCAATTCTCTGAATTCTCTCTAATGGCGATGGAGGAAGACAACGAGAGCTGCGGTAGTCGACCTGTGCAGTCACCGCAACGACATTCTCGGCAGCAGAAGCAGAAGTTGGAGGTGTACAACGAGGTGCTTAGTCGAATCCAGGATTTGAATTGCGAGGAGGCTAATCTTCTCGGCTTCGATGATCAGCTATGGCTTCACTTCAATCGTTTCCCTTCTCGGTCTCACCCTCTCTTGCCCTAGCTTTTTTTTTTTGGCTAATCGATTCGTTATGCAACTGTGAATTTAGATTCTAGCTATTCATTTATTTAGCTATGGATTTCGTGTTTCTGTTTGTTTATTTATCATTAATTTGTGAAAGAGAGAAAAAGAATAGGAAATCATATAGCCAAACAGTGTGTTTTTTTTTTTTTTTTTTTTTTTTTAATTTTAAATTCAGTGAAACCTTTTTGGTTACTACAGTAATTGTTGTTGTTTGGACATGTGAATTTATGTTGCTTAGTTTTATGTGTTTTAGTTTGTAGATTGAAGAGGTTGCAAATGCGTTGTGTCTCTTTAACGTGTTTGAGGTATATCTGATTGTTGCGGGTGTAGATATGCGTTGGATGTGAATGTGGAGAGGGCAGAGGATGTGCTGACTCATAAGAGATTACTGCAATTGGCAGAAGATCCTGCTAATCGACCTGCGTTTGATGTTCGCCTAGTTCAGGTAAACATGTTTGCGTTTACTGGACTGTCTTTTTTCGGCTTTTTTTTAATGAATAAACCGCAATGTGACTGGAAACATGACATTCATGATTCATAGGTGGTCTATCCTTAAAAACTTGATTGGTTTGGAGCAGATGATATATGCCCGATTGCTATTTTACGAAATCTTTACTTTGATGCAGGTTTACCCTATTGCAAGTGGCAATTTTGTTGATTCTGTTAATTTGGATTCTTCAATGAAAGAAGATGCACAAAGTTCTTTTCATAATGAAAGCAGACTGACGTATGACTCATTACATATTTTTAGCTGTATAATTGTGTTCCCCAGTCTTGTTCTACGCTCAATAATGTGTACATGATTTATTTTTGGGTTGTTCTTCCTCATCTTTAAGTACTTGTTATCTAATTTGTGATGCTTATTAAATTATGTTGTCATATCTCTCTCACTATGCGCGCGTGTGTGTGGATGTGTAAATCCCCCAGGTTCCATCCGCCACCTACCTTTGGTTCATCTCCCAATCTTGAAGCACCTGCCATTCAAGGCAAGAAAGATAATGTTGAGGATGAGGACAGTGCCATGAGTGTGACACCATACTTGTCTCGGTAAGAAATGGATGATTTTGATACTATGTAGAGCAGTTAGTAATACAGTGTAGATGATGCAAAGTTGCTTCCACATCTCCCTTCTCCCCCATTTTTCATCACATTGTTAAGGAATTTAGTTAGGTAAATTAGTACTATTATTATTTTTTAACTTCTTAAACAAAATAACATTGTGATCTATTCAATTAAGCTCAAAATCTTACATGCACATGAAACATGACTTCTGCTAATGCATGTGTGTGTATGTGTGTGTGTGCGCTCGTGCGCATGTAAGAGACAGAGAGAATCACTGGCAACGAGATATACTCAAAATTCCATAGGATCACCAATCATGAAAAGAATTTTCTTTGTGAATTCCTTTGTTGAGAAGCATCAAAGTACAACTTTTTGTAGCTTACTGGTGTCTCTTTTACTATGTTATGAATGCAAAGGTGGTAAGGCTCTCTCTTGTGGCCAGTTGTTATTTGTAATATATTGATCTCCATCATAAAAATTGGCTGTTAGAATTTTCTACTATTTTGTTGGATTTATTTTTATTTCACTTCTTTTGGAGTACTTACTTCTTGTATTCATAAGGCAATCTATTCTAGCTAAACAGTTTGACACTACATACGATGAAGACGACTTTTAACAAATCAATTGATTTTAGTTTGTGTTTTTGTGTTCATTTCTACACAGTTTTAATCCACAATTGTTAACCTCGTAGGCCTATGCACGAGATCACATTTTCAACAATTGACAGGCCCAAAATCTTAAGCCAGGTACTTAATCCATGTGCATGGAATTTGCCATCACGCGTTTTGATATTATTGCTGGATGAAATGGTTGCACGGAATCCTCTCTCTCCACCAATTTACCAATAATGTTGATTACTATTCCAGTTAACATCATTACTTTCTGAGATTGGACTGAACATTATAGAAGCTCATGCTTTTTCCACCGGGGATGGATTCTCTCTGGATGTCTTTGTTGTTGATGGTTGGCCTTGTGAGGTATGGTCTTCTATTTGTGAGCATAACTAATCCGATTTACATGTGTCTTGGTGATCTGGTAAACATGATTAGTACCATATATCAGACATATTGATATCTTGATTTACTTTAATGATAATTTCTCCCTTTCATTGTTGAAATTTTTACTTGTGGAAATCTCATTTCTACATAGCTTGTTCCTCTGTTTTTCTGAGTAACATGTAATTGCTAATCTTTGGAACTTCATCTGTTAACTAAAGCTTTTTACATGGCATCTAATGAGGTTTTTTTTTTTTTTCATTCTTTATTTACTTTATTATTTTAGTTGACAAATGTAAGAAATCTAAGTATTTGTTGAATCATTATCTTTAGATTTTCTTTTTGGCTTTAGGGTCAAGATAATTGGGCTTTAAAAACTATTTTTGGGCTGATAATTGCTGCGAAAAAGATAGATTTAATTAGGGCTTAGATAAGGGTGCACAAAAATCTGTAAAATTCCCTTTTAAGTTGATCTCAATAGCTTCTTCATATTGTTCGCATTATTCAATCTTTATCGATCATACTTTTCTTTCTTTCTTTTTTTTTTTTTTTTTTTTTTCTTGCTAATATTTGTATATATTTAAAATTGATTCTTGTATTTCTTAGGATTTCATAACTTTCAAAAAATTTCCATATGTTTCTTATATAGTTGTACCTTATTTATTGCTGCATCAAGCATTTTGCTTTCTTACTCAAATTTTATAATTTTCTTATTTGGAGCCAAACAAAAAGACATGTAAGTTTAACATAATACTTTTAGGGGAACTTGGAAAAGGCACTATTCAAAGAATTGGAATATAAGATCACAGTGGTACTAATAGATGGCTTCAGATCTGCTGACCTTGAGGGATTTTCTTTCTAAGATTTTTTTTTTTTTGGGGGGGGGGGGTGTGGAGTGGATTTGGTTAGAATTTTACATAATTTCATTTGGAATCAAAATCATCTTCTGCTTTGTCTCTTGTACATGATTGTTGAAATGTTTTTCATTTTACATATCTTATTCCTTTGTTTCCAATTTTTTGGACTTATGTAATGTATTACATTGACAAAGATACTTCTTCTTTTGATTGAATTTGATTCGTTCTGTTTCTAAAACATCCAGGTTGGAATACATTTTTAACGCTTTGAAAGATAATGGACAAATTAACTTTCTTTTTATCTCACTCCATCACTATAATGCTTGGTATATTTGCAATGTGTAACATTTAGGAAACCGAGGAGCTTAAAAGTGCATTGAAAAAAGAAATTTTAAAGTCTAAGGTAATTCCCATCTTCACTACTTTTTTTAGTTTCCCATTTTGGAATAGATACCATTCAATGTGTGGAACCATTCTACATAATTTAGTTCATGTGCTAACCCTTCACACAATACCCTGCAGGAGCAAAATTGGTCCAAAGAGCATTTGGGTTATGCTACAGGTGGGCATAACCAGAGAACGCTTGAAAAGTTGTCTAATTGCGTAGAAATACCGACTGATGGAACTGATGTCTGGGAAATTGATGCCAGTCAATTGAAAATGGGAAACAAAGTTGGATCCGGGTCATTTGGAGATCTGTAAGTTGTCTATCTGAAAACTATTTTTGATTTTATATAGGTTTCGGCTGATTGTTTTTTTCCCCTCTTTAAACAATTCTTCAGGTATAAAGGCACATATTTTAGTCAGGAAGTGGCTATCAAAATCCTCAAACCTGAGCGTGTCAATGCAGATATGCTGAGAGAGTTTTCCCAGGAAGTTTATATAATGAGGTTGGTTTGAATACCTTCTCATAATTTTTAGTGGCACCTCATGCCCTTTTCAAATACTGACCTCTAAGCTTTATGCTGTTGTCAATGCATCCTTTAAGACCTCTGTGTGTGTGTCCTCTGTGTGTGTGTGTGTGTGTGACCAACACTTTGATACTGAAAGAATTGCACTTTCCCTTATGGAGATTACCCTTTTTAGTCTTATTATGTGGAGAAAACAAAAATACTATTTCCAAATGAGATGGTCTGATATTTAACTGTCACATTAAGGCCTCACCTTTGGATCTTGCTATATTCTATCACTGTGGTTCCATCTCAGTGGATGGTATTTGACTTGTCTTTCTATTTTTGAGGTAGTTTCTGGTCTCTGCTTGCATCTTTCTTTTGGAAGTTTCCTCCTTTTCTTGTAATGACTTATCTTAGTTTGCAGGAAAGTCCGTCACAAGAATGTCGTGCAATTCATAGGTGCATGTACACAGCCTCCAAACCTGTGCATTGTGACTGGTAAATCCACGAGAATCTTTAAGATCTATGAATGTATAATCAAGGCTCTCATTTTTTATCTTCTAGAGCTCATGATTGACACTGTTAATAGGTGCTCTCTTTCTCTTGATGAAATTGACACACAAAACCTCCTCTTCTTCAATAAAATGTATCAAGTATTTCTTATTAATATTTGTAAGATGACTTGGCTTTCTGATTTCAATTTTTTATTCTTAATGTTTGTGTTTTATCAGAATTCATGTCTAGAGGGAGTGTATACGACTTTCTGCATAAACATAGGGGTGTATTTAAGCTTCCATCTCTGCTCAAAGTATCAATTGATGTTTCCAAGGGAATGAATTATTTGCACCAAAACAATATAATCCACAGGGACCTCAAGACTGCCAATCTTCTGATGGATGAAAACGAAGTAAGAGTATTTTATAAATCTGCACAAAGTTGATTTTGTCTGTCAATTAACATTTTTTATTCTTTTGTGTTTATAGAATCTACTTTTGAAGCATATCTTATTTGGTTGTGATACTCCATTATTGGCCCCCCCCACCTCTCCCTTTATCCTCTGTGATATTTTGTCATTCTAGTAAATGCCATCTGTATTCCTGGGTTTTCTTTCAAATCGTAGAATGATAAATTGTAGCAATATGCTTGGTTTATTTGTCCTAAAATCCTAGACCTTTCTGAACAGATTGTTAAGGTTGCTGATTTTGGGGTTGCCAGAGTGCAGACTCAATCTGGAGTGATGACAGCTGAAACTGGAACATACCGTTGGATGGCTCCTGAGGTATAGATCTTTTCAGATTCAGGCGTCAACTTACTTTCTTCTTCTTATTCTTGACATTACCACAAAATGCAACATAAATCTGGATACTCTGCTGCTTTTTGTTTTTTTGGCAAAAGTTCTTTTTTGCTTATTTCTCAACCTACTGAAATTATATTGCAATTGCAACCAACAATAGTTTCCATGTGCTAGAATATGTTCACAGCCATATCATTTTTGCTTAACCCCATGATGAGATCATTCTGTCTTTGATAATCTAGTTCTATCTGTAGCTTACATTATTCATAAGTGCATTTCCTAGCCTTTTCTTACAGTGATATTTATGAGTGAGTGAAGGTTATTGAACATAAAGCATATGATCACAAGGCAGATGTTTTCAGTTTTGGAATAGTACTTTGGGAGCTTCTAACTGGAGAAGTAAGTCTTCCTTGCCTTTTGAATGAAAAAGGACGCCCCTTTTTTTATTAACCAAAGGAACTTTTTATAATAATGACTTCCTTTCTCGATTCTTTACATTAACTTATGATGGCATAAATGCTCTCACTATAACCATATTTATGTTGTATTGCCAGCTCCCGTATTCCCTCTTAACCCCATTACAAGCAGCAGTCGGTGTGGTGCAAAAGGTATTTGTTATACCATAAACAATTTTGTTATGTAGGTGATAAGCCTCTTTAACTGACATGGCTATCAGGGTATACGGCCTACAATCCCAAAAAACACTTACCCAAGACTTGCTGAACTGCTTGAGAGGTGCTGGCAGCAAGACGCAGCTCAAAGACCTAACTTCTCTGAAATCATAGAAATCCTTCAGCAGATAGCTGATGAGGTAATGGAAAGCGTTATATGTCTTTAAAATTGATGATACCAACAACAAAATAAAAACAAAAACTGGTCTTACGAAACCATTTTAAGTATGATGTGTTGAAGCAGGTTCAGAATGAAGGATGCAAGGATAAATCATCTGGTGGCTTTTTTTCAGCATTCAGAAAGGGCCATCATTGAAAGAGCAAGATGAGTAAAAATCTCTAATGCGCTACACATGATCTTACTGTATTGGTCTTTTTCAGTCATATGTACAATTTGCAATATATAGTATTTTGACCGGGAATTCAACCTTGTTTTTTGTCTCGTAAATTAGCAGTTTATTGTTCCTTGTATTCCCTTTTGTTCTTCGATCTTCTCCCTCTTCATTCACCCAGCTGTTTTGTTGTACATTCCTTTGAATGTTTGCAGGCAAAATGCATTATTTGGTCCTTTACTTTTAGGATCAATCCATTTTGATCCTCAAAAAATAATGGGTAGGATCGTGTGAATTATTTTTGAATAAATTAATAAACCATATTTAAGAATCATTTGTCAATTCAAGTTTTTAACATGAATTAATCTTAACAATTTTATAGTCAAACAAGGACTAAATTGACAAGAATAATTTTTGAAGAACCAAAAAGTTGATTCCATTACTCATTTAGGTATTTTTAGTTTCTATAACTCATCACTCAAAAATCAAAGAATTGAGTGATGAAAACAATGATTCAAAACTCATTCAAACAAATGCTTATCTGTGGGACCCACACGATTTGGATGATGGAAACAGAAAATTGAGTGATATCACTCAAAACTCATTCCATCCAAACAAGCTCTTAAAAACCACTTACAGCACAAGCAATTTTTAATTGTTTGCATTGTTCAAAAAACATTCTACTTGGAAATGTCAAGAGTCTTGTAGGTTAGTAAAAGAGAAGCTCTGTTTGAATCAAGAGTTTTGTAGTTAAGTGGAGGATAAGCTTGTTTTAATCGCTTTCCCTCTTGTAAGCAAAAAATAAAATAAATACTGACCAGCTAGTAGATGAAAAGATATGTAGAAATTATTATTATTGTTAATTGAATACTTGGAAAAAAACATAACAAAAGGCCCAAGGTGTAAAAAATCATTTGCGACAGTGGACTTTCCAAAATATTAAGCACATATAGGGATTCTTCGCGTTAAGCTAATAAAGCTTCGGTGCCTGGATAATAGTCATGATTATGGGCAAGGTTTGGGTCCAGTGTTCCAATGTATTAGCCATCACAACACCTCATCACTGTTAAGGAGCTGCCGTGCTCGAACTCTAACCTGCAATCGAGCAAGTGCGTGCATGCAATGCAGGGCTATACGTGCCCGTTTCCTCACACATACCCCACGAACCACTGCTTGCAGCTTCACCAGGCTCTTGAGTGCTCGAGATGCCCGTCGTGCCTATAAAATTTTGAAATCAACGAAAACGCTTAAGAGTCGGATCATTACAAATTTTCATGCTAAACCGTTTATTAACAATGCATTATTGTTACTAGGAAATGTTTTTGTTATGGGTCGGATGAAGTACAAGATGGCCCCTGAAAGTTGTTTGGATCTTGATGGCTGCAATATCTTCTTTGGTTAAATCTTTCTTCTTGGATAACTGTATTGAGCAAGCTGCACCATTGGCGTTTTCAAAATTGATTGCTTCTTCTGGTACAATTGCTTCATCAGTGGAGCTTCTTGCACTAGTGTTGGTATGCGATAAAATGATATCCCTATGTGGTGTTTTGCGGAACTTTCTTCGAACTATGTTGAACCAATTTTGGGACATCCGTGCTGTTCTACGCGGGTTTTCCTTCTTTCTAGAGCTTGATACCAAGCTCTTAAGTGACAAAAATCTTCGTCTTGCCTGCCAAATATCAATTTTGGTTTACATGCCAAGTCATTATTAATAAATAAAATGTCTAAAGGAAAAGTAGAGGGTTGGATAATGTACCCGATTGCCTCGAAAAATTGCTTGTATCTTGACGGCTGCAACATTTTCTTTGGTTAAATCTTTTCTTTGGGATGATGGTGCTTATGAAACTGCACCATTGAGATCTTTAAAATTGGTGATTTCTTGGGATATTGGTGTTGATGAAGCTACATCTTTGAGATCTTCAAAATGGGTGCTTTCTTTTTTAACAATTGTTGTACCACTATAATTTTCAAAATTTGTGCTTTCTTGGGATGGTGGTGCTAATGAAGCTGCATCTCTAGAATCTTCAAAATTGGTGATTTCATTTTTAACAATTGGTGCACCACTGGTATCTTCAAAATGGGTACTTTCTTTCTTAAAAATTGCTTCTTTTGTGAAATTGCTTGGACTAGCGTTAGCAGGGGGAATAGTTTTATCTCTATGAGATCTCTTGTGAACCCTTCTTTGGACTAAGTTGAAGCAATTTTGGGCTTTTCCTATTCTCTTCTTTTTTGAGCTTGTTACAACCCTCTCACGTGCTCCAAATGTTTGTCTTACCTGTTAAAAAAAAAAAAAAATTTGTTGGTTTATATGCCAAATCATTATCAGTAAATAAAATGTCTAAAAGAAAATGCAATGGGTTGGATAGCACACCCGATGGCCTGAAAAAATTGCTTGGATCTTGATGGCTGTAACATCTTCTTTGGTTAAATCTTTCCTTTGGGATGATGGTACTAATGAGGCTACACCACTGTGATCTTCAAAATTGGTGATTTCTTGGGATGTTGGTGTTGATGAAGTTGCACCATTGGTATATTCAGAATTGGTGCTTTCTTTTTTAACAATTACTGCGCTGCTAGGATCTTCAAAATTGCTGGTTTCATTTTTAACAATTGCTTCTTCAGTGGAATTGTTTGGACTAGTATTGGTATTGGGAGAAGTGATATCTCTATGAGATCTTTTGTGAAACCTTCTTTGGACTATCTTCAAGAATTTTTCAGGTTTTTCCATCCTTTTCTTTTTGGAGATTGTTGTATTTCTCTCAAGTGCTCGAAACGTCTGTCTTGCCTATTCAAAGAACATCCTTGATTTATAATAAATACCAAGTTATTATCAGCAAACAAAATGTCTAAGAGAAAATGAAATGGATTGGATAACATACACGATGGCCTCGAAAAATTGCTTGGATCTTGATGGCTGCAACATCTTCTTTTGTTAAATCTTTCCTTCGGGATGGTTGTGCTGATGAAGCTGCACCACTAGGATCTTCAAATGTGACGGATTCTGTTTTAACAATTGCTTTTTCAATGGAATTTGTTGGACTAGTGTTGACATGGAAAGAAATTGCATCTCTTTGAGATCTTTTGCGAAACCTTCTTTGCACTATGTTGAAGAAATTTTGAGGTTTTCTTACTCTTTCCTTTTCTGAGCTCGTTACAATGCTCTCGCTTGTAATGTCTGTCTTGCCTGTTCAAAGAAAATAATTGTTTTATATGCCAAGTTATCATCAAGAAATAAAATGTCTAAAAAAAATACCAAGGGTAGAACAACATACACGATGACCTCAAAAAATTGCTTGGATCTTGATGGCTGCAATATCTTCTTTGGTTAAATCGTTCCTTTGGAATGATGGTATTGATGAAGTTGCACCATTGGGATCTTCAAAATTAGTTGCTTCTTTTTCAACAATTTCTTCTTCCATGGAACTACTTGGACTGGTGTTGGTATGAGGAGAAATTTTGTCTTTATGAGATCTTTTGTGCAACCTTCTTTGGACTATGTTGAAGCAATTTTGGGGTTTTCCCATTCTTTTCTTTTTGGAACTTGTTTCAATGCTCTCATGTGCTCGAAATGTTTGCCTTACCTGTTCAAAAATCATTGTCACTCCTAATCATTATCACCAAATAAAATGTTAAAAAATGCAATGAGTAGGATTACATACACAATGGCCTTGAAAAGTCGCTTGGATCTTGATGGCTGCAACATCTTCTTTGGTTGAATCTTTCATTTGGGGTGATGATGAAGATGAAGCTGCACTATTGGGGTCTTCAAACTTGATAGTTTCTTCTTGATCAATTGATTTTTCAGTGGAATTGTTTGGACTAGTATGGGTTTGGGGAGAAGTAATATCTCTTTGCGATCTATTACGAAACTTTCTTTGGACTGTGCTGAAATACTTTTGGGACATTCCGGTTCTCTTCTTTTTTGAGCTCTTTACAATGCTCTCACGTGCTCTAAGTGATTTTCTTACCTGTTCAAGTTTAAAATCATACCAACCCACACTATTAGTTTATATTCAAAATATTTCAAAAAATAAATAAAAATCTTTGGAAGGAAATATAAATGGAATAGATTAGGTACAAGATGGCCCCTGAAAAATGATTGGATCTTGATGGCAGCAATGCCTTCTTTGGTTAAATCTTTCTTTTGGAATAATTGTGTTGATGAAGCTGCACTATAGGGCTCTTCAGATGTATAGGTGGTTTCTTCTATAACATTTATTTCTTCAGTGGATCCACTTGGACTAGTGTTGGTTTGAGATGATTTGCCAAACTTTAATTGGACTATTTTGAAGCAATTTTTGGGCATTCCCATTCTTTTTTTTCTTAACCTTTTTACCTTGGTCTTAGGTGCTCGAAATACCTTTCTTCCCTGTTAAAGTTTGAAATCATCAAAACCCAAATAACACAGTTAGTTTACAAGCCAATTCATCTATTAAAAAAATTGTAATAAATAAATAAATGTAAAGTTGTAAAAAGTACAAGATAGCCTCCAAAAAAAGATTGAATTTTGATGGCTTTAACATCTTCTTTGGTTAAATCCTTCTTTTGTGATGATGAAGGTGTTGGTGAAGCTGCAATATCTTCTTCAAAGTTGGCTGTTTCTTCTCTAACAATGGCTTCTTCACTAGAACTTGTATTGGAAAGATTGGTATCTGTGTGAGATGATTTGTGGAACTTTTTTCGGACCATGTTGAAGAGGTTTTTGGATATGGCCATTGTTGTTGTATCTGTCTTCTTATTCTTTGCTGGTTGAGCTTGTTTGGTTTAATATATTCTTCATTCCAAACGTTAAGAAGAGGTCACTTGGAGGTAGGCAAAGTGCGCAGCATGTTTGCTTTGTGAGTGAGAGTGAGAGAGTGGCTTTTATTGCATAATGTCTGTCAGACACCTGAGAACGTGGCAGGATGAATTTCTTTGCAACATGTTGATGTTGTGTGCTGAGTTTGTACTCTGAAGCTTTCAACTTCAAGGCCTAGCCAGCTGATGTTTGCAACTGGGACCACAGCAGAAGATTCTTAAAAGGAATAAAAAAAAGAAGTTTAATAAGCTGAAATGTTGTTCCATGAAGAATGTGGAAGATTCTTGGTGCACTATATACAAGGTGAAAATAAAAAAGTGAGACAAAATTTGTATTTAGAGTTATGCCTAGGTTGGTAATGAGACGTAGCAAACCTGTCGTTTCCTTCCCTATTCCGAGCTAAGCTTCCTGTAACTTTCAATAAAAATTACTGTTCATCTCATATAATTTGTCTCTACCATAATTTTGTCCACAAACTTTCAATTTGACTTTACCAAATTTGTTTACGAACATTCAATTTTTATACTTGACTTCCTAAGATTTCAAGTGAAATAAAATTTAGGCTTCTTTCCTAAAAATAGAACCCTTAAGAATTTCATTTTAACCAAAAACAAGTTAAAATGTAAGAATTGCAACGATTTGTGGGACTAAATTCTAATTATAGACCAAACTTTAAGTGTCAAAGAGAGATAGTCATAGCCTAAAGGCTTTATTAAGATATTATTATAGGACCGGGATTTACAAACCTTGTATTGCATTTGACCGACTTGTATATAGTATTTGTAATCGTTTATCCTACCCAAGAAAAAAAATAACTAAAACAAAACAAAATCTATATCTATATATATTACATTGAGCCACGTCAGCGTCCACGTTATTATCTTTTTTCTTTTCATTTTCTTATAATTATTTTTAATATTTTTTTATTTCATATTTACACTTCTTCAACATTTCTCCATTCCTTACCTTTTCATCTCTCTACTACTTCTCCAACCTTTCTCCTTCTCTCACCTTCTCATCTCCTCACTACCCTATACATTAATATCATTCTTTATCTTTTTCTTTATCTTTCTCTATTTTTGTTTCTTCTTATTCACACTCTCTTACTATAAATTTGTCACTATCTTTTTCATTCTATGCATAGTTTTCCTTTACAAAAAAAAAAAAAAAAAAAAAAAGTTATCTCTATCTCTCTCCCTCTCTCTCTCTCACACACACACAAAATTTTTGGGTTGATTTTTATTTTTTATTTTCCTTGCATCTTCACTTTAGGTTGATAATTTTTTGTATTCTTTAATTTACTTTAGGTTAATGCGATTCAGTTTTTTTTTTAATTGTTTTTTTTTTTCTCTCTCTTTGATTGTTAAATGTTATCTTATATTGCATTATAAAGGATTAAATATAAAAATATAATATTGCGTTTAATACTACTGCACTCACGTTAAACCATATTAGCGTTCACGTCGAGCCATATTAGCGTTCACGTCATTATCTTTTTTCTTTCTATTTTCTTATAATTATATTCAATATTTTTTATTTCATATTTTCACTTTCCTACCCTTTTCTCTCCCTTACCTTTTCATCTCCCCACTACTTCTCTAACGTTTCTCCTTCCCTCACATTCCCATCTCCCCATTACCATCTACATTAATATTATTCTTCATCTTTTCTTTCATCTTCCTCTACTTTTGTCTCTTCTTATTCACACCCTCTTACTATAAATTTATCACTATCTCTTTCATTCTATTCATAGTTTTCCCTTAAAAAAAAAAAGTTCTCTCTCCCTCTCTCTTTCTCTCTCTCTCTCTCACACACACACAAAATTTTTGGGTGGATTTTTATTTTTTATTTTTCGTGCATCTTCGCTTTATGTTGATAATTTTTTATATTCTTTAATCTACTTTAGGTTAATGTGATTCAGTTTTATTTTTTTAAAATTGTTTTTTTTTCCTCTCTCTTTGATTGTTAAATGTTATCTTATATTGCATTATAAAGGATTAAATATTAAAAAAAAATTTATTCTAGTACATAACATGATTTGGATAATTTAATTTGGTAGTTATTGTAATTTGATAGCATAATTTTAATAGTGCTCAATTTAGATGTTAAACTATGAGGTTTTAATTATTTTTGTTTATTTTTTAATCCTTTGTGGTGGACAAAGTCCTCTTAATAATTGTATTAGAAGTACTCCATAATGCCATTTATTTAGAGAAAACCAAGGTTGGCTAAACAAAAATTATTGGATGAGAGAGAAATTTTATCTTTTGCAATTTTACTACTACTACTACTACTATTATTATTACTAGCGTTTAACCCGCGCAATGCGCGGGATCATTTTACGAATTAAAATACTTTGCATTCAACATAAACTTAGTTCTCCCATTTCTACTGCATACATTCAAACTTAAATAAAGTAGTATATTTAGACATATAGTATCCAATATTCCCAAAAAATGTTAAAACATTAGTATCTTCGAATCACGTCATGTGTGTCATTCCCTTCTCAAAGGGGCTACTTGGAGGAACACATGAAATGAGTTCGAGCAAGGGGAATTCTCCATAATGCTCCTAATGCAATATCTTCAAAAACATTTAACATTTCCTGTCAAAGAATATTTTCATTTTTATGAGCTTCCACACCTAAGGGAAAATAGCGTTTATTTAAAAAAATGAATTTCTCTTTAAGAAAATAAAACTTACCTTACATTTGAGCATCATGTCAAGCTTTTGCAGTGCAAGAAGTTTGACATAAAAATCTGAACTTGGTGCATATTTACATTGAGTTATTTGCCTATAAGCTTCCTTTAACAACCATCTATTCTAGGAAAAAAAAATTTCTTGTTTATTATAACCAAATATAAACATCAATATTTATGCCAAATCAATATCTAATTTTTTGTTTCTATTGAAATGAAATTATTATTTAACAGGGAAAAAAAACATGGGATAACTTTCAAAAATTATTATCTATTTAAACAACATATAAAGTGAAGAAAGTGGAGAACTCTCTCCTTCTCTCTAAACCTATATCAAATATAACCCTAAATTTCAAAAAATCAAATCAAAACCTAATGTTACCCAAATACCTAAATAAAAATCAATCCAACCAAATTTCTCAAAACTAATTCATATTTCATACCTATACCCAGATCTAAGAAAGAATGAAAAAAAAAGAAAAACTTACCGGTGGTAGTTCTCTCAATGTCTGTCTCCTTCTCATCTCTGTATTGCAAGGTTTATTTTTTCTCTATCTCTGGATCGCAAGCATCGGTGTTAAGAAGATTGAAAAGGAAGTGAAAAGAAAGGAGTCAGAAGCAATCTGGTGATGGCAGAAGCTCTGGCGGCGCGCTCCTCTCTATCTCTGCCTCTCTATTTCGCCGTTGTTGTTGTTGTTGTGATCGGATCTGGCCTAGAAGATGCGCCATGTGGTGGACTTCCAAATAAGACGACGACAGTGAGGGTTTGGTTGTCGAGTGGTCCGACACAGTGGACACGGTGAGGGTTTCATAGCCTCTCTCTCGATTTCATCGCCTTTCTCTCTCTCTCAGCCTCTCTATTTCTCTATTTCTCTGTCTCTCTTTTCTCTCGATCTCTCTCCTTTCTCCGTAGCAATTTTTTTTATCTTTTAGCGGTTAGTTTCCTTTTATACTAAGGCCTCCCAAACAGTATTAGTGTAGTCAAACGTTATAATTTATCACTTTTAAACGATGTTGTAACGTTACTAAACAATGTAATGTATTGCTTTTTAATTTATACGTGTCTAGATTTTAGATAGGCAGTTATCCTATTTGTCAACACCTCCTTAATCGTAGGAGCCAACTTTCTCTCAGCTTCTGCTATTATATATAGTATATGATTATTATTATTATTATTATTATTATTGTAGGGGTACAAGGCCCAATACTAGACAATGGGCCACGGCCCCTCCGAGGAGGCCATGGGCTCGTCCGAGGAGGCCATTATCCCGAGGGCACCCCGTCCTGAGGAAAGTACCTGGCTTGACTCCTTTCTGTCGTATTAGCTACGCGAAGGAGAAAATGACTTGTCCGAGGAGAACCTACTGCTCGGATCATCAAAGGAACGGCCGAGATGAATGCTCCAGCACCGGTCCTGTTATTTCCGAGGAATCCCCTGACTTATATGGGCCAAAAGGGGACAGGTGGCAACCAGGAGATATTTCACAAAGGGCTGCTGACACCGCATTTATGTGGACAGGACCCCTGAACAGTGCTACCTCGGTTTCTGCAACACACAGAATACTAAAGAGGGTGGCTGATGGGATAGGCACTCAAGTATAAGCCTGGATGATCAACAAATGGAAGGTCCAGATTGTCTGAAAGGGACTATATAATAGGAGAAATCCACCGTGGGAAGGGGGGAGAACAATCTCAAGAACTCCTGTAACACTTCTGATTCAACACAATTACTAGAACAAAGCTCCTCGGACTGTGCCGAGGACGCTCTTTCACTCGGTTCATCTCCGTTTGACCCACTAAAGCCTAGCTCTTCGACCCACTCTCTTACAAATTCATTGCGAGGATATCTTTTACTCGTTGGGCCAGAGTCAATCTCTCCTGTAGGCCCAATCTGCAATTTGTGTCCTTACAATTATTATTATTATTATTATTATTATTATTATTATTATTATTATTATTATTATTATTATTATTATTATTTTATAACAATGCATATATAGAAATTTAATTCTTAGATTTTGCTAATAATTGTTTATTTGATAATATGTTTTGGGTGGACAAAATTACAATTTCTAAAAGAAAATAACTTTAGTAGATTATAAACAACAAATTGTTTTCCTAATTGGCCCAATTAATCGTAGTTAAATTTTATTAATTTTTTTAGTTACTTTTTTCAGTGTTTTGGATTGTAGGCAGAAAAAAATAAGTTTGAGAAAGTTTGTTTAAAATTAAAAGAATAATTTCCAAATTTTATATTCTTTTTAATAATTCACAAAATGTTATAAATAACTTTATTAAAAAATATATTTTTTTGTTAACTAGCCTATATTATATTTATGATTATTCTTATAATAAATATACATTACTCTTTATTAAATTAGTTTAAATTGTATAAAAAAATTAATAAAACCACCATAAAAATAATTATCATGCGCAACACGCAGGTTCGTGGCTAGTTGTATATAATAGCGTAGGCATATATTGTATTTAGAACGGGACGGGAGAAGAGTAATATTAAAGAAACAAATTTTTGTTTACAACTTATTAAGGTTATAAGTTGTAATTGGAATAACAAAAATACACCACCGCACACCTTTGGTGCGATGGTCACTCCATAAGTATAAGTGCTTGTGGGGTGTGAAGGACAAGGGCCGGGGTTCAAGCCTCAAGGAGGGAGCTTCACACACATATACACTTAGATTAAGTTAGAGTAGAAATTCTATCTTGTAACAAAAAAAAAAAAAAAAAAAAAAAAAAAAAAAAAAACAAACAAACAAACAAACAAAAACAAAAATACATTATTGACACCATTTTTATTACACACTCATCATACCAAATCATGTCATTGAAAAAAATTGACTTTTAGAATGATTAGGGACAAAGTAGCCTAAACCACAACTACTTACCACAATATTAAAATTGCCAATTTTGTTTAGTAATGCTAGTTTGTTCATCTATTTATATAATGTCTAAAAGTTGAAACCTAGTATTTATTATTACTACATTTTTGTTGAGCCATATCACTATAGCGTTTTAGTTTACTTTGGTAAATTACAGTCCATTTGGTCCAATTCGGTCCATTTCAGTCCATTTGGTCTATTTCAATTCATTTCGGTACATTGTTGTCCATTTCAGTCTACTTGGTCCAATTTGATCCAATTTGTAAGGAGTATTAGAAACAAATTCCCACCACACATTACATTATTTACAAAATATCTCGCCTTATATAATAATTAAATGTAAATTCTGTTAAGTTTTCTTGGAAAAAAAACTTGCAAAATTTAAAACATTTTCAAATACAAAATATAAATAGCTTAATTTAGAAATTTTAATATATTTTATTATACTTTATTTGAAAGTAATCACATCATTTTAAAAAGAGTTTGAAACTAACACGCATAAATCTCATTTATAGTGGGTTCTAGTTAACTCAACTGGTAAAGTCTCTGATGGTTGTATAAGAGATCTGGGGTTCAATCCCCACCTACACCAAAAACTTATTGGTGTCTTGGTCTGATAAAATAGCTATCATCAGGAGTGGATGCCATAGGTTAAAACTCTCTAAAAAAAAAAAAAATCTCATTTACTATTTTATTTTTAACTTAAAAAAAAAAAAAACAAATTATCAATTTTTTCGCGCATGGAGCGGGTCTACGATTGGTTCTCTATAAAACTCCACCTCTCACCTTAACAAGTTTGTTTAGTAATTCCGCTGGAAGACATTATGGAAAAAGTCTTCTTATTAATGCGAAATTTATCCCCGTAACGACTCTTCATTTCGACTTTACAAGTTCCTTTTCTTCGTTGGAAGTTTTTATACGCCGAGTAGACAAGCTATTGATCCTAGAGCATGGTAAATTGAAAGGCAAAATTTATCTCAACCGGACAAGGTACAACTAATTGTGAAGCTATGAACTTTAAAAATTTACTTGAAAGGGTTTTGTAGTTCAACTAGCAGCTTTTGGTATTTCAACCGAAACGTTTAGAGTTCAAAATTTCAAGTGAAATGAAGAGTCCATTTGTCACCTAAACAATTGTTGGAAAACGTCGATGTCACTTTTTAAGTGTCGTTAAAGTATAAGAAAAAGAGGTTGAGGATTAGTAGTCATAACCTAGCTATAAGCATAAAACACTAGCATAAAGCAATGAGCTAGTTGTTCATAACTGCAAATGTAAATTAAAAATTGGTTTGGCTTGAGGATCATCTTCAATGAAAGATCTAACGGTTTAATCAAAGTGCAAGCAGGGATCAAATTCATTTGGCATATTTTGTGTTGCTATAGATCATACATGGACTTTCTTTTTCATTATAATTTTTTTTTTAATACTGTACACACATTGTTTTTGCCAGGGTCTCCTTTGAAATGACACTGGTAATTATTTTATTGTACATCACCTTTAATCTTCCTAAGATTTATTATATCAGTAGGTGAGGATTCTATGAGCAAGCTTCACAATTCTGTTGGAAGTCCATTCTGTGCCCAGGCAGCATATCCACCAGCTATGTCAGTGATGCCAGTAAAACCCTGCAGTATACAGTAAAGTTCTTATCAGCTTTGTGCAATTCTTTGAGCACAAGGATTTGTGGAATGAAAGCCATTCAGATGCATTTTCCAAAGACAATGCATTGCTGCGGCGCCACGTACAGCTCAGGGTGTTCCCAGGAACACCCTGAGCTGGAAAAAAAAAATTTTTATATATAAAAAAAAAAAAAAAAATTATATATGCTCTATATCAGGAACACCCTCAACACAAAATTAGGAACACTCTCAAATTAAAAAAAAAAAATTTATTTGTTCTACTATCAAGCATGGCCACACAAGAAAAAAAAAAAAAAAAAAAAAAAACCCAAAAAAACATATTTGAACTAAAATTTGAAAAAAATAAAATAAAATAATTGTAACAAAGACAAGCCCACGGTTGGCATGGCAAGCCCACGGCAAGCCCAAGTGCCAACAGATGACAAACAAACCCACAGATTCTCACAACAACAACAACAACAACAACAACAACAACAAAAAAAAAAAAAAAAAAAAAAAAAAAAATCAGAGCAGCGCAGCGCCTCAAAGGCTCAAACCCACAGAATTCTCACTTAAAGGCTTTATCAAAAAAAGAAATCACTAAGCTAACGCCTAACCTAAAGACAGACAGTATTAAGGTCACAGTATTGAGCCACGCCGCTTGTTGAGGGAGGCTCATCCAAGCCAAGTAGAGGAGATCGCCACTAGCCATCGGATCGCCGGATCGGAGAGGAGATCGCCACTAGCCATCGGATCGCCGGATCAGAGAGGAGATCGCCACCACTAGCCATCGGATCGGAGAGGAGATCGCCACTGCTCCGGTGCTCGTGAGCTCGTCACTGCTCCACTGCTCCGGTGCTCGCCACTGCTCCACTGCGTCGGATCGGAGAGGAGATCGTCAACTCCGGTGCTCCACTGCATCGGATCGGAGAGGAGATCCTCAACTCCGGTGCTCCACTGCTTCCTCAGACCCTCCCTGGGCTCCCTCGAGGTCGAGGTATTTAATTTTTTTTCTCTCAGACTCTCTCTCGGTCTCTCACTCTCTCTCTGACTCTCACACTATCTGAACTCAAACTGAAATGAAAAATTGAAAATGATGAAATGAGTTATAAAGACTCTCACTCTCTCTCTCTCTTTATTCAATTATTCTTTAATAGCACCACCAAACTCAGTAACTCTCTCTCTATTTTGATTGGCCGAATTAAAGTTTAGTCTTTACTTTAACTTTATTCAATTTTGTCTGTTCTTGAGTTCTTCACTTTTTAAAAATTAAATTTAGCTTTATGCCTTTTATCTGTTTATCGTATCTGTTGGTGCTGTGTTGGTGTGTGTAGTGCGTTGACGTTGGTGAAATATTACTTGTTGTGTAATGTGTCATTGTGAAATTTTCTGATTGGCAGGGAGCATCATGATGTGTGCTTGTGTGTTGAGTGGGGTGGGGGTGGGGGTGGATGGGCATTGGGCACATGGATGGGGCCGGGGCTGCACATTACACATTTTTAGAGCTTTAATTATTGTGTTACACATGATGTGTAAATAATGTGCACATAAGTGACTCTTTTAGTACTTTTAGTGTAATGTGCACATGAGGCTAAATAATATAACAAATTAAAGCAATATAATTTATTATTAAGCTAAACAACAATAATTAAAGCAGAATAATAATTAATAAATTAATACATTATAAAAGACAAATAAATTAAATTATGTTAGACTAAATAACAATTAATAATTTTATAATTAATGAAACAATAATATAACAAATTATAATTTATAAAAGACAAATATAATTAATGACCCACACCGAACAAATTATAATTAATGACTCTTTTTTATTGTTGTTGTCAATATATAAAATTTTCTTTTTATTAAATTGTGTAATTTATGTTTGTTGAGGAACACCCTGATAAAAAATCCTGGAGCCGCCACTGGCATTGCATCATTTTGAACTATCAATATGGTCAAAACGAACATATAATTTTTATGCCTGTTCATGTGAGAGACTCTTAGCACAAGCCAAAAAGGAATAAATGGTGCATCTGATAAATTCTTGCATCAAAGCTCACGTTGAATCCTTGACACTTGAAGGCCTCATTCACAAAACCAATTTACTAATACAAGAAACAATACAAAATCAATGCCTTGGGCAGTAGTTGTGATCTAGGAATTCCCTTCAGAGTTGTGCAAGACAAACTACCCCCAACAGGTCCTCAAGTTTTCATATCCTTATAGTATGATTCCTAGATCACAACTACTGCCCTAGTGGGATTTCTTCACAATAAAGAAATGCAAGAACCCCAATCTTTTAAGCCCAAAATTGATACCAGATTAATAATTAGGAAATCAATCTGGAAATTTTTCAAGATAATCCTCAAATGGTCAGCAACCCAAACTGAACAGCCACTTCCAATAAACTTTTACATATTTTATTTATGGAAGATAATATATAATAGAACTAGTTACAAAATGGCAAACTGTTTTTCATGCTCTTTATACTTCATTAGCTGGTAGAGTTGACAGACTCTTTTAAGAATTCATTCTGCAACTTTAAAAGATAATAAGACAAATATTTGCCACTTTATGTTAAAAGAGAAGGAGATATTAAACAAACCAATATGTTATTCACAAACAACTTAGTTTTTATCTACAAGAAATGCCTTTGGCCGAAAGCTTCTAAAATTATTAGGTACAACTTGCTAGTTGATAATGATGCTCAACCATAATATTTCCCTTATTTTAAAATCAAATAACCATAAATAATTGCTTAAGAATCAATTCAAGCTTGATGTGCTTACTGCAGCTAATAGTTCAGTGGCAGCCATAAGCGACCTTTTCCCAAGCTGGCAGCCCTGTAAAGCAAGGACATTTTTTAAGCACGTGAGAAGGGCTGCAATAAACAAATTAATGAAAACAATGGATAATTATTAATTTTGGACTTGTAGCTAGGCAAATAAAGGAAGTTCTAGGACAAGGGAAACTAACCACAATAATTTCATCATATTTCCCAAAGTGTGATAATACTTCTGCCTGAAAGTTAGGGTTCTTTACCATCCCTACATTGACAAACAAAATTACATAAGAACTATTTGGAAGAAGAAGAAAAAAATGCACAACAGGTGTAAAAGAAAGGAAAGTACATGTTAGAATAATATAATAATGGTTAAATGATTAAATTCATTGTTTCCTAACACAACATACTTAATTTATTACCCAAGAAGGACATGAAAATTTGTTCAAGTCCATAAATAAATTGGCAAAGTCAATGAATGATAAAAGAACCTGATCCAACTCTGTACATGTAAGGGACGTTAATAGCCCCAGAGGCATGTCCTGCACTGAACTCTTCAGGAGTCCTACATGCACAATAAAACCACCAAGGCACAGATTAATTAACATTCACCAAGTTCCTTTCTTTTCCTATTAAGGCTCTCTCTCATTTCCACTGGAAATTTACCAATTTCAAATCTAAAAATGTATTCAATGTCGTGTTATTTAAAATTTTAAATGACTTGACATTCTTTGTATACTTTGAAATTGAGAGCATCCTATTCCTTAACCAAGACAAATTTGCTTCTGAAAGTGAAAACACTTGGAAAAAAACAATACCTGACATCCAAATACCGGTGTCCAGCTTGAAGTAACTCGTGGGCCACACGGACTGGCACTGAAGTTGGAACTCCGGTGGCCTCTAAGTTTCCTCTATGAGCAGCCTTTGGACTTTTGAGTTCCACATGACCAACAAAGACAAATTAATTTTGATCATCATGAAATGAAATCATCAGAACTCAAAAGTTCTAAAAGAAAACATGGGCTTGTGTAATTGCCTGTAATATTCATATACGTACCTGAAGTTGGAAATCAAATTTTGCTTGTTGTAGCAAATGCTACATCTCTTCGTATTTGTTTTTGGTGACAATATACACCTACAGTTAATGGATATATAATCGTATCAAATTATTGAAACAGAGAGAGAGAGAGAGAGAGAGAGAGAGACAAACAAATAGCAGGGACCAACACCAATGGAACGTAAAATAAAAGTAACCTTTGATTGAGGTTCAAGGGGCAATGAACTGGTGGAAGTAAAGAGCCAGTGAAACAAGCAGAGGAAACAAACGACTTCACCACCATTTTCTTAATAATTCTTCGTATATTTTTGGGTTTTCTTTATCCTTTGCTATCTGGGATTTGCGTGTGACTGTGTGTAAGGTAGGTATCTAAGGATGGTTATGGTGGCTAAGGTGTTATTTTATAGTTGATGGGTGTATTGGCAGGGATGGGCATGCATGGCTGCCACGCCATCATTTGCAGTAGTTTGTGATCCACTGATCCCTTTTCTGATTTCTGATAATCCAAACAAAAAGGGCAAAAAAACAATACCAGCTCCAATTTGTTCGAGAATAATTTATATAACTTTTTTCTAAAAAAAATTTTGTTTAAATAATGCTAAAATATATTTATATTTCTTTTAAAAAAATTTTAAAAAAGACAAAAAAAAGAGAGTAAAATTTTAAAAAACAATACATAAAAACTGACAACTAAAATTTATGCCAAACAAAAAAAAATTTATGCCAAACAGATTCTCCCGAGTAATCAAAAGACAAATGTTTCACCAATTATTTATTTAAAAAAAAAAAATTTATATTTATTAATTGTTAAACTAATAAATTATATTTTTTTTAATTAAATAAATATAGATTTTTTTTTTTTAATTTCCAACCCAATTTCATTACTGGTTATATTAAATTGTAAGCTTTATATTACCATATATGTTATTATAAAAAACTTACATATTGGTGTAATAAAAATAAAATTTGTATTACATAAACATCCTAATAAATAAATATATATTTGATTTTTTTTTTTTTTTTGAGGTAGGTGACACATTAGATCTAAAGGTTTTTAAGGAGAAGTTCCTAAAAAAAAAAAAAAAAAAAAGGTTTTTAAGTAGAAAAAAATTGAAATATCCTACCATCACGCAATCAGAAAAAGGAATCAAAATTTGGGGTGTCCATGTCATGTTGATGGTGGCAATTGGCACACAAACATTTGCTTGGATAAGTTTGAACTGAGAAAAACGCCAAGGTCTTTATCTTCTTAGTATTATCTACTACACGTTTCTCTATGCATGATTGACTCCATTACACGTGGCAATCCACAAACCCAACCCCACCTTCTCTCTCTAGGCATCAATTTTGCAATGGATCAACGATTAAACACAATGAGGTTAGGAGATAAGGGACCTGATACGGGATCTTGTCTACGTTAAAAGTTAAATCTATTCGTGTCATGGTAGGATGGTAAAAGAGCAATAATAATATAATGACCTTCACAAATTCTAATAAGGAGATTAAATTTTTTAAGGATGAGGTATAAAATTTATGTTTTATATTATCTAATAAATGATTGTCATATAAGCATTTTACTTAAAATTCAATACATTTTACTACACCTAATAACATTTCGATAAATTCTCAATTTGGTTGGATTTATATATGGGTATTAGAATTGATTGAATGTGATTGTATTTATTCTTAAATATGTGATAAGATGATATGGCATGTTGAGATTAGAAGGGTAAAACATGGGTTTTACACCACGTCCTTATAGAATAGAGAGGTACTACGTTCATAACATTTTTACAACAAATTATAGGTGGTTAGTTGTTATTGGTTCAAATCTGAACTTAAAACTAAGATTACTTTTTTACCCCAATAATAACAACCAGTAACAACCTGACACTTAAGATTTGTTGTAAAAATGTTGTAGACGTATCATTTCTCTATAGAATTAAATCTCTTCTAATAAGAATAATAACATAATAAACTAGTTGTTAACCCGTGCGATGCACGGAAAAGTTATTTATATAATAAAATCTAAGAATGTTAGAAATAGAAAATTGGGTAAATAATATGCATATTATAGACATTTTGCTAGTTAGCATTTAAAAAAAATCTATCATAATTAAATAAAATACAATGAGAAGAAATTTAACTTCTATGCTTTTCTATAGTTGAGAAGTGTTGTCTAACATAGAATGTTATTGGGTTGTAAGAGAGATTTTTATAAAATGTTAATACCATATATATATATATATATTGTCAACATCTCACTGCAGGTGCATAGTTACTGAAACCTACAAAATAATTTACAATTCTTAAATTAATAAAACAAAATTCCCAAAAGTTTTATATATATATATATATATATATACACACACACACACTCAAACTAATATAAACTACAAAGATATAAACAAATCTTACTTAGTTGTAGTAATAACAATATAAACAATTCAAAACATGGAACATTATCAAAATTATAACACTTAATTCCATTAATTGAATCCAAACAAATTATTAATTGAAATTAATCCAAACAGATAATTAATCAACAAAAAATCTTAGCTTTAATTAAGAAAACAAAAAATCACATGAACCCAAATAAAAATTCTCAATAAAGCAAAAACTTATAAGTTAAAGAATTAAGATCAACCTTCTGAGATGCAAATACCAAAAACTCCAAGACTTAAAGCTTCCAAATTTTATAGAATCTCCAAATTCTACTTCAAAACCAAACAAAAACCTTCAAATTCAAAACTTTCATATATAATATACCAAATAAAAATTTACCACTCCTTGGGCTGGAAGACATAGGTTGCAACTTTGATTTTTCTCCAAAAAATATAGATGCTTCATTTGCCATATACAATGTAAAATAATTATTAGAAATTTCAACCCAAAAACCAAACCCACAAAAACACTGTCAAAATATAGAGATCAACCCAAATACTCAAAAGAAAATCAATTCTAAACATAACAAAAAAATAAGATAGAAAGAAAATCTCAGGCACATATGAAAGCAAATAAAAAAGAAAGAACATACGTTTGTTTGTTTGTTTGTTTTTTATTTTTTTATGTGAGTCTCTCTTCTTCTTTTTTTAATCTTACAGTGAAGTTAAGTTTAGGATTTTGAGATGGTAATTGCTAGGGTTTTAAGGAAAGAAGACAGAGTCCTACCAGGAGTCTTTCTCTTTTTTTCTTAATACCTTTTTTTTTTTGACTTGGAAAAATCAACGTTTGAATTGATACAAACGTATATCAATTCAATTAGATATTTTTTATATCTAAACACCCGTTTTTATAGTGTGGAGAGGTAACCTGTATACCTAACCTGTATTTTCTTTTGTTTTGTTTTTTTTTTTGAGAAACCGTATTTTCTTTTGTTAATATAAATACCGGAGCTAAATTGTAATCACTTAAGGTTTTTTTTTTTTTTAAACCTAAAGTGAGTCCCTTCTCTTTTCTTTTCTTTTTTTTTTTTTTAATTCTAACGTGTTATGTGAGGTTTTTTTTTTTTAAATTCTAACGTGTTATGTGATTTTTTTTTTTTTTTGAAAACTAAAGTGAGTCATTTTTCTAATTCTAACGTGAGGTATCTTAAAAAATTTTAATTAATTTTTAATCTTCAATTTTATATTATATTATAGATAATAATAATGATGTGATAAGCTCTGAAGATGTCAACAAAATATATCTAATAGAGTTTTACTTAAACTAAATTATTATAATACTAAAAAGATAATTACACGTTAAAGAGAAATAATAAATATATAAGATATAAAACTTAGAATAAAAAGAATCTAAAAAAAAAAAAAAAAAAAAACAGTGATGACATGGAAAATTGTGAGAGCTTCAGAGGCTTCGGTTTTATATATATATATATATATATATATATATATATAGATTTCATATTTTTTTACAATAGTTATCCTCACCAATTATGTTATGTGGATAATAAAAATGATATTAATAGTAATGCTCATGTAAAAGTGATATTATGTTAATTATAATGATTTTTTTTTTTTTGGGTGAACAGAAAATTTTATTGACAAACACAAAGAAATAGAGGCTAAGCAGCAAATACAAAACAAACAGAGGCTAAGCAGAAAAGTTTTTGAACTTTTGAAGAACATGTGATGTAAAACCTTTTTATTTTTCTTTCTTTTCGAATCTCGATTGATCAATTGCGTAGCAATCAGGTACCGATCGAACCAGATAGAAAGTTCCCTTTAAAACAGCTTAAGTTTTCAATTGGTCAAAAAAATAGTTTCAATCAATCGAAATTTGAATAAAACAGATTCGATTGATCGAGAACCAATCAAAAACTAATCGAGCCAACCCGAGAGCAATGTTTAAAAATCAAGGAATTTTCAATCGATCGAAATTTTGGAAATTTGAATTTTTGAAAAATTGCAGAAGATTATGCAGAAACAACTCAACCTGAGTAATTTCATGAATGAAATGCATGAGAATGAGTTTAAATATTTTTCAAAAACATGAGTTTTCAACCCAGAACTTCAAAACAAGGTTTACAAACTCTTTACTCCAAAATTCTCAACCCTTGAACATGTTTTGTTTCAAAATCATAGAATATATAATCTTAGAAGGCCAAACCAAATTCACACACAATTTCATGTATTAAGTTTAGCAAAAAATAACTTGAGAAGTGTGTGCAACTAGTATTAGCATGAGATACATGTGAGATGGTATGTAAATAGTAATCAATCACAATTTCTACATTATTCATCACATAAATTTAAAAGTGACTATCACTTAAAGAGTTACGTCATATAACTTCCACATCTCCTAAAAAACAAGCTTGTAATCATGCATTTTTTTTTTTTTTTGCCTTATTAATTGCAGAATTTTTTTTATTTTTTTATTTTAAGGCTACACCTTATTTTCTTTTTGTGCATGTGCTACACTTTCTCGAGCACAAAATCTTATGTTATGTACTAAGGTGTTCATGATTGGCTAGAAAACAAAAGTGAGATGGTTATTTATGCCTTTCTCTTGAGATTTTTTAGTCCTTACAATCAAAAGCATATGACTTCAAAATCAAGAGCATATAATAAAAAAAATATAAACAACTCACTTAAACATGCACTACATAGCTAAAACTAGCAAAGTGCAGAAAAATAAGATCATCTAAGCTAAACAAGGTACACAGACATGTTATGCAAAGATAATAGGACAACCTCAAATACATATCCATGATGTGTAATACAAAACACATCCTTCCACTTTCCTCTCCTTTTTTTTAAAGAAAACAGAAACAACCTAATATAAAATGCATGAATGTAATGCAATACAAATCCTAGAAACAAAAGAAAACAAGAAAGAAAAAAAAAAATTGTCACAAAGGATTTTGAGATGAAGGTTTAAAGCATTTTGCATCCATAACTTCTTAGATGCAACTTTGGTTTTAGAGTTATTATTTAAATTAGAATGATGAGCAACTCCAACATTGGTATAAAGGTTTAAAGCCTTTACCAATTCACCAATAAGTACCATAGGATCTTGTGCTTGAGGCACAGGTACTTTTTGCTTAGTTGCTTGCTTAATAGCTTTCAACTTAAAACAGCTTGGGCGAGTATGCCTAACTTTTCCCCAAAAATGACAAACCCACAAAGGTTTATCATGCTTCCTACCCTTAGGTAAGTTAGGACTCTTAGGCTTAGACTCTTTAAGATCTACCTTAATCTTCCTAGGAGCAAGAACTTCATCTTTTGACTTTACAACTTCTATCTTAGATGGTTTAGAAGAAGGAACAAAGTTTGTGGAATGAATTTCAGACTTAAAGATGCTATCAACAAAACCTAAACCTAATTTGTCTAAGGGAGACTTCTGAATACTCAACATGTGATCAAGTTTAGAACTAACAGACCTATTTGATTGTTCTTTAGCAACAAACAATTCTAGTTCTAGGTTCTTAATTTTTTCAACCAACTTAATATTTTTAGACTTCACCTTATTTACCAGTTCATTAGCATCAAACAAATTCAGCAACAAATTTTTCTTTTCTTGTTCAAGAATGGCTATCTTCTTTAGCCCTAAATCCACACTCATTACATCCTTTGCAGTAACCTTGCATAGCTTGTTATAAGCTTCTTGCAAGTCAGCACTCTTAAAGAGTTCCCCATCAAAAAAGTTCTCTTCAACCGAATCACTTTCATTAACTACAGCAGTAGCTGTGAAAGCAAAGAAGTTTCCATTTTCATCACTTCCAGACTCGTGATTAGAAACTTTACCATCATTAAAGGTTACAGCCAAAGCTTTACCCTTTGTTCTCAAGAATGTTGGACATTCTGAATTCATATGACCAGACTCTTGACAACTAAGCATTGTTGACCTAGAGAATTACTAGAAGATTGACCAATTTTTTCTTTTGATTTTTCAATATTATTGGTTTTAGTTGGTTCATTTTTCTTAGAGTTCTTAGGTTCAACATTGTTTTCACTTCTTGCTATTCTATTGTTATTCTTGAGAAAGTTTCTAAAGTTCTTGGCAAGATAAGCAATCTCTGTAGGAGAGAGTTTATCATCAAACCCATTATCATCAACATCATCAACTAACTTAAGAACCATTGATTTGGATTTGTTAGTTTTGGGTAGGTCTAACTCATAGGATTGTAGAGATCCTACAAATTCATCAACAAGGATGGAGTCTACATCCTTTACTTTCAGTAATGGCAGTTATTTTGGGTCTAAAGTCCTCAGTTAAGGATCTAAGAATCTTTCTAACACTACAAGAAAATTGAGCTATTGCGGCAGGTTTTTTGCGACAGTTGCAAAAACTACCGCTATATGTCACAAATTGAGGCGCTTTTTTGGCCCGTCGCTGTAGATGAGATATATTGTGGCGTTTCATTAGACCGCCGGAATAGATCTAGCCTTTTGCGGCGTACTATAGCGGCACTATATTAACCGCTGCAATATACGTGTTTTAGTGGCGTTAGACATAGCTATAAGGGCGCTCCATAAACTCGCTGCAATAAATATACCCTTTTGCGGCATACTACAGCGGCGGTATATAAACCACCGCAAAATATAAGTTTTAGCGGCATTCCTATTACTTATAGTGGTAGGTTGGATGAGCGTCGCAATAGATACTTTTTTGCGACGCTTTTTCTTAGTTATAGCAAGGGTTTGGACCGCTGCAATAGACCTTTTAATTGCCCACATCTAGTCCAATGTATCCTTCTGTTGTTTTGGCATAAATGCCATTTTGGCTCTTCATTTCCCTCATCTTTTCATTTTCCTATGTATCCCTCTGTTGTTAGCTTTAAGACAAAACCCACACACACACACACACACACACACACACACACACACACACTCTCTCTCTCTCTCTCTCTCTGTACAAGCATTTTCATCACCAGTCCTTTACCACCAGTCACCAATAACGTCCTTCGCCGGCACCGCTAGAAAGATTTCATCGACCGTCATCAGCTGCCATCACCACCGCTGGCAATATCCAAAATTAAATATTTTTAAAAAACCCAACAGACCCCACTAGCCATCACCTCGTGGGTACCAAGGCTAATTCATCTTCAAAATCAATTGCAACAGTGCGTTATTGATGGAATCTGTTTGTGGAAAATATTGAGCCTAATTAATTTCAGGTGGTTTCTGTTTGTTCTGGTTCTGGATTATGTTTGTTTGTTGTATCAGTTGTTTGTCTTTGACACAAAATCTCTTTCACTCTCAAAATCTCCAGACCTCAGCTCACCGGAGACCTATTGCTACCCATCCAACTCGCCAGAGATCACTGCTACTCACACCGCCGCCAATCTACAGTAAGCATTGGAGTTTTATTCAGCTTTATTTGTCCATGCATATGCCTCTATTTTCAAGAATCGATGAAAAAACCCATATACATTTTGTAGAAAATTTGGAGAAACATTAATCAAGCAAGTGGAGTTACTCAAGAAAGATTGTATTGGAGCCGCCATTGATGCTTATATAGAGGAACATTGTGGAATTTGATTGGATTAATGAATAGTTTGAGGCATGGGAGAGTGACCAATATGTCATGGTGGTAGTGTTTTGTTATTAGTACAATTTTTATTATAATTTTGTGAAAATTGTTGGGTTATGAATAAATTGGGATGAATCATGGACTTGGGTATAAAGTGGGTAATGATTAGACTAATAAATTGTTTTTTTTTTTTTTTTTTGTATGTTTTATGTGATTTGAATAGTAATTTGGCTAATGATTAGATGTTATAGTTTGTGATTGGCCACAGTATTGTGGAGTTTGATTGGAGTAATGAATAGTTGAGGTGTGGGAAAGAGCTTGTGTTGTTTGCTTTACATAGATGGAATGGTTGTTGGTTGATAATTTAGATAATGATGTTGGAATTTTTTGCGGGCAGCTTTTCTATTATGTTTTGTGTCAAAAATTTGAAATTTTGATAGTTTATATATGGACTGAAAGTGAATAGTTTTTTGTATTTTATGTGAATGGATTTGTTATCTGTTGGTCATTTGGGTAATGATGTGTAAATATTTTATGGGTAGCTTTTGTTTTATGTTTTTGTAGCTTAAAGATTGGAAATTTGATAGTTTTTGGTATGTGGAAAATACTGTAGAATTGGATATGATTCATTTATTAGTTTGAGACATGGAAGAGAGACTTGCTTTGTTGAAATTTTGTTTTGTTATTAGTTTCATTTCACTTTGTAATGATTCTTTTTTGTTGTTTTGGGGTTGAATTCAATGACCCTTTGCAATGATAGAGAGAGTGAATCGATGAGCTATGAGCAAAGATCAAAGATAGTAGTGCTCGTTCATGGAGTTAGGGAGAGATCTGGTGGTGGCAGTGTGATGAGCAAAGATGGCAGTGCTTGGTCATGGAGTCAGAGAGAGATCTGATATTTTTGGAAGAGTGAGAAAGAGAGAGAGGAAGTATTGAGAATGTCTTAGAAGAGTTGGAGAACTGGTTTGAGAAGGAGGTCTTGGGGTTGAAGTTTTTCTTTTGAGTGTGTGATTGTGTGAGAAAATGCTTGATAAAATGTAATTTTGATTAATTGTTATTGATCTAAGAATATGAGTTATATTTTATGAAGAACACAAAGAACATAAACATGTTCTTCCAAAAAATAATAATAATGAAAGGAGTAAAAAAAATTAATTTAATTATCTTACTTTCTTTTTTAAAAATTTAGAAATTCAAAAAATTTTAATTTGTATATGATTTATTATTTATTTAAATACTGATGTGGAATTTTTAATATGCTAAATATGTTTTTTTAATATTTTTTTTAGTAGTCATGTCAACATTTAGTATGCAAACAATGCACTCCATTTGCCACATAAACAATTTTCCTTAGTGAGATGATAGTAAGGACCAAAATGGAACGCATTTTTCATTTTAGAGACTAAAAACAGTAAAATAGAAAAGTATGGACCAAAATAGAAATGACCCCAAAATATAGGGATAAAAAGTACATTTATGCCCTTTTTTTTTTATCCTTCCCACACAAAGTTTCTCATGCCTAACTATTTTTTTCATTTTTTTCCCCCCAAATGTCACTACAAGAAAAAACCTAATCCACTTCCGCCCATTATTTTCCCTAATTTTTCACGACCCACGTTTGCCAAAATTTCCCCTTTTCAAATCTCAAAAAATCAAATCCTTCCTACTTTTATGTCTCACAAAATCCCTAGCTTTCTCTTATTTCTCCTTCATCCCTCTCTCAAGCTCAATCAATCTATTATTATCAATCCATCAAAATAATAGTGAAGATTATTATGAGTATTTATATTGTTACTAAGGATGGGAATGATTAAAGATTTGGGGTTTTTTTTTTCACAATCTATTGTGGGTCTTGCCCCTTTCCTCCAAACAGCATTTTAACCAAGTGGGTTTTTGATTTATGCAACTTCTCTCACTTCTTCAGCTCCATCCACCTCCGCTCCTTCTTCTTCTGCGAGTGGTGTGACTGTGGTTGCTATCATGGCACAGCTTCAGCGCATGGATGCTCGCCTTGATGCGCTTACTGATGAGTTGTGTCAGGTGAACACATGTCAGCCATATTGCTAGACGACAAGCTCGCCTTGGTGGCTTTGTTGATTCTCCCTCCCCTCCTCCCGAGGCATCTGAGGATGACGACTCCGACGACGATGTTGATGATGGAGATGGAGATGCTAGCTCTTCCAGCTCTGATGAGATGTTTACTTGACACTCTTACCCTTTATCACTTGTGACAAAAAAGGGAGTAGTTCATGAGAGTAGCCATACTTAGAGGGAGGGTTAGTATAGGAGATTTTTGTTAGGGGGAGTGTGTACATTGAGGGATGTAGTAAGGACTTGATGTATTTTTTTTTTCTTTTCTTTTCTTTCTATTTCAGATACATCATATCTTGTATATTGGTCTTGTGACCATTTAGACATACATTGTACTTATATTCTTTATATATTGATGTATGTTTTTCACCTACCCTTACATATGTTGTTACTTTTCTCTCTTTATGCACATGCTTCTTATAACTTGTATGTAATCTATTATTTCTGTTTCACACTAAGATGTCTTGATGAGTTTTGTTTAAAGTGTTTCAAAAATACAGGTTGTCAAAGTCTACTTTCCATAAACTCTCTTCTTGCAAAGTTTTTCAAGAGTTTGTGTTAAGATAGATTTTATTGTATTCAACAAGTAAATATGGGTTGAATGATTTATGACTTCTCTCATATCTCATTTATTAGTTGTGGTTTTGTCACGGATTGCCAAAATGGGAGATTGTTAGGACATATATGATTCACATGTTAGGAACATATGTCACTGTTTTATGTAATTGGCTAATCCTTTGACAAAACGCACTTTACTTGTAATTGGGTAGATCTAGGATGTGTTTAATACTTCAAGAAACCTTGTTTCAAAATCAAGTGTTAAAGCCATGCAAGTCTATCTAAGATTCAAGTGTGAAAAATGATGTTCATTAAAGCTCGACAGTTAGCTCGACAGTTAGCTATCTATCGAGATCTGTAAAGATGTTGAAGCCCATAGCTCTACAGCAGCTCGACAGACAGGATATTTGTCAAGGTTTATGAAACTCAGTTTTTCAGGACTGTTTTCATTCAATCCGTGATTGTATGTTTGGGTTTTCTTTTCTCATAACCCTAAACATATATAAGGATTTTTTTAAGAGCTGTCAAAGGTTGCTCGTGCATGTGGCAAAGTTTGTTTACGCAAATTGTGACCGGAGACTGAATTTGCCCTAGCTCATCTCTTTCTTGAAGAAGCTGCTATGTTTGTACACAATAGGGTTTTATAACCAAGCAACTTCATAATATTCATCGTCTAGATGAACTGAAGAACTTTGTAGCCAACATCCTTCTCTAGTTGGTGAATCAAGTCGCATACTGAGATCCGCACAATTAGTTAGTCACGTACTGGGAGCCGTGCAATAAAAGGAGGGATTGTCACTACTGAACAAGTCCAATTGTGTATTGGGGTAAAGGTTCAACTGTAGGTTAGTATAAGGTACTTGGATTCCTTTACTTGTAACCGCTTGTTGTAATAATAGTGGATTCTTGGGAGTGGTGACCTTAAAATCACCCGGTGGAGTTTTTGCCATATAAGTTTTCTCCATTTGTAAATAAAACACCTGTGTCAATTTATTTTCTGCTGCATACTTTAGTTAATTGGTGATTTGTTTATGCTACCACGCATCTTACATATTAATTTGATTAATTAATAAACTTGACTAATTAATCAATTAATTCATCACAATGAGTCAATATATTCTTGGCCTATTAGTAACTATTTGAGGTTGATTATAAATTTCACCCAAATTATATGTAGAATTAGCAATATCATTTAGTTTATCATAGAATTCATCAAAACTTTCATCCTCAGACATTCTAATACTTTCAAACCTAGTTGTCAACTGCTGCAACTTGTTTATTTTGATTGCCTTTATGCCTTCATGCACAGTTTGGAGAATTTTCCAAGCAGTATGAGCAACCTCAACATTTGAGATTCTCCTTAAACTCCTCCATAGAAATAGCATTAAAAATAGCATTCATAGATTTTCTATTAAAAGCGGCTGCTTCTTTTTAGGCTGTAGACCACTCACTAATAGCAGTAGCCAGTTTCTCCCAACCGTATTCAACGTAGTTTCACACTCTCTCATCGATAGATTTCAAGAAGGCTTTTATCCTAACCTTCCAATAGGCATAGTTATTCCCATCGAAGTGTGGAGGAATCACGAGAGAGTGACTGTGTTCTATGATAACAGGGGTCAAGGATCAACTCTTAGATCAAGATATCTAACATAAGAGCTAACATGCTCTGATACCACTTGTTAGGTTTTTAGACCCCTTAACACAATATGTTTGACCTAATATTAAGCCAAGTTGATTAACAAGTTTGTTATTCAAGTCTAGGTTAAACAATTATGAGCAAAACAAATATAATGCAGAAAGTAAAGAACACAAAGATATGATGACCTAGGAAAATCAAACTGGTAAAAAACCTGGGGAGGATTTGACCTAACTATTCTCAAGGTAAAAAAAATCAGATCCACTATAAAATAATTAAATTTTTACAACATGATAACTCGACTAAAGAGGCTGTTGAAAATTTAAATTTAACAGAGTTCTAAAAAAATTGAAGTTTTAAAGGTGGTCTCTGTCTCCTAAAGCATCAATCCAAAGCTCACAACTCAGGTTTAACAAACCGTATAGACAGAGGATCCCATATATTATGTCATTGAAATGCTATGGTCAAGCACTTTGTTAAGAATATAAAGTGAGAGAGAAAGACTGAATAGTTTGTATATTTTGTGTAAATAATAACGTACAATAGAGAGTCTTATATAGGCTAGGTATGTGTGTAGTACAAGTAATATGACTAAACTACAAGTACAGTATACTGGGCTAAGCCCAATGGGCTAATCTAGTCTAAGTTATACACTAATATCCCCCCTCAAACTCGATTTGGCTTCCGAGGTGGCAAGGAGGAAGCCAACTCAAGTTTGGATATAAGATCTCAAAGATGACCAGGCAGGTGAGTCATAGTAAAGATATCAACAAGCTGGTTTGCAGAAGAGATGGAGAACAACTTGAGATTGCCTTTCTTGAGATGTTGGCGAGTGATGTGGCAGTCGATCTCAATGTGCTTGGTGCGTTCATGAAAGACATCATTATGAGCAATGTAGATAGCACTACGGTTTCCATAATAAGTGGAGTAATAGTGGGCTATGGAGCATCCATGTCAGCCAAGAGCCAGCAAAGCCAGACAAGCTCGCAGGTGGTGTCGGCAAGGGCATGATACTCAACCTCAATACTAGAACGAGAAACCACATCCTGCTTCTTGCTACGCCACGAGACAAGAGAAACACCCAACAGGAAACAGAAACATGTGATAGAGCATCGATTAGTTAGATCACTTGCCCAGTCCGCATCTGAATAAGCATGAAGCTCGAGAGAGGACCAAGAGGAGTAGTGGAGACCATGATAAAGTGTGCCCTTAACATATCGGAGAATCCGAAGAATGGCAGCATAATGGACAGAACGAGGGGCATCCATGAACTTACTAACCATACCTACGACATGTGAAATATCTGGACGAGTAACAGTGAGATAGATCAGACTACCAACTAACTGACGATAGCCAGTAGCATCAGCTATAGGTTCACCATCCAAGGGTGTGAGCTTTGCATTGTATTCCAAGGGAGTGGAACAGTCTTGTTGTCGGTGATACCGACTTTGGAGAGAAGATCAGAAGCATATTTTGTTTAGGAAAGATAGTATCCATCAGAGGATGAGATAACCTCAAGCCCAAGAAAATAGCTAAGAGTTCCCAGATCTTTCATCTCAAAATGCTAACTAAGGAAGTGCTGAAAGAAGCGGATACCTGTAGAATCATCTCCAATAATAATCATATCATCAACATAAAGAAAAATAAGAATGATACTAGCAGAGGATCTTTGGACAAAGAGAGCAGTGTCATGAAGACTTGAAGTAAAACTCTGCTGAGCAACAACTAAGCTAAACTTTTCAAACCAAGCTCGAGGAGCCTGCTTAAAGCCATAAAGAGCATGGTGAAGGCAACAAACTTGACAGCCTGAGTGTGGATAGCCAGGGGGTGGTTGCAAGTACACTTCTTCTTGGAGGTCTTCATTGAGGAGAGCATTCTTCACATAAATTTGATAAAGAAGCCAACAGTGAATAGTAACCACAGCAATGAGACATCTGACAGATGTAAAGTGAGCAACAAGAGCAAATGTTTCCTCATAGTCAATGCCATACTCCTAAGTAAAGCCCTTGGCAACTAAGCGAGCCTTGTATCGTTCAACAGATCTATCAGCCTTGGTCTTGATCTTGTAAACCCACCTACAACCTACTACAGACTAACTAAGAGGCAAATCAACTATATCCCAAATGTGATTCTTATGAAGGGCATCTAGTTCTTCATTCATAGCGTGCTGCCAAAGAGGGTCAGTATAGGTCTCACGATAGGTGTGAGGTTCATAGAGGTTAGCAAGAGCAAAAGAGCAGTGATAATCAGTGAGATAAGGGGGAGGAATGTTTACTTGAGTGAAACGACAAAGTTCACGACCAACAAGAGACTCAGGAGAGGGTGGTGCCACAAGATCCGAGATAGGCGGGTTAAATGCCGGGGACAAAACCGGAGATGAGTTGTCTAGAGAGGCAACCGATGTCAAAGAGTCCTCCACATGTTCAGGAAAGAGAGGGAGGAAAAGATCAGTAAAAATAGGAGACTCTAAGGAAGAGGACGCGGGAAACTGCTGAAGACTCGTGAAAGGACGATGTTCCCAAAACTCAACATGACAGAAGACACGAAGGTGATGAGAAATGGGATCTTAGTAGCAAAACCCCTTTTGAAATACACCATAACCAAGGAAACAACAGAGACAAGCACAAGGTTGAAGCTTTGTTCGTTCATGAGGAGGAAGAGAGACAAAGCAAGCACAACCAAAAATCAAAAGAGATGAGTAGTCAGGGGTGTGACCATAAAGAAGCTCGAATGGTAATTTGTTGTGTGTAGTTGGTGAAGGAATACGATTAATGGTGTACACATCAGTGAGTGCGGCATCGCCCCAAAAGTGCTCAAGAAGAGAGGCAGAAATTAGAAGGGTGTAGACAACATCAAGAATGTGATGATGTTTTGATTCTGCACAACCATTTTGTTGAGAGGTGTAAGGACAAGACTGCTGAGTAAGGGTCCCATGACTATCTAAAAAGGATAGTAAAGATTTATCATTATATTCTTAAGCATTATCATCGAAAGACTTTGACGGTGCAATTGAACTGTGTTTCTATCATTTTATGAAATGTTTGGTAAATAGACACAAGTTCAGACCTATGGTGAAGCAAATAAATCTAAGTATATCGAGAAAAATCATCCACAAATATGACAAAATATCTAGATTCCCCCTCAATGGGAACAGGTGCAGGACCCCAAATATCAGAATGTATAAGTTCAAAAGGTGCAGAAGAAAAGGAGTCACTATTATTAAAGGGCAATTTTGTTTGTTTGCCAAAATGACAGGACGTACAATCAAATTTTTGAAACTGAACTAAACCTAAATGACCTTGAGAAGCTAACAACTAAAGACGAGATAAGGATGCATGACCAAGACGAGCATGCCATAGATAAGGTGAGGGGTGGCAGTGGTAGCAGCTGCAAAAACAACTTGTGAAGGAATCTTCAAGTCATGAACTTCAATCATGCGACCAACCTTATGGCCTGTCCCAAGCATTTGACCCGTCCGAGGATCTTGCACATCCACACCATGATTAGTAAATAGAAGATCTATGCCTAATTCACAAAGTTGACTAACAGAAAGTAAATTGAGGGATAACTTTGGGATATGAAAAGTGTCACTAAGGGATAAACAATGGAGTGAGATTGTTTCTTTATGACTAACAGACATAGGAGTTTCATCAACAGTGTAAATGGTGATGGGGTGTTCTAAGGGTGCCTTATAAGAAAATTGGGATTCATTAGGAGTCATATGGTTACAACATGCAATATCAAAAAACCAAGGTTGTTTACCTGAGGTAACAGAAAGGGTAGTGGAAGTTCGGGATAAAACCTATTGAATTACTGCCTCAATATCAACCGTAGTAAGTGAGGAAGCCAAAGATGGACCTGTAGGAACCAATGGATTTGAAAGACATACAGCAGTTGTCTGAGGAAGAGAAGCTTTATTCTGCTCTTGTATAAATTTTTGCAGTTTGCGACAAACTAAGATGTCATGGCCTTTGGCATGACAAAACTCGCAGTGAGTACCTTTGGAAGATTGAGAGGTAGGACGCTCAGAGTTTATTTGTGGAGGAGCAGTGAATGCAGCAATGGGAGGTTGTGGAAATGGTGTAGTCAAGACATGATCAGATGATGACATGTGATGAGTAGGCCAACGGTTCTCCTCAGAAATGAGTTTCTTAAATGCAGCATCAAGAGAAGGAGTAGGAGATCGGTTAAGCAGAGAGGCCCTGGTAGGCTCAAAATTATCACGTAAACCCATCATGAAGTGCATAAATTTACAGCGATCCTGATATTTGACAGAGAGCTCAATGTCCTCAAAACACACTAGTGGTGGATCTGCAGCAGAAAGTTGTTCCCACATAGTAGAAGTCTGAGAATAAAAATCAGAAATAGACTAACCTATCTCTTGGCGCATTTGATAAATCTTTGATTCAATGTGGAACTCTAGGCTTGAATCATTAGTGCAATTATAGCGATCGGCTAGAAATTTCCAAGCAGCCTCAGTAGTCTCAAGACAAGGAAAAAGATTATGAATGGAGGGAATAGAGGTATTAATAAACCAAGACAAAATCTTACTCTGAATACTCTCCCATTCCTCTAGGCGTTCTTCATAATCATCCGCTGTAACAACAGTCTTGGAGGCATCTTCAACAGCTGTGGCTTTGGACTGAGGTTTTGAGAATGGCTTAAGAATTGAACCAGTCACATATCTCCACATTTTACGATCCTTGAGAAAGACAGTCATATTCTAAGACCATGCATGATAGCTAGTAGGACCATCCAACATAATGGTGATAAGACGCATGATATTTCGTTCGTTTTATTGAGCCAAAATGAAGAAAATAACCAAAAAGTGTGATTTAGAGACCTCAAATGAAGAAACAGAGCCCAAAATCAGAATCTACGTGAAAAACTGACGTGTGTAGGCCATGTTCAAAAATTTTGACTATGGTTAAAAAGTCAACGGTCAACAATGCTGGTCAACGGTCAACGATCAGAAGTCATGAAGGCGTGTGGAGAAGGCTTGTTAGGCGCGTGAGGCACTTGAGGATCGCGGCGGCGCGTGAGGCGTATATTCAACAGGCAAAAACTTGGGGCGGCGCATGAGGGCTCGTGTGAGCTCCGTTGGGACTGTTTTTTGTTGGGTTTTGATCGAAGAAGTCTAATCTATCACGTCGTGACTATGGTTCGACAATTTGACTGATGAATAGACTAGATCTGAGAGGTAGTGGATGGGCGTGACGGTGGTGACTTGATTCTAATGGTGGCTACCGATGAAAGCGAGGGCAGCGAAAGAGTGCCAAAAAAAAAAAAACCACTAGGTCAGAGCAATGGCTCTGATACCATGTTAAGAATATAATGTGCGAGAGAAAGACAGAATAGTCTGTATATTCTGTGTAAATAATAATGTACAGTAGAGAGCCTTATATAAGCTAGGTATGTGTGCAGTATAAGTAATATGAGTAAATTACAAGTACAGTATACTGGGCTAAACCCAATGGGCTAATCTAGTCTAAGCTATACACTAACACATTTTGTCAAACACCTTGCAGGCAATTGCATTTCCACAATTCCACCCAAAACTTAAAGCAAAAACAGCAAATAGTCGAACATCGTTTAGTTTAAATTCAATTAAGAAGAAGAAGAAGAAGAAGAAGAAGAATCGAAGAGCAGAAAATCAAGGAAAATCCAATTAAGAAAATCAAGGAAAATCCAATTAAGTTAATTAAGACGGGGTTCTGTTAATTCTTTTTGGAGATACCCAAAGTGGTGGGGGGTTCACTTGGTTGTGCTTAGCAACTGGAGAGAGTGACCAAGAAAAGAATTGAGTATTAGAGAGAGATTGAAAAATGTTGAAATAATGGAGGGAGGGAGGGAATGAGTGATTTTTAATTGGCAAAAAAATTATTATTGTTAGTTTGGACGCTGAGTGAGGGATTTGAATTATGATTATTCCATGGCAAATATATAAAGGTGCAAAGCTTTTAGCTAAAAAAATATTTAGAAGAAAATAAAATTTTATGTAGTTGTACATAAATAAATGAGTAAAAATTTTATATAGTTTGCCCATATACAAATGTACCTGGGTTATTCCAAAGGTTATTTCAAATGTTTCACTGAAATATTAAAATAACTATACTAATGTGAATGTTTTAAGACCTCTACCTTTGAGAAAGGCGAAACTACAATATTGGTCCCTCAAGTTTACCATGTGTGCGCAATTAGTCCTTTAAGTTTGAAGCGAGCACAATTAGTCCCTTAAGTTTTAAAACTAAGTTGTATTGGTCCTTTTACTAACTGCTATTAACGGTGTTACTTACGTGGCTAATGGAACAATGACTTGGCATTTTTTTTAATGATGTGGCATGTTTTTAATTAAAAAATTACAAATTAAATTTACACATGAGAAAAAATATTCACAACTGGTACCAAATTAATAAATTATTTTCTACCAATTGTAAAAACCCACAATGAGAGAGAAGGGGAGAGAGGGAAGAAACCAAGCCCTAGCCACCGCCTGAAATCCCACGCCCTAGCCGCCGCCGCCGCCAATAGCCCAAGTTGTAGCTGCTGCTAATGACAGCACAAGCCCAGTAGCTGTCGGCGACAGCCACTGCCTTAGTGGCCGCCAGCAACAGCCACTGACCCGCCTCCCTCCTCTCACACAACCACTAACCCGCCTTCATCCTCCCATCTCAGGTATTACACTTTTTCCTACAGTATCTCACCTTAATTTAGATCCATGTAAGATTTTTTTTTTCCCTGTGTTTGTATCTATGCTAGATTCAGAATATGAAATTATATGGTATGAGAAACATCCAACGTTGTAATTGTAATGTGTTGGGTTTTTTAACAAGGAAAAAAAAGCTGCAAATTTGGTGTTTTTTTTTAGATTTAGATGGTGAATCTATTAAAACCCGGGTTAGAATCAGTTCAATTTTGGAATATTTAAGTGTATTTTTTAAAAAAATATGCAAATTGCATTGGTTTGGAAGGTTGTGATTAATTAGTTCATGTGTTTGAGCATCCAAAAAAAAAAAAAAAAACCCAACATTAATGTTGTTTTTAAAACCCAAGTGCATACAATTTTATATTTTTCCTCTTTATTTTGAAATTATAAAGTGTCAGATTATTTTATGTGATTATATGTGTTACGTAAGTCAAAAAAGTTTATTTTTGAATAAATCTATACATATCAGTACCACATCTCAGTAATGGTGGACCCATTTGTGTTTGTAAGTCAAATAATATCACACAAGGAGAAGGACCACATATTGTCTATTGTTTAAATGTTGTATTCATGCATAGTATTAGTTAGAATTCCATGGTTTTTGGTTTTTTTAAATATTGCTAAATAGGGTATGATAATCAACTGTTTTGAGGAAGTGTGTGAGGTTTTGCAGCTTTTTTTTTTCTGTATTGTGTTGAAGTGTTGAAACTTTCTATTTGACAGAATTAGTTTTATTATGTAAATATGTTATTTATGTATAATTATCCAAATGTTACCAGTTGTGAATGTTAACACAGGTTTGTCTGAGTATAAATGTATTGTGCACGTGAGACAAATTTTTACTAGAAGAATATTACTTGTTAAATTTAATAGAAGAATATTACTTGTTAGTTTTGTTTTAGTAATACCTGTATAACTTGGCAAATCTAATTTGATTTTGTCTTAAGTATTACTAGTTGTGAATATTAGGACTTAGGAGGCAAATTTTAATTTGGTACAATTTTTATCCCTTAAAAGTATCCAACAGAATGACCTGCATACAAAAAAAAAAATAACTTTATAGCTCAAATGATGATTTATTTTATTTTATTGTTTAATTTGTATTCAAACTGAAGAGTAACTTTTTAAAAATAATCTAACCCTTTGCTATGTCTATTTTTAATGGTAAATTCCTTGCTCTTGTTGTAGGGATGGATGACTTTGACTTCGCAATCACCTTTTACTATTGGGGGAAGATTAGGAATAATCCATGATTCCATATAGATACGAAGGAGGGGAGGTAAAGATATATGAAGATAATAATTCTGATGAAATGTCACTTGTTGAGATATGGAATAAGGTCAAAAATTTTGGTTATGGTGAAAATGATGTATTTATGTATAGAGTGCCTACTATGCCATTTGCAGGTGGTTTAAAACTGTAAAATTGAATTTATTCAACTATGTGTTGGCTTTATTACGTGCCAAATTTTCTTGTAATTCAGTATTTAGAAACCCTGTATTTAGGTGGGAATAATGTAAGGGTTGTGTGTGATAGAATGTGAAGATTTGAATAAGAGTGTGCAACAAGAAGGTGACTCACTATTGGACTCGCGGCTGACTCGTGAGTCGTGACTCGCCAAAATGAATCACACGTGTAAAGCATGATAATCTAGTATATCATAATAGTCATTAGGAAACCATAAATCAATTAATACTTTTTTCATTCCTTGCCAAAAGCAGATTGGATGCATACCTTGCCGCTTTTTGTCAATTTGAACCTCTTCCCACCATTCCTTAACTTCATCGTCCAATTTATTAGATGAAAGCCACACTTTTTCTTCATCACAAATCTTCCAAAAATTAAAATACTCTTCCAAATTAAGAAGCCAGTCAATAAAATCCAACTTACACATATCTCCATCAAAGAATGGAATTTTCTTGTAGTTAGGAGTGCGTCTTTGAATATATTGGTCATTGTCGTTGTGAGATGATTTCCTAGCAAGAAGAGTAGCAATGTTTTGCTTGATTTCACCAATAATTTGCTTACTCTTTTCACAAAATTGATGATTCTCATCACAAAAATTAAGGAACTCAGCCCTAGTGAGAACAAGGTTGTTGACTTCGTCACCGCCATCATTGTTGTGGTGGTCACCGTCTAGTCGGTTAGCCATCAGATTAGGGTAAGTCAAGGCTCTGATACCAACTGATGTTGCACAAGCCTAAAGAAAGCACACACGATGCTCTCTTTGATCAACGAAAACTAAAATGTTAGTTCCTGTGTAGTAAACCTCGAATCCACGAGGGGTTCCTTGAATCCACAATGTGTTAAACTAGAATCCACTGGAGAAAGAATTTGACAAAAAGTCTGTATTTTTGTTAATCTGAAAACTGAATTTCCTTTGGAGACTACAATGCGTTTAAATAGTAAAAACAAAACTTAGGGCAACTAGAAACTTAAGGCGACTACGAAAGCATATAAAACCCTAATTTGACTAAAAAACATTAAAAGCACCTAAAAGAAGGAAATAAATAATCTAAACCTAAAATATCAAAAATTACATAAAAATACTAAAATTAAATATTTACAAAAATTAGAGAAACCATGTCCTACATCAAAAACTTAAAAAACAAAAGTACAAAAGAAAAAGTACAATGCAAATATGGGTAATTATCATAATCAATACCAATATTGTTTTGTGTTTATTTTTAGTGCTTTATCCATAAAGGAAACTCTACTAATCTCAAGTACAATCCCGGTTTTTATTTTTTAGATAAGTAAATAATAGAGAGTGGAGGTAAAATTAAAAATAAATAAATAAATATATAAGGTGCGCCATAAAAGATGTAATTACCATTAAGTTATCACTTAAACCCCTATATAAGATCTTGATTTAAATAACCTTTATTTAACTTGGCTCTTCAAGAAAAATTTCTCACTCTTGATTTATGCCAGAAATTATTAAAATCAATGAATAATAGATTATCCTATTCTAGGCTCGTGTTTTGCCAAGCTTCGGGAATGAAATTTGAAGTTACAAATACAATTTAGCTCTCTCTCTCTCTCTCTCTCTCTCTTAATATATATAATTTTTAGTAAGAGTTGCAAACCTTCATACATATACAATATCAAACATGCAGTATTTCAGTACCAACATAATAGGAAAAAAAGTTCAAAAGAAAAATTAAAGACATTGCAATGAAAAAATATATAAGATCGTAATACATTATAGAAATAGTAGATTTTCATAAATATTTGTTGAAATGAAAAACTTCATGGACGGAAATCTCTAAAGAATAGCTTGGTTAATCAAATCTAGCTGCTGCATTCCTTCGCTTTCCCCCCTTCTTCTTTCACCTTTACTGCTTTCTTCCAAAATTCTTGAGAAACCTCCCCAACTTTCTTATGGTCAAGCTATTCCCAATAACAAACCCAATTATTAACCCACTCCCATATCCCATCATTATAACTACCCAATCAGATTTACTTGGGGAACTTGAACCTTCACCTTGTTTGGAATTTGATGGTGGCTGTGTCATTGTCTTGGAAATTTTGCATTTCATGGTCAATAGGGTACCACACAAACCCATGTTTCCCAAATATGAATCATTTTCAAAGGTAGAGAATTGTTTACCTTGTGGAATACGTCCTGTGAGATGGTTATTTGAGGCATTGAAGAATGCAAGGAATGTGAGTTGCAATAATTGCTGAGGAATCTCTCCTGAAAGCCCATTTTGAGAAAGGTCCAAAGATTCAAGCTTTGTTAAGTTTCCTAAAGAAGATAGGATAGGACCAGTGAGAATGTTGTTGGATATGTTGAGCAAATGAAGCCCCTTTAGATTTCCAATAACTTCTGAAATTTCTCCTTCAAATTTATTGCTTGAGAGATCAACAGCTATAAGATGATCTTGGATCTTTTCATATAGTGTCTTGATGCCTTTGTTTGTCATTTCCAAGGAGTAACTAACTCCATTTTCAAAATAATCAAAATAAGGTGACAGGTTGCTTGTGGCTGCAACCATATAAGCATTATTCTTGTTAATTGTCAAGTTGGCAACTTTCATAGAGGTCCAACTTTGGAAGTGCTCATATGGTAACCTACCTGTAAGTTATTGAAAGAGACATCAATGATTTGCAACTTGGGGAAATTAAGACTGCTTTCAAGTTTCCCAATTGCACCATGGAACCCATTAGATTGCAAACTTAAAACCCTCAACCTTGGAAGTTTCCCCAACCAAGAGGGGAAAATGACATAAAACCGATTGTTACCAAGAAGAAGAATCTCTAGCGTTGTGCAATTGGACAATTATCTTGGTACTTGCCCTTCTAATTGATTATAACTTACATCAATCGCTCTCAGTCTATTTTGTTCCATGTTAGGAAGTATTCCATGGAAATTGTTGTTTTGTAAATTCAATACTTCTAAGTCGCTCAATTTGCTCAAGCATTGTGGAAGCACCCCCCTCAAGTTGTTGTGTGAGAGATCCAGTCTTATAATTGAGCTAAGATTGCAAAACAATGGTGAGATTTCTCCAATCAATTGATTGTTTCCGACATTGTATTGGGCAATGGAAGGTGGAGGAATTGGAAGTGATCCTTGTAGCTTGTTGGAACCAAGGTCAAAAAAAAGTAAACTACCCCATGGAAGAACAAGCGGAGTGTGGTTGAAAGACCCAAAAGTTGTAAGGAAGTTGGAGGATAGATCCAATAATAAGAGATTTTGTTCTCCCATGTCAAGTATCCATTTTGGTATTTGACCGTGAATTTTATTGTTGATGAGAGACACAATCTTCAATTCGTGTTGGGAATGCAAGAAAATTGGAAATTCAGTCAAGTTACATGCATCCAATGCTAAAATTTAAGCTTTGGAGTACTGGTGTTGAAAGTTGAATTAATGGGGAATGATAAATGGAACCCTGAAAGTTGGAGTTACAGTTTGATTTTTGAGCTTCAGAAATAAGTCCAATTCTACTTTTCCACCTAGGTTTTTGCCTCTTAGACTCAGAGACTCAAGATTCGGAAGCCTATAAATTGACTGTGGAATTGAACCATGGAATTGATTATCACGAAGGTCTATGTCAGTTAGTTGGGTAAGGTTTCCCAGCCAAGGTGGAATTTGACCAGTTAGTTGATTGTCTTCTACCCAAAAATGGGTAAGCTGGGTCAGGTTCTTAAGAGACATGGGAAGGTCACCATATAAATTCGCTTCCTCTGAGTCCAAAACAATGAGCTTTGTTTGTTTATCTAGTCAAGATAATTTATGAGGACTGAAAGTATTCTCTGAAAGTCCTAGATAAGTGAGTTGAGTGAGGTTGGCCAATGAGAAAGGGATTTGCCCCGAAATTTACTATTTGAGAGAGACAAAAAGATAAGACTGGTAAGGTTACCAAGTGAAGTCGGTACCAAACCAGAGAAATAGCAACTTTCGATATCCAATTCATGCAAGGATTTTAGGTTTCCAATTGAATCTGGTAGCTTACCAGAGAAACCCGTTTGTGCAAATCTCAATATTTGAAATGGACTACTACTTTGAAATTCTGGTAAATATCCGGCGAGAAATTCATTGTTTTGCAAACTGAGGAATTGAAGATTTCTTAACTTGAAAATCTCTACAGGAAATTCACCATACAATCCACAGGTGCTAAGGTCAAGAGATTTTAAAGAAGACAAGTTGGCCAAGATGTGAGGTACTGGGGAAGATAAGTTCACCCTACTGAGCTAAAGATGTTTGAGGCTGGACAAGTTCTCAACAACACTTTTTAGTCCGAGGTTTCGGAATTTCAATGGATTGAATGAGATATCAAGGGAATCCAAGCAGGAAAGCTCAAAAATTTCTGGTGGAATTTAACCACTGAAGATAGATATAGAGAGGTTGAGATATGTTAAGTTTGAGAGGTACCTGATACTTTGGGGAATTTGAGAATAATTGAAGTCATTATCAGCGAGATTGAGCTTTTGAAGGTACACAAGGTGGAAAAGGCTGCTGCTAGACTTGACAGAGCCATATAGTTTGTGAGATGTTTAGACCCCTTAAACCCAAACAGATTAATCTAAATAATTAGCCAAGTGATTAACTTAGGTAAATTAAACAATTCTAGGTTAACACAAATACATCAAATCATGCAAAAGTGCGGAATAATAAAGAACACATGATATGATGGCCCAGGAAACCAAACCGGTAAAAACCTGGGGAGGATTTAACCTAGCTATCCTCAAGGTAAAACGAATTCACTATGAAAGAATTGAAGCTTACACAATAGAGACTTAGACCACTAACATCCTATTGCTACCTGCCTGTAGGAAACTTACTACCACGACCACGTGATAGCTCCGAGACCACAGACTCCTTCTTTCCTTGAATTCTCAGCAAAGCACAAGCACACCTGCTTGTATATCTTGAAACTCTTTGATTTTGCAACTGTATGATTTACCAATCTCTTAATATGAATCTAGAGTTTGGAAACCCTAAGTGTATGTGAAGGTAAACACCTCTAGATCTAACAATTAGATTCACAAACACAGCAATCAGAACTCTAAAAACATGACTAGGGTTTTCCCTTATATACTTAGGGCAAAACATAAAACCCTACACGTTAAATGGACTAGGGCTGAGTTGACAAATTCTGCAGAAAAACGATCTGCACGACTTTCGATCGATCGAGTCTAATTCTAGATCGATCGAGCCTGATAGATCTGCACAGTGAATTCTGCAGTAACTCGATTCCAACTTTACATAATAAGACATACTTTGAGCAAGTCTAAAACAAGAATAAAGATTGTTTTGATCATGGTTTTCCAACATTACAAATTGAAGTTCTAATACATTAGTTCCTAATTCCTTAGAACCTAACAAACTCCCCCTTTGGCAATCCGTGACAAAACACAGACTTAACAAAAAGTTCAAAGTTCACAAAATAAACAGCCCATTACAAAACAAAAAGCCCTACTAACAAATTCAACCTAACTACTATCTATCAGTTGCAAAAGTAGACAGCAGCATGACTGAATCAACCTGTACATTCCTGTAACACTTAACAAACACATAAACGCATGTGTGGAAAATACAAGTAACATAAAAAAACTTCTTGATTTCACATAACACAAAATAAAGACATCTATCATGAATAACATCATAAATATAAATCGATAAGCAATGTAGCATAGTGAAACAAGAAACATATACATAAAAATGTATCTCAAATATATCTCCCTTATCATGAGCCAAAAATGAAAAAACACAATGAAGCACCTAGATACAGTCTAAAAAACTCCACAAGCTCCTCAGTATCACAAAAAGATACAAAAACTCCCCCTAAGACAAAAATCTCCCTTACAAGATATGTACTCCACAATAGAATGTACTCCCCCTTTTTGTGACGAATTGTCAAAGGGCACTCACTCATCATCAAAAGATGGCGGCGGAGGACAACGACGAAAACTCGCCAAATCCGCTCTCAAAGCTCGAAGCTCATCAAGTACATCCACCAGAAGCTAACCATGAGCCGCCTGAACGGTCATGACAGTGTCCAAAGTCCGACTAATATTAGAAACATCCGAAGGAGATGGTGGAGGAACATTAGCAGCAGCAGCAGCAGGATCAGTAAATGTCTCAGCTGTAGGAGCATCTGTAGAAGAAGAAGGAGGAGGAGTGACACTAGAAGGCTCTACCCTAGGACGCTTAGAGCTAGCTCAAAGTTGAGCAGCCCTTTGCCTCAGAAAGGTAGCACCAATAGGAGCAATAATGTGAACGGACTCAGAAGCAGGGAAATCACCTAAACCTAGATGAAAAAGAATCCTATGAATAAAGACAGGAAAGAATAAAGCATGAGCCATAGAACTACTCAGATGCACTTCGTTCAAAGAACAAAGAAACAGATGAGGAAAACTGATATGAGCATCAGTGACAAGAGCATACAAAAACACACACCACTCAATCGGGATAGTGCGAAGATGAGAAATGGGCCACAAGGAATGACATGCAATCCTAAAGAAAAGGTAATGAAGCTCAGAAAGCTCAGCAAAGGTGATCCAAGGATTAGAACCCCACTGGATAGAAGACCCAGTGATGTAAGACATCACGTCATCAAGGGGCGGAGACTCATCATAGGGAAAGACTGGATGATCAACCACAGGCACCCCAAGAGCATCAGACACTACCGAAGGGGTAATGCGATACTCCACACCTCGTATCCAACTCTTAACAAAAGTGTTGGAATCATAGACGTGGATAGAGAGGTTCGAGTAGAACTCTCTAATCAAGGTAGTAGGAGGCGGATGATCGACGTCTAACAACGGTAACCAGCCCCTACGCTCAAAATTACGCCTCACCTCATCATCAACCCCATCTAAAATGACCCTACGCTCACCCCAAATGTGACGCCTAAGGTTAAGGGTCTCATATGTTTCCTGATTCTTCTCACTAGGAAACCTATCGCTATCAAAGGAAGGTGAAGGAACAGAAGTCCTATGGGCTTTGGTTTTCCTAGGCATGATGCTAAGGACAGAATTGAGAGACACAGATAGAAAGGACAAAAACAGAAAAACTATGGTCAGACTACAAGTTAGCACAACAAAACAAAAAATATAGAAATAATAATCTATATGATGCATGAGCAAGATAATCAAATGATGCATGAACTAATGCAGTGACATAGTTCAAATATGATCCAAATTCACAAAATTGGCTTGAGCAGAAATTTATATAAAAAAATTCCCAATTTAGAAAAACCCAATTTCACAAAACTCAACAAATTGAGAAATTGATCATCACAACAGATAGAAAACACAATATAATGATCAAATTAATCAATCTAACAAGCCAATTTCATCAAATTTCATCAATTTGAACAAAACCCCCAAATTCGGCAATTTCAAGCCCTAGATTTTCAATTTTTTCATAAAACACCAAATTAACCAAATTAAACCACTTGTAACATTTGTATATTGTGTCCCCACAAAAACCCAACCAATCATAATGGAAGAAAACAGCCAAAACAACAACAAATTCAAAAAAAAAGAATCCCGAAAATACCTATTGAATGCATGATTTTATGCATGAAAAACTGAAAATAAAACCAAAAGGAGGGGTAAAAGAGTCTTACCGGCCTTGGGAGAGAGATTCTTTGCAAAAAGAATGGAGGAAAACGACAAAAATAGCAACAGGTGGCTTGACCGGTTGATGAGAGACAAAAGAGAGTTGAAAAGTTTTTGAAAAAGTGAAGAACACATGAAAGGAAATCCTTTTTAAAAAACTCTCAGCCCGATTTTCGATCGATCGAAAATTAGATTCAATCGGTCGAAAATCCTTCGATTGATCCAAAACCAATCGAGTACCGATCGAAACACACAGAAACTTTTCAGGATTTTTTAAACAATTTCAATCGGTCGAAAAACAGATTCGATCGATCAAAATTCTGGAAAAAATAAATTTTTGAAAAACGAAGCATTTTTAGTGCAGAAACTCCTCAAAGCATTAGATTTTATGAATAAAATGCATGAATATGAGATGAAATGTTTTTCAAAAACACATGTAGTTATCCCAGATCCCCAAAAACAAAATTTTCTCTTAATTTCCCTTAAGAACTCAAACAGCAAACATGTTCTGCATCAATTTCAAGATATTTTCAAACTTGGTTGGTCAGACCAAAAATACACACAATAACATATACACATTTTAGCAGAGAATAACTTGTGTAGTGTGTGCAACTAGCAGAAGCTTGAGAAACATGTGAGGTGATATGCACATAGTAATCAATCACAATTTCTACAAAATTCATCACATGAATTTGAAAGAGACTATAATTTAAAGAGTTACATCATATAACTCTCACATCTCCTAGATAAAAACTTGCAATCATGTAAGTTTCTTGATTTGCCTCATAATTAATATCAATTTTAATTGATCAGAAACTTATTAACAAAGCCGGGATAATGTACACACCAATTTTATTTAAATTGTGAATTTATTATAACCCAATAATGTACACACTAATTTTAGCATTTTAATAGAGGCTACACCTTATGTTCTTGTTGTGCATGTGCTACACTTTCTCGAGCACAAAATCTTACGATATTCACTAAGGTGTTCATAATTGACTAATAAACAGTGGTGAGATGGTTATTTATGCCTTTCTCAAAAAGTTCAAGTACGACAATCAAAGACATATGACTTCAAGATCAAGATCATGTGATCAACAACTATAACATCTTCCCACACAACATGCACTACAAAACTTAAACTAGTAAAGTGAAATAAAATAAGCTCATCTAAGCTAAACAAAGTACATAAACATGTTATGTAAAATAGATTGACCAACCTTGTCTTCAAATTCAAGAAAAGTATAGCAAAAAAAAAACACATTTTGCACACATTTTTTTTTTATATATAAAGGAAATAAACAACCTAGAATGAAATGCATGAATGTTATGCAAAGCAAATCCTAAAAAAAAAATGGTCACAAAAGATAGAACAATGAAGCACAAGGACCATGCCAGACAGACTCAATTAGATCGAGCCTTTTGCATCCAAAACCTTTTAGATGCAACTCTTGCATTGGAGTTATGATTCACATTAGAATTCTGAGCAACTCCAAGATTGAAATAAAGGTTTAACGCCTTTACCAATTCACCAATAAGTACCATAGGATCTTGCGCTTGAGGCACAGGTACTTTGGATTTATTTGCTCGCTTTGCAGCTTGCAACTTGAAACAATTTGGACGAATATGTCGAGACTTTCCACAAAAATGACAAACCCATGCAGGCTTATCAAGCAATTTGCCCTTAGAAGAATTAGAAGCTTTAGAATGAGACTCTTAAAGATCAACCCTAATCTTCATAGGTGGAGTAACATCTACAGATTTAACAGGCTCACTCACCAAAGGTTTGACAATCTCACTCTTAGGAAGTTCAGTAGAGGGAACAAAGTTTGTGGAATGAGATTCAAGCACAGAGATGCTTTTCACAGAACCTAAGCCAGTTTGGTCAGAAGGAGACTTTTGAACACTCAACATGTGATCAAGTTTGGAGCTTGCAGACCTATTAGATTTTTCTCTAGCAACAGATAATTCAAGTTTCAAATTTTTAACTTTATCAAGTAAAAGCATGTTCTCAGTTTTCACATTATTCAAAAACTCATTAGCATCAAAAAATTTCACAAGCAAATTCTTCTTATCAAGTTCAAGAGATGCAATTTTCTTTAAGCCTAAATCCACATGCATAGCATCCTTTGTAGCAACTTTGCAAAGTTTATTAAAGGCTTCCTGTAAATCTGCATCTTCAGAGAGTTCCCCATCAGAAGGGTTCTCTTCAACAGACACGCATTCATTAACTACAGTAGTAGCAGAGAAAGCAATGAAGTTTCCATCCTTATCCTAGCGGATTCATTGTCAGAAACTTCATCATCACTAAGGGTCACAGCCATAGCCTTACCCTTAGACTTCAAGTATGTAGGACATTCAGATTTCATATGACCATACCATTGACATCCATAACATTGTTGTCCCATAGAATTATTAGAGGGTTGACCAACTTTCTCTTTAGGTTTTTCAGTATTATTAACCTTAGTGGGATCATTCCTCCTAAAATTTCTAGGTTCAGCAATATTCTTACCTCTTGCCCTTCTGTTATTGTTCCTAAGAAAGTTTATAAAGTTCTTGGCAAGATAAGCAATCTCTGTCGCGGAGAGTTCATCATCAAATCCACCATCCTCAACATCATCAACAGACTTAAGAGCCATTGATTTGGATTTGTTAGTCTTGGATAGGTCCAACTCATAGGACTGAAGAGATCCTATAAGTTCATCAACAGGGATGGAGTCCACATCCTTACTTTCAGTGATGGCAGTCACTTTGAGTCTGAAATTCTCAGTCAAAGATCTAAGAATCTTCCTAACAATTTTAGGTTGATCATATATTTCACCCAAATTATATGCAGAATTAACAATATCATTCAGTTTAGCATAGAACTCATCAAAAGATTCATCATCATTCATTCTAATGCCTTCAAATCTAGTAGTCAATTGCTGCAACTTATTTATCTTAACTGCCTTTGTGCCTTCATGCACAGTCTGGAGGATATTCCAAGCAGTATGAGCAACCTCAACATTAGAGATTCTCTTAAATTCCTCCATAGAGACAGCATTGAAAATAGCATTCATAGCTTTGTTATTGAAAGCAGCTGCCTCCTTTTGAGAAGTTTGCCACTCACTCACAGGAGCAGTGGGCTTCTCCCATCCATATTCAACAGAGTTCTAGACTCTCTCATCAATAGATTTCAGGAATGCTTTCATCCTTACTTTCCAATAAGCAAAATTGTTCCCATCAAAATGAGGTGGAACAACAAGAGAGTGTCCGTGTTCCATGACAACAGGGGTCAAGGATCAACTTAAAGATCAAAGGATCAAAAACAAAAAGCTACCCGCTCTGATACCACTTGTAAGAAGTTTAAATCCCTTAAACCCAAACAGATTAACCTAGATAATTAGCCAAGTGATTAACTTAGGTAAATTAAACAATTTTAGGTTAACACAAATACATCAAATCATGCAAAAGTGTGAAATAATAAAGAACACATGATATGATGACCCAGGAAACCAAACCGGTAAAAACCTGGGGAGGATTTAACCTAGCTATCCTCAAGGTAAAACGAATTCACTATGAAAGAATTGAAGTTTACACAATAGAACTTAGACTACTAACATCCTATTGCTACCTGCTTGTAGGAAACTTACTACCACGACCACGTGACAGCTCCGAAACCACGGACTCCTTCTTTCCTTGAATTCTCAGCAAAGCACAAGCACACCTGCTTGTATATCTTGAAGCTCTTTGATTCTGCAATTGTATGATTTACCAATCTCTTGACATGAATCTAGAGTTTGGAAACTCTAAGTGTATGTGAAGGCAAACACCTCTAGATCTAACAATTAGATTCACAAACATAGTAATTAGAACTCTAAAAACGTGGCTAGGGTTTTCCCTTATATACTTAGGGCAAAACATAAAACCCTACACGTTAAATGGGCTAGGGCTGAGTTGGAAAATTCTACAGAAAAACGATCTGCACGACTTTCGATCGATCGAGTCTAATTCTCGATCGATCAAGCCTGACAGATCTGCACAGTGAATTCTGCAGTAACTCGATTCCAACTTTACATAATAAGACATACTTTGAGCAAGTCAAAAACAAGACTAAAGATTGTTTTGATCATGGTTTGCCAACATTACAAATTGAAGTTCTAATACATTAGTTTCTAATTCCTTAGAACCTAACACAGTTGACTGCTACTGAGGTCAAGGCCAATCACGTAACCTGTAACTCTATCACATAGGACACCATCCATGAACAACAATCATTCCTTTCTCCAAAGTTCCACGATGAAATCTTTGGACACGCAAAAGGATCACTGGTAGCACTCACATTAATTTCAAAGCTTTGCTTGAATTGCAACAAGGCAGAACTCTCAAAATCTTTACACACTAGCTGAGTTGATAAAGAGGAACAACTATTTAGATAATGAGAAATCGACAAGAAGAAGAGCAAGCACATAGATATCAAGAGACACATGGATGACCCCATATTAGTATCTTCAAAAAACTTCCTTGGCACTCTGATAATTTTGAAACTAGGAACAAACTGCTTATATAGAAAAAATTCATCGATGGTTCTATTATGCATGTGTAACCCACATATTGATTAAAAAAATCATTGTGTAAATTAAATCAAATATTTTAATATTAATTAAGAATAAGTAATAATAAAATACTTATGTTATGGAATAAAAGCACATTTTATGATAAACTAGCATGTAACTCGTGCATATGCACGAGAATTTGAACAATATTAATAAAAAGGGAAAAAAATATTAAAGAATTTTATTAGTTATCTCTATGTCCTTATCAACTTAAAAAATTCTTGTAAATAATGTTCACCGGATGTGAAATCATGATACCATCTTTGTCTTTTTACACGTTTATATCTGTGTTCTCATCAACTTCAATATGGGGATTTTAACACCTCAGTAGAATTGCCTAAATGTATAACCCGCCCTGAATATGAAAGATTTAAATAATTTAAAAAAAACAACAAACAAAAAAAAATTAGAAACAATAATGTTGTTGATTATTGCAACAAATTATTTTATTCTTGAAAAGTATTGATTAATAATAATAATAATAATAATAATAATAATAATAATAATAATAATAACAATGATGTTGTTGTTAATATTTGTATAACAAATATAATTCTTAATTTATATTGCATTTTGGGCATCCTTGTTGCCAAGCTAGTCATGAAGATTGCATGGTGTAGAGTGGCTATCCAAAGGCCATTTATTTACAATCTTCTACTACTATACAGATCTATGTATACAAAAATGAAAATAAAAACCCAAATTCGCTACCATACTAATCTATTGATTCCAAAATAAAAGAAACACATAACAAATCAAAGCCAATGGATCTTACTCCATAGACTTCTTCACTTGAATAAAAATTAGGAACGATGTACTTCCTTTGCTTCTTTTACTCATTTTTGGGTTTGTCTCTTGAGTCTCAAATAAAATTTTTTTTTTTTTTTTGAGTGCTGAAACTATCAAATAAAAATGTCAATGCAATAGAGAACGTGAATAAACACATCCTTTAACAATGGAAATTGCTCTAGAGATGCAACATTAACTCTGACTAATTGCAAATTGAGTCAAATTCTTAGCTACAACATAAATAGATTAGTAGTGTAGTAGATATCCCAAGTATGAAAGGAACATATAAGGACTTTTATCTCAACAAAAATATGTCCACAACATCATTTAGGAGAAGAGAAAATTGCTTTAAAAAGTTCATATACAATGCCTTCCAATTATATCAAAAAAGTCAATCTTATAAGCAAAAGCACAAACATGAAGTACCTATATACATCTTTTGGTCTAGGAAAAAAGAGAGTAGTTGTTTTACAGTTTAACTCCTAATGGACAAGAACTTTGACCCAACACAGGAAACATTCTCACACCTCTCTTCTTGCAGCTCTCGAGTTTGAAGTTCACGCTTATTTCCTATTTGCAACCACTGATTTTTCTTGAAAATACAATGACTTCAAAGTTCAAACTATCAAACTATCCCATCCAAGAGCATGTAAAAAATTAAGATATTGATCTTAATAGCCATCAAAAGCCAGTAATACCACTAATGATTCCAACTTCATTATTAAAATACTTTTCATTTCAACATTAAATCGAGCCAAGGTTTGAATATCCTATGCACATGCTATGCAACGGGAATACCCGATACCACTTAATTGCAAACATTAAAGTGATGTGTACATACAAACTAATAGATGTCATTAAAAAAAAAAGGGAAAAAAGAAGAAGAAAGATTGCAGAGAAAAAGGTAAACCTTGGAAGAGAACTTAAACCCTGTAATGGGTTCTGCACTGGTGAAGAATGATATTTAGAATAGGTTGAATCGAAAATTGTTTGTGAGAGAAAGAATTGGTTATGTGTATATATATATATATATATATATATATGTTAGGTTCTAAAGATTAGGAACTAATGTATTTAGAACTTCAATTTGTATGTTGGCAAACCATGATCAAAACAATGTTTAGTCGTGTGTTAGACTTGCTCAAAGTATGGGTCTTATTGTAAAGTTGGAATCGAGTTTTTATGCAGAAGTACTGTTCACTTTCTGTATGACTCGATCGATCGAAAATTAGACTCGATCGATCGAAAATCGTGCAGAACGTTTTTCTGCAGAAAATTCCAACTCAGCCCAAGCCCGTTTTAATGTATAGGGTTTTATGTTTTGCCCTAAGTATATAAGGGAAAACCCTAGCCACGTTTTTAGAGTTCTGTTTTGCTGTGTTTGTGAATCTCTTTGTGAGATCTAGAGGTGTTTACCTTCACATACACTTAGGGTTTACAAACTTGAGATTTATGTCAAGAGTTATGTAGATCGTTACAGTTGCAGAATCAAGAGAACACAAAGATATACAAGCAGGTGCGCTTGTGGATTTGTTGAAGAATTCTGGAAAGAAGGAGTCCGTGGATCTCGGAGCTATCATGGGGTCATGGTAGTAAGTTTCCTACACTCGGGTAGCAATAAGATGTTAGTGGTCTAAGTCTATTGTGTAAACTTCAATTCTTTCATAGTGGATTCAGTTTACCTTGAGGATAGCTAGGTCAAATCCTCCCCAGGTTTTTACCGGTGTGGTTTCCTGGGTCATCAGATCTTTGTGTTGTTTATTTTCCGCTGTTTTGTTATTTTTGCTTAATTGTGTTAACCTAGTTTTAATTAAATTACCAAATTAATAACTTGGCTAATTCTCTAGGTTAATCTGTTGGGTTTAAGGGGTCTAAACGAACTGACAAGTGGTATCAGAGCGGGTAGCTTTTTTGTTTGATCCTTTGATCTTTGAGCTGATCCTTGACCCCTGTTGTCATGGAACACGGACACTCTCTTGTTGTTCCACCTCACTTTGATGGAAACAACTATGCATATTGGAAAGTAAGGATGAAAGCCTTCCTGAAATCCATAGATGAGAGAGTTTGGAATTCCGTTGAATACGGATGGGAGAAGCCCACTACTCCTGTGAGTGAGTGGCAAACTTCTCAAAAGGAGGCAGCCGCTTTTAATAGCAAAGCCATGAATGCTATTTTTAATGCTGTTTCCATGGAGGAATTTAAGAGAATCTCTAATGTTGAGGTTGCTCATACTGCTTGGAAAATCCTCCAGACTGTGCATGAAGGCACGAAGGCAGTTAAAATTAATAAGTTGCAGCAATTAACTTCTAGATTTGAAAGCATAAGAATGAATGATGATGAATCTTTTGATGAGTTCTATGCTAAATTGAATGATATTGTTAATTCTGCTTATAATTTGGGTGAAATCTATGATCAACCTAAAATTGTTAGGAAGATTCTTAGATCTTTGACTGAAGATTTTAGACCCAAAGTGACTGCCATCACTGAGAGTAAGGATGTGGACTCCATCCCTGTGGATGAGCTTGTAGGATCTCTTCAGTCCTATGAGTTAGACCTCCCCAAGACTAACAAATCCAAATCAATGGCTCTTAAGTCTGTTGATGATGTTGATGATGGTGGATTTGATGATGATCTCTCTGCTACAAAGATTGCCTATCTTGCCAAGAACTTTAGAAACTTTCTGAGAAATAGTAACAGAAGGGCAAGAGGCAAGAACACTGTTGAACCTAAAAATTTTAGGAAGAATGAACCCACTAAGGTTAATAACTTTGAGAAACCTAAAGAAAAAGTAGGTCAATCTTCTAATAATTCTTTGGGACAACAATGTTATGGTTGTCAAGGGTATGGTCATTTAAAGTCTGAATGTCCTACTTATTTGAGGTCTAAGAGTAAAGTTATGGCTGTAACCCTTAGTGATGACGAAGTTTCCGACAATGAATCCGCCAGTGATGAGGATGGAAACTTCATTGCTTTCACTGCTACCACTGTAGTCAATGAAAGCATATCTGTTGAAGAGAACCTTTTTGATGGGGAACTCTCTGAGGATGCAGATTTACAGGAAGCCTACAATAAACTTTGCAAAGTTGCTGCAAAGGATGCCATGAATGTTGAGTTAGGCTTGAAGAAAATTGCATCTCTTGAACTTGAAAAGAAAAATTTACTTGTTAAATTGTTTGATGCAAATGAGCTTTTGAATAATGTGAAAACTGAGAACATGCTCTTACTTGATAAAGTTAAATGTTTGGAACTTGATTTATCTGTTGCTAAAGAACAAACTAATAGGTCTGCAAGCTCCAAACTTGATCACATGTTGAGTATTCAAAAGTCTCCTTCTGATAAAACTGGTTTAGGTTATGAGGAAAGTATTTCTGTGCTTAAACCTTCTTCCACTAAATTTGTTCCTTCTTCTGAACCTCCTAAGAATGAGATTGTTAAACCCTCGGTGAGTGAACCTGTCAAACCTGTTAATGTTCCTCCACCTAGAAAGATTAGGGTTGATCTTCATGCTTCTCATTCTAGAGCGTCTACTTCTACTAAGGGCAAATTGCATGATAAGCCTGCATGGGTTTGTCATTTTTGTGGAAAACCTGGACACATACGTCCAAATTGTTTTAAGTTGCAAGCTGCGAAGCGAGCAAATAAAACTAAAGTACCTGTGCCTCAAGCACATGATCCTATGGTACTTATTGGTGAATTGGTAAAGGCGTTAAACCTTTATTCCAATCTTGGAGTTGCTCAGAATTCTGATGTGAATCATAACTCCAATGCAAGAGTTGCATCTAAGAAGTCTTGGATGCAAAAGGCTCAATCTAATTGAGTCTGTCTGACATGGTCATTGTGCTTCATTGCTCAATCTTTTGTGACCTCTGTTTCTAGGATTTGCATTGCATTACATTCATGCATTTCAGTCTAGGATGTTTGTTTCTTTGTTTAATATAAAAAAAAAAAAAAATTTTTTTTTTTTGCAAATTGTGTTTTGCTATTTTTCCTTGAATTTGTAGACAAGGTTGGTCAATCAAAATTACATATCATAAGTATGTACCTTGTTTAGCTTTGATGCACTTATTTTTATTGCACTTTACTAGCTAAAGTCTTGTTGTGCATGTTGTGTGGGAAGATGCTATATTTGTTGATCACATGATCTTGATCTTGAAGTCTTATGTCTTTGATTGTTGGACTTGAACTTTTTGAGAAAGGCATAAATAACCATCTCACCACTGTTTATTAGCCAATCATGAACACCTTAGTGCATATCATAAGATTTTGTGCTCGAGAAAGTGAAGCACATGCACAAAAAGAACATAAGGTGTAGCCTCTCATTAAAATTGGTGTGTACATTATTGGACTATAATAATCTCACAAATTCTAAATAAAATTGGTGTGTACATTATCCCGGTTTTTTTTAAGTTTCTAATCAATAAAATTTGAATAATGAGGCAAATCAAGAAACTTACATGATTGCAAGCTCTTATTCTAGGAGATGTGGGAGTTATAGGATGTAACTCTTTAAGGGATAGTCTCTTTCAAATTCATGTGATGGATTTTGTAGAAATTGTGATTGATCTCTATGTGTATATCACCTCACATGTTTCTCAAGCTTTTGCTAGTTGCACACACTACACAAGCTATTCTTTGCTAGAATTGTGTACATGATATTGTGTGTGTTTTTGGCCTGACCAACCAAGTTTGAGAATTTTGGGAATTTGATGCAAAACATGTTTGCTTGTTTGTTGTTTGTTTTTGGGTATATTGAGAGAAAATTATGCTTTGGAAAATCTGGAATGAATACATGTGTTTTTAGAAAACATCTCATCTCATACTCATGCATTTGATTTTTCAAATCTGTTGCTTTGAGGAGTTTTTGGTCTAAAACGTTTGGTTTTTCAAAAATATGTTTTTTTCAGAATTTCGATCGATCGAAACTGACTTTCGACCGATCGAAAATGTTTTAAAACGTTCAAAAAATTCTCTAGTTGAATCGATCGATCCAAGCTGTTTTTGGATCAATCGAATAAGTTTTCGACCGATCGAATGTAATATTCGATCGATCGAAAATCGAGCCGGCTATTTTTAAAAGGGAGTTTCTCAAGTGACTTTTCACTATTCAAAAATTTTTTCAAACTTTTTCTCCCTACCAACCGGTCAAGGCTTGCTTCTTGGAGATTTTGTCGTTTTCTTCCAAACTTTTTGCCAAATCTCTCTCTCCCAAGTGTGGTAAGTCCTTTATACCCTTTCATTTGCATTTATTTTCAAATTTCATGCATTATTTTCATGCATATTTTGGTATTTTCGGCATTTAGGAATTTTCTATTTTTGGAGTTGTTTTTGAATGATTCTTTCTCAAAATCTTTATGGGTTTTTGTGGGGACACCTTGTCTAAACACATCATGTGGTTTAATTGGATTATTTTGGTGGTTTGAAGGAAATTTGAAATTCTAGGGATTGAATTTGAGCAAATTTGGGGTTTTGTTCAATTGGATTGAAATTAATGAAATTGGCTTGTTGGATTGATTAATTTGATCATTATATTGAGTTAATTGAATATTGTGCTGATCAATTTATCAATTTGTTGTGTTTTGAAAAATTAGGTTTTTCAAATTGGGTATTTTTGATAAATATTGCTTGCTCAAGCCAATTTTGTTAATTTGGATCACTTTTGCACATGTCATTGCATTAGTACATGCATCATGTTATGTTAATGCTTATGCATCATATAGAATTTTTATTTTCTATTTTTTTGCTGTGCTAACTTGCAGTCTGCCCTTGGTATTGTTTTTGCTCTTTTCTTTCTGTGTTTGTCTTTTCCTTAGCACTATGCCTAGGAAAACTAGAGCCCATAGGACTTCTGATCCTTCTCCTTCTTTTGACACTGAGAGGTTCCCTAGTGAGTCAAACCAAGTCACTTATGAGACTTTGAACCTTAGGCGTCAGATTTGGGCTGAGCGTAGGGTTATCTTAGATGAGCTGGATCCTGAGGTGCGACGTAACTTTGAGCGTCGGGGTTGGTTACCTTTGCTCGAGTATGAGCATTCTTCTCCTCCTGCCACCTTGATTAGAGAATTCTATTCGAATCTCTCTATTCATGTCTATGATAACGACACCTTGGTTAAGGTGTGGTTACGTGGTGTGGAGTATCGCATTACCCCTTCGGTAGTGTCTGATGCTCTTGGGGTGCCCATTGTGGACCATCCCGTTTTTCCTTACGAGGAGTCTCCTCCCCTTGATGACGTTTTGTCCTACATCACTGGGTCTTCTATCCAGTGGGGTTCTGATCCTCGGATCACTTCTGCTGAGCTGTCTGAGCTGCACTATCTTTTCTTTAGGATAGCGTGTCATTCATTGTGGCCTATTTCGCATGTCCACACCATTCCTCTTGAGAGGTGTGTCTTTTTGTATGCTTTAGTCACTGATGCTCCTATCAGTTTTCCGCATCTGTTCCTTCGTTCTTTGAACGAGGTTCATCGATCTAGTTCTACGGCTCATACTTTGTTTTTTCCTGTTTTTATTCATCGGATTCTCCTTTTTCTTGGTTTTGGTGAGTATCCTGCTTCTGAGCCTGTTCATGTTGTCGCTCCTATTGGTGCTACCTTTTTGAGGCAAAGGGCTGCTCAACTTCGAGCTAGCTCTGAGCGTTCTAGGGTAGAGCCTTCCGATGTCACTCCACCCCCTTCTTCTTCTACAGATACTCATGCAGCTGGGACTTCTTCTGATCCTGCTGTTGCTGCTGCTGCTGCTGATGTTCCTCCACCGTTTGATGAGGTTTCTGACCTTCGTCGGACTCTTGATACTGTCGTGACCGTTCAGGCGGCTCATGGTCAGCTTTTGGTGGACATCCTTAATGAGCTACGTGCGTTGCGAGTGGATTTGGCGAGCTCTCGTCGATCTCCTCCTCCACCTTTTGATGATGAGTGAGTGCCCTTGGGCAATTCGTCACAAAAAGGGGGAGTACATAGTTCATTGTATCTAGGAGATTTTTTTTGTGGAGATTTACATTTTAGGGGGAGTTTTTTGTTTACTTGGTAGTGATACTGCGGAGCTTGTGGAGTTATTAGATTGTATCTAGATGTTTCACTGTGTATTCTCATTTTTAGCTCTTGTTTAGGAGATTTATTTTGTTGAGATACATATGCTGTATATGTTTCTTATTTCACTATGCTACTACTCTGCTTATTGATTTATATTGATGATGTTATTCATGATATATGTCTTTATTTTGTGTCATGTGAAATTAAGAAATTTTTATTTATGTATTTCCTGTTTTTTTCTTCCACACATGCGTTTATGTGTTTGTTAAGTGTTACAGGAATATACAGGTTGCTTTCAGTCGAGCTGCTGTCTACCTTGCAACTGTTAGATAGTAGTTTAGGTTGAATTGTTAAGTGGCTATTTTTATTGTAATGGGCTATTTCAATTTGTAACTTTGAGCTTTTTGTTAAGTCTGTGTTTTGTCACGGATTGCCAAAGGGGGAGTTTGTTAGGTTCTAAAGATTAGGAACTAATGTATTTAGAACTTCAATTTGTATGTTGGCAAACCATGATCAAAACAATGTTTAGTCGTGTGTTAGACTTGCTTAAAGTATAGGTCTTATTGTAAAGTTGGAATCGAGTTTTTATGCAGAAGTACTGTTCACTTTCTGTATGACTCGATCGATCGAAAATTAGACTCGATCGATCGAAAATCGTGCAGAACGTTTTTCTGTAGAAAATTCTAACTCAGCCCAAGCCCGTTTTAATGTATAGGGTTTTATGTTTTGCCCTAAGTATATAAGGGAAAACCCTAGCCACGTTTTTAGCTAGCCACGTTTTTAGAGTTCTGTTTTGCTGTGTTTGTGAATCTCTTTGTGAGATCTAGAGGTGTTTACCTTCACATACACTTAGGGTTTACAAACTTGAGATTTATGTCAAGAGTTGTGTAGATCGTTACAGTTGCAGAATCAAGAGAACACAAAGATATACAAGCAGGTGCGCTTGTGGATTTGTTGAAGAATTCCGGAAAGAAGGAGTCCGTGGATCTCGGAGCTATCATGGGGTCATGGTAGTAAGTTTCCTACACTCGGGTAGCAATAAGATGTTAGTGGTCTAAGTCTATTGTGTAAACTTCAATTCTTTCATAGTGGATTCAGTTTACCTTGAGGATAGCTAGGTCAAATCCTCCCCAGGTTTTTACCGGTGTGGTTTCCTGGGTCATCAGATCTTTGTGTTGTTTATTTTCCGCTGCTTTGTTATTTTTGCTTAATTGTGTTAACCTAGTTTTAATTAAATTACCTAAGTTAATAACTTGGCTAATTCTCTAGGTTAATCTGTTGGGTTTAAGGGGTCTAAACGAACTGACAATATATATATGATGATTATAGATGATAGATAAAGGGAATCGACCTAAACGTTTTCTTCTTTCAAGATCATATAGTCATAAATACTACATTGAGATTGAAAATATTGTATTGAGATTGGTAAATATTATTATTGAGATTGAAAATATTGTATTGAGATTGATGAATATTACTATTGAGGCCATAATGCTTATCGGCAAGTCCAAGACAAATCAAGTGATTAATTCAGAATGGGCATTGGAATTTTTAGCACCAACAAATAATTTAGAATACGTGGCACAAAATTAGAGCTCAATTCAAATCCAATTTAAAATCTAATTGGATTTTCTCTCTGCTTTAGCTATTAATATATATATATATATATATATATATTGTAACGACCCAAGGAAAAGCGCTAGCCACATCTGCGCTATACCTCAAAAGGACTAGTCACTATTGAAGCTCCTTGTAGTTGTTAATAAAGCCCAGATCTACCCAGTAAATACCCGATGTGGGACTCATCACACACCCACACACATCACACAATCAATCAATCAAATTGGGGCATCACAATCTCCCCCACTTAAATCCCTAACGTCCTCGTTAGGGCTCACTTTGTGGGGTTGTGTCTCCGAGCCCACACGGGGTTACCAGGTTGGCTCTGATACCATAGTTTATACATTAGCACATTAATATATATATATATATATACATATATATATATATATATATTAATCAATTCATGAAGTTAGGCCTTGAAACCTTGATAACATATAATTGTATTAAGCAAGACTAACAATAGTACACATTTACCATACAATCATACATGTATCACTAGCCAAAAGTCAAATGCTATTTGATACAATATAATAACCAACGTAATAATCATCCCTGGTGTGAACTCGAAATCATCATGTTTCATAAAGGCAATTTATGCATATATATATATATATATATATATATTCATGCCGCAACCCTAATCTATGATATATATATGCCGCAACCCTAATCTATGATATATATATGCCGCAACCCTAATCTATGATAGATGAGATGAACACCACGTGCCAATGAAGATTTGATTCAGAAAAATTGAATACAAAAAAAAAATTATTGCATGACCAATTAACTCCCATGAAATTCCACTTCTATGCGACTAGTATTAAAACTCTAAAATTGCACTAGAAAGAGACCAACGTGAATGTGAAATTTCCAGCAAAACACAATTTCAGCCATCTTAATACCACACAATCGAATATCAGTTGCTGAAAATTACCTTGATGTCGTCTTGTCAGTTTGGCAGAATTTCTCTCACAGCCGCTTCTAGTTTCAAGGGTCTCTTTCTCTACCTATCACATAGGAAACCCTAATTTCATTTCATTATAAAGCTGTTGCACTTGGGCTGAAAGTTTAGAAGCCTATTCCATGATAAGGCTAATTTCAGTTGGGCTGAAAATTTAGAAGCCCACTACACTAAAATAAACTTCTAAGACCCACTTATATTCCCACTAAACACCTTAATATTATTTTTATTATTGTTATCATTATAAAAATCACAATATAAAATTAATTATCTCCTCCAAAATAATTAAGCAATTTATCAAATCTACTCTCTAAAAGTAATTAAATTAAATTTAAATGAGACGGGTGTTACATTCTCCCCCTCTTATAAAATTTTCGTCCTCGAAAATTCAAAACATACCTCACTGCAGAAAAAGCTGGGGATATTTGGATTGCATTTCGTCTTTACGCTCCCATGAAGCTTCTTCCATGGAGTGGTTCCTCCATAATACTTTGACCAAATGTATAGTCTTATTACGTAGCACTTGCTCCTTACGATCTAAAATCTGAATCGGGACTTCCTCGTAGGATAAGTTCTCTTTGACTTGAAGTGGCTCATAACTCAAGATATGAGAAGGATCGGGAACATACCTCCTCAACATGGATACATGAAAAACGTTATGTAACCTTGACAAGGTCGGTGGTAAAGCAAGCCGGTAAGCAACAGAACCAACTCTCTCCAAAACTTCAAAGGGCCCCACGTACCTAGGGCTTAACTTACCCTTCTTGCCAAACCTCATAACTCCTTTCATAGGTGACACTCGAATGAAAACCATGTCTCCAACTTCAAATTCCACTTCTCTTCTCCGTGGATTAGCATAACTTTTCTGTCTACTCTGAGCTGCACGCAACCTTTCCCGAATCACATCAATCTTTTCACTGATCCTTTGAACAATCTCAGGACCCAAGATTCTCCTCTCTCCAACCTCATCCCAACAAACTGGGGATCTACACTTTCTCCCATACAAAGCCTCATAAGGTGCCATCTTAATACTGGAGTGATAACTATTGTTATAAGCAAACTCCACCAAAGTCAAATAGTCATTCCAACTACCCTTGAAATCCAAGACACAAGCTCTCAACATGTCTTCCAAAGTTTGGATAGTTCTCTCAGACTGTCCATCCGTTTGAGGGTGGCAAGCAGTACTAAAGTTCAACTTAGTACCCAAGGCTTTTTGCAAACTATCCCAAAACCCTGAAGTGAACCTCGAATCTCTATCAGATACAATAGAAGCTGGCACTCCATGCAACCTCACAATCTCATTTATATAAAGTTCAGCCAGTTTGTCAAGAGAGTAGTTCATTCTAATTGGAATGAAGTGGGCAGATTTAGTCAACCTATCCACCACCACCCAAATAGCATCATGATTCTTAGGTGATCTCGGTAATCCACACACAAAGTCCATGGTGATATTCTCCCACTTCCTCTCAGGAATAGGTAAAGGTTGTAACAACCCTGATGGCCTCTGATGCTCCACTTTGACTTGCTGGCAAATCAAGCATTGTTCCACAAATTGAGCAATTTCTCTTTTCATGTTAATCCACCAATAAACTTCTCGAAGGTCATGATACATCTTGGTACTACCCGGATGCATTGTATAAGGCGAACGATGTGCTTCCTCCAATATCTCTCTTTTAATCAATGAATCATTAGGCACACAAAGCCTATTACCAAACCTCAAAACACCATCATCAGAGATACTAAAATCAAATCTACTTCCACCACGTACTTGTTCCATGATCTTAAACAATTGAGGGTCACCACTCTGAGCAGCTTTGATCTTATCAATTAGGGTGGGTTGTACACTTAAACTTGCCAGGTAGGATCAGGAGTCTCCAGTCACTATGTCTACTCCAAGTTTCTGAAGATCAACAATAATATGCTTCTGAGTAGTTAATAAAGCAGCTGAAAAGCTATACGACTTCCGACTAAGTGCATCAGCCACAACATTGGCTTTACCAGGATGGTAATTTATGGAACAATCATAGTCTTTAATTAATTCCAGCCATCTCCTTTGCCTCAAATTTAATTCTTTCTGAGTGTATATGTACTTCAAACTTTTATGGTCAGTGTATATTTCACATCTCTCACCATACAAATAATGCCTCCAAATCTTCAATGCAAAAACCACTGCTGCCAATTCCAAATCATGAGTTGGATAATTCTGTTCATAATTCTTTAGTTGTCGAGAGGCATAAGCAACCACCTTCCCATGTTGCATCAGAACACAACCAAGACCCTTACGAGATGCATCACTATATATCACAAAACCACCCGAACCAGATGGAATAGTCAATACTGGTGCAGAAACCAACCGTTGCTTCAACTCCTGGAAACTTCTTTCACATTCCTCTGTCCAGTCAAACTTTGCATGTTTTCGAGTTAATCGAGTCAGAGGAGTTGCAATACTGGAAAATCCTTCCACAAATCTTCTATAATAACCTGCAAGGCCCAAAAAACTTCTTACCTCACTTACATTAGTAGGGGCAGCCCAATTAACTACAGCTTCGATCTTACTAGGGTCCACTGTAATTCCATCTCTAGAGATCACATGTCCTAAGAACACCACTTGATTCAACCAGAACTCACACTTCTTTAATTTAGCATACAACTTCTTGTCTCTTAAAATCTGCAACACCATTCTCAAGTGTTCCTCATGCTCTTCTTGGCTTTTAGAGTAAACCAAGATGTCATCAATGAAAACAATGATTAACCGATCCAAATACTCATGAAATACCCTATTCATCAAATCCATAAAAACAGCAGGAGCATTAGTTAGACCAAAAGGCATCACTAAGAACTCATAATGACCATACCTGGTTCGAAAAGCTGTCTTTGGTATGTCATCCTTCTTAACTCTCAACTGATGATAACCAGATCTCAAGTCAATTTTAGAGAAGACTTGAGCGCCCTGAAGCTGATCAAACAAATCATCAATTCGTGGCAAAGGGTATTTGTTTCTGACGGTTACCTTGTTCAACTCCCTATAGTCAATGCACAACCGCATACTACCATCCTTCTTCTTAACAAACAACACCGGAGCACCCCAAGGAGAAGCACTAGGCCGAATAAAGCCTTTATCAAGCAAGTCTTGCAATTGCTCCTTCAACTCATTGAGCTCTGTAGGGGCCATTCTATAAGGTGCTTTGGAAATTGGGCCGGTACCAGGTACTAGGTCAATAGAGAACTCAACCTCTCTGTCAGGGGGTAGTCCAGGTAAGTCCTCAGAGAACACATCTGGGAACTCTTTCACCACTGGGATGTCTTCAACTTTTAACTCTACTTTATCACCCTTCAAAGCACAAACAAGGAACCCTTCACATCCCTTCCTTAGCAATCGCCTTGCCTGCATCACTGACACCAATACAGGTGGTTTCACCACACGATCTCCCTCGAAGAAGAATTCTGGCTCCCCAGGAATTCTAAATACTACCTTCTTCCCAAAACACTCTATGGAAGCATGAAAAGTAGATAACCAATCCATCCCTAGAATCACATCAAACTCAAACATATCAAGCAACATAAGATCTGCTTTTAATTCCCTCCCAGAGACTAAAACATTACAAGACTTGTACACTTCATGGGATATCATTTGTTGTCCAGAAGGTGTAGCAACACACAATACATAATTTAAACTCTCAGGTTCCATGTTTAGCCTTTGTGCAAGTCTACGTGAAATGAAAGAATGGGTTGAACCAGAATCAAATAACACTTGTGCATGCTGACTGGAAACAAGAAGTGTACCTGAAACCACTGATGGGGAGGCCTCGGCGTCCTGTTTAGTCAAAGCAAAAACTCGACCCTGAACCTTAGGTCTCTGTTGGCTCCCATTTGGATTGGTAGTTTGTTCAGCTCGCATATCTGGACAATCCTTGATGAAGTGTCCAGTCTTGCCACATTTAAAACACGCCCTTGACTCCAAATAACATGTTCCACTATGAGCCTTTCCACATCTTGGACAAGTTTTGTATGCCTTCTTATTTGAATTAGGCACCCCTTGCTTCTTGAATGAACTTCCACTAGACTTCCCCTTAAGAAAATGGCTCTGGGTTGGCTTCCTCTCTTGATCATTGGCCCTTGAGGGACGATTGCAATTTCTTTCTGCTATGAGAGCTCGATCCACCACTTCTGTGTATGTTTCCAATTTGAACATGGAAACCGGTCCCTGAATTTCCTCCCTTAAACCTCTTTCAAAATGCCTGGCCTTCCTTGCTTCCGTGTCAACCATGTGTGGAGCAAAGCGGGATAATTCAGCAAATTTCCGCTCATACTCATACACTGATTGAGTACCTTGTGCTATGCGAATGAACTCAGCTTCCTTTTGCACCATCAAACTATCAGGAAAATACCTCTTACGAAAGAGCTCAACAAAATGCTGCCAAGTTATAACTTCTCTTCCATGTGTCCTCTCCGTGGACTCCCACCATTCCAATGCATCACCTTTCAGTACAAAAACAGCAAGGACAACTCGTTGCTCATCACTAACTTCCATTGCTCTAAAGAGCCTTTCTATCTCCTTAAGCCAGTTGTCAGCCTCAATTGGATCCTTTGTACCCTTGAAAGCAGGAGGATCAAGCTTCCTAAACTTCTCCAAGGCACTAGTCGGATTGGTGGCTCCCACTTAATGTTGCACTATATTGGTTAAGCCCCCAATGGCTTCAATAATAGCTTGGAGATTAGTAGGTCCCCCAGCATTCGGTTGACTGTCCCCTGGGTTCCTCCTAGGTGGAGCCATATCTCTAAGCAATACAATAAGATATCATAAGTAAATATTTCAAATATTTCGGAGGGTCAAAACCAAACACATAGATAGTACAACAATCATTCCTACACACTTTAGAATAATAAACAAAACAAAACAAAATATAAAATCACTATGAAAGGTCAACTAATTCTAACACTAAAATTCCTTGTAATCACACTCTTGTTCCAAAATAGTCTTAAGATCAAACCTATAAGTCTACAGAATCATAAACCTATGCTCTGATACCATATGTAACGACCCAAGGAAAAGCGCTAGCCACATCTGCGCTATACCTCAAAAGGACTAGTCACTATTGAAGCTCCTTGTAGTTGTTAATAAAGCCCAGATCTACCCAATAAATACCCGATGTGGGACTCATCACACACCCACACACATCACACAATCAATCAATCAAATTGGGGCATCACAATCTCCCCCACTTAAATCCCTAACGTCCTCGTTAGGGCTCACTTTGTGGGGTTGTGTCTCCGAGCCCACACGGGGTTACCAGGTTGGCTCTGATACCATAGTTTATACATTAGCACATTAATATATATATATATATACATATATATATATATATATATATATTAATCAATTCGTGAAGTTAGGCCTTGAAACCTTGATAACATATAATTGTATTAAGCAAGACTAACAATAGTACACATTTACCATACAATCATACATGTATCACTAGCCAAAAGTCAAATGCTATTTGATACAATATAATAACCAACGTAATAATCATCCCTGGTGTGAACTCGAAATCATCATGTTTCATAAAGGCAATTTATGCATATATATATATATATATGCCGCAACCCTAATCTATGATATATATATGCCGCAACCCTAATCTATGATAGATGAGATGAACACCACGTGCCAATGAAGATTTGATTCAGAAAAATTGAATACAAAAAAAAAATTATTGCATGACCAATTAACTCCCATGAAATTCCACTTCTATGCGACTAGTATTAAAACTCTAAAATTGCACTAGAAAGAGACCAACGTGAATGTGAAATTTCCAGCAAAACACAATTTCAGCCATCTTAATACCACACAATCGAATATCAGTTGCTGAAAATTACCTTGATGTCGTCTTGTCAGTTTGGCAGAATTTCTCTCACAGCCGCTTCTAGTTTCAAGGGTCTCTTTCTCTACCTATCACATAGGAAACCCTAATTTCATTTCATTATAAAGCTGTTGCACTTGGGCTGAAAGTTTAGAAGCCTATTCCATGATAAGGCTAATTTCAGTTGGGCTGAAAATTTAGAAGCCCACTACACTAAAATAAACTTCTAAGACCCACTTATATTCCCACTAAACACCTTAATATTATTTTTATTATTGTTATCATTATAAAAATCACAATATAAAATTAATTATCTCCTCCAAAATAATTAAGCAATTTATCAAATCTACTCTCTAAAAGTAATTAAATTAAATTTAAATGAGACGGGTGTTACATATATACACATATAGATATGGATAATATTATATTTAGAGAAACATTTAAGAGAGAGAGAGAGAGAGAGAGAGAGAAGAGCTTGAGAGACTACATAGAAGTGTCTAGGGAAAATGTTTTTGTTTAAGATATTTTTGTGGTCTTCTTGGTTTTTGTATTAGGTGTTAATGTATTCTTTTTTTTTTTTTTTTTGAAAAGGGTGTTAATGTATTCTTTATTTTGGCACAAAAATTTTAAAAATTTAGATAGGACACATGGCGCAAAATTAAGAACCTAATTCTCACTTGACCAAAAAAAAAAAAAAAGACACGTGGTGCAAAATTGAGAATTCAATTAAAATCTAATTGGATTTTCTCTCGGCTTCACCTATTATTATATATATATATAGATTAGCCTAAACTATTAACAAATTATGAATTTAACCATTTATGCTGTGTTTGTTTTGATAGAAAATCTTTTGTGAAAATAGTTTTTCACGTTTTTTTGTGTTTGATAGCATCAAAAAAGATAAGTTCAAGAAAAATTATCCTTTGTCAATAGAAAACCCTATTAAAAATATGACTTATTTTCAAGATATCGTTTTCCACTAAAATTTAAGTGAGAACAACTTATCTCATGTCACGCTAAATAAAGAAAGTTAAAAGGCAATGTGAAAAATATTAAATATAACTCTATCTCATTTATGATTACTACTAAATATAAGAAAATGAGTCCGTTTTCCAAAAATATTTTTGGAAAAAATGACTTACTTTTTTTAGAAAATATTAATATCGAAACAAGCGTAGTAGTATAATTCTAACATTCTTCCCACACGTGGATCCAAACAAGAGGAACTTAACATATAGGATTTTTAACTTTTTTAAATTGGAGGTGAAGCAGATAGTGTTTAAACTTAAGACAACCTGCTTTGATACCTTGATCGATTACTAATTGTAATATAAACTTAAATTATTAAAAGATAATAAATTTAATCGTTTAAATATAATTTTTTTTTTGTAGATCCAAGTTTTTATATAAAAAAATTATATTAGATTTTTAAAATAATATAAAATATAATAAAACTTCAAAATTTCTTAGTGCTTGGGATAACATAATTAATAAAAATAATGTTTTTAAAATTAGGGTAAACTGCATATTTGGTCCCTATTCTTTATACTATATTTCAATTTGGTCAATAACCTTTCAATTGTGTTAATTTGGTCCCTGACTTTTCAGTATTATATCAATTTAATCACCATCATTATCTTTTAGATGGAAATTGTTGACGTGGCAAACAACCAAAATAAAAAGTTAGTTTTCGTTGATGTGGTAATAATCTAATTTTTAATTTTGGTTGTTTACCACATCAGCAATTTTCATCCAAGAGATCAAGAGATAATGACATGGACTAAATTGACACGGCATTGAAAGATTAGGGACAAAATTGACAAAATTGAAAGATTATGGACCAAAATGAAATATGGTATAAAGGTTAATTAGGGACCAAATATGTAATTTACCCTTAAAATTAACAAAATTTAAGTACAATTTCTTAGGTGCAATACATTAGGTCCCTCAATCAAATTCGAACACGTGATTGCCTTGACCAATTAAACACAAACATTGTTATTTTTTCCAATGACAATTAAATTTAATGGAACTATGTATTTTAATTTAATTTGAAAACTTGCTATACCTAAGTTTTAGCCTTTTAAAATTATTAATCTTACCATCGCGCATCCTCGACGTTATGGTCACACCACAAGTATAATTGCACAAAGTTTTTGTGCGGATCAAGGACCAAAATTTAAGTATCGTGGAGTAAACATTACACAAGCAAGGACCAAAGTTCAGGCTAAAGACTAGAGAATGATATCTATCTTAGATTTTTTTTTTTTTAATTATTGATCTTGAATTCAGAGTCATGATAGTTTTTTTTTTTTTTTTTTTTTTTGAAATGTAAAGAGTCAAAATGAAAACAACCCCAAACTTTAAAAGCAAAAAGTCTTAAAATAAATGAATTATAACTTATTTAGAAAACAAATTCATTAGTGCTTTGATGATAAACAATAATCATCACGATTGTCATTTTCAAATTGTATCGTATTTATATATTAAAAAATATAATATATACAATTAGTCCTAAATTATTTTAGTCATAGTAATCTCTTTTAGTTAAAAAACTTTAAGTGATAAAATTTAGTTCTTTCGAATTAACCACATCGTTTAAGGGATTAAAAACAACCATTTTAAAACATCATAGACTAAAATCACTAATAGCTAAACTTTAGCAGCCAACCTTACAATTGAGAAGTGGGTTTCAGTTAACTTAAATGGTAAAATTTCTTAGCCTAATGATTGGTGTCTTAGCTTAATGATTAGAGCAATCATCATAGAGTAAATGGCATAAGTTGTAATTCTATAGTCTATATATGCTAAGAAGTAAAAAAGAAGTCACTAATGACTAAATTTTAGTAACTAACATTATATGCTAAGAGTCTTGTAACTCAAATAATATATTCTGATATTTCTAAGAGAGATGTCCAGATTTAAATCGCCTCTCTTAGTGGTAATTATCAAATTTATCAAAAAAAAAAAGAGGTGTCCAACTATGGAACATTATATTTAAGAAGGAAAATGAAACCATTTCTTGAAAATTGTGAAATTTTGAATTGGTATATTTTTACTTTCAAAATTTTGTATTATTAAAAAAAATGGTATGTTAAGTATGGGATGGACTTGGGAGTTCAGAGTTTGATCTTTCCAGATGGAAATGAGTCACGCTTGTTTGGGCATAACAAAAATTTACATCAATTCACAATATTCTTAAATTAGCCTATTATCTCACATATGGGTCATTAAAAAATAAATAAATTGTAGATTGTAAAAGGCTCATGTGAAAGCTGGTAGACTTAACTTTTTTTTTTTTCTTTTTAAAAAAAACACACACACACACATGCACAAAAAAGGGGAATGAAGTTCTAACGAAAGACAAATCACAAACTCCATCCAGAAATCATAATAACTTTTAAAAAAATGTTGGATAAATTATACTACACAATACACATATTATTAAATTATACGAAAATTGGCCCGGTTAATCAGTTATTAAAGCTAAGGGTCCGTTTGGTTGGAGGAGTGGAAAATGAGAGGATAGAAAATTGGTGGGAGGATGGAAAAGTGGAAGAATAGAAAATATTTAGTTTCCCTCGTGTATGTTTGGTTGGAGGGGTGGAAAAATATTTGGTTTGGTTGAAGAGAAAAGTGAGAGTGTAAGTTCGTTTAGACCCCTTAAACCCAACAGATTAACCTAGAGAATTAGCCAAGTGATTAACTTAGGTAATTTAAGCAGAACTAGGTTAACACAAATATATTGAAAAACAATAAAGCAGCGGAAAATAAAGAACTCAAGAATCTGATGACCCAGGAAAACCAAATCAGTAAAAAACCTGGGAAGGATTTAACCTAGCTATCCTCAAGGTAAACTGAATTCACTATGAAAGAATTGAAGTTTACACAATAAGACTTAGACCACTAACATCCTATTGCTACCCAAGTATAGGAAACTTACTACCACGACCCCATGATAGCTCCAAGATCCACGGACTCCTTCTTTCTTGAATTCTTCAGCAATCCACAAGCGCACCTGCTTGTATATCTTTGAAGTTTCTTTGATTCTGCAACTGTATGATTTACCAAGCTCTTGACATAAATCTTGAGTTTGGAAACCCTAAGTGTATGTGAAGGTAAACACCTCTAGATCTCACAATGAGATTCACAAACACAGCATTCAAAACTCTAAAAACGTGGCTAGGGTTTTCCCTTATATACTTAGGGCAAAACATAAAAACCTATACATTAAATGAACTAGGGCTGAGTTGGAAAATTCTGCAGAAAAACGTTCTGCTCGATTTTCGATCGGTCGAGTCTAATTCTCGATCGATCGAGTCAGGCAGAAAGTGAACAGTGAATTCTGCAGTCAACTCGATTCCAACTTTACATAAAAAGCCAAACTTTGAGCAAGTCTAAGACACAACTTAAAGAATGTTTTGATCATGGTTTGCCAACATTACAAATTGAAGTTCTAATACATTAGTTCCTAATTCTTAGAACCTAACAGAGAGGATAGAAAATGTAGTTTATATAAATTAACTTTTATGCCCTTGTTACATAATATGTAAAAATAAATAAAAAATTATTTGTACACTTTAAATAATATAAAAATTAACACATTATACATATAAATTTATATTATTTTTCTTTGTTACCAAACAACACACACTTCTTTGTAATCATTAAATAAGAACATACAATTTATTTAAAATAAGAAACACCTTAAAATCTCAATCTCATTTTCTTAAATTTAACCATTTATTTGCATTAGGAACATAATTTTTTTTTTCATTCTACAACTGCTCTGGTTCTTAAATAAAACAAAAATGAAGAATAAAAATAAAAATAAAAACTTGTTGGAGCTCAATAAAAAATAGTGGACAATAAAACTAGAAATAAAATAAAAGGCTAGTGGGTCTCACAACCTGACCTATATTATTTTCACTATTATTCCTTACCCTTCTCTCTCATGAAATCATCTCTCAGATTCCTCTCCCTTATCTTTTTTTTCTTTGTGACTTTCCTCTCATACTTTCACTTTCACATTTCTTACTTGCATGGCAATTAATCTTACTTGCATGTCAATTAATCTTTTTTTCTTTGTGACTTTCCTCTGATACTTTCACTTTCAGATTTCTTACTTGCATGTCAATTAATCTTAGATGCATTTCCAAAAAAAAAAAAAAAACACATGATCTCAGGTGCTCACCGCAGTTCCAAGTATTTCCGTTTTCTTCTCTCTCATTTTTTTTTTTTATTAAATTTATGAAAAGGCATTTTCATTTTCAACCGATGATACTTCATTCAAATTTTTTTTTTAATTATTTTCTATGTTGAATAATAGTGAGATGAAGTTATTGTTGAGAGAAGAAAGGAAACTGGGCACTAGCGGCTCCTCTTTAGAGCTAGGAAGGTCACAGGACCACCTTAACTTAGAAAAAAAATCATTATTATATATAAAATTTTAAAAATTTATGAATTTTTTACCCTTAATTGGTCAAGAGATCAAGAAATAATGACATGAACTAAATTAACACGGCATTGAAAGATTAAGGACCAAATTGACAAAATTGAAAGATTATGGACCAAAATGAAATATGGTGTAAAGATTAATTAAGGACCAAATATGTAATTTACCCTTAAAATTAACAAAATTTAAGTACAATTTCTTAGGTGCAATACATTAGGTCCCTCAATCAAATTCGAACACGTGATTGCCTCGACCAATTAAACACAAACATTGTTATTTTTTCCAATGACAATTAAATTTAATGGAACTATGTATTTTAATTTAATTTGAAAACTTGCTATACCTAATTTTAGCCTTTTAAAATTATTAATCTTAGCACCGCGCGTCCTCGACGTTATGGTCACACCACAGGCATAATTGCACAAAGTTTTTGTGTGGATCAAGGACCAAAATTTAAGTATCATGGAGGAAACAACACACGAGCAAGGACCGGAGTTCAGGCTAAAGACTAGAGAATGATATCTATCTTAGATTTTTTTTTTTTTTTTAAATTATTGATCTTGAATTCAGAGTCATGATAGTTTTTTTTCTTTTTTTTTTTGAAATGTAAAGATTCAAAATGAAAACAACCCCAAACTTTAAGGGCAAAAAGTCTTAAAATAAATGAATTATAACTTATTTAGAAAACAAATTCATTAGTGCTTTGATGATAAACAATAATTATCATGATTGTCATTTTCAAATTGTATCGTATTTATATAATTAAAAATATAATATATATACAATTAGTCCTAAATTATTTTAGTCATAGTGATCTCTTTTAGTTAAAAAACTTTAAGTGATCAAATTTAGTTCTTTATAAACTTTAAATTAATGTTTTTAGTTCTTATGGAATGATGTTGTGTTAGTTTTTAGTTTAACCACATCAGTTAAGGGATTAAAAACAACCACTTTAAAACATCATAGACTAAAATCACCAATAGCTAAACTTTAGCAGCCAACCTTACAATTGAAAAGTGGGTTTCAGTTAATTTAACTGGTAAAATTTCTTAGCCTGATGATTGGTATCTTAGCTTGATGATTAGAGCAATCATCATAGAGTAAATGGCATAAGTTGTAATTCTATAGTCTATATATGCTAAAAAGTAAAAAAGAAATCACTAATGACTAAACTTTAGTAACTAACATTATATGCTAAGAGTCTTGTAACTCAAATAATATATTCTAGTATTTCTAAGAGAGATGTCTAGATTTAAATCGCCTCTCTTAGTGGCAATTATCAAATTTATGAAAAAAAAAAAAAAAAAAAGAGGTGTCCAACTATGGAACATTATATTTAAGAAGGAAAATGAAACCATTTCTTGAAAATTGTGAAATTTTGAATTGGTATATTTTCACTTTCAAAATTTAGTATTATTAAAAAAAAATGGTATGTTAAGTATGGGATGGACTTGGGAGTTCGGAGTTGGATCTTTCCAGATGGAAATGAGTCACTCTTGTTTGGGCATAACAAAAATTTACATCAATTCACAATTTTCTTAAATTAGCCTATTATCTCACATATGGGTCATTAAAAAAAAATTAAGTTGTAGATTGTAAAAGGCTCATGTGAAAGTTGGTAGACTTAACTTTTTTTTTTCTTTAAAAAAAAAAAAAAAAAAACACACACATGCACAAAAAAGGGGAATGAAGTTCTAACGAAAGACAAATCACAAACTCCATCCAGAAATCATAATAACTTTTAAAGAAATGTGAGATAAATTATACTACACAATACACATTACGTACTCTCATAAGAAATGGTGTGAAATATTTGTGAATTTTTATTGTATTCCTAACTTTATTGAATTAAACGAAAATTGGCCCAGTTAATCAGTTCTTAAAGCTAAGGGTCCGTTTAATTGGAGGAGTGGAAAAATGGGAGGATAGAAAATTGGTGGAAGGATGAGAAAGTTGAAGGATAGAAAAGATTTAGTTTTCCCTCGTGTATGCTTGGTTGGAGGAATGGAAAAGTAGAAGGGTAGAAAAGTTTTTGGTTTGGTTGAAGAGAAAAGTGAGAGAATAAAAAATGTAGTTTATATAAATTAACTTTTATGCCCTTGTTACATAATATGTAAAAAAAAATTATTTGTACTCATTAAATAATATAAAAATTAACACATTATACATAAAAAGTTATTTTATTTTTCTTTGTTACCAAACAACACCCACTTCTTTGTAATCATTAAATAAGAAAATTACAATTTATTTAAAATAAGAAACACCTTAAAATCTCAATCTCATTTTCTTAAATTTAACCATTTATTTGCATTAGGAACATAATTTTTTTCATTCTACAACTGCTCTGGTTCTTAAATAAAACAAAAATACAAAATAAAAATAAAAACTTGTTGGAGCTCAATAAAAAATAGTAGACAGTAAAACTAGAAATAAAATAAAAGGTTAGTGGGCCTCACAACCTCACCTATATTATTTTCACTATTATTCCTTACTCTTCTCTCTCACGAAATCATCTCTCAGATTCCTCTCCCTTGTCATTTTTTTCTTTGTGACTTTCCTCTCATACTTTCACTTTCACATTTCTTACTTGCATGTCAATTAATCTTAGACGCATTTCCCAAAAAAAAAAAAAAAAAAAAACATGATTTCAGATGCTCACCACAGTTCTAGGTATTTCCGTTTTCTTCTCTCTTTTTTTTTATTATTAAATTTATGAAAAGGCGTTTTCATTTTCAACCGATGATACTTCAATCAAAAAAAAAAAAAAATTTTAATTATTTTCTATGTTGAATAACAGTGAGACAGGACCAGCTCAACCATATAAGCAATTGATGCAATCGCCTAAGACCCTCAAATAAAAAAAGGCCTCCACTTGTAAAAAAAAAATTATATATATAATATATTTATCTACACATTTTAATTACAAAAAAAAAATATTTTAGTACTTTTATTGGTCAATAAAATGTATTAAAAAAGTCACATTGTATCCTAAAATGTAAAATACTGCACAATAACAATGCACACAACTTGATAAAATAAGACTGCACAGTGCACATAGCACTGTGTAGTCTTGTCCACAAGCCCCAACACATCACAAGGCCTAAGCTAAGCTGACCCCCACATGACCCCACACTAATTAATAATTTATCCCATTTATCAATTATTATAAATTATCACACCAATTAATTATTTGATGTATATTATATCAACTCATTTGTATTATAGTGATACTAATTTATTGAACCATATAATAAATTAATTTTTATTTATACAAATTTAGACTTTAAATTTTTTTTTTTTTTTTTGAAAAGGGACTTTAAAGTTAAAAAAAAAATCTACTTAAAATTTTTGCCTAAGGCCCCCAAAATTATTGAGCCGGCCCTGCAGTGAGATGAAGTTATTGTTGAGAGAAAAAAGGAAACTGGGCACTGGCAACTCCTCTTTAGAGCCAGGGTGGTCACAGGACCACCTCACTTAGAAAAAAAAATTATTATTATTATATATAAAATTTAAAAATTTCATGATTTTTTTACCCTTAAAAAAATATGTGACCACCCTAAATTTTTTTAAGCTCAATATAATTAAACTTTAGACAAAGTTTAGCAATAAATTAACTTGGTTGTAAACTAAGGCTATAACTTCACTCAATATTTTTTTTAATAGATACGAATTTTAACAAATTCACAATTAGATTACATTTTTTTTCTTATATCCTCCATGCTTACAAAACTTCAAGAAGATCAAAAATCAATACCTTATGTCATCAATCAAATGTTTATGGCCTGTTTGGTTTTTTTTTTTTTCATAGCTCATCACTCATCACTCAATTTTCATCACTCATCACTCATCACTGAAAATTCCCTAACTCCCTACACCCCACCCGTTTGGCACCATCACTTAATTATCATCACTCAATATTTTTCAACTATTTGTAGGTCCTATACCTGTCACTCGGTACAGTGTTTTTTTTTTTTTTTCAGTGCCCAAATCACCTGAGAAAGAAGAAAGGAAAAAAAAGAAAAAGAAGAAGAAGCCCAGATCACCCGAACCAGTGAAAAAAAAAAAAAAAAAACCAAAGAAGGAAACCCAGGTCACCGAACCAGTGAAAGAAGAAGAAGAAAGGAAAAAAAGAAGAAGAAGAAGAAGAAGCCCAGATCACCCGAACCAGTGAAAAAAAAAAAAAACCAAAGAAGGAAACCCAAGTCACCGAACCAGTGAAAGAAGAAGAAGAAAAGAAAAAAAAAAAAAAAAAAGAAGAAGAAGAAGCCCAGATCACCCGAACCAGTGAAAAAAAAAATCAAAGAAGGAAACCCAGGTAACCGAACTAGTGAAAGAAGAAGAAGAAAAGGAAAAAAAAAAAAAAAAAAGCTGAAACCCAGAAGACGAGCTGACCAGAAGAAAGGAAGAAGATGAGCTGATCAGGAAAAAAAAAAAAAGGAAGAAGACGAAAGTTAAAAAAAAAAAAAAAAAAAAGGAGGAGAATGAGGTCAAAAGTTGCGGCTGTGGGTCCCTTTGTGTAAGTTTAATTACAAAAATGCCATTGAGTTATGAGTTATGGAAACTGAAAACAGCTAAAATGTATTTTCAGTTTCCATAACTCATCACTCAAAAATCAGAGAATTGAGTGATGGAAACAGAGTTACGAAAATTCAAACGAAGTTCTCAGCTTTGGGTCCCACCATTTTTGAGTTATGAGTTATGGAAACAGAGTTATGAGTTATGGAAACTCAAAATCCAAACAGCCCCTTAAATTTTGAGTTTTTGTAGTCTAAGCTATATGCAAAAAATAAGTTTATGGATCAAATAGTAAATAACATCTGATTGACATAAAATTTGATATGCGTTTTAAGAACATAAAGAACATACAATTAAATGGTTAAATTTTCAAAATTGCTCTTAGAAAGGGATCAAGTTCATATATTGACAACATATTATTAATTCAATAGTTAGGTTTTCAAAATTGATCTTAACAAGTAGTGTTTTAAGTTTTTTCAGCCACTTTTCTACAGCAATTTCTCTCCAAATCGAAGAGACAATTTTTTTTTGTAGGTGTAAAGGGGCCTGGGGTCCACCCAAAATGTTTCTCTCCTTCTCTCCTTACCAAACAACGCCCACTCTTATTTTCTATTCATTATTCTTCATCTATCCTATTCTACCTCCAACCAATTTTTCTTTTTTCTTTTTTTTTTTTATTGGCTTATTTACAAATAATAAAGACTGACAGTTTTTAGTAAAAAAAAAAAAAAGCAGGTCTTTCTTTCTGGATTATCATTAAAAAAAAATTGTCTTTCTTTTTTAGTATATATTATTATTACTATTATATAAAATCATTGTTCTTGTAAAGTTACGCGTTAAAGATCCGTAGGAGATCTAGACACTAGTCAAGAAAAAGGAGTCCAAAGTCTTGGACGAAGTTAGAATTATACCTTCTTTTTAGAAAACCAAATTTTATAATTATATCTCATGTTCACATTGTATTCAACTAACTCCCTCCCCCACTATCTAAAAAATATATATTATATTTTATTAATTAGATGTAAACATATTTCAGCATGTATCATGCTGATGATGAAGGAACGAAAGTAATGAATAATTATTTTTCTTTTTCTTTTTTGTTAAAACCCTTTTCTTTTTTCTTTTTTTTTAAGTTTTGAATATTACTTGAACATCATCATTAAAGCTTACGTACACTTGTTCTGTTTACATTGAATTGAATATTTATAATACTTTGTGGAATGATTTTATAAATTAAACGTTGTTATATCACAATTTCCTTATTATCCTTTGACACAAGAGGTTTATATTTATATAGGGTTGGATTTTCAAGTTACACTTAGCATAATTCTAAGCAATGTTATACCACTAGAAATGTTTTAATTGGATGCAAATTTTGACAAATTTACTATTAGATTACATTATTTTTGTATATTCTTCATACTTACAAAATTTCAAGTTAATCAAAGATTAATTATCCTATTGTCAATCAATTTTTTAGATTCAAGTTTTTATAGAACCATTAAGCCCAATGTTTTCACTTTTTTTTTCTTCTCCTTTTTTTCCTTTTTATCAAGACTTAAACGTTTCTCTTTCTCTCTTTCTTCTTCTTTTTTTTTTCTTTTTTTTTTCTTTCTTCTAAATTCTAATCCCTCTTTTTTTTTTTTTTTTTGGTTTTTGTTTTTCTTTTTTCAAATCTCTTCTTCTTTATTTTTGAATTATTAAAAAATGTGATTTTTAATGTACTCCCTTTTTTTCTTTTTAATGATTTATTTATTTATTTATGTTGGTGTTTGAATTTTCTCTTCACATCATCTATTTGTACTACTTTTTTTTCATTTTAATGAATGTCTTTTCTATGTTCAAAACAAAAATTACTATGCATGTGGTTTAATTGGATAGAAAAGAGAAACGTTTCAAATTGAGATGAATGGAAAATTATGACACTAAACAAAAAAAAAAAAAAAAAAAAAAAAAAAACAGCCTTATTGCACATGTGAAGTGTGTGTGATAAGGCTAGTATATCTTAAAAGAAACACATTTAAGAAGTAAAAAAGAAATTACTAATGAAAAAATAAAAACAAAAACTGTTGGTAATGTTGTTCTACTAATGTTGCTTAAGTTTTGTGGAAATACATGTGGGTGAAAAAGTGTTGTGAAAATACATATTGTGTTGTTTAGACAATAAAAACTGTTGTTCAAACAACGTTACCAAACAGACCCTAAACTTTAGTAACCAACATTAAATACTAAGACACTTATAACTCAAATGGTATATTTTGGTATTTCTAAGAGAGATATCCAGATTCAAACTGCCACTCTTCGTGGAAATTATCAAATTTATCAAAAGAAAAAGTATCCAACTATGCAACGTTATATTTAAAGAAGGAAAATGAAACCATTTCTTGATCGTAAAAGGCTAATGAGAAAGGTGATAGACTTAGTTTTTATTCTTTTTAAAAAACAAGCACATATATGCACAAGAAAGAAGAAAGAAGTTCTAACGAAAAGACAAATCACAAACACCATCCAAAAATCATAATAACTTCTAAAAAATGCGGGATGAATTGTACTACACAATACACACTATCTACTCTCCTAAGAAATGTTGTGAAATTTTTGACGATTTTTATTGTATTCTTAACTTTATTGAATTAAACAAAAATTAGCACTATTAATTAGTTTTTAAAGCTAAGTGTAAACGACGGCAAGAAGCTAATGGCCCCTTATTTTATTTACAAATTTTTTTTTTTTTTTTGGGAGAGAAATAATAAAAATATTTACAAATAATTAAAGACTGAGAGGTTTAGTCAAATAAAAAAACATTCTTGTAAAGTTACGCGTTACGCATAGAAGATCTAGACTGACAAGCTACGCATAAAGACTGACAAGTTAATGCATAGAAGGTCTAGACTCTAGTCAAGAAAAAGGAGTCCAAGACTTGGATAAAGTTAGAATTATACCTTCTTTTTAGAAAACCAAATTTTAGAATTTTATCTCATATTCACATTATATTCAACTAACTCTCTCCCCCACTATCCAAAAAATATATTTTATTTTATTAATTAGATGTAAACATATTTCAGCATGAATCATGCCGATGATGAAGGAATAAAATGTAATAAATAATGATTTTTCAATTTTTTTTTTTTTTAAACCCAAAGTGTTTTATAAGTTTTGAATATTAATTGAACATCATCATTTCTATTTTCATCATTAAAGCTTATGTACACTTGTTCTGTTTACATTGAATTCAATATTTATTTTTTTATTTTTTTTTTTTGATGGGAAAATGAATGTAATTCATTGAAGGGAAACTGGAATACATCAGAACTGAAAGGTGCAGACATAACCGAAGCAACATAAACCCAAAGAAACAGCAGAACTGAAATTGAAAAGCAACAAGGCCTGAAAAAACAATTACAACATATCTTCAATTACAAATATTGAATTCGATATTTATAATACTTTATGGACTGATTTTATCAATTAAACGTTGTTACATCATACTTTTCTTATCATCCTTTGGAAACACAAGTACACTGTCATGAACAAGTAAACCCAAAGAAGGTAAATTTAGGGCATTAATCTTAATTTGTTTTAAAGTAATTTATTTTTAATTTTTTACAGCATTAGATACTAAAAACCGATAAGTACAATAAAGCATAAATAAAAGAGAAATTTGATATGAACACATAAAACTCCACAAGACCAGTTAATCATCATGAAATAGATCAACATTCAACTAAGAAAGCTGGATTTCAAAGCAACTACTTATACGACAAAATTTTCCTCCAAACGTGGTGGTTTAGAAGACCATCCAATTATTTTAAATCACATGATTCATTGAATTATTTAAATAAATTACATAACTATTAAGTAGGTCATACAACTAAAAGTATATGCAAATATTTTTGAGTTGTCATATAGTAAGTTGGAGGCTCTTTTCTTTAAATTGGTTGTGGGAAAACTTTGCCCTTCAATGAAATATTAAATTTTCTGCCCTACAGTTTGGATGACGTCCATCAAGTTTTTCATCTACATTTAGAATTGCCATTATTAACATAGAAGCTAATTGAGAAAACTGGCATAACAAAGCAGTAAAGTGAGATTTTTTGACTTTTTGGTAGGGGTGGCAACATTGGACACGACTCGCGAACCCAACACGACACGACACGAAATTAGCAAGTTATGGGTTGAGGCTTAATGGGTTCGTGTCATATTCGGGTTGACACGACGGACTCATTTGATAAATGGGTTGGGTTAAGGTTCAACCTATGGAACCCGTTTAACCCGTCTGACCCGTTTAATTAAATGAAATTTTACCAATATACCATTCAAACTCTAGGTATATAAACTTATTAGTTGTTGTAGTTTATTTTCTTTGACATATTGTGATTGATTTTTTATGATATTGAGATATGCTTTAGTTTTGAATGATTATTTGTGATGTAGATACTCATTAATTCTGAATTTTATATTTAAAATATTTATTTGTTTGTTTTTTTTATAAATATTTTTCTCTATTTTGATAAAATTAGATAAACAGGTCGACACGACTGACCCGTTTAATAAATGGGTCATGTTAGGGTTGAGGAATCTTGACCCGTTTAATAAACATGTCGGGTTCGTGTTGACCTATATAGTCGGATACGTATGAGTTGATACGACACGAACCCGACACGCGAACACGAATTGCCACCCCTACTTTTTGGGAAGGTTTAATAAAAATAAAGAGAGTGGGAAAAAAATAAGGCTAAAATGGGATTAACTAATTTTTACAAAGAATAATATGCTTCACTTGATAACAGTGAAAAAACTATATTCAACCTAAATTCATAATGATCAGAAGGGAGGCATTTTTACACGAACACTATGTATTAGCATAGCAACAACTTTGATCAATTAAATGTTATTAACTTAGGACATCTTAAACTGAAGGCAATCATATACATATATTACAATCTATATTTCTAGGGAGTAAAAAGCAAACCCTACTGTTATACATAAGAAACCCGTTTTCGCATGTACCATTTAATTCACTGAAGAAACATAAGTAATAATATTAATGTAGCATACAACTTAATCATAAATTAGTCTTACTCCATAAAGATTGCTGACTTTGTAAGTTTTCACTGTGGAATCTTCACTTCTTATGTTGAATACCTGGCATAACCTTCAAACATAATTCTGAAGCTTTTCACGAGCAGAAGGGTATCGCCCATCAGAAGACAGCAAATCTACTAACAAGCTTTTAGTGTAAGAATCTGCTGAAATGCCCCCCTCAGTCATCAAATGAAGAAGTTCTATCGCCCTTGATGCATCACTCTTTCTTAAAAATCCTCTTATAATTGTATATTGTAATCATTCGGAAAGCAGCGAGTCTCATAAATTCTTTTAAGTAACTAACTTGCTTCTTCCAATAACCCTTCATTACAAAGTCCATCTATCATTGTATTACACGTCCAAGAATTACAAAGATTATGTAAAAAATGAAAATGATTCTAAAAGTTCAGCCATGAAGTTACTATTAGTAAAACCCCACACCTAAGACCAATCAAACAATTCTATCAATTGTGTCATTGAAACTTTTGCATCCTCAAAACAATGATGATGTTCCTACCAAAGAGTCAACATCTAGCATAAAGGGGCCAAGTTCCAAATATCTGCATACTACTTGCCTACCAAGTTCTAATATTAATATACACAGTTAATTTAGCTCTTAAAACACTTAAATGTAAAATCAAAATTTGCACCCTCCACGTTTCAATCAACCTGCCAACAAAATACAACAGAAACAACAAATTAGCATTAGTTGCAACTTAATTGTGGAGCTTTCGTAATTGTCAACTACTCACAAAAGCAAGAAGGCATTTACAATTACATAAAGTAGTAATTGGGTCATAGTTGTTGTGTTTGTGAAATTTGGAACTCTTTTTGGCATGGCCTCTGTTATGTGCTTACCCCATTTACAATGTCAGTTCAAACTAGCAGTCTGTTGTACTTGTATGACCTGGACATGTCCAATGTTAATGCATGTTTTCGGTTCAACCAACATTAAATCCTAATACGGATCTGTTGTTGCTTTCCTCCATGAGGATTTTATTCTTTGACAAGGGATGATTTAGAGTGATTCTGCAATTTTCCCAGTCAATATTATGGCTATGTTAAAATTAATGCAAGAAAGCCAAAAACAACTTAATAAATGACATGCTATAATAAAATTAAGCAAATGAAAATTTCCGAATCAAGCCATTCATCCACAAAATACAATGGATTTTGTGCCCACATAAGTTTTGTGTTAAGAGTCGACAATATGTTTCATGTAATTCTCATTAGACCAATTGCTCATAAAAATGCTCATTAACACCAACTTTTTTATTTATTTTATAAAACAACATGATAACTTGACTAAAGAGGCAGTTGACAATTTAAATTAAACGGAGTTCTAAAAAAATTGAAGTTTTAAAGGTGTTCTCTGTCTCCTAAAGCATCAATCCAAAGCTCACAACTCAGGTATAACAAACCGTATAGACACAGGATCCCAGATATTATGTCATAGAAATGTTATGGTCAAGCATTTTGTCAAACACCTTGCAGGCAATTGAATTTCCGCAGTTCCACCCAAAACTTAAAGCATAAACTGCAGATATTCGAACATCGTTTAGTTTAAATTCAATTAAGAAGAAGAAGAATCGAAGAGCAGAAAATCAAGGAAAATCCAATTAAGTTAATTAAGAGGGGGTTCTGTTAATTCTTTTTGGAGATACCCAAAGTGGTGGGGGTTCACTTGGTTGTGCTTAGCAGCTGGAGAGAGTGACCAGGAAAAGAATTGAGTATTAGAGAGAGATTGAAAAATGTTGAAATAATGGAGGGAGGGAGGGAATGAGTGATTTTTACTGGGCAAAAAAACTGTTAGTGTTAGTTTGGATGCTGAGCGGGGGATTTGAATTATGATTATTCCATGGCAAATATCTAAAGGTGCAAAGCTTTTAGCTAAAAAAATATTTAGAAGAAAATAAAATTTTATATAGTTGTACATAAATAAATGAGTAAAAATTTTATATAGTTTGCCCATATACAAATGTACCTGGGTTATTCCAAAGGTTATTTCAAATGTTTCACCGAAATATTAAAATAAATATATTGATGTGAATGTTTTAAGACCTCTACCTTAGAGAAAGGCAAAACAACAATATCGGTCCTCAAGTTTACTATGCAATTAGTCCTTCAAGTTTGAAGCGAGCACAATTAATCTCTTAAGTTTTAAAACTGAACTGTGTTGGTCCTTCTATTAACTGCTGTTAATGGTGTTACTTACATGGCTAACAGAACAATGACTTTACATTTTTTTTAATGATGTGTGTACGGTCCGGTTCCATCTTGTGTTGGGCCTCGGGTGAAGCATTTCGCCACGCGGCCCGTAACCCTTGTCAATTTACTCGAATAGGGGCTGGACCGGGCATTATTAAAGTTCCCGTAGGATTGGGCCTTAACGTAGCAGCCCGGAATATTATTGCTCACAATTCTTTTATTTTCGCATGTTTGATTATTCGGACCGTCATAACTCGGCAACGAATGTTGCCGAGCATATTTGCTCGCGGAGGAGTATTGCAATTGAATTTGGCCGGCAAGGTATCCGTGAAGTTGTTGCCGGACATATTTGCCAACAGCGATGAGCAAGTTCCAATGCCACTCTTGTAATTCAACAACCAAACCCCCACTTATCAACCACAACATTGGACCCTCTTTTCCATTATCTGACTGAGCAATTATAATCCCTCCACTAAATGGGGGCTATAAATAGGAGAAGAAGAATACATAATAGGTGGGAGAGCAAGAAAGGGAAGGGGAGGGGCAGAAGAAAGAGATCGCTGAGAACAAGGAAATTATGTCAAGGGGTGAGAAGTTGAATGTTGGGCCTCAGTGCAATGATCTAACCGTTGTAGGAAATACTCAACCCACTTCATAAATTAATTGTGAACCCAAATAGAGGCTTAGCCCACTAAGTTCGTATTTGGCTTGCACAATGTGGCATGTTTTTAATTAAAAAATTACAAACTAAATTTACACGTGAAAAAAAATATTCACAACCGGTACCAAATTAATAAATTATTTTCTACCAATTGTAAAAACCCACAACGAGAGAGAAGGGGAGAGAGGGAAGAAAACAAGCCTAGTTGCCGCTTGAAATCCCACGCCCTAGCCGTCGCCGCCAATAGCCCAAGTCGTAGCTGCTGTTGATGACAACACAAGCCCAGCAGCTGTTAGCGACAGCCACTGCCTAGTAGCTGTCGGCTACAACCACTGCCCTAGCAGCCGTCGGCGACAGCCATTGACCCGCCTCCCTCCTCCTCTCATACAACCACTGACCCGCCTTCATCCTCCCATCTCAGGTATTACACTTTTTCCTATGGTATCTCACCTCAATTTAGATCCATGTAAGATTTTTTTTTCCTCCTGTGTTTGTATCTATGTTAGATTCAGAATATGAAATTATATGGTATGAGAAACATCCAACGTTGTAATTGTAATGTGTTGGGTTTTTTAACAAGGAAAAAAAGCTGCAAATTTGGTGTTCTTTTTAAGGTTTAGATGGTGAATATATGAAAACCCGGGTTAGAATCAGTTCAATTTTGGAAAATTTAAGTGTGTTTTTTAAATATATATATGTGTGTGTGTGTGTGTGTGCAATTTGTATTGGTTTGGAAGGTTCTGATTGATTAGTTCATGTGTTTGAGAATCCAAAAAAAAAAAAAAAAAAAACCCAACGTTAATGTTGTTTTTAAAACCCAAGTGCATACAATTTTATATTTTTCCAATTTATTTTGAAATTATAAAATGTCAAATTATTTTATGTGATTATATGTTTTACGTAGGTCAAAAAAGTTTATTTTTGAATAAATCTATACATATCAATACTACATCTCAGTAATGGTGGACTCATTTGTATCTGTAAGTCAAATAATATCACACATGAAGAAGGACCACATATTGTTTATTGTTTAAATGTTGTATTCATGCATAGTATTAGTTAGAATTCCATAGTTTTTGGGTTTTTTAAATACTACTAAATAGGGTATGATAATCAACTATTTTGAGGAAGTGTGTGAGGCTTTGCAGCTTTATTGTTTTTTTTTTTTCTGTATTGTGCTGAAATGTTGAAACTTTCTGTCTGATAGAATCAGTTTTATTATGTAAATATGTTATTTGTGTATACTTATCCAAATGTTACCAGTTGTGAATGCTAACACAGGTTTTGTCTGAGTATAAATGTATTGTGCACAAGAGGCAAATTTTTACTGGTTAAATTTAATAGAAGAATATTACTTGTCAGTTTTGTTTGAGAGATATCTATATAACTTGGCAAATCTAATTTGGTCGGGATGCCCAAAAAAGAGTATCGGTATATATGGTTGAAATCCTCCAAGGTACGGCATCAGTAGGGGCTTTAAGAGTTTCAATGCAAACTTTGGCATCACTTTCAACCACTACATTCTCAAAACTATGTTCAACTACTAAACGAGTCACCAAATTTATGGCCTCAGCCTCTACTTGGAGAGGGAGCTGTAAAGATAAATTGGAGAGAGGTTTTGATTTTCTCCTTATCTTTCAGCTCCTGGCCTATTTTAGAAAGAAACAATTGGTTTAGGGAGCAGCACTAAGGGGACATGAGTGAGCACAGAAAAGGTGTTCATTAAATTTCTTCAGGATTATTTGAAGATTTTTATCCGAGAAAAAAATCTTCAAATTTGCTAATCTAAACGGTGATCGTCTCTAGAGTAGCAAATTTGATATTAATATATAATTAGTGTGTAAAAGTTTGTTGAAGTATTCAAAATCACAGTGTGTACAAGCAGTACAAAAAGACATTTGGAATTATAAAGCTTGGAGTCCACAGCCTATTGAAGTTCATTGCAGTATCAATATGCCCCAATAAACTTTGTTATCCAAGTATCAGTAAGAAAATACTATACGTGTTGATGGATACAGTACGAAATTTACTACCTTTATTGGTAAGAAATACTTGGGTCGTTTTGATCCAAAAGAGAGCCCAATTTATAAATTTGGATCAGTCTCCCTGAAACGGTCGAGCCCAAGTAACCTTCGGCCAACAATGGGCTTTTAATTACATTGTAATTTTAGACTTGGGCCTATCGCTTCCCCAAGAAACAAAAAACAAAAGCACGAGCTCATTTTTCAGCTAGAGAGAGAGATTGAGCCGGCGATTTCGTGAACTTGATAATGGCAAGCTTGGTGAGCTTCTCATCTCCTTCTTCGTTCGTGTCTCGCTCTCGTTACGATTATTTCTCGCAAAGCCAAGGCAGAATTGATTTTCTCAAGAATGGTTGGTGTCACGGTCCGAGTCCGAGACCACTGGTGGTTTCCGTGAATTGCTTATCTTCGGGACCGGGTCAAGATTCTGAATCTGAACCTGAAACAACGGCGTCTACGATTGCTACCAATTGGACTGACAAATTGCGTGCGGGGCTCGGAGGGTTAGGGTTTGTAGAGACGACGTACTTGACGTACCTCAAGCTCACCAATTCCGATGCCTTTTGCCCTATCGGAGGTGGCAGTTGCGGCGACATTCTCAACAGTGATTACGCCGTCGTTTTTGGTATTCATTCTAAACCGTTTCGGTTAATTATTAGTGTGCAATAAAACACTTTGTTTTTTTTATTTCTAAATTAAGAAGTACTTTGTAATAGAAATTTGTTAAAAATGAGCTTCTTTATTTTATTATTATTATTATTATTATTATTATTATTATTTTTTAAAGCAAGTTTTAATGCTTTCTTGCCAATAGGGAAAGGAATTTAGTGTAATTGATTATAGCATATTGACTTTGTTTACCTTTTTCTGTTCTCTGATCATTACTCTAGAGCTTGTGAATTGTCTCTATTTAGACCTGTAGACGAGCTGAATTGAGCTGAGTATTTAATTTTATTTTGAACACGAGCCAAGCCCGACTTCATCACTAAACTAGATTATATATATTCAAGCTTGGTTCATTTTATTGTTGTACAAGCTCGAGCTTGTTCACGAGCTAGTTAATAACTCATTCCTTTTCACAAATTTATGCTAACAATTAATAACCAAATTATAATATTTGAGTTAATAAGATAGAATTGATTTCTTTTATGAACTTATAAAAATTAGATTCATCATCCTTGTACCACAAAATTCACTATTTGTATTATCTATAAATTATAAATAATAGTTGGATATCTTATGATGTATTTACAAACTTACACCATCTAATCTTAGTCTATTGAAGTACCTTTTATACATGTATAAAAATTAACTTATAATGTTATATGTGTTTAAATCATGCCTTATATTTATGAGCTTGTTCACGAAAGCTTGGCTTGTTTGCTAGATATACTAACATAAACAAGTTTTTCTACAAGTTGCGTTTGAGCTGTTTATGAACAGATCAATTCAGTTATAGAACTATCTCAATTATCTCAATTCAGTTATAGTTCCTTGCTTCTTCTTTTTCTGTCTTTCCTTTTTTTCTTGTGTGTGTGTGTGTGTTAGTACTTCCAGTCATAGTAATTTCATTTTGTACAATGCAGAAATGTTTTATTTGACTGGGATATTGCTATACGAAATACATTGCAGGTTATGTGTTTGACAGAGGGTTTCAATTTCAATGCTTTTGCATTTGCCAGGTGTTCCTCTTCCACTTATAGGGATGGTTGCATACGGGTTAGTTGCATCACTGGGTCTACAGTTGAGTAGAAAGAACTTGCCCTTTGGATTGGATGAACCTACAGGTCGTTTGATTATACTTGGAAGTACTACCTCCATGGCGGCTGCTAGTGCATATTTTTTGTACATTCTAGGAACAAAATTTTCAGGAGCATCATGCTCATACTGTCTAATGTCAGCTTTGTTGTCATTCAGCTTATTTTTCATCAGTTTATGGGTGAGATTTTTGTTTTCTTTTCTATCCCTCGGTTGCTGAAATCGCTGTAATTGGTTCTTAAGTATAATAAAATGTTTCTGGGGGTTGTTTTGTAGGATTTTGGGTTGGAAGAGATACCAAAAGTGGTTGGGTTACAGCTATGTATAGCTAGCTTAGTATTTGTTACCCTAAACACGTCATACAGTACTTCTCAACCTATTTCTTCAAGGTAATGGTTTCTATTTACAGATTATTACCGCATCTTTGTTTTTTACATGAGCATGTTCTGTTGGCTTCATTTTCTTTTCTGTTTCCATCTTTTCTTTTTCCTTTTTTCTCTTAATAAAAAACCATTGCAACCAAGTGCTATTGGAGCTATAATGGAGTTTTTTTTTTGGGTACTTATTTGGAAATGCTATGCGAAGATCTAGCGAAATGGCAGCTTCTATTTGTTTATCTCCTCTTTTTTCCCTTGTCACTGCATGAGATGTCAAGAAGCCTAGTTTTGATTTAGACACAGGGCAAGTACATTCACTTAGATAGGCTTCTATTTCCAAAATGGAAAGATCCCCCCCCCCCCCCCCCTTTCTCCTTCCTTTAATTTCAACAGAGATTGCGCTGCAAAAATTGTATTCTATTACTATACTAATTATAATCAAAGCTTTTCTTTGGTTCAGATGTAGAAGTTCTATTTTTGTCGTTGAAAATTTAAAAATTTCCTCATTTTGTCCTTCCATCCACCTCCATTGAGTTTTTTTGTCAGTGTCTCTAATGAAATTCATATTTTAGGGACAAAAATAGAACCTCAGCCTATATTATATTTCAATGGAAAAAAATAAACAGTTTCCTAAAATTTCGTCAAGGATATATTTTTGTCCTTTATCCTGACATGCTGGCAAAAATCTTAAGGAGAGTAAATAGAAGGAAAAAGTGTAAAACATTTTTAATTTTCAAGAATGTAAACAAATTTTTTTTTATATATTTAAAGGATAAAAAGAGAACTTGGCCTGTATTTGAAGGATGAAAGGAATATTTTAACCTTTATTTTATGAGGCACACTTGTAATTCTAGTTAAAGCAATGATTTTATTTTTTAAAAGGTCTTGTCATGGGAAATCTAGAGTGAATACTTTTTTTTGGTAATTGATATTTGATAAGATACATGGGCAACTGGTGGATCTTGAACCTATAGCCTCAATCTCCACATTGATCTTACAAGAAATCTAACTCGCTTGGTTAGATAATTGACTATTATTAATTTCAATGAATTAGTATGCTTTGTCCATCTTTTCTTTTTCTTTTCTCTTTTTTTTTTTAATCCACAAGGAATTACTTATCTTAATCTTTTTTCTCTTTTCCTGTTTCATGTCTATATCAACAGCTTGGCTGAAATTGACCTGCCATACTTTACAACAGAGATCACAACTACTTCAAGTCCTTTTGCTGTTTCTCTTGCAAAGCATCTGAACTCCATAGGAGCTAAAATGTATGGGGCTTTCTGGTGTTCACATTGTTTAGAACAAAAACAGGTACATTTACCTTCACAGGTTTTTTATTATTTTTTTTTTTGGAGGCGGGAAGGGGTTTTGTTCAAGTTGAAACATAGAACTTGGTGTAGGATAATGTTTATAAATAGGAAGGTTTCCTCTTCAGCCTCTCTATTAAGTATTCCAAAATTTTGAAAGGATTTCTCAAGACATGCAATGTAGATGATTAGTGTTGGTTTTAAGAGTCCAAAAAGGATTGCTGATAGTTTCGACAAGTCCTCATAGTGGCTACATGAACCTTTGCAGTCCGCACATGCAAGATTAACTGCTATTGAGAAAAATTATTACTTAAAAATTTGTCAAAATATTCATTTGGATATTTGTAATCCACTGGGCATCTTTGAAATCCTTGCTTGATTATGATCTCTTCAAATTTCATATTGTAACGTTGTAAAATTGTTTATTCAAGTAGAGAGACCAAAAAAAAGTAGAGGAAGACAAAAAATATCATTAATATAAGTAAAAAAAAAATGACATGTTAATTAAGGAAGTAACAGCAAGTATGACTTTGGATGGCATAGAATAACGAAAAATAGTATATGTAGTAGACCTTGACTAGTTTGTTGAGGATCATAGCCAACCCCAAATTTAGGAACTAATGCTTGCTTGGTGTTTGGTGGTGTTGTAACGTTGTAAAATTAAGAACCAAGCAGCTAATTTTCTGGAGTCTGTAAATTTGCATTGGTTGAGTACCTAGATTTGCACAGCATCAGCGTGATCGATGCATGTTTATTCCATCATGACATTCATTTTCCCTCTCCTACCAACCATCCTTGGTGCTGGATACTGTTCCATCAAGATGGCTTTCCTTGCTTGAGTGAACTACATTGAGCTCAAGTACCATCATTTGAGTAAGGGTAGCTGATTGGAGTTCATTTTAGAATAATGACAGATTAGCTGATTTAGGGTTTTATGATTATTTTTTGAGGAAGAACTTGGAATAAAATGTTTACAGAAAAGGTATCAAAGTGTCTTCCCCGAGTCAGTTCAACATGCCTTTTCATTACATGGAAATAGTTTATCATCCTGACCTCCTATTTTAATTATGATATGCCACTTATATTACTGTGTCTTTTGTTCAGATGTTTGGGCTTGAGGCAGCGAAGCTGTTGGACTATGTGGAGTGCTTCCCTGATGGATATAGGAAAGGAACACAAATGGCTAAGTCATGTACAGATGCTAAAATTGAAGGTTTCCCAATGTGGGTGATTAATGGTCAGGTAAGGAAGCCTTTTTTTCCCCTCTGGTAATTAATTCATATGGCCTTAACAAGAGAATTGATATTAATAATGAAGAAAGCAGCAGTAATTCACTTTAGTTGTCATTTTTCAATAACAAATGATGCTATAGGTTCTCAGCATTCGAAGCTCTTTCTCTTGAATAGGCGCAAGAATACAAGGATTCATGTGCCATAAAATTACATCTCTCTTAAATTTCATTTTCTCAGCAAAACAGATACTTCTTTGTAGGTTTTGAGTGGCGAACAAGAATTGTCAGAGCTGGCGCGGGTTTCCGGGTTCAAGTATAATGAATTTAGTTAGCTTACTTAGATCAACGTATTTTTGTAGTATTGTAGCACATGTACAGTTTATAGATGACATCCTCGTCACTCATTGATTACAACCTTTGGGTCCTTGTAACTGTTGTTTCTTACAAATTCTGTACAAAAAGAAGCAATGAGAGGTATAGGTGTCTGCGAACACATCCTTAATTCGCAGCATTTTGGGGACTTTAAAATGGCCTAAAAAGGTGATTAATTTAAGTCTATATCTGTTTTTTGGAGCAAAAACACCACTGTTCAGGCTCCAACAGATTTTTCATCTCCATTTTTTAGATTAGATTTGCTACCGTGCTTCTCTACAAACAGAGAACACTTAGCTTTTACTATTCATACTTCAAAAATGTTTTTTTCTATTATAGTAATCAAGTATTGAATAAAAAAATGTTAAAAGATGTGTAGTTGTTAAAAAAAGAATAAATAATAAATGAATAAATAATATTTAAATGAGATAAAGAAAATGATAGAGAATTTGTTAAAAAGTGTATTTGAAAAAATAAGTAAAAACTAAATATTACTGTTTATTGTCGAAACAATACAAGAATTTGGCTAATCTGTGTATATTATCTTGTGGTTTCTCTACTGCTTTTGTAATCCTAGAACATCTTCATTCACTAACAGGTCAAATGCTTTTCATTTTTTATTTAAGAAATGAGAACATAAATGATGTGGCCTTCGATGTTTGATACTGGAAAAACTGGATTCAATACGAAATATTTAGACACTTTTTTTTTTTACGTTCATTGAGAAGCTTTACTGCAAACAAATATAAATTGGAATCTCAATTACTTCGGAATAACTTACTTAGGGCCTCTTTAAAGGTAAACATTGAACTAAGAATTTTAGGGCTTTACCCCGGAGGGAGCCCTTCCAGAAATTCTCGAAGGCCTGAGCTGAACCCAGGCCTAAGAGGGGGTTTGGAAATAGTTTTCAACCAGCAATAGACGCGCCTCGGTTAGAACCTCACTAGCTGCGTCATTGCCCCAAGCGCAAAGATGCTGTGAGCTTCCCCTAAGCTTTGCTTTTATATCCAACTCGACCTCTCATTATTTTCTTCGCTTTCGGTGTGGGACTTTGACTCAACATCAAAGCGGTGGCTGTTTAAAAATCCCTACTAATTCTTTCATCTTTTGATTATTCATCGTCAAGCGAATAGTTCCAAGTTCGAATGTTACTGATCGTGTCTGCCTTATATCCCAGCCAATCAATGAACCAGATTGGTGCCCAAATTTGAATTGTCTTCGCACACTTGAGCATGAACTTTTTCTAGGCTTCGTCGCTTCCAGCACTACATCTACAGCAGTGTTGTGCTTTTCATGGGCATTAAAATGACAAAAACCACCAGATTTATTTGATTTTACATGCCTTGGCCCATAAATAAATGTGAGTACCCCTCACGTCCAATTATATCTTCCCACTTAAAATATGTGGTTCTTATAATTACTTAGCCTCCTCAAATGTATATATCCAATACATGAAATATATTCTTATCATGTCACACGGCCAAAAAGCTACTTCAAAATTAAGCTAAAACAATGCAAGATATGCAAAATATATTACGGCCTTTTCTAGGAAACAATTTGCAAATCATTAGTCATGATAGTTTGCCAACCAATATAAATTGTAAACCATATAGCGCATTGTAATGTTGATCTAACTTCATGAAAGTAAGAACATGGCCTAGCAATATATGGATGGTATTTGAGTCGTTGTGCAAATAGGATATCAAGCACGCAGTAGCCAAATAAAATACGCAATTACCTACTAGAAAGCAACAAACTGGGGCATGATTGCAACGAGGCTTCCTGGTTGGAGCGAAAGTGAAAGACAAGCAGAGTGCGGAATTGCCCATTTCCTAGCAATTACACGGAAGTGGACAATGGACAAGAGGATCACAGGCCCTGTGTTTCTATTTTATTGGTGAGAGTGAGTGACAAAATAAATTCACAATCTTTTTATGACATGTTACACACCAATTGCAATTTTTACATCATTAATTGAGATTTTTTTTCTCTAGGTTACTCGGTGCTGGGTTAGATGTTTAACTTATCGTCTACTCAACAAACGAGCATTAATGAACTTCATTTTCAATTTTTCATCTTTCTTCTAATGTTTAGAATTTATCATGGAGAAAAATCACACTTGTACATTATATAGCAAAAGCGGAAAAATTCAACATTGCCATCAAGCTAGTATTGTCTATGTGATGAACAACTACAACATACATTAAATAAGTTCTCTATAAATTACATGAATAACGGTTAACACGCCTAACTGAAAAAAGCATAACTGACGGACCAAACGGACAAAAGACAATTGAAGTCTATAACAACTCTGTAGTCATTACTAACGAGTGTTAATTTATCAAGATTGTCAATCTCTTGACGGACAAATTAAATGTTATTCGATGCAAGGCGTAACATACGGACATCAATGACAGACGAAACCATAAAAGACATTCAATGCCCAAAACAGCTAAGGAGTAACATATAGGCATCAACTAAGGAGTAACATTGGAAAATAATAAAAGCTAACCATTAATACCAATGGCTTCATATCTCATAAATGCAGATATTCATTCAGACAATGAAGACAAAGGCTATAAAACCCACACAAACCAAAGCACCAAAGGTACACAATGCTCACCCTAAAAACTATTCTCAAGTTAAATTTTTTTTGCAATATACTTTAATTGAATTCCATTTTAAGTTTTTAACTTAATCATCAAAGAGTGTTTGGCAAACACCAAACACCATACCGATATACTTTATTTTTTCCTCTATCTCATATCTTATTGCAAGTTCATCTTTGGATGAATCTAACAGCTTTGTCCATCTGTATTGACAGGGAGTTTAACTAACGAATTTGACTTCATCAATTACTTTGTAGTTATATAATACCTTTTTTCTTTTCTTTTTTTGAGATAAGTTATTTAATACCTAAAGTAGCATAAGCCTCTTTTCTTTTTTTTCTTTTTTTTTGCTACATTTAGCTGGGGAAAGGGGATTAAACCTTGCATCTTTCCATTGGAGAGACTACGAGATGCCAACTAAGGTCATTGGTAGCACAAATATCATTTGTTATGCCTTTTAACATTTTTTTAATCAATATTTTGCTTTTAGCCATGGTTAGCATGGCTTCTCACATATCGTATTTTAATCACAATCATCGAATTTATGTTTTATACCTCAGTAAAGCCTTCTTAGTTTAGGTATTTTCGAACTCACAACCTTTAAACAATGTCAAATAGCATCCTCGAGATCGCCTTGAGGCTATAGCAAGACTTAGCCTTCAAGCCAAATGTTTCCTTTGAACAAAATAGGATAGTTACGGAAAATTAGAATCTGAATGAGATAAAATTTAATTAGATTGAGCCCTTGCAAAAATTAGGTTTATCTCCTCACTAGAGTATCAAAACTTTAATTGAGGATATTCTTAATCTTTTGTAAATGTAAATTTGTGTGTGTGTGTGTGTGTGTGTGTGTAGAAAAGGCAATATGACTTTTGTTTTGGATTGGGCCAGTAACGATTCTTATTGCCTTAAATTGTTCTAGCTTCAAACAAAAATAAACCAAAACTTAAGGGCACGCTTGGTACACTGTAATGATTATTACAACGAATAGGAATAAGTATTACAACGAATACATTAAGTTGGAATATAATAAGTATTATTATTCATTAGTTTGGTGACCATTTAGGAATAGAATTCTGAATATGCATCCACAGTTTAGTAAAGTATAAAAAGAATGTGTAATTAAATCATTTTTAAGTCAAATTTCCTAAAATACAACAAAGAAAATTTATTTTCTTTCCTTTGAAGATGTGACAATTAATGACTTTTTAGGAAATTTTTTTAAAAAGTTATTACATAAGGTGAAGGAATAGATATTCAGGACTTTTGATAAGAAATAGTTATTCCTCATTTTGAAGAATAGCTATTCATAAGAAATAACTATTCATTGTAATAAAAACATAACCAAACAACCGAATAGTTATGCTATAGAAATATCTATTATATTACAGTGTCTATTACAGTGTACCAAATGTGCCATAATTCTTTTAGTTGTTCGCTATTTTTACCTGGTCAATAAAGTATTTATTCATTAAAAAAATTAAATAGTTATTTTGAAAAATGGGTTCTAATTAGATTAATTGATAAAATTTTTGATAAAATCTCCGTCTATGTCAAAAATTAATTAATGTCTTAGTTTATGATAAAAGGTTACTATCAAAAGTTAATCCCATCCATTGAAACACTCTTCTAAAGAAAACTACTTTCAAAGTTACAAACTGAAATATTAAATCCAATTGTATATTTATATTTATTTAACAATAAATTTAAATAGTTGAATTAAGTTGGATTAGATTGTTTCTAAAAAAAAAAAAGTTGGATTAGTTAGAAAGTGATGAGAAGGGAAGCGGCTTTTTGTAAACTTGGGCCCATACGAAGCAACCTCAAATTATTGCAGTAGACAAAACGAGACATTTGTTCCAATTTTAACCAAAAGGGTCCCTCGTGATTATCCTGACACGACCTGTCTCCGAGTTACTCACAGACACAGTACAGTGAAAATTTTAATAATATTGTTGTTAGTATTTTTTGAAAATATTTGAATAAAAAAATGTATAATATTATTTAAATACTAAAAAGTTATTATGGTTGTTGAGTAGAGTTGTAGTGTGCCTTTGTGTTAGAACTCTTTTTCCTCTTTCTTTGTGTGTGTTTGTTTCTCAAAAAAAAAAAAAAATCCAACGGCCTGGATCAGTTCTGATCCAAATAGAGATAACTCCAAGTGTGACCCAAAACACGTCACTAGCTGTGGCAAGCAAAGCAAAGCACGGCGTTCGAATCGGACTATTCATTCAATCTAAATCAATCTTCGAGTCTTTTGAGTCTGGAAAGAAATATGCTTTCATGCTTAAGGAATATTCCTTCTCTTTCTTTCTTTATGACCAAAGACCATTACTTTACTTCTTTCTCTCCGATTTTTTCAAACCCTTGTCCTCTCCAATCCATCCATCTCTACCCATATATCCCATAATTACGCTTGTCCTCGCATGCATTATTGATTCTTTATTAACACACATACATGCTCTTTTTCTCTCTCACTCCCTCTTTCGTAACAGTTTCATCACATAAACTAAAGATGGTGGGACTCTCGTGAACCAAATGACCAAAAGAAACTGCCTCCACCAACCCTCTTTTTTATAGAGTTCGAAATTCATCAAATACTCGTACAAATAAAATAATATACTTTTTTTGTTTTAAATTAAGGAAAAAAAAATGTGTGCTCAGGCTCAGGCAGCTGACAGTTCCCAATACGAGGAGCAAGAACAAGTTATCGACAAGTTCGAGGTTTTCAAGATCAAAGGCAGAGACAAACGCGGCCACAAGATCCTTCGTATCATCGGAAAATCCTTCCCTGGTAAATATAACATCGTTATTTTAATGTTGTCTATTTGTTTGTGTCTGTGTTTGTATTTTTTTATTAAATGTTTGTTTTGGTTTTTGTTTATTTATAGGTCGGTGTGCGAGTGTGGAAACGGTGAAGAAGTATTTGGAGGAGAAGGTGTATCCGAAATTGGAGAAGAAGCCATTTTCGGTGGTGTACGTGCACACCGGAGTTCAAAGGAGCGAGAATTTTCCTGGAATCTCAGCCCTACGATCAATCTACGATGGGATTCCGATGGAGGTGAAAGACAATCTACAGACTGTGTATTTTGTGCATCCAGACCTTCAAGCTAGGCTCTTCTTCGCCACCTTTGGTCGCTTTCTCTTCACCGGAGGGTAATAACTACATATTCATCATAAACTACCATATTATTTTAACTTATATTATAACGATTGCTTCAATTTTTAGTATAAATAAGGTTTTAACCTTAGATTTCTTATTCGACAATCTAACTTATTAAAAAAAAAAAAATCACAACTTTGGGATAACATTATTTTTCATTTTTCACACAGACACGTTACTAGCCAAATACCATCTAATCTAATCGCAATAGATTAGTATATTAGATTAATAATAAGTGGTGGGTGGTGCATGTAATCGATGTGTGTTTGTTTTGTTTTTGTTTGTGTGTGAGTTAGGCTGTACGGAAAGCTAAAGTACGTGGCGAGGCTTGATTTGTTGTGGGAGCATGTGAGGAGGAACGAGATAGAGATCCCAGAGTATGTGAACGATCATGATGAAGATTTGGAGTACCGTCCGATGATGGATTATGGGCTGGAGAGCGATCATCCGAGGGTGTATGGTGTTGATGGTGCACCCGCGGTCGATTCGCCTGTGTCAATGTACTCTATGAGGTGCATCTCATAGGATAATAAATTTACTACAACGTGGGTGTCTCTTTTGTAACGTGAATGTGTGAATGTGAATGATAAAGATAGATAGACTTTTCTTTCTCTGTTTGGTTTTGGCTATTATGGGCCTGGTTTTGTAAATATGGTGGCTAGGGTGGTCAAAAATATCTGGCACTAAACAAGAAATTTAAGATCTTAAATTGATTTTGTTTCTCAAATTTTTCAATGCCTCGATAAGATAAGTTTGGCAGCTAATTTCGATGTAGAAGCAATCTTATCGTATCGTATGCCTGTTAATTAGCTTGATCCAAGTTAGATCAAAATTTTTGCTAACAGGATAAGATGAGCTTTGGCAACTAACTTCGATTTTGAATCAATGGGCGGCTAACAAATTTGGAGGAGTTAGGCCATATAATTAAATAGGTCTTTTTGTTATCACTTAAATAGTATTTAACTAGTATTTAATATCATAATTTCTTTATAATAAAAATTTATTCATTTTATTTTGTAATATGTTTTTTTTTATTTGAAAAAATGCTAAAGGCTATAACAAATTTTACTAAAAAAAACTTTCAAACAATGTATAAAAAGAAGATAATAAACAAATATTTGAATAAATGATACTAGGGATATTATAAATTATATAACATGAAGCTTATAAAGATGTATTATTAATCACAGAAAATAATTTAAAAATGTATTTAATGGGTTATTGTTGTCCATGTCTCATATTATGTCACATTAATTTGTAAACTTTTTAAGTAAAATTAATATTTCTAGCATTTTTCTATCTGAATTATTTATTGCGATTAGTGACACATATTTATAAGGGAAAATATTAAATGTATAAATTTTTTTACAAAAACTTTGACAAACCGATGATGTAGTGAATGATTATAGATAAATAAAAAAGTGATGTTATCGGTGGGTTCAGATGAGAACATGTAAGAAGTTAACTACAACAATAGTTTGTAAAAATGTTGTAAAATAGTTTGTAAAACTGTAGAATTACTCTATTTGTAAGATTCATGTATCTAAAGTTGTATTATCTCTAGCATTACTTAATACTTTGAGACTTTTAAAAGTAGAAAAAAAAATTAGGCGTAAATGCACTTTTGGTTCCTACATTTTACACTTTTTTTATTTTGGCCCCTACATTTTGAGTCTTTTGGCTAAATAATGCTAATTTTAAACTTTATTTGCGTTATAGGAACTGTTGAAACTTATTTGGCGAAATGAGGAGAGAGATTGAATTTCGGCAACTGTGTTGCCGAAATTCAATCAAAAAGTTGGAGAGAAAAAATTTGCTGCCACGGTGTGCTCGGGTGAGAGAGGAGTGCCCCAAAAAAAAAACTTTTTCCCCCTATTTCGGTAATGCCATTACCGTAATAGGAGGGAAAAAGAATAAAAAATTCTGCCCCCCTATTTCGGTAATGGCATTGCCGAAATAGGGGGGCTTTTTTTTTTTTTTTTTTTCCTTCCTATTTCGGTATTGCCATAACCGAAATAGGAAGAAAAAAATTAAAAAAAAAGTTCTCTCCCTATTTCGGTAACGGCATTATCGAAAGAGAGGTGCTACGTCCACAACATTTTTCACAATATTTTCACAACAAATCATAGGTGGTTAGTTGTTATTAGTTTAAATTTGAACCTAACACTAAGATTACTTTTTTGCCCCAACAATAACAACCAGTAACAACCTGCCACTTAGAATTTATTGTGAAAAATGTTGTGGACATATCATTTCTCTCACCGAAATAGGGGGCTTTAAGAAAAAAAATTAAAAAAAAAAAAGCCTCCTATTTCGGTAATGTGAATACCGAAATAGGAGGAATAAAAAAACAAAAATTGTCCCTATTTCGGCAATACCATTGCCGAAATAGGAGGGAGAATTTTTCTGGTAGGAAGAAGAAAAAAAAAAAAAAAAAAAAGCCTCCTATTTCGGTAATGTGAATACCGAAATAGGAGAAATAAATAAATAAAAAAAATGTCCCTATTTCGGCAATACCATTGCCAAAATAGGGACAATTTTTTTTTTTTTTTTCTTCCTATTTTCGGTACTGGGAATGCCGAAATAGGAAGAAAAAAAAAAAAAAAATTTTCGTGGGCACTCCTCTCTCACCCGAGCACATCCGTGGCAGCAAATTTTCTCTCTCCAACTTTTTGAATGAATTTCGGCAACTGTGTTGCCGAAATTCATTCTCTTTCCTCATTTTCCCAAATAAGTTTCAACAGTTCGTATAAGGCAAATAAAGTTTTGAATTGGCATTATTTAGCTAAAAGACTCCTACATTTTACACTTTTTTCATTTTGGCCCCTAAATTAAGTATTAATTAGTTTAAGGACTAAAAGTAGTAAAAATAAAAATATGTATAGACTAAAAGTGCATTTACACAAAAAAAAAAAAAAATTACTATATGTTTACATTGTTTTTTTAAATATATCAAATTTTGCCCCCAAAAAAGGGACCTTCCTCTAGTAAGGGGCCCTAGGCGGTGGCCTAAGCCTAGGGCCGGCCCTGATCTTATCCTTGGCAACTATCGAATTAATAAAATAAACCCCTCTTGGGTCATTCTTGGTCCCTATAAGGCCCATTATACCGAATAAAATGAGCCATGCTACCTGTCTTCTGATCTTGGTCAGTAAATAAAGTTCAGAAGAATGCTAACTTCGCAGCCCACAAGCCTTGCTAGCTGGTCTCTCAGGTCAGGACTCTTTAGGGAAACCGAAGTTTCTCCCCTAATCGTTCAAGATAGAACTATTTCTCATGTTTGCAATTGATTGAACTCACACACATGTAAGGGCCACATATTGTCATTGGATACAGGAGATAATTCTTCCAAACCACCCATTGCTAAAACTTTGTATTAGAAGTGTTTGGGTAATATAAGCATAAAAAAATTTGACAAAACTTTCCACATCTGTCAATGTGAGAAATTATTAGTGATGAGTTAAAAACATAATGTCAATAATAGGCTCAGATGAGAATTAGTAAAAACTTACTAATTTAATTGATGTGAAAAATATTTGTGTAGATGGTATTGCTCTAGAGGGAATGGTTTGTTGTCATTCTAAAAATTCTATTGGTATAATAGACTTCATAATTTCTTTTTGTTGAGGCTCATTTTTTAAAGCCCAGCAAGGGGAGTAAGCCCATAATATCAGAAAGAAATAATCAAAGAATAAATGAGAAAGCCTAACTAAACCTGAGCGGCAGGAATAGGTCCGTAGAGCAAACAAACGGGTCTTGAAGAGGTAAATGGACCTGAAAAGCCCGGAAAGATAGAAATAGCAAACCATGAGCCGCGGATGTAGAAAAGTGAGTATGGGCCACACCCATTGTGGTAGGTCCAAAGTAAAGCGAGTATGTAGAGCCATAGAAAGTCTATGGGTTTTAAAGGAAATGAAAAATAGTTGGGCCGCAGAAGCCCAACGAGATAATAAAGGCACATGGAAAGCACGAAGTTATAAGGGGCCAAGGACACCCCAAAGAAGGATGAGTAGGACACGGGAGCCCGCGGACATACATGGCAATGAAAGCCCAGTGGGCTTACTAAACCTTTGAGAAAAAGGGAGAAAACAGTGAACCCAAAAAGGCCCAATTCTGTTGTATAGCCGTCTCATCAAAATGGCACGGCAGGAAACAAATGGAAAGGCCATGAAAGAGAAAATATGCGAAGGCCCACAACCAAGGGCGAGCCCAAACCACAGATAGAGGACCAGTAAAGAGATAATCCACGCCACAAAGAAGTTAAAAGGCAGATGCCCAAGCCGTGGCAAATGCATGATTGGCAGACGAACTTTGGACGGACGTGGGAAAAGAAAGCACGCGCAAGGCTCAGGTTTCACCAGCCTGTACCCAGCCAATACAGGTGAGCGTGTGCCATGGGTCAGAGGTAAAGAGGGTGTGGTTTGGCGAAGGGGAGAGGGAAGAACCCATTTCGAGGCTTCCACTCAAGGCACTTTCGAGTGAGTGTCCTGCTGGAATGACATAGCACCTGAAAATGGCAAAGCTGAGTTGGAGCCTTTTGGTGCATGCCATGAGGGGGAGAGAGTACTCTGCCATGACAGGTGAGAATGCCACGGCAAGCTAATAAACAAAACACCCTTGTCTTTGTTTGGAGATGTAGTGCGCCGCGGCCAGCGCAGGAACGTGGCGCTGGTCGGGTGCCTGACCAACCAGTAATGGTCAGGTGAGTACACGCATCGGACAAAGACAGTTACGGGGGTAAAAAAGTAAAAATAATGCACCGAAAAACACTATATAAGAGTACTCACTGTGCATGAAAAAAGGGAGGAGGCCAAGTAAGGAAAGAATCGAGGAAAAGAAAGAAAAACAGAGTAAGAAGGAAAGAAAACAGAGTGAAAGGAATAAGAAAACGGGCATGCATCAAAGTGGGTTGTTAACTCCTCTCTCCCTCTCGAGAAATCACATTCTTTATTTACTCACATTCAGAACAAAGGTCATCTAGTACCATTTCTTCAAAGCCATTAATTTCCCCTTAAAGAAATTAGTCGCATTGAGGAAGTGTTGTCTCCTTTTTGGCTTAGATTCCTCCAACACATTACGGCAGACTAAGAGTCTCACCAGCTTGCCGATATTTCTTATTTTTTTTCTTCTTTGTACGCATTCCTTTTAAGTTTATCTTTATTGCTACCTTTATGTGTTCATCCTGATATCCATTCATTCAAAGTGTGGCAAACGTGTTTCTTTCCTTATATTCATAATGTACTTGCCTGCGGCAACTGTTTAGAAAGGATTCGCCTGCCACAACTACACGACATAAGTTGTGTCAGGCTAAGGCATAGCTTGCACACAAGCCGGGCCAAGGTGAGATGCAACTGGGCCAGTCCCGACTTTCCAATCCAGAACATATCGGGCTTATTTCTTATTGAGGAAGTCACATTCTCGAGAAATCACATTCTTTATTTACTCACATTCGGAGCAAAGGTCATCTAGGACCATTTCTTCAAAACCATTAATTTCCCCTTAGAGAAATTAGTCGCATTGAGGAAGTGTTGTCTCCTTTTTGGCTTAGATTCCTCCAACACATTACTACAGACTAGGAGTCTCACCAGCTTGCCGATATTTCTTATTTTTTTTCTTCTTTGTACACATTCCTTTTAAGTTTATCTTTATTGCTACCTTTATGTGTTCATCCTGATATCCATTCATTCAAAGTGTGGCAAACGTGTTTCTTTCCTTATATTCATAATGTACTTGCCTGCGGCAACTGTTTAGAAAGGATTCGCCTGCCACAACTACACGACATAAGTTGTGTCAGGCTAAGGCATAGCTTGCACACAAGCGGGGCCAGGGTGAGATGCAACTGGGTCAGTCCCGACTTTCCAATCCAGAACATATCGGGCTTATTTCTTATTGAGGAAGTCACATTCTCGAGAAATCACATTCTCTATTTACTCACATTCGGAACAAAGGTCATCTAGGACCATTTCTTCAAAGCCATTAATTTCCCCTTAGAGAAATTAGTCGCATTGAGGAAGTGTTGTCTCCTTTTTGGCTTAGATTCCTCCAACACATTACGACAGACTAGGAGTCTCACCAGCTTGCCGATATTTCTTATTTTTTTTTCTTCTTTGTACGCATTCCTTTTAAGTTTATCTTTATTGCTACCTTTATGTGTTCATTCTGATATCCATTCATTCAAAGTGTGGCAAACGTGTTTCTTTCCTTATATTCATAATGTACTTGCCTGCGGCAATTGTTTAAAAAGGATTCGCCTGCCACAACTACACGACATAAGTTGTGTCAGGCTAAGGCATAGCTTGCACACAAGCCGGGCCAGGGTGAGATGCAACTGGGCCGGTCCCGACTTTCCAATGCAGAACATATCGGGCTTATTATGGCAGGATGAGATAATCCAGCCCATTACCAACAAAATTAGCCCAAAACACCCTCACACTTTTATCACCGTTGGAATTATATTGTGATTAGTGTATAATAAAAGTGATGTTAATTGTGGTTTTTCATATAAAAATGATGTTGCATCAATTATAATCTACCACCTCAACAAGTTGTTAAAAAATAGTAAATTTGGTTGTGTTCTAGGTTCCTATCATTGTTGGTTGCCATTACCCCTATTATTATTATCATTGTTTTTAATAAAATATCATTTGTTTGGGAGAGGAGACTTTATTAATTGAGTTGATCAAAGTTGCCCAAGTTCCCAACGCTATATCTATGTTGACATCTTTTTCACCCATTTTTCAAACTAGTATATCACATTAATTAAATTTATAATAATATCTATCATTCACGTGAGAAGAGAGATTATCACATTATTGTATTATTATAATATCTAATAATAATTTGACCAAGGAGATGGTAATGGTTGTAAACAATATCACTCTCACATGGAATAAATTCCAAGCACGTGAAGTTCTTTATGTGAGAGGAATATTATATACAACTATTAATTAAAATAGTAAATCATGACTTAAACCTTAATCATAGATGAAGCCCGGGGTCAAGTCACCAAAAAATTAAAATTAAATTAAAAATACAAATATTTATATACTTTTATTTTGTTCTCTTCCAGTCATGTTTATATAATAAGATACGGACACGTGTTCCAGAATAGACACGTGTCTGCATTGCAAGGTGTCCAGTTGCCACACAAGCTCCACCAAACTGTCTGAAGTTATAATTTCAGAGCTCTGAGTCTCACTCTCACAGTCAAGTAAAAACGGAAATCCGTACGCCAGTGTCGCCTCGTCGCGACAAAACCGAAACCCAACCTTGAGCTTCTTCCAACGGAAAAGGTAAATAATTTGAGCAATTTTTTTTGTATAGTTTCATTTTGTAGTTAATAATTTCATAATCAAACTCATTCAATCCCTATTGGTTGTAATTCTAATGCACAATTATCTTCCATTTTCGTCTTTTTGAAAATTCAAGCTACATTCACACCTTTCTCCTGTTTCGCTTTTTTTTTTTGTTCTTTAAAAAGTTAATATTTGAATTATTTCATCTTTGCAAATCTGCCATTTTGTTGATTCATTTAGTGAATGAGAATGATTTTTCATGTTAATTTGTTAATTAAGCTCTGAAAATTGCAATAGGTTTATGTCCAGTTAGATGATTTTTGACAAAATAGAATAACGGAAAAGAATATATATATATATATGACCCGGACTAATTTGTTGAGAATTCATAGCTGACCCCAAAAATTTGGAACTAAAGCTGGGTTGTAGTTGTAGAAAGGCAGAGAAGAGTGCATATGAACTATGCCATTAGTCTGTTGCAATTCATAGCGGACCCTATAGTTTTGGGACTAATGCTTTGTTGTTGTTGTTGTTGTTGTTGATGATGATGATTAAGCGCTTTTTTTTTAGCTACTCCACTTTGTAAATTCAAGATTTGTTTAATCTGCTAATGCTGCAATTCTTATGGTTGCATTTGGATGTGAGGATGTAAAATCAAGAGATTTGATCAGCAACTTTCAGTCAAAATTAATTTCACTAGTATATGATTGTTTTGAGATTTTTTTTTTTTTTTTGGATGAATGAGCAAAACCGTTACCGAGCTACTGAGGGGGAAGAGCTTTTTAAGTAACAAGAATGAAATTCCCCAAAGTCAGCAGCAAACTCTTCTATTCAACATAGAACTACAATGCTTTCTTCAGAACTAATTCTCCCTTGGTGAATTACTGCATTCCTTTGCTGCCAAATATGATAAACAGCTGACCATAAAGCTATTCTGCATATTATAGACATGAGGCTTTTTTCCTTTCAATTGAGCCCGTCCCCAAGCTATAATCTCGACTCAATGGGACTTAGGATACTTGACAAGGTATCAGCACATGTTATTGTTCCAGATCCCTTTGGGAAAAAGGGCATTCAAAGAAGAGATCTGCTTGCTAATCTGCACCTGCATATGGGACAGTGAGAGCATCAGCACCGAAGCCCCACTGCAACTGAAACTATACTGTTCTAGATTGTTTTGAGTTATAGTTTAAACTTTCAAATCACTCATGGTATGAATTTGAAATAACATCATGCCCTTTCAAACCTGCATTTAGTCAATGAATTTCATTTATACAAAACAATTGTAGTTTTTCATATAATTATTACTTGGTATATGGGCCATATAATTATTTTTTGTTCAACATGTGGCACTTCATAATTATCATCTGATGATTATTGATATATTTGACAGAGATGGTTTTCTTGTGCTGGGCTCGTCCATCTCCTCAAGAACAGAAGGCCTGCATCAACAAGTATGAGAACTTCAATTTTTCACAAGTCTTGTGTCAATGAAATGAAATCTTTATTGTTAGATTTTCTAATCTAAACTGATGTCTGATGTTTGTCATTAGGTCAGGTGCATTCAACTATAACGCTAAATTCAGAGGAGCTACTGCTAAGCCCCTGTCTTGCCTCCAAGAAGATAAAGAGCTCTCAAAAGATGGTTTCTTACTAAACCATGCGCGTGTGTTAGTTGGCTCCGGTCTTGAGACTTTTGAAAAGGGTAAAAGCGCTCTACAAACTTGGAGGTGCGTGGAATTTTTTTATATTTTTAGAGGTAGAAAATTTTAATTAGGGAAATCCAGATTCTAAGATTAATATGATTATTGCAGGCATTTTGGATTGGATTGGGCATTTGTTGATTCTAAAATTCCAATTCAGAATGGAGTCAAGTTCTGTGTTTGTCTCAAGGAGTTTCTCCCATGGATGATGATGCCACTTCAGGTTGTGTATGTAAATGACAAGAGAAAGGCTAACAAGGCCATGATGTCATTTGGTTTTGGAAGCGGTACCCTTCAAGGTCACCTACTGGTTTGTGCCTTTTCATATGTTACTCATATTTTATAGCCATGAACCTTTAAGGTTGTCTCCATGCATTTCTGTTTCCATATTTTTAGAAATAGAGATCAGAATTTAGGTTGGAAGGAATGGTTTTAACAATGGCTGTGACTGGATGACTTGAGCTTTATTTTCCTAATAATATTTTCATAAGAGTTGCCTGTGGTCCTTGGATCAGGTGGCCCCTTTTTCCAAGTATTTTCTCTCTCTCTCTTTCTCGTTTGCTCACTATTTGTTTTAATGTTTGGCTCTTTGGAAGATTTGCTCTATATCTAAGACATGACTTATCATCGTGTCTGTGGAGATCTAATCATTTTTCTATCCATTTTTGGCTCTGATGCTCCAAAACGTCAACCATTTTCTACTTGTGTGTTGGACTGCCGAACACTTCCCTACAACTTCTTTAAAATAGAATTATTTGTTATTATATGTTAGACCATAGCATAACTAAGTTGGCATGGTATATATGTGATAGCTTGGTCGAAAGCTCCTGCACTTGCTTTGGTGTATGTTATCTTGCAAATTCAAGCTCTTGCAATTGCATGGCATATATAAATGTGATAGTTTTGTCCGAAAATCCATAACTTCCATTGTCTCTGCATCATCTGGACATGCTAATGAAGTAACCTGCCGCAGTCGATCTATTATATGTGGGAGTTTTTCTATTCATACTACATGGCATATCCTAAGAGCTGGTCAATTTTTATTTTCATTTTCATTTTTTAAAGTCTTGAGATTAGATTTTTTTTTTCTTTCTTTTCTTCAATAAAGTCTCTGTTTTAAATTCTTGCATGTGATTTCTCACCTTGTTTAACACTTCTATTAATTTTTGTTGTGTTAAACCTGCTTGAATTTGATGAACCCTTGCTGACAGTAATATGTGTCGTGGAATTTTGGTGGATTGCAGGCTGGGGAAGAACGTTTTTCCATTGAGTTAGATGAGAACAACCAAGTGTGGTATGAAATACTTTCCTTCTCAAAACCTGCCCACATTTTGTCATTTATTGGGTATCCATATGTAATGCTAAGGCAAAAGTATTTTGCTCATCAATCTACCCATGCAGTTCTGAAACATATGACTGCTTCACAATCCTAATGTAAAAGCAAATGTAAATGAAAACTTGTCTTACAAAGACTTCATGTGTTCTTCACTTATATTATTCTAGCAAACTATGCTATTTTGCTGTGTTGATGCATCATGATGATTGTTGATAACCCACTTTACATCTCTTGATTTTCGTAAAAATTATTTGAAGAGAATCATTTTAACACGACGACTTCATTACGAAAACACTAGCAAACTGTATTTTATCGAGGTCAAATATAGGCTACAAGGCTTAAGAACCTTCAGAAAAATTCTGTTTTCCCCAAAACCGGACTATAATTTCGGTGAAGCTTAAAACTGTTTTGGCAGGTGGGAAATAAAAGGAAAGCAGAAAAATGAAGGGAAAAGAAAAGGAAGGTATAGCTGACGCTACATGCTGTAAACAACAGCAAACAGGACCTTTGGAGATGTTTGCATAACTGGATGATAGGAAGATGAGATGTGGAAGTTAATTGGGCAGTCATATGGGCCGAGGGGGAATAGTTTGAGAGGCTTATCACAAAACTGGCTTGGGCTATTACTATCATATTTGGAGAGCGAGGGATGAAATAGGCCCTGGGGTTGTAGGAGTGAAAAGGAAATCTTTAAAGCATTAGATGCAGGATGTTGCTGCACAAGAAAAAAAAGTAAGAGTTCCATCCAAAATAAAGTTTGTGTTGCCTTTGGAGCTTAACTTGTCATTTGTGAAGGGTTTCTTTTCATGCATAAAATTTTCTCATTCACCAAAATGAAGAAAAGACTTCAGAGGTTCTTAGAAGCATAGGAGGATTAAAATGTTCTTAAAGCTTAGGGGCCGTTTGGATTTCTAGTTTCTATAACTTATAACTCTGTTTCCATAACTCATAACTCAAAAATGGTACGACCGATAACTCAAAGTCCGTTTGGGAGCACTATAACTCTGTTTCCATTACTCAATTTTCTGATTTTTGAGTTATGGAAATTGAAAACACATTTTGGCTGTTTTCAGTTTTCAAAACTTTGTTTTCAATGGTATTTTTATAAATAACCTTACAATTTTTACTGTGCAGCTGCACTTATTGACTTTTTGTTTTGCTTTTCATTTCTTTTCTTTTTTCTTTTTTTTAAACCAATCCCAGCTGCTTTTTTAAAAAAAAAACTAATCCCAGCCGCATGATAGAAATTGGTTAGCCACACTTGTTGACTTTCCGAGTTTTTTTTTTTTTTTTTTTTTTGAAACAAAAAGTAAAGGCATAACTGGGTGATGAGTGTTAAAAAGATGTGTTTGGAAAAGTTGGGGTATTTTAAGTGATGAGTAATAATTGATGAGTGACGAAAATTGAGTGAGGAGTGATGACAAAAAAAAAAAAATCTAAACAAGGCCTAATCTTTTATTAGCCTCTTGCATCTTATGTATTTCAAACAATATCAAGCCTTTGCGTTCGGCCTGCTAGAGGAGCCCTACTGGCTTACCATGTTTGGAGCATGGTTCAGCATCTAAGCCTGAGCATTTGGGTGAGCAACATATGCCATTAACAATGCCAGTTATCAATTTACAGAACAGCTATATTTTTTTTGTTGCCAACAAATTCAGCCATTTATTTCTCACTCAATACCCAAGACCTGATAAAATTGGGTTCCTTCAAAACATTTTGTTTGTTATTAGATTCTGCATTTTTAATTTTAGAAGATATACAAGAGCTTCAGCCTTGCAGTTCCATATTTCATCAATTTGAACTTCTCCTGGAAGGACAGTTTGCCAAGAAGATGGTCAAATTGTTAAAAGGATCCCCCAATTATAACCTCTCCAATTATCACCACTCAAGAAAAAAGATATGCTTATCTGCTCTTCAATTTAGTATTTATACAAAATATTTTAATTCTCCCATTGTACCATACACATGATCCTCCTAACCAATACAATTAAGGCATTGTGAGTTTCAGGGACAATGGATTTCATAAATTGATAAGTAATAACTTTTTTTTTTTTTTGGGAGAACCACATAAGTATAACCATACTCCTATTGTAATGAAAAATTTCTCCAGTCCGTCATATATATCTTGAACATTTCCACCACTACTTGGCTGGATCAGTTGGAAAACCAAAAACATGAACAAATAAATAAAAAGGCTAGGCCATGAGTGGATTTGTGAGAGAGTTCAATTTCTGCACAAGTTATAATATTTTACACCCGGCTCAACATCTCCATTGAAATCAGATTTTCAATCAACATGGACTATCAAATGACAAGAATCAACCACTGTGTCAGGCTGAGACCTGATTAAAATCACAATCAATAAACAAAGTGACACAGGAGACATCACAAATAAAGCTAAATTCATAAAAGACACACCAACATAGAGCAGTTCAAGGGCACTACTATCTCATGCTAAATTAATTTAAAAAAGAAGACACCCACCAGGTAAAAATTTACTTAAACTCAACATTTAGATGAAGATTTTGAGTTGAGCCAAGATGGGGGAGGCCAAAATAGATGACACTCGTCTTGGAAATCTACAATATTGTCAGTCTTCCGATCGAAGACACCAATGCCATTTTCATCAGTGAAGTAAATGCAATTCCCTTTACATCCAGAGAATTCTGTAGCTGAAACAGAGAAGGAACTGTCTTTACCCAAAAAAAAAAACTTGATCACCCAAATTCTCGACCATAACCCAACAATGGCACTCTTGGTCCAACTTATAAACATCGAAAGTAAATCTTTTAGGACAAACACGGTATTCACGGAGATCGTGGTCCGAGAACCACCTATCAACAACGTAGAGCTCTCCGCATGACTCCACCAAATGCTTCGGGTCTCCCAAACCCCCAAGTGGAGGCGAAAATTGTATCAGCTTCATTGATGAATCAATCCATGAAACTGTTCCACATGTATCAACAACATAGGGTTTTCCCTTGTATACAAGAATGTCATCATAGTGAATAGAGTCGGGAACATCTACAAGGGTCCAATTTTTATCTCCATATTTCACATACCCCAACTTTCCTTCGTGATATAAAGCGAAAATCACAGTCACTTCAACACCACTATTCCATGCAGAGTCAGGAAGCAACACTAGTTTATTCACACCAACAATAGGCACGCCACTACTACATTGAAGTTCATATCCTTTGCTTACCTCGACAACTTGATAATCCAATAAGTCAATCACTTTTGGAAAAGGAAACCCGAAACGGAGATTTGACAGTGGATTTAAAAGACATTTTCCACCAAATTCAAACTCTTCCACCTTGACCAACCAGCTCTTTGACGAACACGTTGAAGGGTTTGGATTAACATCGTCTGGTAGCTTGAAACGATAGAAGGTTCTGTGAGAGACAAAGGCTCTGCCAGCAGATCTGGTGGGGTAAGGAAGAGGGAGAGGAATAGGAGGCAATATCTCACGTGGTGGAGGGATAGGGGATCGCCACGAAGCACAGACGCTGCGAAATCTTACAACATCGTTGCGAGCTTCTACCATTGAACGCAAGACCATTTTGTCCATTTTGATCTCCAAAAGACCATTTTGTCCCTAATTTTTATTCTCTCTCTAACCGGTGAAACCCATGAGTTTTGGTCACCGGAAATACCACCAAGCAAAGGACTTCCCGATTCCCACCGCAAGTTTGAGTCGTTTGACGCCATCAGTGCTGTATAACGGACTCTCGTTCCTCTCAGATCGGAACCCACGCGGTGGTGATGGTGCTTCGATCTGGATCTTGCTTTGTGGCGGCGGCGTCGTTGATCGTGGCATGGCTTTTGGATTTTGGATTTGGGTAGTCTTTCTTCAGGAGACGATGAAGATCGGCGATGAAGCCGACGGTGTGTTTTTTTAGTTATTTTTTTTTTTTTTTTGGTTTGAAGGGGATATTTTTTTGTGATTTTTGCTGGTGTGTTTTTGGTTGTGCCTCGCAAGGCAGAGCCTAGATGGAGCACTCTTGACAGATATCTAAAATGAAGTCTTTTGATCGGCTTCAGATATTTGCTGGCAAGGTGTATTTTAAGGCAAGAGCTGGAGGTGTATTTTAACACTTGTTTTCTGCAAATATCTGAAGCTGAGAGAGAAGAGAGAGGTTTAAGAGAGAGAGAACAGAGAGTTTGTATGTTTAGGTGTTTAGGGGTAAAGTTGTCTTTTGAGTTCCAAATTGGTGGGTTTTAATGTATTTCTGGGCTATATTTATAAAGTTAGTATAATTTTAGAGTTCATAGTCTATATTTACTCACACAGTCACCGCTTCGCCGAAAGTAAAAACGGAAATACATACGCCAGTGTCGTCTTGTCGCAACAAAACTGAAACCCAAAGTTGAGCTTCTTCGAACAGAGAAGGTAAAAACTGTAGGCAATTTTTTTGTTGTTTCATTTTGTAGTTAATAATGTCTTAATCACATTCATTCAATCCCTATTAGTTGTAATTCTAACGCACAATTATCTTCCTCTTGAAATTCGAGCTGCCTTCACACCTTTCTACAGTTTCGCTTTTTTTTTTTGGGATAATTACACTTTACCCACCTGTGGTTGACCTCTAGTTCTATTTGCCTACCCGTGGTTTGATTTTTGACACTTTATCCACCTGTGATTCCCTCCGTTACCTCTCCGTAACCCACCTCCAGTGCAGACGTTACTCTAACACATAAACTCATCAAAAACAAAACCTAAAACAGATCAAACACAAAAATCACTCCCAAAACACACTCCCACCAAACGAAGATCACAATGCAATGTGCTTGAGATAATGGACTAATAACCTCCTGGGTTTTGATCGTGCAAGCAAACCGAGGAAGAAGGAGACACAGTGCAAACTGTGCAAGCAATTCAATTCAGCTGTTGCAAATAGTGTTTTTGATTTTTGGTGCTTGGTCCGTTCGTCTTCTCTTGTTTGGGTGAGTTCCTGACTTTGTTAGTTTCGATTTTTGGTTTTCTTTTACTGTCATATGCTCTGTTCATCTGATTTTAGGTTGATCCTTTTAATTTTTGAAAACCTGAGGTTTTAAAATTCTTTTTTCGAAATTTGGTTTTTGCTTGTATTCATCAATGTGGGGCTGCTAGACCATAGGATTAGGCTTTGTCAATGTGGGGCTCCATTGATTATTGCTTTTCATGATTTTGCAATAGTATTGATTATTGCTTTTCTACTTTCTGCTTTTCTACTTTCCCTTTCCATGTATTTGTCTCCCAAAAACAGAACAAAAACTTTTAATAATGTTGTCTGTTTCTGTATTATGCTTTGTGTGGACCACAGGACCACATGATACATACCCAATTGCTAGTATATAGTTAATTACATTCATCAAGGCCATCTCATTTGCTGGTATATAGTTAGGGAAATTGAAAGAGAAATTTGACTGCCTAATAAAGCAATAATCTATAATAGATTATACTTTCCCACATGCAAGCCCATCTCATACTTTATTCTATTGTATTTTATATGCAGATGGCTGACTTGACATTCAATTTTGAGATTCATCATGGTGGCCAGTTTGTGTGGAACCCAGATTTGGTATATTTAGGAGGTAGTACTTCTTTTATTGATGATGTTGACCCAGATAAACTTAGTTATTTTGAAATACAAGATATGTGTTGTGGTTTGGGGGCAAATAGTACAAGTAGATTTCATTATCTTATTCCTGGAGGTAATTTAGAGCAAGGGTTAAGGCTTATAAATGAAGATGATGATGTAGTTTATATGTGTGAGATTCATGCTGCATGGCCTACAGATAAGATAACACTATATGTTGAGGGTGGTGAGGAGCCACTTGCAGTTGAACAACCATTTGCTAATGAGGAAGTAGCAAATGATGATGATGTGCATGAGGTACCTCAGAATGGTGATGATGTGCATGAGATGCATGAAGGAGGTAATGTGGATTCTGAGGGGTCAGATTTTGATTGGTTGGAGGAAGGGTTTGAGGGGCCAGATTTTGATGATGATGTATTTGAAAATGTAGATGATGGGCCATCTACACATGATGGAGTTAGTGGCAGTGCAGCAGCCCCACATAGGTCCTCTGAGGGAGATAATGTCAATGCAGCCCCACATAGGCCCTCTGAGGGAGATACTGTCAATGCAGCCCCACATAGGACTACTCCAGCTAACAATGACCCACCTCTTGAAAAAGGTGAATGGATTGACCCACCTCTTGAAGATGACATGGAAAGTTTAGTAGATTCTGATGATGATCAACCAGCACCAACTGCTGCAAAAGAACCTGAGTTTAATGTTCAAACTGACATGAGAAAACCAGTGTTACAGAAAGGAATGAAGTTTCCAAACTCTAAGGTATTTAGGGAGGCATTGAGGGAATATGCTATACACAAGCCAGTAGATATCAAGTTCAAGCTGAATGAGAAGAAGAAAATATCAGTTTATTGTAAAAATGAATGTGGATGGAGGTGTTATGCCTCTCAACTATCTGGGGAGTTGACATTCCAAATAAAAACCTTCAATCCAGAGTGCACCTGCCCTAGATCCTTCAAACACAGCCAAGTGACTTCAAGATATGTTGCAAAGAAGTTTCTGCAGGAGTTTAACAAAAATCCCGATTGGAAAGTGGCTGGTGTTCAACATCATGTGAAGCAAACACTTGAAGTTGACATAAGTTACAGTCAGGTGTATAGGGCAAAAAGGAAAGCTACTGACTTGATTACTGGGGATGAACAGTTGCAATATGGGAAGCTTAGGGATTATGCAGAGATGATAAGGTTGAATGATAAAGGAAGTAGGGTTATTTTGCAAACTGAAATGGAGGATGAAAATGCACAGCCTAAATTTAAGAGAATGTATGTTAGGTATAATGCACAAAAAGTTGGTTTTTTGGGAGGTTGTAGACCAATCATTGGTTTAGATGGGTGCCACCTGAAAGGGAGATTTGGGGGGCAAATATTGTCTGCCACAGCTAGAGATGCGAATGATAACATTTTCCCAGTTGCATTTGCTGTTGTTGAGCAAGAGAACAAAGATTCATGGGTATGGTTTCTACATCAGTTTTCAGATGACATTGGGAATCCAAAGCAACTTAATCTGGTCTTTATCACTGATAGACAAAAGGTATGAACTACAATTGTACTAACATTTCTCTACTCCTATTTAAAGTTTAATAATACATGCCTCAGTTCATTTCAACATGTTTAACTGACATATTTACTTGACCTGTTTTGTATATGAATTAGGGCCTTATACCTGCACTTGAGATGCTGTTCCCAACTTGTGAGCATAGGTATTGTGTAAAGCATATCTACAATAATTTTAAAGTGGATCATAAGGGCTTGGAGTTGAAGGATGCACTGTGGAGATGTGCTGGAGCCACAACAATCAGGGAGTTTGAGAGAAGAATGCAGGAACTGAAGGATTTAGATGTCAAGGCATGGGAGTATCTTGCTGACATCAACCCTGCACACTGGTCTAAGTCTCACTTTAGTAGTAGAGCTTTGTGTGACTGTTTAGCTAATAACTTGAGTGAGTCTTTTAATGCCATGATCTTAGAAGCTAGGGATAAGCCAATTTTAGCAATGTTGGAGTGGATCAGAGTTAGGCTCATGACCAAACAATACAAAAAGATGAAAGGTATAGCAAAATACACTGGTCAGGTTTGTCCTAATATTCAAGACAAATTAGAGAAGTTAAAACATGAATCTATACCTTTCAGTGCTATTCCATCAGGCAGGTTCATGTATGAGGTTGATAATGGTCGTGAGAGACATGTGGTTGACTTGACTAGGAAAGCATGCAGTTGTAGGATTTGGGATTTGACAGGACTTCCTTGCAAACATGGGATCTCTGCTATTGTTAAGAACCTAGAGAAAGTGGAGGACTATGTGCATCCTTGTTACTTGAGAGAGACTTTTGTTGAAACTTACAAGGAGATAATACAGCCAATGCCTGGCCAGTCTGAGTGGGTTGAGACTAACCAACCTGCTCATGTTGCTCCTCATGTGTATAAACCACCTGGCAGACCACCAAAGCAAAGAAAAAGAGATCCTGAAGAGCCAAGGAACCTTTATAGAGTTTCTAGGATGAACAAGACAATCAAGTGTGGGAGGTGGAAAAAAGAAGGACATAATGCAAGAGGGTGCAAGGCAGGCATCACTGGTGAAATTCCATGGCAGAGAAGAGATAGACTTGCTAAATCAAAAGCTGTAAGTATTTCCATGCTTTAAACTTTAGTCATTTCCTCATATATTTCATGTGTATGTAACTTGTACAACCCTATTTGTAGGCACAAGGCAGTAGATCTACAACAACAAAGCAGACTGCAACACCTCAAACTGCATCTCGGCCACCAAGTACTAGATCTCAGCCTACATACAGAGCTTTTGGTCAAACTGCATCTCAACTTGCACCAAACAATAGATTTAAGGCACCAAACAATAGATCTGAGGCAGCAACTCAACCTCCAACTGCATCTAGGGCCAATTGGTTTTCTACATCTCAGGCATCTACTAATATCTATTTTGTTTATTTTTTTCCTCTTACTTGCTATTGTTGGACCATCTTGCTAACTGTTGGATTTTGGTTATGCAGCCAAGTGCATCTGTAAGCACTAGTGGTGTACCAAGTCAAGGAAGTGGTGGTGGTGGTGGTGCTGCTAGGGGGTTCTACGGCAGAAATTTGGGTGTATCAAGGCCACCAAAGTTTCAACCAGTTGGTGGAAAGGGCAAGAAGGCTGCTGGCAGTAAATGAAGATGGAAGATGTTAAAGTTTCAACCACTTTTTTTGTTGTAGTTCCCACACTTAATGTAGTATTTAAATTGGTCAAGTGTCAAAAACAATATTGGCAATTTTGGTTGGAAGATGTGTATGTCTGATGTGTGGTGGACTAGTAGTTGGGTTTTGGTTGTAAATATGTTTGCATGTGACATAAAGTCACAAATGCTGTCTTCACTTTTGGCATATTATGACATTATCAAGATTTTATTATTGTTAATGTGTATTGACACAGGATCAAGTGTTTTGATGCCTTGTGCTTGTCATTGCTTTTGGTGGATTTGCTTGTCTTGTGCTTTTAGTGGATTTACACAGGTGTATGTATTGACACAGCAAATCATGTGTATGCCATCACCATAGGTCCATTTATGGGCAGGTGTAGCATAGAACCATAGTCAATATATATGGATCCATTTATGAGCAGGAAGTAAAAACAATAATAAATAAACTACAGAACATTTGCACAAAAACAACCCTTTGTATTTCAAGAGATGGATACAATAATCAGGGACTTAACTTAATTCAATTACCCAACCACATTTCAAAAACCCCTAAGCATCATGGCAGATTAAGGGTCCTCACCCTTACATTGTTGTTCATTGAGGCAAAACACAACAACAACATTACAAAAATGAAAAATAACCATGACAAAACTAGTGCTAGCTTGTACAATCTCTCACTCTCTCTAATCTTCTTAAGTTCCTTCCTAGCTTCTACATAAAGCTCATGAGCTTCTCTTTCCCTCTGGTTAGATCTTTCTTCCATTTTCCTACTTCTCATTTCTCTCTGATTTACAAGCTGCAGTTCATTCTCAAGCATACTTATCCTTTCACGGACAAGTGGGGCAGTTTCACTCCTACAAGTTTCGTTATCCACCCACTGAAAGAAGCCACATTTGGGACCAACCTGAGCATTACAATTACAACAGTTAATTTCACAGTTCACAATTAATCACAACTAATAATTCAATTCAATTCAATTCAATTCAAATGAAATACACCAATGGAATTGTTTCTTACATTAAATTGACTACAACCGAGGAATCTTCTTCCATAGTTACCAGATTTTCGACTTGTTCGTAGGGCACAATTCTCATGGGTACAAAAATGGCCATCTATGGCACGGTAGAAACCACTAGTTGTAGACCCATTGCCGGTTGATGAAGACATAGCAAGCAAAAACCTAATCTTGAAAAAAGATCTACCTAAAATCAGATGAACAGAGCATATGACAGTAAAAGAAAACCAAAACTTGAAGCTAACAAAGTTAGGAACTCACCCAATCAAGCTCAAGCTCAAGCCGAACGGACCAAGCACCAAAAATCAAAAACACTATTTGCAACAGCTGAATTGAATTGCTTGCACGGTTTGCACTGTGTCTCCTTCTTCCTCGGTTTGCTTGCACGATCAAAACCCAGGAGGTTATCAGTCCATTATCTCAAGCACATCGTGATCTTCGTTTGGTGGGAGTGTGTTTTGGGAGTGATTTTTGTGTTTGATCTGTTTTAGGTTCTGTTTTTGATGAGTTTATGTGTTAGAGTAACGTCTGCACTGGAGGTGGGTTACGGAGGGGTAACGGAGGGAATCACAGGTGGGTAAAGTGTCAAAAATCAAACCACGGGTAGGCAAATAGAACTAGAGGTCAACCACAGGTGGGTAAAGTGTAATTATCCCCTTTTTTTTTTCGTTAGTTAATATTTGAATTATTTCATCGTTGCAAGTCTGCCATTTTGTTGGTTCAGCATCTAAGCCTGAGCATTTATGTGAGCAATATATGCCATTAACAATGCCAGTTATCAATTTACAGAACAACTATATTTTTTTATTGCCCAACAAATTCAGCCATTATTTCTCACTCAATACCCTAGACCCGATAAAATTGGGTTCTTTCAAAACATTTTGTTTGTTATTAGATTCTGCATTTTTAATTTTAGAAGACATACAAGAGCTTCAGCCTTCCAGTTCCATAATTCATCAATTTGAACTTCTACTGGAAAGACAGTTTGCCAAGAAGATGGTCAAATTGTAAAAGGATCCTCCAATTATAACCTCTCCAATTATCACCACTCAAGAAAAGATATGCTTATCTGCTCTTCAATTTAGTATTTTATACAGAATATTTTAATCCTCTCATTGTACCATACACATGATCCTCCTGACCAATACAATTAAGCCATTGTGAGTTTCAGTGACAATAGACTTCATAAAATTGGCAATTGATAAGTAATAACTTCTTTTTATTTGTTGGGAGAACCACATAAGTATAACCATACTCATATTGTAATGAATAATATCTCCAGTCGTCATATATATCTTAAACATTTACACCACTAATTTGCTGAATCAGTTGGACCACCAAAAACATGAACAAATAAATAAAAAGGCTAGGCCATGAGTAGATTTGTGAGAAAGTTATATTTCTGCACAAGCTTTAATATTTTGCAGCCTGCTCAACGTCTCCATTGAAATCAAATTTTCAATCAACATGGATTATCAATTAAATGACAAGAATCAACCAGTGTGTCAGGCTGAAACCTGATTAATATCACTATTAATAAATAAAGTGACACAGGAGACATCACAAATAAAGCTAAATTCATAAAAGACACACCAACATAGAGCAGTTCAAGGGCACTACTATCTCATGCTAAATTAATATAAAAAGACACCCACCAAGTAAAAATTTACTTAAACTCAACATTTAGATGAAGATTTTGAGCTGAGCCAAGATGGGGGAGGCCAAAATAGATGACACCGGTCTTGGAAATCTACAATCTTGCCAGTCTTCTGATTCTCAAAATAGAAGACACCAATGTCATTTTCATCAGTGAAGTAAATGCAATTCCCTTTACATCTAGAGAATGCTGTAGCTGAAACAGAGAAGGAACTGTCTTTACCCAAAAAAAAACTTGATCACCCAAATTCTTGACTATAACCCAACGACCCCACTCTTGGTCCAGCTTATAAACTTCGATATTAACTGTCTTAGGACAAAGACGGTATCTACGGAGATCGTAGTCAAACCTCCTCTCTCTATCAAAGAACCTATCAACAACGTAGAGCTCTCCACATGACCCCACCAAATGCTTCTGTTTTCCCAAACCACAAAGTGGAGGCGAAAATTGTATCAGCTTCATTGATGAATCAATCCATGAAACTGTTCCCAATCTATCAACAACATAGGGTTGTCCCTTGTATACAGTAATGTCATCATAGTAAAAGTTGTGATCATCTACAAAGCTCCAATTCTTGTCTCCATATTTCACATACCCCAACTTTCCTTCATGAAATAACCCGAAAATCAATTTATCTTCAACACAACTACTCCACGCAGAGTTAGGAAACAACACAAGTTTATTCACACCAGCAATATTCATGCCACTACTATGTTGAAGTTTATATGCTTTGCCTACCTCGACAACTCGAAAATCCAATAAGTTAATCACTTTTGGAAAAGAGTCTGGGAGAAACCTGATATGGAGGCTTGAAAGTGGATTCAAAAGACGTACTCGACCAGGTTCAAACTCTTCCACCTTGACCAACCAGCTCTTTGATGAACATGTTGAAAGGTTTGGATTATCATCAAGTGGCTCAAGACGGTAGATGGTACTTTGAGAGAGAAAGGATTGGCCTCCAGCTGAGTTGATGGGGAAAGGAAAAGGGAGAAGCAAAGGAGGAGATATCCCACGTAGTGGAGGGATAGAGGTTCTCAATGAAGCACAGACGCTGCGAAATCTTACAACATCGATGCGAGCTTGGACGGTTTTTCCGATTAAAGGCAAGAGTTCCATTGGAAGAGCAGACCAGTCGACCTCTCTCTCACCCATATTTTCGTTGCTTGACTTGAAGAGAATGACTTTGCAGGCAAAATGAGAAAAAAAAAAAAAAAAAAAATCAAAAGCAGCCTTATCTATGTATAAAGGATTTTACTAAGGCAAGACTTAAGAGCACACAATTATATACCATTTTTTAAAAATGTTTTATCGAGAATTGAAAAAATTTTAACTATTTTTTCAATTTTCAATAAAATTTTTTCAAAAACGGATTTGTTAATGTATGCCACCGGACCCATATATAAAAAAGCCAATTGGTACGGCACTACAGTACTTATAGTTCTTCGGTTTATTCAATTCCTACTTTCTCCACTTTTGCACACTGTATCTCATTAATGTGGCGTTTGGTACGGAAATTCACATTACTCCTGCTAGCCAGATTTTTGGGAATATGAATTCTTCCAATCTAGATGTCTAGAAATGTAGCTATTTTTGTGTTTGGTTTCATTGGAAATCTCTTAAGGTTCTTAAGAATGTAAGATGATAATGTTTAGTTTGTTTCCAGGAATCTTAAATGAAAAAAAAAGTGCTACATCCACAATATTTTTCACAACATTTTTATAACAAATCTTAATTAGTAAATTGTTATTCTAATTTAAACTTACCAACGAAGTTATTTTTTTACCCACCAATAAGAAACCGTAATAACTTACTATTTATGATTTGTAATGAAAATGTTATGAACATAACATTTCTTTTGTGAAAATGTTAATGTTAAGATATCTTGTTATTATCACAATATTTTTACAATTGTTGAGGTGTCAATTTTTTACAAGTTAAAGTAAAATATAACAAAGTTATAAAAGTATAATGAAAATGTTATGCCATTCTTTGTGTTTCTAAATTTTTTTTTTTAGTTAATTTTTGTTGAGCTAAAATTCACTATTTCACGTACAATTTTCTTGGGTTGAATTTTTTTTCTTTTTCTTTTTCTTTTTCTTTATGCACCCTTTTAAGTAAAACATATATAATTTTTGATTTAACCAATTTGTTGAGCCAAAATTCATAGTTTTACGGACAGTTTTTTTGGGCTGACTTTTTTTTTTTAACACATTGTTTAAAGTGAAAAACACATAGTTTTAGTGTTTCACCAACAAAAAATAATTATGCAAAAAAGTAATTTCCCCCTTTATGTTTGAGGTAGTTTCATCCCTCAACTTTAAAGTTGAATAATTTCCTCCTTTATATCTTGTAGATAAGTATATAGTCCCTATTGTTACTCTCTTAAATAAACCCTTACAAAATATTATAATTACTAGAATATTTCATTGTATAATATCTAAAATGTCTCACTAAATTTTAATATCTCAAAAAATTTCTTTGTATATTTTGAGTATGTGTTAGTCATACTTAGAAAGTTAAAATTGTTATGTATGGTATTCTATTTGTTACCTAGAGAACACTAATTTATTAGTGGTTTAAATTTTCTAGATTTATAATTTCATCTAATAGAAACTTCAATAACATATGTCTTTTGTTATTTTGTTATTTTTTAATATGCTTTCTTTCTTAAAAAGGTGTTCATTAAAAATTAAGTAAGCTAAGTATCGTAATTAGATTCATAAAATAAAATGATAAAGAAGGAAGTATGAATAACAAAATATTCGTTGACCACCACACATCCTTAGTGCGATGGTTATTGTAACACCCCATAATTTTATTCCTTATTTAATTCTTAAACGTAAATTAAAAAGGAGGCCACAATTAAATGGATTTAATTGATTTGGGCCTAAGATATTAAAAATAATTTGAAGCCCAAGTGAGGTGGCATAAGTAAAAATATGGGTTTTGATAACCCTAGCCTTTTACCTTTTAAGTTACATGTGTACCATTTTTTTCTGCTTTCAGCTGCAACACATTAGAGAGCTGTTTCTTTTCTTCTCTACGGTTATTGCACAAGTTGTTCAGGAAGTTGTTCAGGCATGGTTGTCTTGCTCCAAATTTAAGAAGGTTGAATAGTCAATAGCTAGCATTTGTCTTGAACCTAGACTAATTATACTACTAGAAAAGTGCTCCTATAATTGTATTATATTAGATAATGAATGGTCAATATGAAAGACTTTGAAATTGAATCAAATGGAGTAATAGGCTTGGACTCAATATACATTTAGACATAGCCTCCATTGTTGACCGATTTAACCATCACCTTTTATTCTTGTCTAAGACTTGTCCAACGGCTTTAAAGGGGCAATAGGCAATTAGATTGTTGGTGAGTCTTGGATGTGGTTTCCATGTTGGGTTGAATATATAATATTAGAGTGAATAGATCCCAGTGGCATCATGTGGCTTCCCATGTTAATGTTAGATTGAATATATATATATATATATATATATATATATATATATGTCCAGCGGCAGCAATTTTAGAGTCAATAGATGTCCAGTGGCAGCAAGCATACTAAGCAACTAGATTTATAAATTAAAGATATCACGTGGGTAACTTCCAATGTTAGGTTTAATATATATTATATTAGGTGAATACATATTATATTAGATGAATAGATCCTAGCGGCATCAAGAGGGAATACAAGCCACTAGATCGATAAAATTAAGGCTATACGTGGCTTCCAATATTAAATTGGATAGTTAAGTGAATAAATGGAGGATTTTGGATATATCAATATTGATTAGGATAAAACCTTTTGAGCGTGAAAATAGATTTTTAAGTTGGAAACTGTGTATTGATGAGCCAATTTTTGGTGTTGCTAGGTTCTAGTTCTGCTGAATTATTGTGATTCAAGGGAGGTTGATTTCTTTTATTTTCGCAAATAAGAGGTAAGTGGTGTTTACTAATTTTGGGGGTTTTCCCAAGATAGTGTTAATTATCAAACTATTCTCATATCAAGAAATATGTTGATATTCTATATATATAAATTGATATTTTATAAATGTTGATGTGCACATTAACTATTTGTTTTATGAAAAACTTGTGGGACAACCTAAATTTATTTAAACATGTATGTGAGAATATATCCTTATATTTTTTAGAATTATGAATGGATTATTTTTGTGGCCATCTTGAATATGTTTTGAAAACCTATGACAAGTCGTGATTAAAAGCTCAGTATTGTATTTAGTTCTTAGTAAGGGACAACCATACTGCAGCTAGTCCTTAGCAAGGGATGGTTCCAAAAAAGGGGACAGTGCACATTTGATAGCTCCTTAGCAAAGGAGTATACTATTAAGGATCTAAAAAGGAAGCTCCTTAGCAAGGGAGTGCACCTTTAGGTTCCAAAGAAGCCATCCCTAAGAAAGGGGATGAAAAGGGGGTTCCAGTTCCAAAAAGGGGACAACACAACCCTGTCAAAGGGGCGTAATCGTTGATCACGAGAAAAGCCTAGGAAATTGTGTATATGATGGTATTGATTTATATATATGATGGCTCACAACATAAAGATATTTTCTTTATATGAAATATTGATGATAAAATATTGATGAGTTGCAAGTTATGAAATTATTGTAAGAAGTATTTATTTGAAAGGGTTGTTTCCACACCCCAATGTCAGTGAATTCCACTTATTGAGTTATTTCACCCCCCTTTATTTCCCCTTACATATACATTAGAGGGATTATTGGAGTAGAAATTCTGGGGAGATAGCAGTTACGAACTATTTTGTGGAACTGCGGATATTATTATTATTATTTTTTTATTGGCATTGAACATTGTATTGGAGAATTATAATTGAGGATGTTTTGTCTTTGGTGGATTAGAGCTCTGACATTTGTGATGAGAATTAAGGTTGCTTGTTTTTTTCATTTAATATTTTTATGGATTATTCAGATTCAATAGGCTTTTATTGCTTATGATTTTGGGGCGTTACAGTTACTCTACAAGTATAAGTGCTTGTAGGGTGTCGGGGGTAAGGGCTGGGTTTCAAGCCTTCAAGAGGGAGCTTTACACACATATATACTTAGATTAGATTAGAGTAAAATTTCTATCTTGTATAAAATAAAATAAAAAACAAAATATTCGTTGCAAATGGTAGTAGGCATTTGATTTGATGAAAAGTTTGAATTGTAGCATATGTCATTATTTATTGCAAAAATTTAAATATTGTGACAATGTTTTATCAAAACTTAGTTGTTTATTGTTGGAAGATGATGACATTTGTTATCATTTTTAGTAGTTTTTTTGTGAGTAGATACTGTCTTTAGTAAATAGGCTCTAAGAAATGACAAACTATTTTGTATCAAATGATACCATGTCATCTGTATCAAAATCCAATAAATGAGAGATGTGTGTAAAAATAACTACCCACTAACACATGTCTTTCAATTGTTAGTGAGTTAGTTATTTTTGGCTGACATGTCTCACACTTATTGAATTTTAATACTGTTGACATGGTATCATTTGATACCAATTTTTTTCTCCTAAGAAATTATTATACTAAATAAATAGTTATATGTTAAATAACTATTCTAAATTTAAATACATGGTTTGATACTACTTTAAACAAAAAATGTTATCTTAAATTTTTTCACTTAAGGTGCAGCACGTGCAACCCTTACTAGTATTTTCTAAATAACAAAATGTTACTTGTATCTTAATCTATGAATTGGGCCGTGATGTAATGTTCAAACTATATCCTTAATTTTGATGGGCAAGATTTTTATCTTATATGGGTCTGGTTAATGTATGCCCTTAGAGCATACATTAATAATCCATTTTAGGAAATTCTTTTATGGAGAATTGAAAAAGCTATCACAAAAGTTTGACAGCTTTTTCAATTCTTGATAAAAAGTTTCCTAAAATAGTTTAATAATATATGTCCTAAGGGTATACGTTAGTAAAACCCATCTTATATATACTAAAATCAAGTCTCATACTTTTTGATGAATAAATCAAGTCTCATACTAGTAAGCTTATTTTATGAATATGTTATTATTTTTAAACTTAGCAACAAAATTTTAGAAATAGATGTGTTTTATTGATTCCTGCGTAGGCTTAGTGGCTTCTGAAGTACCGTGAGGAAGATAACTTCCATTTCCATATTTTATGTCAAACTGAACCCCTCTTCGTGGGTTCATCATGCGAGAGTGTGGCACCAAATATTTACTAGTCCCCTTTCGACCAAAGGTCTTTCTCTTACGAACTTTGCCTATAGAGAGAAGAATGTGCAAACAATGGGCGTTAAAAATTGTTTGGGGCATGTGTTTATAACTTTGCTGAAAATATGAAATGAACCCACCCTGTCCATCCCAATGTCCTTAACCAAACTTTATGGGTAGGACTAATTTCACTTTCACTATTAGGTCAAGATCTCACCCGTTCTCACAATCAGATTGTGATTGAAACATGTTCTTCATGATCTATTTTCTTCTTTTGGTTTGATGATATGCAAATGGTTAGGCAATAATGAAAGAAAGGAGGTACCAAAGCCTGATTTTATTAATAGCAAGGTTTGACAAGCCATTAAAAACAAAATTAGACAGATGGCAGCTATAAGGTCTACAAAACCATGCTATGCCCATTCCATGTACCATAGCATTCCAATTATCCACTCAAGAAAAGATCTACTGATCTGCTCTTCAATTTAGTATTTTATACAGTTTTTTTTTCAAACAAAATACTTTAATCCTCCTACTGTACCATACACATGATCCTCATAACCAATAAAATTAAACCATTGTGAGTTTCAACGACAATGGACTTCTTAAAATTGGTAATTGATAAGTAATAACTTCTTTTTATTGGTTAGGAGAACCACATAAGTATAACAATACTCCTATTGTAATGAACAATTTCTCCAGTCCATCATATATATCTTGAACATTTCCACCACTAATTTGCTGGATCAGTTGGATTACCAAAAACATGAACAAATAAATAAAAAAGGCTAGGCCTTGAGTAGATTTGTGAGAAAGTTCAGTTTCTGCACAAGCTTTAATATGTTACAGCCTGCTCAATATCTCCATTGAAATCAAATTTTCAATCCACATGGACTATCAAATGACAAGAATCAACCACTATGTCAGGCTGATACCTGATTAAAATCACAATCAATAAACAAAGTGACACAGGAGACATCACAAATAAAGCTGAATTCATAAAAGACACCAACATAGAGCAGTTCAAGGGCACTACTATCCCGTGCTAGATTAATTTAAAAAGACAACGACCATGTAAAAATTAACTTAAACTGAACATTTAGATGAAGATTCTGAGCTGAGCCAAGATGGGGGAGGCCAAAATGGATGACACTGGGCTTTGTAATCTAGAATCTTGTCAATTTTCTGATTCTCTAAGTAGAAGACACTAATTTTTTTTTCATCGGTGAAGTAAATGCAATTCCCTTTACATCCAGAGAATTCTGTAGCTGAAACAGAGAAGGAACAGTCATTACCCAAAATAAAAACTTGATCCCCCAAATTCTTGACCATAACCCAACGACCCCACTCTTGGTCCAGCTTATAAACTTCAAAATTAACTGTCCTAGGACAAACAATGTGTCTACGGAGGTCATGATTTATATCCTCATCAAAGTGCCATCTCCTCCGCTCTCTATCAAAGAACCTATCAACAACATAGAGTTCTCCACATGACTCCACCAAATGCTTCTGGTTTCCCAAAGAACAAAGTGGAGGCGAAAACTGAATCAACTTCATTGATGAATCAACCCAAAAAACTGTTCCCCATCTATCAATAACATAGGATTGTCCCTTGTATACAATTATGTCGTCACAGTAAAAGTAGTGATCATCTACAAGGGTCCAATTCTCATCTCCATATTTCACAGACCCCAACTTTCCTTCATGAAATAACGCAAAAATCACAGTTTCTTCAACCCAACTAGTCCTTGCACAGTTTGAAAACAACACAAGTTTATTCACACTAGCAATATTCATGTCGCTACTATATTCAAGTTTATATGCTTTGCCTACCTCGACAACTCGAAAATCCAATAAGTTGATCACTTTTGGAAAAGAGTCTGGGAGAAACCTGATCTGGAGGCTTGAAAGTGGATTCAAAAGACGTACTCGACCAGGTTCAAACTCTTCCACCTTGACCAACCAGCTCTTTGACGAACTTGTTGAAGGGTTTGGATTGTCATCGGGTGGCTCAAGACGGTAGATGGTACTTTGAGAGAGAAAGGCTTGGACTCCAGCTGGGTTGGGGTAAGGGAAAGGGAGAGGCAAAGGAGATATCTCACGTAGTGGAGGGATAGAGGATCGCCATGAAGCACAGACGCCGCGAAATCTTACAGCATCGATGCGAGCTTGGACGGTTTTTCCAATTAAAGGCAAGAGTTCCATCGGAAGAGCAGACCACTCGACCTCTCTCTCACCCATATTTTCGTTGTTTGACTTAGAGAATGACTTTGCAGGCAGATTGAGAGTTAGACTTAGCCACAACAACCAGCGTTATATTTTCTATGAATGAATAACAAAATGGTATATCTTAATCTATGGATTGGGCCTTAGGCCTGGAGGGTTATACTTTGTGTTTCAATTTTCATACTACATCCTTAATTTTGATGGGCCGGATTTTCATTTTTTCATCTTGGGGTATATGTTATATGGGACCGGATAGTACCAGTGGACTGAGTAAGACCAAAGTGGTTAGAATGAATTGAATAGAACCAAAGTCGATCGAATGGACTGAATAGAACTGAAGTGGATTGAATAGGACTGAATAAGACTAAAGTGGATAAAATGGACCGAATAAGACCAAAGTGGACCGATTAGAGCCAAGGTCGAATAGGACCAAATAAGACCAAAGTGGATAGAATAAATCGAACAAGACCGAATTGGACCGGATTTGACTGAATTAGACCAAAGTGGGCCGAATAGGACTGAAGTGGGTTGAATAGGACCGAAGAAGACCAAAGTGGATTGAATAGATCGAATAGGTTGAGGTGGACTGAGTAGTATCAATGTGGACCGAATAGGATCGAAGTAGACCAAGTCGACTGAATAGGATTGAATAGAACCAAGGCGGACCAAATGGACCGAATATGATCAAAGTGGACCGAATAAGACCGGAAATTTTTATTATTATATATTTTTAAATTTATAAATATTAGGCTTTAGATAACCAAAGTATTATTTTAATGTGTATTTACTAAGAAATATAAAAAGTATTATCAAATGTTCAAATTTTATTGCATTTTTTTAACCTATGCTACTATTTTTTTTTTTTACATATATGTTTTGTGCATGACTCTAGTGAAATATGTAGGATTTTTAAGTAAATTAGACCATAAAATAAAATGTAAAAACTTAAACTATAGTCTACTTATTCAATATTTTGAAACCAATTGAAAGAGAGCCACTGAACTTTGCCAATAGTCTTTTGTATTAAATTTAAGCTCTATAATAAATTTTTTAGAAAAAAACAAAAGATTTCTATTGACATAATTTGTGAATTTCATGACTTTCATATGACAAAATATTTTGTCAACACTTCTAAAATGCTTGAATCTACAAATGGTGCCCTTAAAAATTAGAGAGGAAAAAAGAGTCTAGTAATAATCAATAATTCCATCAACCAATAAACAGGTTTAGTAAATTTTATTGGAAATATTCACTAATAAATCATAAAGAAGTTCCATTAAAATATTTTGGAGACAAAATTTTCCCCCCATGTTGAACTCAAATGGCTTTTCAATTTTCATACACATCTTAAGTGAGATGTGAGAACTAGATGTGTTGTTTTGGTTCCTGTATAAGCTTAAGTGTATCACCAAATATTTACTAGTCCCTTTCAACTTGGGTCTTTCTCTTATGAGATTTGCCCATTGAGAAAAGAATGAGCAAACAATGGGGTTAAAATTGTTTAGGGCATGTGTTTATAACTTCATTGTTTCCTGCTAAAAAAATGAAATGAACCCATCCTATCCATCCTAATGTCCTTACATAAATTTATGGGTAGGACTAATTTCACTTTCACAATTAGGTCATGATCTCACCCGTTCTCACAATCGGATTGTAATTGAAATATGTTATGCATGATCTATTTCCTCCTTTTCGTTTGATGAAATGCAAATGGTAAAGTTTTTTTTTAACCAAAGCCTGAGTTTATAAATTTCAAGTCTTGGCAAGCCATAAAAAAAAAATTAAACATAGATGGCAGCTGTAAGGTCTACAAAACCATGCTTTGCCCATTCCATGTACCATAGCATTCCAATTCTGCAACAAGCCCCAAATATGTACAAGTATTAATGTAAAGACTCGAGAGAAATTCTGTTTAATTATTCAGCAACCGTAACTTACATTTATTCATAAAAAGAGCCACTCACTTCTTGCCTCAATAAATGGATTCTGTGTTTCCTTACTTATGGTGAGTGGTGACACATTGCCCTCTTGCACATTTGATACCCAAAACCCAATTTGGCCTTTTCCGCCTACCTTATTACGTAACAGGAACACTCAACACACCGCATATAAATTTCAATGACAAAACAAGCACTTCAAAATTTGAACGGACCTCTGCTACAATGGCAAGGCAAAAGGATCCCAAATATTCTTCTGGCCAACATAAATTGATTCACACCCCTGACTATTTTGCAAATTGCAATGAGCTGCTCATCAATTTGGTTACCAAACAGATGTAATAACTTTAAATAACTTGTTCTCATTTGCTAAATTAGCTCCAATAGCTAAAAATCATTAAGTTAAAACTCATTATCACAAAAGCACTATAGCCTAAAGTTCTATTTCTTACAGCAATCCCAATCCGGCTCTTAATCTAAATGACATTCCTCATATATACCTACCCAAATCAGTAAACGAGTTGTACTTTCTGAAAATACTAGCCCATGGGTAGATCAAAGCAATATTCAACACATGATAAAGCTTATATCTATTTAACAAGGATTATTGAAGTTTGAGTTTGTGATCATACAAACCACCACAATGGGCTGCTATATGATTAAAACTTACAATCATCGAAAGTATCTGTTACAGCAAGCAAATAGGGGCACATAACAATGAAACCAAACCCAACATTAAATTAAAAAGTTTCACAACATTAATTTCATACTTACATAGGCCTAAAGCAAATTTGGGAGAGGCCAAGGTGGATGACTGTCCTCGAAATATGATAAATATCCAACGCTATTATCTTCCAAACTGAAAACTCGAGTTTCATTTTGATCAGTGAAGTAAATGCAATTCCTTTCATACCCAGAAAGCTCTTTAGCCATAACCGAGAAACAACAATCATTACCCAAAACAAAAGCTCGATCGCCCAAGCTTTCCTTCAACTCCCATCGACCCCACTCTTCATCAAACCTATACACTTTGAAACCAATCGATTTGGCACAATCTTCACCACCCATATAAAACGCATCATTCTCTATTCTCCTCCTATCCTTGTCAAGGTACCTATCAACAACATAGAGAGCTCCACAAGACTCCACCAAATGCTTCTGGCTACCCAACCCACAAAGCGGAGGCAAAAATTGAACCAACTTCAATGACGAATGATCGATCCATGAAACGATTCCCAAACTATTAATCACGTAGAATTGGTCCTTATACACAATGATATCATCATAATCAAAACTCTCGCGATCTACGAGGATCAATTCCTCGTCCCCAGATTTTGCAAAGCCTAACTTTCCGTCATGAAAGATAACAAAAGCGGCAGAGGCGTTTACATTAGTCCAAGGAGAATTGGGAAACATAACTACCTTATTCACTCCAAAAATAGAGATGTCACAGACACTGAGGACTTGTTCGATTTCATTAGCGGATGTGGATGATCCAGCTCTAACTTGATATCTAAGCGTATATGCTTTAGTTAGCTCCACGACTCGAAAGTCAAATAAGTTCAAAGTCTTGTTGGGGCACCTGGTACGACGGTTGGAGATTGGATCAAATAAACGAAACTTGCCTCCTGAGTTTGAGTCTTGTTCGACTTTGATCAACCAAGCCTTATTCGAAGAAGTCGAGGAGGGATTTAGACTTTGTAGTCGATAGATAGTGCTTTGGCAGAGATAAGCCAGAGCTCGAAGTGGAGTTGGAGCTGGATAAGGGGAAGGAAATATGAGAGGGAATCGAGGAGATTTGGAGTGAAAGAGAGGAATAGAAGAGCGCCACGTGTTGCAGACACTGCGGAATCGAACAATATCGATGCGGGTGTCGAGGTTTTTTCCGATCGTTGGTAACAGTTCCTTGGGAAGTTCCGACCACTCTACTCTCTCTCCATGGTCCATATCTTTGTTCTTAGTTGACTAGACTTAAAACACTTTTATCTCTTTATATCTAAAAGCTCTCCAATTAAGTCACTTCAATTTATTAACATTTTTTTTTCAATTATTTTTAAGAAATTTTTAAACATTTACCTTTTCTTTTTATTATTATTATTATTAATAATTACACTTTTTCTAACATTTTTCATTCTCTTACATTTTTATCTCTACACTACCCTCTAATTTAATATCACTCTCATCTTTCCCTTCATCTTCTCTTATTTTGTCTCCTTATTCACATCATTTTATTATAAATTTATCATTTTCTCTTCTATTATTTGTATAGCTTTTCCCCACAAAAAGGTTATTTCTCTCTCTCTCTCTCTCTCTCTCTCTCTCTCTCTTAATTTTTTTTGGTTTATTTTATTTATTTTTCTTGCATCTCTACTTTAGGTTGATAATTTTTTGTATTTTTTAAAACTCTATTTTTAGTTGATGCGATTTAATTTTGTATTCTAAGTTCTTCTTTTTTAATCCTAATACATTAATTTAGTGCAATAACAAACTTCATATCCAATAATTGTTAACTATTTTTTAATTTAATCTTCTATCATTTGTAATGCAATGTTCTGTTTTAGTGTTTTGATTCAAGTTATTGAGCCATGTTTCAATCTTTGAAAGCAAATTTTATCTAATTCTCTCTCATTGGACCAACTCTTTTTTAGATCATAGAGCAAAGCCAAGAGGTGCGTGTAGAAAGAGGCTTTTGTTCTTTGCAATGGGTAGTGTTGGGAAAGGTAATACATAATTTAGAGTTTTATTTTCATACCCTATTTTCATTTGATTTTTTTTATATATAATATGCATTTGATTGTTTATGATTTAGCTTCATTAAATGCAGTTTTATTTTTCCTTAGAATTTGAGACTATAGAGGCACTGAAATTATCGGAGTTATATGATTTGGTGGAATGGGTTGTTGGATCTGGTGTAGGGGTTGGATCAAATTGACAGAGCCACTAAAGCCTAAATGTTATGGTTTGCGTCATTGTCTTTATTATTGTTAGTTTTTATTTACTTATTATGGTTTCCGCCCTTGAAAACATATTGAACAATTTGGTGGGTTAAACCCTTTCGCCTCTTCAGCTTTCTTTGTCCCTTCTTTATCACTATTATTATCTTTGGTATCGGCAAAGCTATAAGTAGAGAGAAAAATAACCATATTGATAAAAATTTGAGGGCTGCAACCACCAGTAAGGTTTTTTATTCCACTTTTATAAATTTGGACTCTTTAGTATTGTGGTTAGATTGGTTTTTATTTAGGAATTTGCTTCATTTGGGAAGAACAAACTCTTGAAACCTATATTTTTTTCCCTGAAAATAATCATTGTGTACTAGATTATATAAAAACCTACATGTTATCTTCAAAGTTCAAATCCATAATTGATATTTTGATCAACTTTACCATCCCCTTTGGGGAAGTAGCTACTTATGCACACAGATATTAATATATGTGTTTGACTAAATGCTCAAGTTAAAATTTGGTCAAGCAACATAATTATGCACGCAGAGAATTAGTTTGGCTGTCTATTTGGTTGCAACACCTGTATGTTCTATGATATCTATTTTTGATGTCTTTGCTTTAGACTAGGTTGAGAAGTCTACAAACAAAGAATTTGTTTTGTAATTTTTATCCCTTTACAAGATATGTTTTTTTTTTTTTTTATGGTGGAATGCTTGGAATAATAATGGAAACCAATAGGCTTTGATAGTTCTTCATGCATGAGAAGAGAAGAGAGGCCAACCCTTCACCCTCAAAGTGCTCGATAAAATGCCCGAGCCAAACTGAAAAAAAGGGCCTTAGGCTTGGAGGCGTGGCTTATAAAGATAGTGTTGACATTAAGCATCGTGCAAGTTTTATTATGTATCATCTTTAAAGGATGCCAACAATATTAATCTTACGGGAAAAGTTACATAAAATATTAATAAAAAATGTTTTATATTACAATTTACTAAAAATGGTTTTTAAATATTTAAACGTTTCTATTTTTTATATCACTGATGTGTTTTACAGCTACCACATATACATGTGGTAACTTAAGTTTTAATATTCTTAAGTTGTTTCGGCAAAAAGGAAAAAAAAAAAGTTGTCACAAAATAAGAGTATATGTAAAATTTTTTGCAAAATGAAATACCTATTCTGTAAGGCCACTAAACTCGATAATTCGCAAATGGTGGAACCACTTGCAACAATATTTGCATAGTTATATAGCTCCATCTAAAGTAATCAAGCATACTTTTAGCCTTCAAAGAACATATGTCTACCAATGGTTAAACGTTCATCCTTGGTAGTTTTAACTTTTCATATAATTTACCTTCACATATTCATCTATTTTAATTTAGATTTTTTCTATAAACAACTTTAATTTAGATATTTATAAGTAAACAATGAAATAATGATTAAAACTCTCTCAAAAAAAGCAAAAAAAAAAAAAAAAAATTTATTTATATATATTCATCTTTTGCAATTGTAACGTTACATATAATTTTGTATTTATATATTCATCTACTTTAATTTAGATGTTTATAACTAAATAGTGAAATCTATGAACAAAGTAATTAAAACATTCATATTTCTACACTTCAAAAAGTCACCAAATTTTGTTTTTCCAAAAAAATAGCTTTTACATTTTCTTGGATTTTTTTTAAACTTTGACATATCACTAACCTAACCACTTCATACTTAAAAAAAAAATTAAGGCTCATTATTACTTCCATTAAGATATTAATTATGGGTGTCTTAATTGATTGAGACCAGACTAGATGAATGCTTTTTATATTTCTTTGAAAATTTAGAAGAAAAAAAAAACCTTTGACATACAACTAAAGTAATTACATCTATAACTAGGCGTAAATGCACTTTTAGTCCCTACATTTTGATGTTTTTCCGTTTTAGTCCCTACATTTTAATTCTTTGCAATTTTAGTCCCTGAAATGCACTTCCGTCACTAAACTAACGGGCAAACAGACGGAGTAATAAAATATTAATTTTTTTTACACGTTGGGCAATAAAAAAAAATAAAAGAAAATGCACAGTCAACCATAAAGAAAAAAAAATCCCACCTGAACTCCCATCCTCCCATCCTCTGCCGAACAGCCACCATTATCAACCATAAAGAAAAAAAAATCCCACTTCTCTTCCAAACCACCATCATCATCAACCATTTCTCAAAACCCATCTCAAGATCTTCAACCATTTCGAAGTCCTTGATCAGATGGAAGCAAGCTCTTCAACCAGTTCAAGCTTGAGGAGGAGAGCTCCATTTAGGTGCTACTGTGCTGAAAAACCAGTGTTAGTCGTTTCGTGGACACCAGACAACCCTGGCAGAAGGTTTTATGGCTGTCCAAACTACTGGGTATTTCAATGTTTGAGTATTTTTTTAATTAATCATGTGTTTTCTACTGGTAGTTCAAGTTTTCTTACTGTTGGGGGTTATTGATGTTATTCTGTTTTAGTGAGAGGGGGTTTTCTTCCTCTTCTTTGTTTTTGGGTTTTTTTTTTTTTGTTTTTTTCCCAATATCTATTGTTTTCTGAGAAAACGAGGGAAAGGAAAATTGATTTTGAATCATGGGTTTTTCATGTTTTTATTTTTATTTCATTGGGGTTAAGAGAAAGGGAGGAGGGACTTTCTGCCCACACTTAGAATCCACAGTTTACCACATGAATATATAGTTTATATAGTTTATATTATCTGTAGTTTACCACATGAATAAGCTGTGGTTAGTTTGGCTGTTTCAGCCATCATTAATCCGAGTTTATCTTTATACCACGATGATCTGTTCAATTTCATAATTGTTTAGTTGGGTTTTATAACCTGTCTATTTTATCTGTCTCATTTCTAAGGACTATAGGCTATTGTAGATCCCATCTCTCAACCATTAGGAGATAATGCCTATCAGAATCTATACATTCCATTTTGAGTTTTGGAAAACACCACTATTAAGAGTTGAAAATTCCATAAGTTTATGTGAATCTAAAAAACTGTCTGCATTGGTGCATAACTTCTTGTGTTTAATAGAATCTGCTTGTATATTTTCCAAGTATTCTGATGGAAATTAAAAACTTTCACAATGTAAGCATTGATATTTGTTTTAATATTTAATAATCATCAATTTTTATAAATCACTGCTTTCAGCATCAGTTTTTATATGTTTTTCACAAGGGCTGGGCTTGTAAACTCATAATGGAATCAGTTAATATGTGCCTGATATGTATATGTATCCCAGCAGCTTAAGGTTATGGCAGTAATGTTTTCCAACATGTTATCAGAGCCTTGTTTGTCTAGAATGTGTTGTGTTCAAATAGTGGGAATCCCCAGTCATTCTTTTATTTCAGTGTTTTTTCTGTTTCCATTGCATTTAGAGTCTATGTACAGAAATTATGTGCAGAATCATTTAGAGTTGAAGAGATTTCTGCTGCAAAGTGGTAAATTGGCTGAATATATAGTTTTACTAATCATTAATCATTTCTGCATAATGGTATGGTAAATTGGTAAATTGGTAAATCATTAATCATTTCAAGGAATCACATTATTTATTTATGTAAGAGATTGGCAATTGTATGATAATGGTTTTGCTGATAAGACTAGTTACTTTATTTTTTTACCTAGGCTGGCAACATGCCAAATTATTAATGGTATGTTTGTACTTATAAAGAGGAAACCAATGTGAAAGTGGAGAATTATGATCACTATGGTAATGTACATAGAATTAACAGGAGAATATTTTCCTTTTGTTGGTTGGGTTAGTTTATTGATCTTCAATGTTAATGTTTTCTTAAAAATTGGATTGCTATGGTTGTATATAAACAACAATGTTTTTTCAATTTCATATTAATTATGCAATCCTTATTGGTCATTAAGTAGCTTGATGGATGAAGAAATTGGTTTGCATTTTAGGTTGGGCGAAAGTGTAAATTCTTCCAATGGCGTGATGATGAGATATGTGAACGTGGTAAGGTGCTTATCCCAGAGCAAAGGCAACGGATTATCAAACTAGAGGCCGAGGTTGCAAGATGCTACAAGAGAGAGAAGTTTTACACTGTGGTTTTGGCATTTTTATTGGTGATATGTGGGATTTGTCTCTTTAATTGTATGGGTAGTTAGATAGGTAGTGGAAGTTTGATTAGGCAGCAAGTGGGAAGTGTGGAAGTATTTATGTTTTGTTAGGTGGGTGGTGGAAGTGTATGTTTGGTTAGCATGTTACATAGATGGGGGAGTTTCAATATGTAAATTTTTTGGTTAGGCAGGTAGCATGGAAACACCTTTTTTGTACCATTCCTGGATTGAAATGAAATGTATGTTTGGTTTTTTTTTTTGGCTTGCAGTTCTCTTCAATAGAAGTAGCCTTAATAACCATGTACATCTTCTTTGCATCAGCCTTAATAGCAATGTGAGAAATTAAAATATAACCCCAAATATAACCATTCCATAGCTGTGTAGCCACTAAAAATCTAGGACATATCCATCAAAGTTGGAAGTCAAACCAGAATGCAGTCAGTCATCACAATCATCATCTAATTATAGTCAAAACTTAATAACAACACTAAATAAACTCAGCTTATATACATATCAAGGACTGCTCTCAGTGTAAAATAAAATGATTAACAAATTCAAATTTTTGCAACTGTGGAATTACCATTCACTTCAATCACAACATATCATATGCTAATCATTTGGGATTTGGTACAAATTTGGTACAAACAAAATTCAAAGTCCCAATCACAATGCTAAGCATTTGGGATTTGGTACAAATTTGGTACAAACAAAATTCAAAGTCCCAATCACAATGCTAATCATTTGGGATTTGGTACAAATTTGGTACGTACAAAATTCAAAGTCCCAATCACAATGCTAATCATTTGGGATTTGGTACAAATTTGGTACGTACAAATTTGGTACAAACAAAATTCAAAGTCCCAATCACAATGCTAAGCATTTGGGATTTGGTACAAATTTGGTACGTACAAATTTGGTACAAACAAAATTCAAAGTCCCAATCACAATGCTAAGCATTTGGGATTTGGTACAAATTTGGTACAAACAAACTTCAAAGTCCCAATCACAATGCTAAGCATTTGGGATTTGGTACAAATTTGGTACGTACAAATTTGGTACAAACAAAATTCAAAGTCCCAATCACAATGCTAATCATTTGGGATTTGGTACAAATTTGGTACAAACAAAATTCAAAGTCCCAATCTGCTGCAATACACAATCTGCAGTACATTCAGCATACCAAAAAACAAAATCTGCCTTGGAAAAAATTTCTGCATGCCTTGGAAAAAATTTCTGCATACATTCAGCATCCAAAAACACATTCTGCACACAATTTCTGCTGCAATGCACAATCTGCAGTACATTCAGCATACCAAAAAACAAAATCTGCCTTGAAAAAAATTCCTGCATGCCTTGGAAAAAATTTCTGCATACATTCAGCATCCAAAAACACATTCTGCACACAATTTCTGCTGCAATGCACAATCTGCAGTACATTCAGCATACCAAAAAACAAAATCTGCCTTGAAAAAAATTCCTGCATGCCTTGGAAAAAATTTCTGCATACATTCAGCATCCAAAAACACATTCTGCACACAATTTCTGCTGCAATGCACAATCTGCAGTACATTCAGCATACCAAAAAACAAAATCTGCCTTGGAAAAAATTTCTGCATGCCTTGGAAAAAATTTCTGCATACATTCAGCATCCAAAAACACATTCGGCACACAATTTCTGCTGCAATGCACAATCTGCAGTACATTCAGCATACCAAAAAACAAAATCTGCCTTGGAAAAAATTTCTGCATACATTCAGCATCCAAAAACACATTCTGCATACAATTTCTGCTACAATGCACAATCTGCAATACATTCAGCATACCAAAAAACAAAATCTGCATAGAAAAAATTTCTGCATACATCGAAATTTTTGCTGCAAATTTGTGCTGCATCAAACAAAACTCAATAAATACAAAACAAAGGGCTGCAAATTTCTGCTACCTTAAACAAACTCAGTAAATGCTGCTGCATTGATTAAACATATATAATGTTATCACTTTATACAAAACAAAAGGCATGGTGATAGGGTTAACTCATAGTTAACCCTATCACCATTACCATCACTTTCTACAAAACAAAGGGCATTGTTCCATAGTTAACCCTATTACCATAAATACACAAAACAAGCAAAAGAAAAATAAACTTGTGATCTCTTCATTTCCTTGGACCATGCACAGATGATTGACTCCCACCATGTCTGATTGCTTCCATGTATCTAGATGCATTCTTCGAAGCCTTTATAGTCTCTGATGTGACCACCCTTGTATTTTTCTGCCTTGGATTTGGGTTGCCGCTGCTAGAGTTTTGATGTGCACCTAGCTTCTGTGTGGTGCTGCTTGACTGGTGTGGTGCACCTGGGCTGAAACTAGGCTTGCTGGACAGGTATGGTGCACTTGGAGTGGATGGGCTGTGCATGCTGGACTGAGGTGGTGCGCTTGGAGTGGAGCTTGTCAGTTCGTTTAGACCCCTGTAAACTAGATTGTTTAACCTAATTAATTAACCAAGTGAATACTTAGGTTTATTATTCAGATCTAGGTTAAAACAATAACAATCATATCAAGTAAAGCAGCGGAAAAATAAATAACACAACGATATGATGACCCAGGAAAACCAAACCGGTAAAAAACCTGGGGAGGATTTAACCTAGCTATCCTCAAGGTAAAATAGCAAATCCACTAGAAAGAATTGAAGTTTACACAATAGCGACTTAGACCACTAACATCCTATTGCTACCCAAGTGTAGGAAACTTACTACCATGACCCCATGATAGCTCCGAGATCCACGGACTCCTTCTTTCTTTGATCTTTGCAAAACACAAACACCACCGTTTGTGACTTTGAGACTCCACTCAAAGGTTTTGGATCTTCTTAAATGTTGATCTTGTATGCAACAACTTCTACAACACCGGATCTCGAGATTCTTCAAGGAATAACACCGGTGGAAGACTTTAGAGAGCTTTTGGGTACAAAACCCTAGATCTACAAAAGAGGCACAAGATGTACTCTAATCTCTCTAAAAAACTCTGAAAACCCACTCTAGGGTTAGCTTATGATGTCCTTTAAATACTGGAAAAAACGGCTCGCAATTTGGGCTTCAAACGAATAAGTTATGGCCTTTTTACGTTTGCTGGTTTTGCTGATTCGCGAATTTCGATCGATCGAGCATCAATCGAGTACCAATCGAACGGACCAGATTGTAACTCATTTTTCTTCATCCCGAACTTGAGTTTTTTGCCTTGGGCTTCAATGTAGACCATTATAAACTTATAAAACTGAGTTTTTGTCATGGTTTGCCAACATTATAAACACAAAACCTAACAATCTCCCCATTTGGCAATCCGTGACAAAACACACATACAACATAATGCCCAAATACAATAAAATGCCCAAATACATCACAAATCCCAATCTAAGACTCTTAACCTAAAAGTTGCCAAGAAGAGGTAGAAGGTCTTGATTAGAATGCACCTGTCTTTCCTGAAACACTCAACAAACACATCACCGCATGTGTGGAAAGAAAGACATATAAACAATAATATGAAACAGAATATAAAAACAAAAATAAATTCTAACTCTCCCCCTAAGTTAGATACATCAAAAAGTTTTTATATTCTCCCCCTTTTCAAAAACAATTTTCTCCCCCTAAACAAGACAATCAGGATTCCCAATTCATCTATTTCTCCCCCTTTTTGTCACGTATTGACAAATACAACTCAAACAAAGAGTAAACATGAGAGAAAAAAGAGAACCAAGGGAACATAAAACAGATTAGCTTTATAGAAAAAAGAGATAACTCCCCCTATAAAGAGCAACAACTCCCCCTATGAACAACAAAGGCTAAAAAAAATAGGAGGTGGGGATAAATAAAAAACACACAAACCAAAAAAAATTGAGTTGAGGATACACATGAAGAAAAATATTCTCTCTTTCAATAAATGCAAACTTGACACTATGTGACCCATAAACAGTTGCATGAGTAGAGAAAATATTTGCACATTGATTATCCTTCATATCTCGTAAGAAAAATATTTTCTGCAATTCACACATAAAGAAAAATAGCATATACTAAAATGTACAAAGGACTCAAAAATTAATCAATCAATTTTTAATTCAAGTTGAGTACCCAATTTAGCAAAGTGTATGCATGTTATGTGTGAAAACAATGGGAGATATGACTGCAAAACTGCAAGATGGATACAAAAACAATGCAAGTCATGTGAATCCTAAACATAAATGATGCATGAAAAAATTTTGGTCAAAAACTCTAAAAAACTGAAAATTTTTCAGTTTCGATCGATCGAGTATCGATCGAATACCAATCGAGTCAGACAGAATCAAACCAAAAATTTTAATCGCAATTTCGATCGGTCGAGAGACAGATTCGATCGGTCGAAATTCTGGAAAACTCAAATTTTTGAAAAACAGAGCAATTTAATGCAGAAACTCTTCAAAGCATAGTATTTCATGAATGAAATGCATGAGTATGAGACTAAATGTTTTTCAAAAACACTTGAATTCAACCCAGATCTTTCAAAACTAAGATTTTCAATCAATTTGTCCTTAAAACTCAAATTTTGCATCAAAATCAAGGAACATATAATCTTGGATGGCCACAACAAAATCACACACAATAACATGTACAAAGTTTAGCAAAGAGTAACATGTGTAGTGTGTGCAACTAGCAAAAGCTTAAAAAACATGTGAGGTGATATGTGAATAGTAATCAATCACAAATTCTACAAAATCCATCACATGAATTTGAAAGAGACTATTACTTAAAGAGTTACATCCTATAACTCCCACATCTCCTAGAATAAAAGCTTGCAATCATGTAAGTTTCTTGATTTGCCTCAATATTCAAATTTATTGATTAGAAACTTAATAAAAGCCGGGATAATGTACACACCAATTTTATGAATTGTGAAATTATTATAGCCCAATAATGTACACACCAATTTTAATTAGAGGCTACACCTTATTTTCTTTTTGTGCATGTGCTACACTTTCTCGAGCACAAAATCTTACGATATGCACTAAGGTGTTCATGATTGGCTAGTAAACAGTGGTGAGATGGTTATTTATGCCTTTCTCAATAAGATCAAGTCCGACAGACAAAGGCATGTGACTTCAAGATCAAGACAAAGTGATCAAAAACTATAAACATCTTCCCACACAACATGCACTACAAAGACTTCAGCTAGTAAAGTGCAATAAAGAAGCTCATCCAAGCTAAACAAGGTACATAAATATGTTATGTAAAAATAATATGGCCAACCTTAATTATAAATCCAAGATATATAATACAAAACACATAAAAATATTTTTGGTTAAAAAATTTTTTGACCAAAAACAAAAAGCACACATTATGCTAAATGATTAAAAATGCAAATGCAATGCATGACAGTGCTTAACCAAGCTATAGAGGGTACACAAACAAGAAATATCAATTTCTTAATTAACCCTTGAGTAAATGTACAAACTAGTACATACTCAAACAAAATTAAAAAAATAGCTTAGCACTTATAAAACACATACTTTTTATGTTTTTCCACAATATCAAGCATGTTCTAAATCAAGAGAGATATATCATAATTCATGTAATCCTCAAAACAAATAAAACAAGACACAAAATAAAATATTTTTGTCTTTTTGAAATTTTTCAATGTTTTTGGATTTTTTTTTAAAAATAAAAAACAACCTAAAAAACAAAACAACCAAAAACAAAAACAAAACATGTCCACAAATAATTGAAAGAATTAAAACAGGGACAAGTCAGCAACACTCACCTTAGAGAATCTTTTCTCACCCATATAGCACGAGTCTTCGGCTTTGTAGGTGAAAATCCATGTGAAGCAGAGTGTATTTGAGGAATTATACCAATCTTCTGAGAAAGACTAAAATCCTGCAATTTCCTTTCACAAGCCAACAAGCTCAAATTTTTCAAAAGAATATGAAACAATTTATTTGAACTCATGGTAGGAAAAATATCATCACATGTCCTAAACTGAAACACAGAATGCTTAAATTTCAATTTATGACAATTAGGACGAATGTGACCAGAGACACCACAAAAGTGACAAACAGGAACAAATTTAGGAACATCAGTATTCCTAACAGCAAATCTAGTCTCAGATTTTGGTTTTTGCCTCAACAAAGAACAATTTGGTCTAATATGACCAACAACACCACAAAGGTGACAAGTAGGCACAAAAACCGATTTCTTATGCTCTCTAACAGTAGGTTTAGACTTAGGTGTAGAAACTTCAGCGTCTACATCAGAACTTTTACCTTTGTCTAACCTAGCAAAATAAGCCTTTTCTTTATTATTCCTCTTGAAAGGAGGGATATAAACTTTTTCAGTTTTAGGCTTAAAAGAAACAGAAACACTTCTGTTATCAACAGCAGGCTTGGTACTAGTCAAATTTTCAATTTTAGCTTTAGATTCAGCTAACTCTTGTTCCAAGCTTTTCATCTTCTCATCTTGAGAGGAAATTTGATTTCTCAAAAATTCATTCTTTTTATTAGATTCATCTAATCTAACAATCAATTCCTCTTTTTCAAGATTAGCCAATTTTAACTCTTCCTTAAATTTCTTAGCAATTTTCAAAGACTTAGATAATTCTTTACGAAGAGTTTCAAAGGCATCAATAAAATCAACAGAAACAACAGTGTCCTTTTTATTCAAATCATCACAATCAAAAACAGTAAGACACTTAAAATTATCAATGATAACAGGGATCAAGGATCAACTCTTAGATCAAAGGATCTACAACAGAAGAGCTACCCGCTCTGATACCACTTGTCAGTTCGTTTAGACCCCTGTAAACTAGATTGTTTAACTTAATTAATTAACCAAGTGAATACTTAGGTTTATTATTCAGATCTAGGTTAAAACAATAACAATCATATCAAGTAAAGCAGCGAAAAAATAAATAACACAACGATATGATGACCCAGGAAAACCAAACCGGTAAAAAACCTGGGGAGGATTTAACCTAGCTATCCTCAAGGTAAAATAGCAAATCCACTAGAAAGAATTGAAGTTTACACAATAGCGACTTAGACCACTAACATCCTATTGCTACCCAAGTGTAGGAAACTTACTACCATGACCCCATGATAGCTCCGAGATCCACGGACTCCTTCTTTCTTTGATCTTTGCAAAACACAAACACCACCGTTTGTGACTTTGAGACTCCACTCAAAGGTTTTGGATCTTCTTAAATGTTGATCTTGTATGCAACAACTTCTACAACACCGGATCTCGAGATTCTTCAAGGAATAACACCGGTGGAAGACTTTAGAGAGCTTTTGGGTACAAAACCCTAGATCTACAAAAGAGGCACAAGATGCACTCTAATCTTTCTAAAAAACTCTGAAAACCCACTCTAGGGTTAGCTTATGATGTCCTTTAAATACTGGAAAAAACGGCTCGCAATTTGGGCTTCAAACGAATAAGTTATGGCCTTTTTACGTTTGCTGGTTTTGCTGATTCGCGAATTTCGATCGATCGAGCATCAATCGAGTACCAATCGAACGGACCAGATTGTAACTCATTTTTCTTCATCCCGAACTTGAGTTTTTTGCCTTGGGCTTCAATGTAGACCATTATAAACTTATAAAACTGAGTTTTTGTCATGGTTTGCCAACATTATAAACACAAAACCTAACAGAGCTGAAGCTATGCATGGTGGCCTACAAACAAGAAATTCACACACATTAATATTGAATATTGAAAAGCATGTATTTCATACACATGTCCATATATTACCTTCTTAGATGTACTGATTTTGTTTGTGGTGCCTGACAGTGAGGAGTTCCCTCCAATCTCGCCCTTGCAACTTCTTCTATTATGTCCTAACTTACCACAGGCCTTGCATTGCTTAGAGATGCCAGCTCTCCTACTTGTCGGCTCATTAGGTTCCCTTGCTCTCTTCTTCTTAGGTCTGCCAGGTGGTCTTCTTTTGATGGGTGGCTGAACTGGGGTCACACCACTAGGTCTCCACATATTCTGTCCATTGATTGGTGCTATGATTGGTTCATAGCAAGCCTTGTATGTAGAGACATGGTAACATGGGTGAACATACTGCTCAGCATCTTGTCTGTTGAAGAATATGCAGGTGATTGCATGAGCACAGGGTATGCCACTTATATCCCACTTCCTACAACTGCAGTGTGCTGTGGCCAAGTCAACAGTAAAACTTTGCAGACCATTTTTTACTTCAAATTGGGTCTGTCCTGCCCAACAAGCTAACCACCTACTGGTTGCCATTTTTTCCTTGTGCAACCTCTTTAGAACCTTGGCACAAATATTTGACTCTACTCTCAGAATCTTCTCTCTGTTGTCTTGAAACCTAGTCATGAGATACAACCTGATACACTCAAGCTGCAAGCACATACAAGTACAATGAAACATTAGTTTTTAATTGCAACACCTGCTAAAAACAGTACAAAACAATAAACTTAATTAACTGTAGGTGATCACAAAGACTCATACCATGCTAATTATCGGCTTAGACCTGAATTTAAGAATCCTACTATTGAAACTCTCACACATATTGTTTACTATAGTGTCAGTCAAGGCATCCTCACTAAACATGTGTTTGGCCCATTTTTTTGTTGAATGAGCATCCAACCAACTATGTGCATCAGCATCAATACCCTTCAGCTCATCCATCACCCTATCAAACTCTTCTTTATAAGTTGCCTTGGTTGCCCTCCAAAACAGTTCTCTGATCAAAACACCAGGATGGTTCTTCCTGAAGTTGTTGTAGAGGTGCCTGCAGCAAATCCTATGTTCATACTGTGGCCAATTATCAATGAAAGTTTGCACTAACCCCTGTCACAAACAGTATCAAAGGAAAATATGTCTTAGAGATAGATGCAATGAGTAAATAAAGAAAAAAACAACCAAATAGAGAATAAACTACACACCTTCTGCTGGTCTGACATAAACACCCATCTCTTATTCTAACCTATGTCTGCAAGTAAGAGATTGATGAACCAAGTCCAAGAGTCCTTGGTTTCAGCCTCTACCACTGCATATGCAAGTGGAAAATACTCCTCATTAGGATCTCTGCATACTGCAGTAATCAATTGCCCCCCTAACTTGTTCTTTAAATGGCAAGCATCCAAACCAATGAATGGCCTACATCCAGCCAAAAACCCCTTCTTGCAGCCCTCTAAACATATGTATAGCCTCTCAAAATAAGGCACCCCACACACCAAATCCATCTCAGCTGCTAGATCACCATCATGGAAGGTATGTACCTTCATAAGTATGGTACTACCAGGACTAGCCCTCCTTAATTCCTCACAGTACTCCCACAACTGGTTGTACTGTTGTGCATAAGCCCCATCAACATATTCTCGAGCCTTATCCCTAGCCCTACTTGCTTTTGCTGCACTTATGTTTAGGGTATACTTGTCATGGACAGCGTCTTGGATGTCTTTCAACTTGATATTAGGCTGTCTTTTCACCTTCTTCATCAACTTTTTCCCAATGTATGATGAAGTACACCTAGGATTCTTATAACTTCTAGAGCAGGTGTGTTCCAATGTCAATGTCCTTAGTTGGTAGCTCTTCTCCCTTGGCAACTTCGTTAGATAAGCAACAAACTTGCACCCTTCTTGGCAGACAGCTTTTACCCTCTGCAGATCATTTTTAATAAATCTAATCCCCCATCCACCATGAACTGCATAATCTGTTATAGCTTCCTTGAATTGCTTAGGTGTAGTAAACATCATATCTTTCTCAAAATAAATATGCTCAGGCTTAGCCACTGGCTTAAACACAGGGAACTTCCTCTCTTGCTCTTCTTTCTGTTCCCTTTCATCTCCCACATGTGTACTGTTATCACCCTCAGACTTATCATCACTATCATACCCAAGCTCATCATCAGAAGATGATTCCACAAGACTGTGCAGTTCCTCACTCTCATAATCAAAGTTCATTAAACCAGCACCCATTTGGCCTGGTTCATTAACATCAGCATCATCCTTACCATCCCAACTGTCACTACTATCTTCAACAAAGTCCCTAACACCATGGTTCAATTCTACATCATCTTCTAGGCCACTTCCCCCACCATCACTTCGCACACTATCACTAATAAGAAAAATCTCAGGTGGGTGCTCAATGATAGGTTCTTTACCTCCTCTCCTTGAACCCACTTGAGAAGCAGCCACCTCAGTAGGAACTTCAGCATTAACCTCAAGCTCATCCTCATTGTTAAAAGTTTGATCATTAGCATACATGCCATCACTATCATAAAAACTGTAAAAATCATCCCCATCATGGTCATCATGTTCACTGCCATCATCATTGTCATAATAACCTGTATAGTCTTGCTCCAATGCAAATGGCTGCACACCCTCACCACCAGCATCCTGTCCTTCATCAACTAATATAGGGTCATGTATTGGGTGCTCTACATACACATGAATATCCTGATGACCCCTCACTAATTCTGTCAGGTACATGGCATCACTATCATCAACAATCAAATGGAAGTCTGCCAATTCTTGATCCACTCCAGGCATTTTATACCACAGCCTGCTAACAGATGTGTACCCAAAGTCCCTACATATACTCTCTATCTCAACCTTGGACCACCTGTCAGGGTCACAATTATCAACTATATCTACTGCACCTCCCACATATTTTCGGCCATTCTCAGTAAAATGGCCACCATGATGCACAGATATACTAAATTGCTCATCCATTCTGCATGCAACATAACACCAAAACCAATTAAACAATGCTAGTTACAGAACAAAATATATATTATTTAGAACAAAATATATATTATATTTAACAAAACAACACTCATACTTAATAAAATATTCCATTCTACATGCAGACAACACAACATTTAATAGAGTATTAGGTGATCATAAAACTTAATCAAATATTTAAGTAACAATACGACAATTAGTTCAATAATTTTGTCATACTAAAAAAAACAGAGAAGAGTACTTTTTGTCATACACGGGGAACACATGGACCACAATGTAAACCACAAACAAACACATGCAGACAAGGACCAACAAACAGTCAAAAAGCCAAAATATACAAAAACAGGCGTGGTCCCTACTAGGAAAAAGCGAATAAGCTTATTGTAAAGCTATAAATAAGGACAAAGAGAAGACCTTTTCACAAAGACAGAGGTCTCCCAGCTGACCCAGCTTATTGTAAAGCTATAAATAAGGACAAAGAGAAGACCTTTTCACAAAGACAGAGGTCTCCTAGCTGACCCAGCTTTCATTTTCTCCACTCCATGAAAAGTGTGGGTATCAAGTGACAGAGATTGACAGAGTTGGTGGTTTTGAGAGATGGTTGATGATAATGGTGGTTTGAGAGAGAAGGGGATTTTTCTTTCTTTATGGTTGATAATGGTGGCTGTTCGGCAGAGGATGGGAGGATAAGAGTTTAGTAGGGATTTTTTTTTTTCTTTATGGTTGATAATGGTGGCTGTTCGGCAGAGGAGAAGTGGGATTTTTTTTTCTTTATGGTTGATAATGGTGGCTGTTCGGCAGAGGATGGGAGGATGGGAGTTCAATATAAAATTTTTCTTTATGGTTGATAATGGTGGCTGTTCGGGCAGAGAATGGGAGTTCAGTAGGGATTTTTTTCTTTTCTTCTTTATGGCTGATTTGGGAAAGTTCTTCACATGCGCGCCAGAAGAAGGTAAGTGACCACCTATACACGCACATGTGGGGAGAGCCAGAGAGACGACGTGTCACTTGCAGTGTGCTTGAGGGGAGACCTGCGCGCCAGAGTGCTTCACGTGATTGACTGTGCATTTTCTTTTATTTTTTTTATTGCCCAATGTGTAAAAAAAATTAATATTTTATTACTCCGTCTGTTTGCCCGTTAGTTTAGTGACGGAAGTGCATTTCAGGGACTAAAATTGCAAAGAATTAAAATGTAGGGACTAAAACGGAAAAACGTCAAAATGTAGGGACTAAAAGTGCATTTACGCCTCTATAACTATTGAAGACATCCATGGTATCTATTTCTTATTGATGATCATAAAAAGTAATAAAGAATAAACGAAGGGAAAAAAAAGAAAGAAAGAAGTGAAATCAAACGTTAATTAGTAACCGTTAAATGGAAAATAAAGTCTTCTCCAAAAAAAATGGAAAATAAAGAAGTGGTCAAGAGGAGTAAAAAAATAAAATAAAGATGACCATATAGAGGACATTAAAAACTTTACAATACAATAAAATCAACTATTACATTCACTTAATTAAATCAATAGTCAACAATTAAACATAACAATACAAAATTTAAACTTAGAACTAATCAAACTCTAACTAGGAAAATTATATTTCCTATCATAACTAAAAATGAGATGTTCGCCAATTAATAATAATAGAAATCATATAAGAAACAAAGTTGAAAATTTTTATAATCTCATTTTTGACATTTCATTTAACCTTATATATATAATCTTCGTACATCATTACTTTTAAAAATCTAATGAACAATTCTACCTCTCATTTAATGTCTATATTATGCAAATCATCAACTAGTAAATATATGATAATAGTGAGAAATGTTATAAATGAGAACATGAAAAATATGTTAAAACTAATTATAAAAAATAAAAATAAAAATAAAACTCTTTACAAAATTTAGAGACCAAAATAGTATTTTACCTAAAACATTATCGCGTGTAACGCGTGAGTCTACAAATAGTTCTATATTAAAAGACAAAGACCCAAGTGGCCAAGGAATTGATGAAAAAAAAAAAAAGAAAGAAAAAAAGCCAACGTTTTCACAACTAAAGTGATGATGTGGAATGAACAGTCACCTTTAAGGTGCCACAAATATGTGGAATCATTGTTATGTTAAGGGTGCACGATGGTATTGTAATATAATATCATAGATTTTCTAAATTAAGCTATTTATATATGTTATTTGAAAATGTGTTAAATTTTGTAAATTTTTTCCTTGAGTAAACATAATGCATTTTACAATTCACATTCAATTTTATATTAGGCGAAATATTTTATAAATAATGTGGTGTGTGGTTGAAATTTGTTTCTAATACTCATTCAAACAATTCATTTCCTATACATTTTGAATGGTCTAAAAATGAAATATAATAAATTTATCACTTATATTAGAAAAAAATACAAGACTTTAATGACATAAGAAAAATGTAATATTATTAGGAACCTTCCAAAATTATGTTGAGAATGTAACATAATTGTCAATGAAGCAACTCCTCTTTTTGCACAAACCTTTCCTTCCAAAGCATCATCAAAGTAGAGTGAAATGGACTGAATTGGACCTTGAATGGACCAAAATAGATTGAAGGAACTGGACTGGGCTGAAGGAATCAAATTGGACTGAACTAGACTTAAGTGGACTAAACTTGAATGAAGTGAATTGAATAGACTAAAATACTATATTGATGTGACTCAATAAAAGAGTAGCAACAATATATACTACATTTTAACTTTTATGTATTATATATAGATAGCTAAGAGACTCTTGCATTTTATGTATTTCAAACAATATCAAGCCTTTTGCCTTTGCCCTACCGGAGGAGGCCTTATTGGATCAAGATATAGGCTTTGTTTAGCTAGGGGATTAAAATGTGAGGGGTAAGAAAGATTTAGTTTTCTCATGTGTATTTGGTTGAGAGGATGAAAAAGTGGAGAGAAAGAAAACATTTATATTTGGTTGACAAGAAAAATAAGAGAGAAAATGTAATTTGTATAAATTAATTTTCATGTCCTTACAACCATAATTTAAAAAATTGGATTAGACCAGACAATTGAACCAGTTCAATCAAGAACCAAATCTAGAACTGGGCTCACCAATATAAAAAAAACCGCAAAAATCCGGCCAAAATTGGGAAAGAACTCGTAAAAACCGGGAACCGGTATCTTTTTTGGATATTTGACCGTTTATGTTTTTAAAAATATGCTTTATCACATAAAAAAATTAATAGATTAAAACATTGTTGTAAGTAAATAATTATAATTAAAAACAAAAAACAAAAAAACAAAAACAAAAACGCCACACACAAATGGGAGGAGATGGGGGTCGGTTTTTCATCCCTCAAGAATCACCCCAACCTTACAACATGGCTCATTGTCTAGCCCCTAGGCGCGCAACAGATGCTATTAACAATGCCAATTCTTATCAGTTTATAGTACAACTAAATTTTCTTTTGGTCTAACAACTACAGCTTACTCAATACCCAATACCAATCAATATCGGGTTCCTTCAAAATATTTCGTTTGTTATTACACTGCATAATTAGTTTTAAAGCAAAAGAACTTCAGTCTTCTAGACATAGTTTTAAACCATTCCATAATTCATCAATTTCAACTTCTCCTGGAAAGAAAGCTTTGCCAAGACGATTGTCAAATTGCAAAAGGATCCCCAACAAAGAACGAACCTCTCTAATTATTGCCACTCAAGAAAAGGTCGGCTTATCTGCTCTATGATTTACGATTTTATACTGAGTCTTCAGTCCTATTGTATTGAATAATTTCTCAAAGCCATTATATATATTGTTACATTTCCAGTCATTACATATCTTTATATTTCAACCACTACTTATGTAGATCATTTGAACTTCCAAAAACATGAACAAATAAATAAAAAGGCTAGGCCATGAGTATATTTGAGAGAATTTCAAATTCTGCACAAGACAAGCCTTAAGATACTGCAGCCCCGCTCAAATTCTCCATTGAAATCAGTTTTTCAATTAACATAGATGATTGAATAATTCTGAGACAAATTGATAATCAGCCACTATGACAGGCTGATACATGATTAAAACTAAAATCATTGAACAAAGTGACATAGGAGACATCACAAGTAAAGCTGAATTCATAAAAAGTCAACAACAACAACAACAACATCATAGAGCAGTTCAAGGGCACTAATATCCCATGCTAAATTAATTTAAAAACACAACCACCATGTAAATTTACTTACACTCGGAATTTAGATGAACGCAGATTTTGAGCTGAGCCAAGATGGGGGAGGACAAAATATAGGACGCTGGTCTTTGTAATCTACAATCATGCAAATTCTCTGATTCTCTACGTAGAAGACACCAATGTCATTTCCATCAGTGAAGTAAATGCTATTCCCTTTACATTCAGAGAATTCTCTTGCTGAAACAGAGAAGGAACAGTCATTACCCAAGATAAAAACTCGATCACCCAAGTTCTTGACCATAACCCAACAACCCCACTCTTGGTCCAGCTTATAAACTTTGAAAGTAACTGTCGTAGGACAAACACTGTTAATAGGGAACAGATCAAAGGGCCATCTTCCCCCCTCTCTATCAAATTCAAAGTACCTATCAACAATATAGAGTTCTCCACATGACTACACCAAATGCTTCTGGTTTCCCAAACCACAGAATGGAGGTGAAAATTGTATCAACTTCATTGATGAATTAATCCATGAAACTGTTCCCAATCTATCAACAACATAGGATTGTCCCTTGTATACAATAATGTCATCATAGTCAAAGTTGTGATCATCTACAAGGGTCCATTTCTCATCTCCATGTTTCACATACCCCAATTTTCCTTCATTTAGTAACGCGAAAATCACAGTGTCTTCAACACAACTAGTCCATGCAGAGTTAGGAAACAAAACTAGTTTATTCACACCAGCAATAGGCATGCCACTACTATATTGAAGTTCATATGCTTTGCTTATCTCAACAACTCGAAAATCCAATATGTTAATCACTTTTGGAAAAGGGTCTGGGAGAAACCTGATATGGAGGCTTGAAAGTGGATTTAAAAGACGTGTTCGACCAGGTTCAAACTCTTCCACCCTGACCAACCAGCTATTTGATGAACATGTTGGAATCTTTGGATAGTCATCATCATTGGGTAGCTCGAGACGGTAGATGGTACTTTGAGAGACAAAGGCTTGGTTTCTACCTCATCTGACGGGGTAAGGAAGAGGGAGAGGCAAAGAAGGAGATACCTCACGTAGTGGAGGGATAGAGGATCGCCATGGAGCACAGATGCTGGGAAATCTTATAACATCGATGCGATCTTGGAGGGTTTTGCCGATTAAAAGCAAGAGTTCCATTGGAAGAGCAGACCACTCGACCTCTCTCTCATCCATATTTTCGTTAATTGACTTAGAGAATGACTTTGCAGGATAGAGAGAAGACCAAAACCAACGGCAAATTGGTTTCTTAATATCTTAATCTATGGATTGGGCCGTGATGCTTTTAGTCCTGAAGGGTCTGTAATTGGTGCTGCAATATTCATATTACACTTCAGCCACAAAGTGACTTAACTGGATGTATCCATAATTAATTTTGAGGGGCTGGATTCCTTATTTTTCATCTTGGGGTATATGGCTTCGTTCAATATCAACACTGCAACCGATTAGTTTTTTGATATATAAGGCCATAACTGAGTCGAGTTTCATCAAGTACTAAAATTTAAAACATAAGCCAACCTAGCTCAAACTCATTACCAAACTTAATTATATATTTAAGTTTGATTCATTTTTTTTGCCCAACAAATATAAACTTGTTCACAAGTATATGTCAGAAAAAAAAAAAAAAAAAAAAACCCTCTGGTGGGTTCATGGTTGGAGAGTGTATCACCAAATATTTACTAGTCCCTCTCAACCAGGCTAGTCTTTCTCTTATGAGCTTTGCCCATTGATAGAAGAATGGGCAAACAAAAGGCGTTAAAATTGTTTGGAGCATGCGTTTGTAACTTCATTGTTTCATGCTGAAAATTATCTAATGAACCCAATCTGCCCATCCTAATGTCCTTACCAAATTTTATGGGTAGGATTAAATTCACTTTCACTATTAGATCAAGATCTCACCCATTCTCACAATCGGATTGTAATTAAAATCTATTGTTCTGCATGAACTAATTCTTCTTATGCTTTGATGATATGCAAATGGCTAAATTATAATCAAAGAGAGGAGGTACCAGAGCCTAATTTTATAAGTTGCATGGTTTGGCAAGCCATAAAACAAAATTGGACATCGATGGCAGCTGTATGGTCTACAAAACCATGCTTTGCCCATGCCATGTACCATAGCAATCCAATTCCGCAACAAGCCTCAAATATGTACAAGTATTACTGCAAAGACTTCAAAGAAATTCTGTTTTTAAGTATTCAGCAAATGTAATTTACATTTATTCATAAAAGGAGGCACTCACTTACTGCCCCAATAAATGGATTCGGTGTTTCCTAACTAATGATGAGTGGTGACACATTGCCATCTTGTACATTTGATACCCAAAAAGGGCCAAAACCCATATTTGGCTTTTTTCCAGCTGCCATATTAGGTAACAGTAACACTTAACACACAAATTTCAACGACAAACAAGCACTTCAAAATTTGTCTGGACCTCTGCAACAATGGAAAAGCAAAAAGATACCAAATATTCTGGCCATCATAAACTGATTCACACGCCTGACTACTTTGCCAATTACAAGGACTCGCTTATCAATTTGGTTACCAAACAGATGTAACAACTTTAAAGCACATGTTCTAATTTGCTAAATTAGCTCCAAAAACTAAAATTTTGGAGCTATTCCTTACAACAATCGTAATCGGGCTCTTAATGTATACGACATTCCTCCATATATATACCCACCCAATTCAGTAAAGGAGTCGTGCTTTCTAATAAATAGTAAAATACTAGCTCATAAGTAGATCAAAGCAATATTCAACACACGATCAATCTTTAACCTATTTAACAAGGATGATTGAAGTTTGAGTTTGTGATCGTACTAACCACCACAACAGGCCGCTATATGACTAAAACTTACAATCATCAAATTAAAGTACCTGTTACAGCAAGCAAAGAGGGGCACATAACAATGAAACCAAACACACCATTAGATTAAAAAATTTCACAACATTAATTTCATACTTACATAGGCCTAAAGCAAATTTGAGAGAAGCCAGGATGGATGGATATCCTGTAAATCGCCAAAGCTACTATCTTCCAAGTTGAAAACATGAGTTTCATTTTGATCATTGAAGTAAATGCAATTCCTTTTATACCCAGTAAACTCTTCAGCCGAAATTGATAAACAACAATCATTACCCAAAACAAAAGCTCGATCACCCAAGCTTTTCTCCAACTCCCATCGACCCCACTCTTCGTCCAGCTTATACACTTTGAAATCAACCACTTTGGAACCATCACAGTCTCTAACATACCGGTTGGTATGTTCTACCCTCCTCCTTTCTTTATTAAAGTATCTATCAACAACATAGAGAGCTCCACATGACTCCACCAAGTGCTTCTGGCTACCCAACCCACATAGCGGAGGCAAAAATGGAACCAACTTCAACGACGAATTATCGATCCACGAAACGTTTCCCAATGTATCAATCACATAGAATTGGCCCTTATATACAATAATATCATCATACTCAAAACCGTTATCATCTACAACGGCTAAACTCTCAGCCCCAGATTTTGAAAAGCCTAATCTTCCGGCTCCAAAGATAACAAAAACAGCAGAGTCGTTTACATTAGTCCAAGGCGAATTGGGAAACATAACTACTTTAGTCACACAACGAATAGAGCTGTCACTAGGGAGTTGCTCGACGATTTCATTAGTGGGTCCAATTCTAACAACCCCAACTCGATCTCGTAATCTAAGTGTATAGGCTTTAGCTAATTCGATAACTCGAAATTCTAATAAGTTTAACGTGGTATTGGGGTACCTGATAGCGATACGACGGTTCGAGATTGGACTAAAGAAACGAAACTTGCCTCCTGAGTTTGAGTCTTGTTCGACTTTGACCAACCAAGCCTTATTAGAAGAAGAAGTCGAGGGATTCAGACTTTGTAGTCGATAGATAGTGCTTTCGCAGAGATAAGCCGGAGTTTGAGTTGGAGCTGTGGAAGACGAGGTAGTGTAAGGGTGAGGGAATTTGAGAGGGAATCGAGGAGAGTTGTTGGAGGGAACAGAGGAGCGCCACGAGTTGCAGACACTGCGGAATCGAACAATATCGATTCGGGTGTCGAGGCTTTTGCCGATCGTTGGTAACAGTTCCTTGGGAAGATCCGACCACTCCACTCTCACTTCATCCATATCCTTGCTCTTTGTTGACTTGCTCTGTAACTTAACACTGAAGTAACAGACAATGATACCATATACATTTCTTTTTTAAAAGACATGGACCCCAAGGGAAAGTTTTTGAGAAACTGTTGAAGTGGCTTTGATCTTAGGCATGATCTCCTGGGTAAGAAAGTTTGAGGGAATCTATTCCAATTTACCATGAGATGATTTATAAAATTATAAATATATATTTAAAAGTTGAAATATAGTATTTATTATTGCTAAGCTCTAGTTAAGCTATGTCATCGTCATATCACAAAGTTTTTATTTTTATTTTTATTTTTTTAAGTTTCCACTTCATATATTCTCCTTAATCAATCTCATTCTCTCTCTCAACTCATCATCTTCCCATCAGACGAACGGCTAATGTTTATACTATTAATGACTTTCATATTGAATCCAAAATCCCTTAAATTCAGCAATCAATCATTCTCTCTCTCTCACTTATTATCTCCTTATCAAAAAAACAACTTATTTTCTCCATTAAAACATTCAATTGCCTCCCTTGGATTTAAAACCCACTGAGTTAATTTATATATATATATATATATATAGGTTTTGAATTGCTTACTTTCCACCCCATTAGTCACCAAATTACAACTAGAATTGGAAGGTTCATTTGAGGTCAGTTTTTCTTTTTCTTCCCTTGAACTTCTTTCTTTTTTGCGGCAATTTTTAATGATTTGTACTGGATTTTCTTTTCTAGGGTTGTAAATACCATGCTTCTTTTTTCTTTTTTCCAATTTTCAATTGATAGTCTATCCCTTTGTATTCATGTTTACAATTTTTCCTTACATTATTATGTTTTACCCCTTAAAATCCTTAATGTCTAAAGAATTGGAATGCGTTTTATTGATTTAGTACATGATCATTTGCCTCCCATTTGTTTATTTTATTTTCTAAATAGCTTTGTAATTTTTAAATTAAATACTACATAAATTCTTGCTACTTTTCTTTTAATCTCATCTAAATCTATGCTAATTTTTAACTTCTTATGATAACTTGGAATAAGAAACAAAATATTATGATTGATAGGTATGGGCCATATGTTGTTCCTCTTTTTCTTTGTAGTTGGGATTATAACTTAGTTTAATAAGTTTATTTTCATTAATTTTTTGACAAATTACGATGTAAAGGTTTGTGTTGGATTTTCTTTTTCAGGATTGTAAATACCAAGTTTTTTTCTTTTTTATTTTTTCAATTGATATTCTATTTCTTTGTTTTCATATTTACAATTTTTTTTTTTACATAATTTTGTTTTACCCATTAAAATTGTTTGTGTTTAAATAATTGGAATGCGTTTTATTGATTTAGTACATAATCATTTGCCTCTTATTTGTTTATTTTATTTTCTGAAGAATTTTGTAATTTTTTAAATTAAATACTACATAAATCCTTGCTAATTTTCTTTTAATCTCATCTAAATCGATGCTAATTTATAACTTCTTAGGAAACCTTAGAAGAGGAAACAAAATATTATGATTGATTGGTATTGACTGTACGGTGTTCCTCTTTTCTTTGTATTTGAGTACCATTTATCTTCTCAAAAAAAAAAAAAAATTCTTACAATTTATAACTATTGCATCCATGTTATGATTGTGGACATGCATGCAATATTGTTTTATGTTTCCATGGTAATACTAATGTCCATTATTTTGAAATTAAAAAATTCTCTCAGTTGAAACATATACCTCAACATGATCTCATTTTTAGGAAATCCTGAAACTTAATTCAAATCATGCTAACCAATAAATATATATATATATATATATATATATAATAAATAGAATGATTTTGTATAGTCCAACATGAATTAAATCATATTACCTTAGTAATTAGCTTAATTAAGCTTATCTAATTCTCAAGGAAAAAAAAATTAAAAATTAAAACTTATATCTTATATCTTATTGTTTAATTTGGTTATGATATGTTGCACTTCAATCCATCATACTCCTTAAATATTTAAAAATATAATAGAAATAATATACGAAATATAATAGAAAAATACAACTAAGAAATCAACTAGGCATTTCTTTTGTACTACAAATTTCACTATTATAATTCTTAAATAATATGTACTTAAATATTCACTATTAGCTCTTTTAGAAATACAATCAAATTTTTTTTTTTTTTTTGGCCTTCCTATATATTTCTTCTATCTAATTGAACAAAAAATCCATAAAATTCTCATTTATGAAGGAAATAATTTTCTCTGATAACAATTTTTGGGAAAAAAATATGAATATGAACAGTTTTAAATTTTTCCATAAACCTATATGGTAGTCCAAAAGTCCTCTATTCGGACTTACTATTATGTTACTACATTGGATTTGATGAGTTTTTTTTTTTAATATATATATATATATATATATATATATATAAAACATTAACTATGCAACTCACCAGTTATAGATACATTTTTCAATTACCAAAACATACAAAGTCTCTTTCTCTTCCCCAACCTTTCCCCTCCCTCAACACTTACGTATCATATATACATTTTTCTCTTCTCCTACACACACACACACACACCCACATATTTTATATTTATATATGTTCTCTTTTAATCTCTCTTAAAACCAATAAATATAGTATTTGTGATGAAATTTTTTAATTATCACTATTTGTGATATCTTTTAATTTCTCTGTTAATTATCACTAAAATTTAGAAATTGTGTTTGGCTTCATTTTGCTAGATTTTTTTTCATGATCATTGGTTTATATGTTGTGAGTTGGGTTAAAGTTGCAGAACTAAGAGAGATCAAACAAGATAAAATTGCACCATGAATATTTTAGAAAACAAGAGTATTATTATACAAAAACAAATATGGACATATATAAACAATTATACCGTGATTATGTTTGCTTTTCCCTACCCTTTTTATGTTATTTATTGATTGACTAAGATCAACTACACATTTTTATTTTTTGGAGAAACGATCAAAATTTAGCTTCCTTAGTTTTTCACATTTTTTAAAATTGTATGGAAAGGAATAATAGAAATCAATATATGTTTGGGGGAGAAATTTTTTTTTGTAATAGTTGATTTTCATACATGAGTTTAGTGATTATCAAAATAGAAACTAATATAGTTTTGTTTAATAGTTCTTATGTGATAAAATGGAAACAAAGTTTCGATAAATTTCTCAGTAACTTCTCCAAAAATGCAAAATAATGTTAGCTTTCATATGAAACCAACAAGATTCATTTTCATGTTCTAATTAAAATGATACATTTTCCAGTTTTTAATTGTTTTGTGTTTTGATACATATCTCACACTATTATAACGTATTACAAAATATTTTGTCATATAATTAAAATGCAACATGTTTCCTTGCCAATATATATATATATATATATATATATATATATATAGACACACACACACAAAATCAAGATAAAGACTTCTTTATTTACATAAAATTTATTATATATATTACAATGTAATCACATTATTATGAGATGAGTTTGGGTCTATTACTTATAAATCTTAACTATTATTCTCATTTTTTACTTAACAAAAAATAATATGACATCAAAATTATCCCGCGCATTGCGCGGGTCTGCAACTAGTTCATATAATTTCGTTTGGATACCAATTATTTTGCTGAAAACTGAAAACTTATTACTGAAAATACTGTAACAATATATTTTTTAAAATGCAAAACACTATTCACGTGTTTTTCAAGTGTTGGTTGGTCCATGAATAGTGCCGTGGAATCAGCCAAAAAAAAAAAAAAAATACAATACACAGAAACAACTCTATGCAAACGCATGCTTATTAAAAAAGTTATGTAACTCGATTTTCATAAACTCGAGTTCCATGTTAACAGGGGCGTAGCAAGGAATAATTACTTGGGGTGGCTGGGTTGTAGGAGAGATATACTAAAATATAATTCAATCAAATTTCATGTGATTCAAACCACAAAAATTGAAAACTACGACACTAATTTTTCGGTCCTTTGTATGGATACTCTATGTTTCTAGGTAGATATGGACCTGTTATGAGATAAGCAAGTCGAATTTCATCTTGTTCGTTGATAGGGAATTCATATATTAATTTATGTGATCTTAAATCATGGTCTATCCCTTTAGATTGAATTCTTGAACATTTGGAGGGACGCTCATCAAACATTGAAGTATCAACATTTGTTTCTACATATTACCTAAGTTTTGAATGTCATACAACTTTTTCTAAAACAATGCATTAATTGTTTGCCATTTGCTCATTATTTGGATCCTAATTTCAATCCCAAAAAAAAAAAAAAAAATCAATTCGAAAAATGATAAACTAACTTGGAAGAGAGATATAATAAATTATCATATAAAATTCATTCTTACACATTCTCATGGCCCCCACCCCACTTGGACCCACTCAAGAGACAAACAACACAAAAGCCAAAAAGGCTGAGTCATAGAGTCAATGGGTCAAGAATAAAGAATCCAATAACAATAAACACAAAAAGATAAAGTCAAATAAATATAAATTGTTTTACTGGCAAAAGATATCATATGCACATACTTGATATTTCTATTATGCTATTTAGTATTTAGTTCAATTCTAGAGAAAAAAGAGAGAGAACTGGGATGAGATGACTGAATGAGATACCTTGAGGAATTGAGGTGAGGGCTTTAGGATTTGAGGTTGAGTGATTAACGCTAGGTTAGGTCAGCGGCTAGTGGAGCTACAGCGTCACAGGGAGCCGGAGAGGCGTGACCGCATGATGTGAGGATTGGGAATTCAAGTAGCATGAATTAAGGCCATCAAGCAGAGCGTAGAGGTGTGACTACGTGAAGACTAAGAATTTAGGCAGAAGCGTGAGGTGATGACTAAAAAGTTTGTTTTGTTTGATTAGGATTAGGGATTTCAGATTTGGGGTTCGGCTAGGCTGGAAGTGCCTTTAGTTTAGAGGAAAAGAATTTTGTATGATTAAGGATTTTGGGCTGATCGGCTAGGCTAAATGTGAACAAATATTTTTGTTTTATTTGAAGTTGTATTTGACTGGTTGTTGAAAATAATTTTTTTTGGGGGGGGGGGGGGGGGGGATTTAATTCTTGGAGGGGCCCATGTCTTTTTTTATATACTCAAAGGGAAAATTTTAAAAATTTGGGGGGGCCAAGGAGCTAAGTAGCTCCGCCCCTGCATGTTAAACTCGAGTTTCAAAAAAATGATAGATTGCAGACAATGGAAGAGCAGACTTGAGAGGGGTAAAATTTATTACTAACATATGTCTCCAGGCAATTGTAAACATATATATATATATATATATATATATATTATATAATACTTATGACCAATATAATTTTTTTTAAATGACACTCGTGTGAATACTAAGCAAGATTTTAATGTTATAAATCCACATAAATATAACATATACATTACATTGTGTATATTTGTTAAGGTTTTTATAAAAACTGTGTTGTAATTTTTTGCATTATCAAACTTCCACTTATAATTCTCATGTAATTATTTTTTGTTATTAAAGAAACCTCAATACAACTTATATTAATTTTTGTTAAGGTTATAAAATGATAAAATTATAAAAATTTTAAGACATTGTAAACATTATTCATCATGTAAATGTCAGGCACCACTGGGTGCCTCAATACCATCAGTGTCCCAAAGCTCTAAAAAAGGATCTCAACCATTAACTCAATACTGAACTCAGGTTTTGGGGGCCTCAGAACTAACCAAACCAAATTTAGTTAGTTCAGGCATAGATTTTTAATCCAGACCCAACTCAAGCTGTAACACCAATAAATTCTTTTAAAGCGTATATACGCAACACTTTTTCATTAAAACAAAAATATTATCCAATTTCGTGGTTTCCCGTTTCCCTTGATTTAATACCCCATGACAAGGCTGCCAGAGGCTCAAGAGTAAAATAGCAAGTACACCAAGGCATTCGGAATAGGCACACACACAACCACCTGCTAATAATTCAATGGAAAATGATTACAAGCTTCATGTTATCCTAAAGAGGTATGCAATAAACAATATGGGACATGAATCAACAAAAATGCCAATTACACAGTGCAGGAATTAAAAGAGCTTTTTTCTGTTTCTGTTATAAACTTATAATTAACAGAAGATGAAGACCTTTTCTGGCCATGAGAGAATTTGTTACTAACAAACACTCTGAACTAGTAGAAGCTGAACATGGAAAAAGGATGGAGCAACTGTGAGTCATTTATATATTTGCAATAATTAAAAGAGCAATACGTTGAAACTGTTAGTAATGTCTATTCAATAAAATCACAAATGTCTTCGATCTTTAGAACTGTACCCATGATCTCCAGCCCACTTTTTCACTTTACCACCTAAACCAGGGGTCAAGGCTTGGAAATATCACTAACCTAGGTTTTTAAGTCAGCGTTAAGCAATGACTCAACTAAAGAAATGAGACTAATAGAAGATGATGTTTATTTAGGCTGCCAATCAGCTCTAGCTCGAACAGTACCTCCTCTTCTTGTAAGAGGAAGTTGGAGGATGAGATCATTGGTTCAATATTTACCAAGTGTTTCCTCACTGATAAATAATGAAGGGCTAAAATGAACACGTTTGAAATAGAGTCAAAAATCCAACACATGTTATTAAAGACTAAATTCATATGGTAATGGCTGAAAGAAACTCCCCTCCCCACCCCCCCACCCCCCCCCCCCCCCCCCCCCCCAACACACACACACACACACACACACAAACAAAAGAAGACGCCGTCCATGAGTCCCTTAAGTAGTCCAATGCAACAAATATAAACAAATGAATATCCATTTTCACACAATTTATAGTTAGCATGAAGAGATATAGGAGATACTGTCTCATGGAGGTTAGCTTGACTTCAGCTAAGCGCGCAGAGGGGGGAGTACTAACTACTTAATTGTCTGACCAGCACAATTGAGTAAAAACTTTAAAAGAGATTCGAGTAAAATTGTAAAATTCTAGAAGACTCTCTCTAAATAAAACTGAGATTCTTATTGATGAAAGCAATTGAATAGAGAGTACAAAAAGAATAACACTATACAAAGCCACTACTTCTATATATACATGAGGCAAGTAAGCTATAACTGTGTAACTAACTCCCTAATTTTATGGAAGAATCTGTTATGAAACTAATCCCAATCTAATATTACCCGTGTGCTAATATAATATCTAACTTCCAGCTATTACACACAACTGCCTTCATTGCTCCAATTCAACTGCCTTCAACACTTCTGCGCTTGCCAATACAGACTCTGTAGTGTTCACTTGATTATCATACTTCCTTGTTCTGGTTGCTACATTAGGTTCTTGACCTCTATTCCTCACTCCAATTGTATCACCCTGTTGTGCCTCATTTAATTGAGCTCTTTGCTTCTCTTTTTTACAAAAATACTACCTAGTCTCTTTCCCTCCTCAAATTACTTGGTCTCTGAACCATTCATAGGTAAAGAATATAAAGTTGACAATAACAATCCCTACATACACACAGGGAACAACTTGGAACTACCAATAGATAAAAGCCAAAATACTAACAGCATCATAATTCCTAAAAGATTAATGGTTTAAACCAACAAGAACAATGACGCATAACAACAAAGGAGCTAAAACATTGATAGTCACAAGATAAATATGTACCCAAGTAGAACAAGCGAGAGTCCAGGGTGGATTGCTGTCCTTCAAATATCTAGATTGGCAATGCTGTCATCCTAACTTTTTTTTTTTTTTTTGATAGATAAATGCTGTCATCCTCTAACTTGAAAACATGAGCTTGATTATGGTGAGTGAAGTAAATGCAATTCCCCTTGTATCCGAAAAACTCTCCAGCCAAAACAGAAAGCGAACAATCACGACCTAAAATAAAAGCTCGATCGCTCAAGCTTTCCATTAAATCCCATACAGAACTCCCATCTGACTTTTCATTCAGCTTATAAACTTTGAAACGAACTCTCCCTATGAGGTACTCATCAAGAACATAGAGAGCTCCACTCGACTCCACCAAATACTTAATTGTACCCAACTCACCATCAGATATCCAAGGATAAAACTGTTGCAACCCCAACGACGAAACATTGATCCAATAAACTATTCCAAATCGATCAACCACATAGAATTGGCCCTCATACACAATAACATCATCAAAATCTTTTCTGTCCTCACCTACGGAGGTCTAACTCTTGTCCCCGCATTTTGCATGAGCTAATTTTCCTTCATTGTAGATGACAAAAACATGAGGGTCGTTTAAATTGATAGAAGGACAATTGGGGTACATCACAACTTTGTTAACAAAGCCAAGTTTGATTCACTCAAAAATAAAAAGTTTAAGAATTCTATTCACAGTTGAGGGTAGATGATTTGGGGTTTCTAGTGAGTTAGGATTTTAGAGTAAAATTCTAAGCCCTAACAGATGATTAGGGATTTTGTTTTGTATCATACTAAGGTTAATTTCATCTTATTATAATATTATTTTCACATGTTCCAATAGTTATATGCCATGTGTCCATAATTTTTAAAATAAAATATTTTGGTCCAAGTCAAATACCACACCAGCATTTTGTTAGGCCACATAAGATATAAACTAATATACATATAAAGTAGACACCCACTAAATTTGCCCAAAAGTCATTTTAGTCTTTAAATTTGAAGTTGGTCATTTTATTCCCTCTAAATCCTTTTTAGTTTGAATTGATCATTCAAACTTAAAAGCACTAAAATGATTTTTGGGCAAAATTATTGAACCAAAATATCTAACTTCACACTTATATGATTAAAATAATTTTTGGGTAAAGTTACATTGCATTTTTGCCAAAAATAAACTTGTTCATTAAGTAGAAATCCATTAAGCAAGATTTAACTCTTCCTTTTATTTAACATGTACGACAGAACTTCTGGTATGTAATCATATTAACCACAAGAGGAACTGTTAAGTGATTAAAGGATGCCATCATTAAAACATCTGTTATGAAGGCATATCACAATAAAACCAAACGCACCATTTACACCAAGAGGTGGTCTGAGTTCTAGGATTCCATTCTAATGAAAATACATAGAAGTTACACAACATTTCATACTGTCCTTCCCAAGTAAAACATTAGAGGAATAGGCCTAAAACAAAGTTGGGAGAGGCTAGGATGGAAACTATATATCCTTGAAATTATGCTAAATTGGCAATGCTTTCATTTTATAATTTTAAAACATGAGTTTGATTTTGCTCAGTATAGAAAATGCAATTTGCTTCATAATTCTTTACTATCATCCATGTTTTATTTTAACGCTATCTATAACAAAATTAAAATAACGGGAAAAACAAATGTATCTAGCGAACAACGCTTCCATTATTTCAGGGTCTGTGAGAGGTTATTAATAGGTCGTCTTATCCCCAAAACGGGGAAGATAATTCTCCAACTTGGACCCATGGCCACATTTTGGTAGAAGGTACTTGACATCACACCACCACCCAAAGAACAAGTATTATTCTTGAGCAAGTTGAGGGTGGCTAGAAAATCTTAGAATATCAAGGAAAGCTGACAATGGAGAAGCAGTACCATCGTCCAAGTCAAACAATCCCGTGTCATTACCAGGAAAATCATCCTTACCACCTTTGCTGAACAAATCTTCAAAGAAAAAGTACTAGGCTTGTGGAAAATTGTTTGACCAGAGTGACAGAATATTTGAGGGGGGTAGTTTTTCTGGTTGTCTAGAACTGAAACATGTGGGACGTTCAAGTATTAGGCAATGGCTACTAGCAATATACATACCCAATTCAGAAAAAGATTAAGACTTTCTACAAAATAATAGTTCATAATCATGCTTTAATCTTCCTTCTATTCAACATGGATGATAGTACTGAGTATGTAATCATACTAAACCACCAATAACTACTATAGGAAACATATGAGGAAGGAATTTTACAATAAAACCAAACACACCACACCACACCACACCACAAGATAGTTCATAGGGTTCCATTCTAGTGAAAATACAGGTGAAGAAAAACGCTCCAACAGTAAGATTCATTAAAACTTATACAACATGAATGGTTTTAACAATTGCCAAATAAGGGGTTAGAGGAATTTCCTTACAAAGCGGTTTGGCTGTAAACTTTGTCCTCATTCAAATCTGCATTGGTGATGCTGTTATTCTCTAAATTGAAAACATGAATTCGATTTTGCTGAGTGAAGTAAATGCAATTCCCCTCGTATCCGAAAAATTCTCTAGTCGAAACAGAAAGCGAACAATCACTACGTAGAATTAAAGCTCGATCACCCAAGCTTTCCTCCAAAACCCATTCACCACCCCATTCATTCTTCTTATACACTTTGAAACCAACCACACAGGCATAATGACGGCCTCTCCATTCCCTATCAAGCTGTCTATCAACAATATAGATTGTTCCATCCGACTCCACCAAATGCTTCTGTGACTTCAGACAATGTGACCCACAAGGATTCCAGAATTTAACCAAATCCAATGTCGAATCATTGATTTTGATCCACCAACATATTCCGAATCGATCAACCACATAGACTTGGCCCTCATACACAATAACATCATCGAATTCCATATCCTTTTCACCTAAACAGGTCAAACTCTCATCCCCACATTTTGCGTGGCCTAATTTACCGTCACTATAGACAACAAAAACATGACAGTCGTTGAACATCACAACTTTATTAACACGCCCAATTGGAATGAGGCCTTGAATTTCAAGGGTATGAGCTCTAGTTAATTCGACGGTACCATAGTCAAGTAAAACAAAGTTGTTTGGCAAAATATTGGGGGAATCGGATTCGGATTCGTACCTTTCTCGATGTGGGTATAAAAGATGCATTTTGCAATCTTCAACCTTGATCAACCATCCCTTATCCGAAGAAGCTGAGGGAGTTAGACGATAGAGAATGGTTTCGTGGAGAAGGCATGTGGTTTGCTGGTGAAGATGGTCAACTTCATCATGCGATATAGCTAGCCAGCCTAGCCTTCGCCTTCGCCTCTGCCGTGGCGGAGGGAAAGGGTTGGGAAATTTGAGAGGGAAGCGAGGGATGAAGTCGGAGCAAGAAATAGCGGAGCGCCATGATTTACAGACACCGCGGAATCGGAGAATTTCGATGCGGGTGTCGAGGCCTTTGCCGATCGGTAGTAACAGTTCCGAGGGAAGTTCCGAGCATTCCACACTCTCACTCATGTCTTGCGTTTCTTGATTGACTTGACTTATGCACAGTGCCCACTACTTTAGCAGCGGATTGGCGTTAATTTATGTGGAGCAAGTGGTTTCTAGTTGCTACATACTCTTGGAGCGTTGCTGCCTCTGTCACATGATTGGTGGGCAATCACACTAGTGCAATTGTAAGGTTGAAAAAGATTTTCCTAAGTTAAGTTGAGAAATGCCCCCATAAATAATATAGTGATGAACTTTATCTTGTAAGTATTTGTTGAAAATAGCCAAATACTACGTTTTGGCAAAATTTATGACAAACTAACACCAGAAATATTTAACAATCTACCACTTTTTTAGTACTCGAATTCAGTGAATTCGAGGTCCTAGTGAGTTGCCAGCAATAATAAGTTAATTTCAAAGATTCAAATCCTTTTCAACCCTAAGAAAATAAATAAATAAATAACATGTGGCACCATCTAACATGCATTGCACATAAAACCCATCATCCCTTAAATACACACTCCTCTAATCCCCCTCAAAACCCCTCATTCCCCACCATGGCAATGGCAATGGCAATTGCCTCTACCATTACTACACATAGTAGTAGTGGTAGAGGCGTACCCTTCAAGGGTAACAAAACTGTGCGGGTGGCATCGGCCTCAACGGCCCAATCCCCAAAGCGGACAATACCGATGATGGGCACTGCCCTTAAAAGCGCCTTTTTGTGGGGGAGTACCCTGCAAAGCAGTTTGTCCGCTTTGGGTATTGCACCGCACGGCTTTGTCCTCTACAGACGAGTGTGGAAAGTGGTAGCCAGTAGTCCCGCATCGAGTAGAGAAGCGCCCCACCCATGCCTTCTAAGCCTGAGCCCAAGACATGAGTGTACCACTGTAGTTTATTATGCTCTATCTAATGCAATTTGTTATGTGTATATTTTTTCTCAATTTTTTGATTATGTTGGAAAGGAAAAGATGGATTTCATGTGGCAGAGCACGTATAAGATGGACTAAGGAACATATATTGATAATTTCTCAAAAAAGAAAAAAAAGAAAAGAACATATATTGATTAGTGAAGCTTGGGGCTTTATGCCATTTTAAACGTTTAACTTGCAATGTTACATTAATTAATTTTCACAGTGAAAGAAAGAAGGAATAAAAGTCTAGAGAAGAGAGTTCTTTTCATGCTAAATCAGGGATGTGAAATTGAAATTCAATAATGGTAAGCATTTCTCGTCAATTGACCCCAAAATCTATCAATTCCTAACAATAATAATGAAGATTGAGTCATATGTTCAAAATTGTTCGTGGGTTTGAAAATAGTATATTTATGGCAAAATTACAAAACTGGCCCTTTAATTTTTATCTTTTTTTCATTTGAGTCCTTTAACTTTCAGTTTTGTCATTTCAATCCTTTAACTTTCAATTATTGTTAATTCGGTACTCCGTTAGGTCTCAGTTATCTACTGCCGTTAAGTGAGCCAAAACGACGTCGTTTTGGTTTTTTTTTTTTTTTTTTTTTGTAATTAAAAAAATTAAGAAAACTGTTATTAAAAAAAACATTCATTTTTTTTTTCTTATTTTCTCTCTCGTTGGACTTTCTCTCACTTTCTCATTCTCTATCTCTTTGTCTCACAGTGCCCCGTGGTGCAAGGCCTCACCACCACCACCAGCCTCCACCCATAACCTCCTTGCCACCGCTGGCCTCCACCTCTCCATCTCTCTCTCTTCGTCACTCACTCCACCAAAATCTGAAACCCAAAGTCTCATACCCCGTCCCCACTCCTCCACTCTCACTTTCCCCCTCCTGCACCCCCAGAACCATAAACCTCTCAACCAAACGCCACTCCTTTCTCCCCCTCCAAAACGACAACATCTTCGAACTCAAAGAAGAACTTGTCATCGGCAATTGTGTCGTATTCGAAGAAGGCGTATTCAACGACCCATATCTCCAAGAAGACATTGAAGAAGAACCTCAAACTCCCAAACCAAACAAAAAACACAATAAACCCCTTTCAGAAATTGAGCCCGAGAATCTAGTCCCTGAAAAGTGAAAAGAGGTTCAAGCTGAGATTAGCATAACGAAGAAAGAGAGGCGAAAGATTGCTCAAGACTTGGAGTTCGGTGGTAAGGAGGTTGTGGGTGAAAGCCGGTGGTGGAGGTGAGGCCTTGCACCACGGCACTGTGGGACAAAGAGATAGAGAATGAAAAAGAGAGAGAGAGAGTCCAACGGGAGAGAAAATGAGAAAAAAAAAATGAATGCTTTTTTTTTTTTTAACAACAGTTTTCTTAATTTTTTTAATTACAAAAAAAAAAAAAAAAAAAAAGTCAAAACGACTTCGTTTTGGCACACTTAACAGCAGTAGATCACTCAGGTCTAACGAAGTATCGAATTGACAACAATTGAAAGTTAGAGGATTGAAATGACAAAACTAAAAGTTAGAGGACTGAAATGACAAAACTAAAAGTTATAGGACTGAAATGAAAAATGCTGAAAGTTAGAAAGTCAGTTTTGCATTTTTGGTTATATTTATTTGAGGTGGAAACTTATCCAAAGTCACCAATTCAAAAAAAGAATGTATTACAGTTCTTATTCTTTTTTCTTTTTGGAAATTTTAGAATATTACACTTTGACCTCTCACAACTCAAAATCAAAATAAAATATTATGAGTTTTTTTTTATTTTTTATTTTTTTTTATGCCTATGAACTTTCCCTTCTTTTTGGGTAGACTAGTATAAGTATTACATAAAGGTTTTTTAACCATTAGTTTGTTAATTATGTAACTCTCTAAAAAAAAAATGTTTGTTAATTATGTGGGACACAAATGTAACGCTATAGGAAAAATACCAAAATAATGTTGTTTTGGTGGATTTAACATCGTAAATTGGATGGAGGTGGACGAATGAGTTACGTTGGAAGTTGATGGGAGTTAAAGAACTTGATTGAAAAACTTGAAACTAAAGGGACAAAAATGAAAACACGTCAAATTTAGTGATTTAATTTATAATTAAAAAAAATTAATTGCTTAAGAATTTTTTTTTTAAATTTCTTTAGGATGTCACTATAGAGGTATGTGTTCGAGTGTGATGTGTTTGAATAACTTGTGTTGTGTGCTAGGATTGATGTAATGGAATCGAGGGGTCAGTTTCTTATGAATAATGTGGTTTATCAATATTCAACTTCCCCTATGCATGGGCTAGACCTTATTTGCCACTATATACTTTCGAAATTAATGATCCTCATAGTAGTAAGTACTAAATAGTAATAGTTCCATAGTAGAATAGGATTTAAAAAAAAAAACTCACAATTTGACCTAGTCCCAATTTACATATCCTACTACATTAAAAAAAACCATTTAAAATTTAGGTAATTAGTAGTTTCTTGTTTATGTCTCAACTTGGTTATAACGAATTAGGCTAGATCTAGACGAAATTGTACTAAATTTGTTTTCACATTTCATTGTAAAAATCCAGTTCAGAGGAAAAATTCTCTGACCCAATATGTGATAACTTAAAAGATTATTTATATAAATATATATATATATATATATATTTTATAACATGGCTTACTTCATAATCATGTGACTTGTTTAATTGATCTAGTTATAACGTGATTTAATGTTCATCTCTATCTCAACCAGTGAAGTCACTACCGTATCGTACCGGCCGGTACGGCCGGAATTTTTCTTACCGGTCGGTGAACCGGTACAAAAATACCTATGTTTCGTTCCGCTTCAAATTTCGGCCTATACCGGACTGTACCGGCTTTACCGGCGAAAATCGGGTGTTCCGGCCGGTAAACCTGATTCGGACCGGTAAAGAAAAAACCAGAAAAAGAAGAGAAAAATGCCAAGAAAATGTTACCGCTTTCAGCCTTGCAACCTTCTCTGTTTTGCCTTCTTGCACTGTTTTAGGTTTACAGCCTTCTTCTTACCTCTACTTCTTCTTCTTCTTCTTCTTCTCCTCTGCTTTTCATGTTTTTCTTGTGGGTGTACTGAAGATTCGGTTGGAAGCAATGTTTATTTGCTTCTTTGTTTTGTACGCTGGCTGACCGGTCTTTTCAATGCAAAAATTAAAAAATGTATATTAAGAGTGGGTTTGTAGGACACGTGGTTGATGGGAGGGTGTTAGGAATTTGAAAAAAGCATTGGCTTTTGGCTTTGCCTTTTCCTACGTGAATGCCAGCTAATTTTTTTGAAATTTAAAATTTAAGTTTTTATCTTTATTTTTTTAGTTGGTTGAATTGTACTCATATGATATGACATTTCTACTTGTTGTTTAAGAATTAAGTCTTTGTTTTATTTTTATTTTTTTTTACTTTTAATATATTTTTCATTATAAAATTACAAATTTTTTTTAAGAATTATTCCAACGTGAAAAAAAAAAAAAAGATCTATATTTTTTTTTATGAACAAAAAGAGATCTATATATGTACCTGAATATCTATAATATTATTATAATTTTACAATTACAATGATGGGTTGGATTAAAACGTAATATTTTATATAATATATAAAATAGCGGTAAATCCGAAACGGTATACCGGTATTGACCGGTATCCGAAATATATCGTACCGGTGACCAAACCGGTACAGCCTCCGGTACGGTATTGACTTCCTTGATCTCAACAACAAAAACAACCATAAGGAATAGTAGAGATGGGAATTATTCCTCATTATTACACAATGTGCCTATCTAGCCACATTGCCAACCAAAAAATTCAAATCTCTACAACCATGGTCTACGAATACACATTAAAAAAAAGACTTTAGGGCATGTTTGAATTGGGAGGAAGGGAGGGGGAGTGGAAGGGAGTAGAATAAAATTGATTTGGTTGAAAATAGGCTAATTTTAGGCCAATTTTACTCCTTCCTCCCCCTCAATCCAAACGGACTAAAGGAATCACTCACTAAGGACAGGCTTAATTGTTCAATGCAACTAGTTAGTGGAGCTTTACAGAGAAAGGGTAACATTGAGAGCATCCCCTTTGCATATGACAAACTGGTATCTCAATTCTTTGACTTTTGTTAGCAACAATAATGCATCTTTTGGCACCACAGTTAGAGGATGAATTACCTCTGTGAATAAAGTCCAAGCAACTAGGCACTCGACTTTATGATCTTTGATCACTGCTGTGATACAAGCTTTTTCTTCCCTTACAACTACATCAAAGTTCACGTCATCAAATGGAGGAGTTAATGGTATCTAGGTTCCCTAATTTTGCTTTCCATTCTCCACAGGCTCCCAAGAGTTTAATTGATTAAAGAGGTGTTATTTACCTAGTTGGCTATTTGCATAGGTACAATACCTCTTCTTGTTTAGGGCCTGTTTGGATGAAGAAGGGAAGAAGGGGGAGTGGAGGAGAGTAAAGTAGAGTTGGTTAAAAATAAGTTAATTTTGGAACAAATCTACTCTACTCTACTCTACTTCTCTTCCCTCCCATTCAATCCAAACGGACCATAAAGTACGTTTGGTACACTGAATGAGGATTACAACAGAGATTGTAATCTTTATTACTATGAATAAAATGTGTTGTAATGTAATAACTAAACCTATTCATAAGTTTGGTTGTGAGTTATAATATTAAAATAAAACTTAAAATTATTAGAGGAAATATTTTACCCATACAATTATATCTTTTTAAAAATTGTTATTTTTAAATTTAAAAGAGATATGTGTTATTTTTTATGATTTTTTTATTTTTATAATTGTTAAATGCATATGGAAATTTTGTTTATTTAGAAATATATTAAGTTTTGAAATTATTGCACTTTAAGGAATAGTTAATACAACCCTTTTAAAGGAGAATTATTAAGTCTACCAGGAAGACTGCTGACATGGTCCTCTCTGACCTCCCAACTAATAAAATGCTGTTATTTTTGTAAATGTAACATCATCTAGTAATTTTTATTTTTATTTTTTATTTTTTATGTTAATTAGGAAGCTTACACATACATTTGCATAGATGACATCATTTCATTGGTTAGGGAGGACCACATCAACAATCCTCTAAGTGTAAGTAATAATTTCTCCTTTTAAAGAGGTGGGGCCGTTTGGTATAGGAGTTTAAACATATGTTTTCACTTTTTAAACAACATTACATGTATTTTCACATACTTTTTTACCCACGCGTATTTCCAAAAAATATAAACAACGATACTAGAACAACGTTACCAAATTACCCTTTAAGGCCCCGTTTGGTATATTCACTCAAACGCATGTTTTCAGTTTTTAAACAATATTACATATATTTCCACACACTTCACCCACACATATTTCCACACATGTTTTCAAATACATATTTTTAGTTTTTAAGTACATGTATTAAACAACTCCATGATTTTGTGAAAACAATGAACCAAACTTTTTTTTTTCTTTAATGAATCCCACATAATTTATTCGTCAAGTAGTACTAAAAACAAATTTGAAAAATACCTATAAACAAGCATGAAGCATCACTCACAACTCACCTCCTTTTATCTCAACCGGGTTTTCTGCCCACGGCCCCATATTTCGGTTTACAAATCCCATCATATGGATATTGCCCTCACATCCCAAACACCAATTTTGCCCATCTCTAAACCCCATTAGGTTTGGGAAAAATTCTATATAAGTGGGAAAAAATTTCAGCAAACACAGTGAAAACATAACCATATAAAAACACAAAAATTAATGTGAAAACTTTTTCTCTTTGAAAGGAAAATTACAGGGCAAACTTTGAATAATTTCAATATATTAAATAGAGGTTACAAAACTTAGAAACACAACTTAAGCAAAGAAGAAAAAACTATCTTCCTCTTTTCGCTCGCTAATCTCTTCTTTACTATGTATCTCTCACAATTTTCTTTTACTTTCTATATTTTTCTCTCTTTTGCTTGCTCTGACATTTTTCTCCTCTCTTTTGCTTGCTCTCAATGTGCAGTTCTTCAAAACTGCACTATCCTTTCAAGACTGCACTATCCTCTGTCTCACTCACTGAGACTTCTTTTCACTCTTCTCTCCTACGCCAAATGGCCGAATGGCCTTCCTTTTATTTCTTCATCTTTTTCTTTTTTCTTCCTTTCACCCTCTTGACATCAAATTACAATAAATGCAACCTAATTACCTTGACTTTTGTACGTAACAAAGATGACTTCAACTCCTCTTTTTGGCAAGCTTCTCCAGCAAGTTCACTTAAACTTTCTGACATTTGTACATGATGAAGAAAAACTAATTCTATTGAAAGACAAGCCCATTAAATGAGCATGTCTGCTAGAAGTGGGCTGGACCCACGGTGAAGTGCACCGAACAAATAGAGCATCAACCATTAAGTCCAAATTAGACGATTTGCAAGCCGAAGGTAAGAGCATTCACAGCAGTAGTTTTAAAATTTTAGCTATTGTCACATTTAAAAGTTATTTTATTTATAATTTTAGCTATTAGCTCTTTACACTCCACAGCAATGGATCTATAATTTTAGCTATTTGATTAAAATAATAATAAAAATTTATTAAAATAATAATAAAAACTTCAACAACAACTCCCAACATTTTCACCGTCAGCCACTCAGCTCCCATCGCAACCACCTCCACCGTCAGCCCCAATCACACCCACCACCACCACCACCACCACCACCTCTAGTCCACAGCGGGGGAAAAAAAAAACCATCAACCCAGATCCCCAATCTTTTTCCTCAACCCAAACCAAACAAAATCACCAAATCACAACAAAATCCACCTCCACCATTGCGGCACAACCAAACCACAACCACCATTGCGGCACAACCACCATCACAGTAGCCTCAAGCTCAACCAAAAAGCAACCAATTGAAAAAAAAAAAAAAAAAACCCAGGAACCAACCACGAACCGTTTCGGCACAACCGAACCCAACCACGAACCTAGCAACGGCTTGGATCGGCGATAGGCAGGAGCTCGGATCGGTGCTGGGCAGGGGCTCAGATCGGCGCTGGGCAAGAGCTCGGATCGGTGCTAGGCAGGATCTCGGATCGGCGCTGGGCAGGAGCTCGGATCGGTGCCAGGAAAGAACTTGGGTCGGCGGGGGAAGAAATGAAGAACGGCTGAGGGAGAGAAATGAAGAAGGGCTGAGGGAGAGAGGAGCAATGGGAAGAAATGAGGGAGAAGGAGAAAGAAAAAGAAAAAGAAAAGTTCTGATGGTGTGAAACAAAATAAAATAAATTTTTTTTTTTTTAGATGTGAGCTACAGTGCACATCTATTTTTAGATGTGCACTGTAGCTGTGGAGCTATATTTTTTAAATATAGCTCCACTTCTGCAGCTTCATTTTTATGAAGAGTAGTGCTAAATAGCTATATTTTTAGCAATATAGCTATTTAGCACCACTGCTGTGAATGCTCTAACCACCAATATTCATGCTAGTACCACATATTTTCATATATATTTGGCTATAACTATCTTACAAAGTAAAATGTGATTAACCTCAATTTTACTATCACATTAGATCATTATTTTTTCCCTACCACTCATAGTTTGTCATATAAAATAATTATAATAAAATATATAAAAACCAAATAGTAATTAACAATTTATAATAAAAAAAAAGCTTGTATAATAGACTAAGAGCATTTATATCAGTGGATGCAAAGTCTTGCATAATAAAAAAAGATACAAATTTTACATATTTTGCCTAAAAAATAGTCCATATCAGTGTTTCTAAAAGTGTGCATATTTGCACATTTGTTACATTAACTGTGCATATATGCACGGCTACTGTAGATCTTGCATCTAATATTTTAGATTTTTTTTCTTTCTCCTTCACCTCACTCTCTCAGCTTCTCACTCTTACCTCTCTCTCATTTTATCTCTCCCTTAGTCCACCGATCTCACCTTAGTCCGCCGATCTTCGCGAACCTTCCATTCCGACTCGGGTTTTCCAATCACAAAAGCTCCGATCACGTCGAATCCCTTCAAGAGCAGACGGGGTGAGGGGGAGGGACTTGGACGCGCGAATGGAGCGGATGGCGGTGGCCGTTGCGAGGAGGTGGCAGTGTTGTGAGGCATTGATCTTGCTCAGGCCGAAGGTGTAGATCTCGCTTCAATCTGTTGGTTGCTGGTTTTTTTTTTTTTTTTTCTTTGGTTTTTTGGTTGATTGTGGGTGTGGGTTGGTGGGTCTTTGGGTTGATCGGCTTGCTCATTGGGTTGGTTGGGTATCGATTGGTGGGTTTTGATCATGATCGGCTTGTTTTTCTAGATTATATGGCTGGGTTGAATAACAGTGTATGGGTTGTGTTAAGTCTGTGAGAGAGATGAGTATTAAAGAAATGAATATGTTATTAAATAAATGTGTAGAATAAATGAACTGATGTGAATGTTTTATAAAAATAGGTGTGAAAAAAAAAATCTTCTCTTACAAAATACATGAAGGAAAATGCTAATGAATGCCCTTAGGACATTGTTTAATAATCCATTTAAAAAAAGTTTTTATAGAAAAAGAAAGAAAAATAATTAATGTTTTGATAGCTTTTTTTATTTTTCATAAAAGCAATGTCAAAATTTTCATAAAATAAGTTGTTAACCGTTGCCTTAAGAGCACTCGTTAACCTAACCTATTGAAGAAAATTTTGCACCGATGCTAAAGGGGTGTTTGGTAAGTATTTTTAAACAACATTTTACATTTTTTCATACATTTTTTTACCTACACATATTTTAAAAAATAATAAACAACAATTTTTAATCTACTTTTCTAGACACCCCTGATGCTCTTGGTGGTTACCTTTAGCATTTTCCTTCGTATTAATCACTCTCACCCCCGTCCCTCTTCACACGCGCGCATACCAATTCCACGCCAAAACATAAGGCAAGAGCCCCGCCTATATATTTGCTCTGCTCTCCTTCTATCTTTTTCAAGGGTTCAAACAAAATCAGAGACTCAAACTTTAACACAAAAACAAAGACTCGAGAGTGAAAGAAAATCAAAATGGAACAACCCCCATCACCGCCACCAACAGCAAACTCACCCCAATGGTCAGGTCTCAATCGAGACCTACTCGAAAAGATAATGAAATGCATCGACACTCGAACCGATGTTCTCGATTTCCGCGCCGTTTGCACCACATGGCGCTCTTCCATTCCGCTCCTACCAAAAATCTCATTGCCTCCTCTCATCAAACTTCCCTTCCCAATTGGCCCAAACCCTCGTCTCAACCCCAAGCGCCGTGGCCACTTCACTCCCAAAGAATCCACTATCTTCTCCATCGAACCCATCACCAAAATCTCAAACTCTTACTACTCCACCACCAAGACTTGGTTGATCAAGATCGAGTTTTTAACTGCTTCAAATGAACCCAACACTAAAGTCCTTCTCAAGGAGCCTCTTTCAAGGTTTGCTTTCGAGGGCCTGAACCAAAAGTTGCCTAAAGTTTTGAACTTGCTCGACTATAAGGTCTCCGAGGTGAGTAAAGTTTGTGGGCTTGAGTTTGTTGCTGTTGGGAAAAACCCAGATGAGATTGAGTTTAACGAAATGAAATCCATCAGGATTAGGAAAAGTTGTAGTGTCGGACTCGAAGAAAGATCAGGACTTTGCGGTCATGGCTGTTCACACTGGTGCAAAACTTGGTGTGTGGAAAATGGGTGATAAGAAGTGGACTAACATAGATGATGGGAGAGAGAGAGGTCTTTATGATGATGCTGTTTATTATAAGGGAAAGTTCTACGCTGTGGATATCACTGGGTTGGCTATTTCCGTGGATTCTTCAAGATCAAAAAGGTTGCGCATCCTTTGCCTCGTTTTGGGTTTGGACATGGTGGTCAGTTCAAGTATTTGGTGAAGTCCCCAGATGAGTTGTATTTGGTGGACAAGTATTATGATGTGGAAAGGGAAATGTTTGAGGATGATCGAGCGTGTGGATTCTGATAGCGAAAGTAGTGATTTTCCACTTTATTTGATGGTGTATAAGTTGAATGAGGGAGAGTGCGAGTGGGTCAAGGTGGAGAGCTTGGGGGATTTAGCGTTATTTGTGGGCGATGATTGTTCTTTCTGTGTTTCAGTTAAGGATTACGTTGCATGCAAGACAAATTGTGTGTATTTCACTGAAGATTCGTTCAGCAAAGGTGGTAGGGATGATTATCCTGGTTATGACACTGGGTTGTTTGATTTGGATGATGGTACTGCTTCTCCATTGTCAGCTTTTTCTGGCTATTCTAAGGTTTTCTGGCCACCCCCAACTTGGCTCAAGGCTAATTCTTGCTCATCAGGCATAACTGCGGTGACAAGTTCCTTCAATCAAAAGTTACAGATCACAGGTCATAGTCCATGAGTCCGACCAACTTGTAAAAAAGGAAGATTTATGTACTTGGTACGTTTGTTTTTCCCTTTATTTTCCTTCCGCTATTGATAGCTTTTAAATGATTAGATGCACTTTTTTTTTTAACTGCAGTCAACAAGTGGTATTGCCACTAAAGTACAAAGCTCTTGACAATTAAATGAAATATGTGCGTTAAATTTATCAGTGTGTTCTATGGATAATAATTAAATGAAACGTGTTAAATTTATCTCTGTGTTCTATGGATATCCTTATCAGTTGATTCTTTTATTAATCACATAGCATGTTTTTGTGGTTCTCATTAAGTGTTAACTTGCATATATAATCAAGTAAATGCCTGTTATTGTTGAGTGTTGTTCATTAAGAAAAGTTCTTCTTAACATTGTAGCCAATTATATATTTTCATGCTAACCATAAATTGCTTGAAAATGGATATGCATTTGTTTAAATTATGTTGCACTAGACTATCTAAGGTACTCCCTGATAGTTTTTCTTTTTTTTTGGGGGTGGGGCACTGGGGCAGGGGTGGAATTATTAGATATTAGATACTTTCAAAGCATCTGATAACGTGGTACTCCACACCAATAGCATAGACCATTTAATACAAAAATAACTAATATAAGCTTAAAAAAATCATGGGCGAAAGTTAAGTTTTGTACTAAGTGGCTTACTCTTATTGATATGGAGTACCATGTTGCTGTACTGTGAGAGTATTTTTATAATTACTCATCCTTTTATGTGTGCGCGCATGCGAAATGTTGTGCGAATGTGTAAGCAGGGTGCTATCAGCTGTTACCATGTAAATAATCTTCAATAACATGTATTGGCTATTTCTGACTTTAGTTCAACTTTTTTCATGTTAGCCGTTAATATTTTATAGGTAAGTCACACCCACTTGGTGGGAATTAAACCTGTTACCTCATTATCCGCCTTGCTCTTACTAGGGCAGGAGGTGCTATTTGAGTTAGAGCTCATTGGCCCTTGATTTCTTTATGCCTTTACCCCTGCTAAAAATTGGTTAGTTTCCAAGCCTTGGTTTAGGTGGTAATGGAAAAATGTTGGCTGGAGTTGGTAGTACCTAGGACATTTGTGTTTTTACTGAAGGGAAATTATTTACAGTCTCAAGATTTGTTCAAAGGGACTACTTTCAATTCTTGCAGAGATTTAAATGGTCAAATGTGCTCCATCCTCTATATCCATATTCAGTTTCTATCTTTTTTTTTTGGATCAAGAAAAGATTACAAAAAAACTAAACCAACAACTCAGACTCGGGGCAAAGCCTGTTTACATACACCCCATTAAGGTCATCCTCATAAACAGCAAGTACATTCAAAGGAGGATTGTCAAAAATAGCAAAATCTAAATTATGACTTGATCCCATTCTGGCCAGCTTATCTGCACATTGATTTGCTTCATGGTAGCAGTGCCTAATCCGAATCTGTGAGAAATTTGATATCAATTGTCTGCAGTCATCCAAGATGGGAGACACTAAATTGTTTACATAGTTAGAGTTGAGTAGCATATCAATTATAGCCTTAGCATCTGATTCAATCTCAACACAACTAACATTGCAGCTGCTGCACATAAGGAGCCCATCCCTTAGACCCCACATCTCAGCTACAAAACTATTTGTAATCCCTATTTTCCTGGCAAATCCCTTTATCCAACGGCCCTGCTCATCCCTCAATACTCCACCACAACCAGCTATCCCTGTGGACTCAATGGCAGACCCATCAGTGTTCATTTTTATCCATCCACTTTGTGGTTTTTCCCATTTAATAGGCCTTAGAGTTAAGCAGCCTGCACTCTTAGGCAAGTATGCATAGAAATAATACTCCACTGCTTGCTTCTTTATATCCCTTGCCAGGCTTGGGTTAGGACTTTCCCCCTTAAATACTAAATTGTTTCGACTTTTCCATATGACCCATATTGCAAACAGGAAGGTCACACTCCAAGGAGGCTTGCCAGCGCTACGTGTATCTGTTGCTTGCCCATTACATTCCAACCATTCATGAAGATTCCCAGACCAAAAGCAAGGATCCGTCCATGATATACCCAGGTGATTCCAAACTGGTTTTATCTTTTCACAATCTCGAAGAGCATGTAGGACTGACTCAGCCTCCCTGTTGCATAACGGACATTTTTCATCCTCCATCAGCCCCCTTCTTCGAAGACAATCTCAGACACCAATGCTATTATGGGCGCACATCCAAACAAAAGTTTGAATTCTTGGCAGAATATCCAACTTCCAAATCCAATTGACCGAAAAACTAAGCCTCGAGTCATCCCCCATAGCCATTTTATACGCACTTTTTAAATCAAAATTCCCTTGGGGAGATTCTGACCACGCCAGTCTATCTTCTCTTGCTGCTGCCAAGGCCAAAGGGGTAGCTTGAATCATGAGCTTCACATTTTGGGTTAAATCAGATTCTAAACAACTCCAATCCCACATATTATCCTTAAAGATATCTCGAATCTTCAAGTTTGAATCTTCCCGTGAAAGAGGGCCTGTCACCAAACTTCGCAAGACCCCATGATTTGCCCAATAATCATACCAAAAGCTAAGATTGCTGCTCCTTCCAACTATCCATTTAACTCCTCTGTTGAAAACTTCTCTGCCCTTTTTCATAGCAGACCACGTTCGAGAGCATGGGAGCTTATTTTGATTTCTCGAAGCTAACCTTTGGCTTGAACAATACTTGGACTTTAACACACGTGCCCAGAGGGAAGCTTTTTCTGTATGAAAGCGCCAATTTAACTTCGCTAGAAGGGTTGTGTTTCTGCCCTTAGCTGCTTGTAAGCCCAAACCTCCTTCCTTTTTGGGCTTTGTTACCTTCTGCCAACCCATCTAGTGAACCTTCCTAGTTGACTCTGAGGTACCCCATAGGAAATTCCTATTGACCCGATCCATTCCCTCAAGAATTCTCATAGGAAGGTAAGAACATTGCATCACATATGATGGAATGGCCGATGAAGAAGCCTGAATAAGAACAGCCCTGCCTGCTAGGGATAATAAATTTGCCTTCCAACTCCAACCCGCAAGCTTTTGCTTCACTCTATCCAAGATGAAGTTAAAGTCTTGTGTGGAAGAGCCAGAGTACTTAATAGGTATACCAAGGTACTTCCCTAGCCCCTGGGTTGAAGCAAACCCGAGCACATCACTAAGCTCCTCCCTTGTGCCTTCATCCACATTCGGGGAGAAATAAACTTTGGACTTCGCTTCACTTACTATTTGGCCTGATGCTTCACAAAAATCATCAAGGACCTCTCTAATGGTGGAGCAATTCAAGTGATCAGCCCTTGCAAAGAGTACTAGATCATCAACAAACATTAAATGAGAGAAGGCTGGCCCACTTTGAGATACTTTAACTGGATTCCACAGCTTGTTGCTGCATTTCTCTTCTATGAGCTGACCAAGGTACTCAATACAAAGAATAAAAAGATAGGGAGAAAGGGGATCCCCTTGTCTAATTCCCCTAGATGGAAGAATTGGCCCTAGAGGTGCACCATTTAAGAGAATAGAAGTGGAAACAGAGGTAAAACAACTCATGATAAGGTCTATGAGGTCTCTAGGAAGATTAAATCTTAGCAACATATTTCTGATGAAAGCCCACTCAAGCTTGTCGTAGGTTTTTTCCAAATCTAACTTGATGGCCATATAGCCCACCCTACCCTTCTTTTTACTAATGGAATGGATAAGCTCCTGCACTATGATAGCGTTGTCAATGCCCTTTTGCCCTGGCACAAAAGCTGTCTGAAGAGGTGAAATAAGTTTCTCCAAATATGGTCTGAGTCTTGCTACTATTATTTTTGTAACCACCTTATAAATTGTGTTACACAAGCTAATAGGCTGATAATTCCCAATAGTCTCAGGACTCTGAATTTTTGGAATAAGAGCGATGTGGGTCTGATTTAGATACTCCGGAATTTTCTTCTCCATGAAAATTCTTTTTGTTCCGATGTCAATAAACTATACAGAAACAAACAAAAAAAGCTCTTTTGATTCCAACGTAGTGTAGCCATTTCCAGCTTCTACTAGTTTAAAATGTTTGTTCCAATGTCAATTAATTATAACAGAAACTAAAAAACCTCTTTTGATTCCTGCGTAGTGTAATCAGAATGCTTGTAGATTGATCTCATATATTGTTTCTTACATCCCTGTTTAGTATAGTATGAAGCCTATACGCGTGTGCTTATTTTGGATGCCTTTAACTTACTGTTTGACTCTGACAACAGTGTAATGGTGTATTAAATCGCGAGAAAAATCAAGCAAATTGTCTCTATCTTTTTTTGGTTTTGCAAAAGCTTTGCATGTTCTAAAACATCTTAGTAAATAATATATTTTCCTACCTTGATTGTTACAGAGGATTTGTTATCTTTTGCAGCTATGGACTGATGATGAAGACTAAAACATCACATTGAAGTTTGTTCTACACAGTTGTAGTATTTACTATCAATCTTTTAGCTCCTTTTGTTGTTAATCTCTTAGGAATTATGGTGCTGTAAGTATTTTGGCTTTTATCTACTAATAGTTATTTACTGTCAATCTTTTAGCTCCTTTTGTTGTTAATCTTTTAGGAATTATGGTGCTGTTAGTATTTTGGCTTTTACCTACTAATAGTTTTAATTTGGTAGTTCTTTGCTGTTTCATCTATGTGGGGATTGTTATCAACTTTATTTTCTGTGTTTGTGAACTACTTAAGAAACTAGGTAGTATTCTTCTTGAATCTCTTTCATAGTTTAATTTTATACAAAACTTGAGTGTAAAATCTTTCAGGTATCGACTGGACTTCAGTCCTCAGATGACATGTTTTTGAGCGGAAAATCTTCTTTGAAAAGAAATTAACTCAGCTCAATGCAATGCAATGCAATTCTCTACCAAAAAGAATCACACAGAAAATCCTCACCTTGTTTTCGTAGATTTTCTCAGTTATCAATTACCTTGATTTTGTAAATTTTCTCAGTAAGCAAACAATAGAGCAAAGAAAAAAAAAGATTAGTTTTCTCTAATATCTCAACAAGTATTTAATGAAATAACTTATATGCGTCAAATCATTTTGTGACATGGTTGATGCATTCGATTAAGATATATTATAAGCAATGTTTTGTGAAGGAAAAGTTGGTGATAAACGCATTCAGTGTGTGTGTGTGTGTGTGTCTGTGTGTCTGTGTGTGTGAGACACTAGTCCCAGGCAAAAAAAAAAAAAAAAAAAAAGATTAAATTTGATATTTTTTTGGTTAAGTGAAAAATGAAAATTGTAGATGACATGTATAAGTATTAGTCTCAAACCCTTTTTAAAATGATATGATTATTTTCTAATAAATATAGTTGATAATATATTATACATAGGCTAAAATGGAAAACTCACTCTTTAAGTTTCTTTAGAATTCATTTCAGTCATTTAAGGCTTTAACCTTACTTTCATTCATTTCAGTCATCTAAGTTTTATATTTATTCAATTAAGACATTTCTGTCAACTTTTGTTAAAGTTTTTTGGGAAAAAAAAAATCTAAAAAATACTTTTCAATTATTAATTGATTTTTTTAATTACAAGAATTTGAAGAAAAATTTAAAAAATTGAAAAAATTAATCACAATATATAACAAAATTTGATGGAAAAGCCTTAATTGAATAAACTTAAAAGTTAGAAGAGTGAAATGAAAGAAAGTAACGTTAGAGCACTGAAATGAAATTTAGTAAAACATAAAATGTGGATTTTGCATTTTAGCCATTATTATATTTCTAAATTAAGCTACTTATATAATTTATTTGAAAGTTTTTAAAATTTTGTAAGTTAGTTTTTTTTTTTTTAAGGAAACATAATGCATTTTATATTTAATTATTATACAAGGTGAGATATTTTGTAAATAATGTAATATGTAGTTGAAATTTGTTTCTAAAACTTCTTACAAACAATTTATCATCTGTATGTCTTAAATGACCTAAAGAGAAAGAAAATACAAGACTTAATAATATAAGAAAAATGTAATTTTATTAAGAAGTTACTATCATTACATAGGAAATGTGACATAAATGTCAATGAAATAGCTCATTTTTTTACGTAAATCTCTTTTGGCTTGTATGGATCGAAATGGACCAAATTGACTAAAATAAATTGAAATGTAATGCGAATATAGTTTAATAAGAGCGTAGCAACAATAAATGTTAAATTTCAACTTTTAGATACTATATACATTTATACTGTTTTGCTTGGATTGTTAGATTGAGGAAAACTCATCTTAATAACATCTCAAGGAACTTCCCTCTCACAATTACTAGGGCTGCACTCACCATCCACTTATTCTTATAGGATGAAGTACAATTTGAGCCAAAACTCATTAGCACATAGTACCTGACGCAAGTTGTGCATTTGTCTTAACTTACAAATGCACATGCTTATATGATATTTCACACACAATTAATGGAAAGTTAGTGAAAAAATTAATTCCTAAATAACCTCATAGTTATTTCCATTATATATATTAAAAAAAAAACCGTCATAGTAATTGAAAACATCATTCTGGTTCTCAAAATGGTGTTAGATTCCAAAGCAATGACCACAAATAGGACACATAATTTTGGACATCAAGAAAGGAATGGCATTGAAGGCATGGCTGAAACAACATAGATTGGGCTTGGTCATTGGTTTAGGAAATCACACATGTTAATTAGTATACACACGTAACCAGTTTAAGAAATAAGGATGACAGCAGTTCGGGACTGCTTTGCAAAAAATTTTAAACCAACCACCTCCTCTTTTTAACTCAAGAACTAACTAATTTCAAAGTACAGACACTTAACTATCCATATATAGCAGAAAAGCCTTATGTCCTGACGATTTAGAGCCTTAATCAACATTCTAAAAGTACGAGTAAATCAAATCAAATCAAATCTGTCAAGTGATTAACCCAACAGATTAACCTGTCAGTTCGTTTAGACCCCTTAAACCCAACAGATTAACCTAGAGAATTAGCCAAGTGATTAACTTAGGTAATTTAAACAGAACTAGGTTAGCACAAATAATCAAAAAAAATAAAGCAGCGGAAAATAAAGAACACAAAGATCTGATGACCCAGGAAAACCAAACCGGTAAAAAACCTGGGGAGGATTTAACCTAGCTATCCTCAAGGTAAACTGAATTCACTATGAAAGAATTGAAATTTACACTATAAGACTTAGACCACTAACATCCTATTGCTACCCAAGTGTAGGAAACTTACTACCACGACCCCATGATAGCTCCGAGATCCACGGACTCCTTCTTTCTTGAATTCTTCAGCAATTCACAAGCACACCTGCTTGTATATCTTTAAAGATCTTTGATTCTGCAACTGTATGATTTACCAAGCTCTTGACATCAATCTTGAGTTTGGAAACCCTAAGTGTATGTGAAGGTAAACACCTCTAGATCTCACAATGAGATTCACAAACACAGCAAAACAGAATTCTAAGAACGTGGCTAGGGTTTTCCCTTATATACTTAAGGCAAAACATAAAACCCTATACATTAAATGAGCTAGGGCTGAGTTGGAAAATTTTGCAGAAAAACAATCTGCATGACTTTCGATCGATCAAGTCTAATTTTTGATCGATCAAGTTTAATTTTCGATCGATCGAGTCAGGCAGAAAGTGCACAGTAAATTCTGCATAAAACTCGATTCCAACTTTACATTAAGAGCCATACTTTGAGCAAGTCTAACACACAACTAAAAGAATGTTTTGATCATGGTTTGCCAACATTACAAATTGAAGTTCTAATACATTAATTCCTAATTCCTAGAACCTAACAAAATCAAAGATATTGTCATGGAATCCAAGACTTTGCATTTACTAGTCGTGCTTGCAAGCACAAGTCAACCATGAGTGCTCATAATTCAACTCTGACAGAGTGAACCATTTACTGTTATGCTAATGCAAGGATTCAAGGGCTGAATGTTCTAACTCGGCTGAAAGGAAAAAGCTATCGACAAAACGTGAAAATGGTATGTCATATGATGAAGACTAAATATCATGAAAAACCATTGTTCTAAATTTGTAAGTAAAAGTTCAACTGCGCACACAATTACACAAAAAAACTAGCAATTACTGAGCTTCAAAGCTTTCACAACAAAGTGCTAAGAGACCACAAAACTTATAATAATGTCAGATTCCCTCTTGAAATAACTCTATTTAAATTCAACCTACATTGACCATGATTTCCATCAATGTACATATCACATATACGTAGGAAACTTAATTTGTCATATTGCCTAATGGTACTGACCCTCACTGTTCTAAACCAACCAATATCAGTCAGGATCTAACAGAAGATTACTAGAAAAGTTCACTTCAATGAATAACTTTGGCAAAAAAGAGAGCATATATCATATATGGGAAGTCTAAAAATAAGAATTAGGCAAATCAAAATTACCACTACTAGTACGGAGATTGAGAAGAAGAAAAGAAGTTATGTCATGAAAATGGTATTGCTATTTACTGTTTAGGCTGAGGAAACAAATAAGAGTAGGATAACCAAGAGAGGTCAACCGTTGCATTCTCTACCATAATAATGAGTTTTGAAATTGGAGTAAGAGGATGAAATGGGAGCCTGCAATAAAAGAAGTTCAAAGTCTAAAGCAAATAAACGAGAGAGAGAGAGAGAGAGATGGGAAGCCAGGATGTGGGAGAGAGTTCGTAAAAATGGGAATAGGAATCTAAAAGGTGGTTGCAATTCAAATGTCAAACTTGACCCTGATTTGAGATTGTCTTGGAAATCTGCTAAGGGCATTCTGCGTTAAAGAAGTTTAATCATAAGGAAGGTTGTTTTCAACAGGAGAAGAGACATAAACACTACATCACTAACAAGAAGAGGTGGTCTGTAAACACAAGGGGATTTTATTGTCAATTGGGAAACAATTTGAAGCATCAGAGATATAACTGCTGGCTAAAATTTATTTTGCAAAACATTGAGTTCTGTACAGTGGTAAGTGTAACTGAACATTATCAACTTCTCTCCAGGTCATCATTAATGTCATATCATTCTGAGGTGATATAGAAGTTGATTACAATCTAAACTCTATCTTAATATAATTACAAACTCTATCTTAGTTGGTTGGTCTATCTAAAATATTATCAACAAAACCTAAATTGAATATGATAGAATTATCTAAAAAAAAGGGATAGAATTAGAAAATAACAATGACCCCATTTAAATTACGTTCCTTTTGTTAATATATTCAATTTGTTTCACGTATTAGAAAGGAACTATGATTTCATTTTTGTTAATTTTTTTAAGTTCCTTTTTTTGGATAAATATGTATTTTATGTCATCTTTTTCCTAATATTCAAGTAACAAAAGAAAGTAGTATTTGATTTATAACTACAACTACATTTGTGTCTATCTAAAATGTTATCAACAAAGCCTAAAATCAATAACTATATATAAAAAAATGTTAGAATTTAAATAAAAAAGAGAGATAAAAAATACGTGAAAGAAAAAAAGATAGAATTTAAAAACAATACGTGAAACTAAAGTAATTTTTTTTTTTCATTATGTTTCTTCTTCTTTTTTGTGGATAAATTTGCATCTTATGTCATCTTTTTCCTAAAAAAAGTTAAAAAAAAAAAAAAAGCATTTGAGTTCACCTAAACTCTTTCTTTTTGTTCATATCATTTTCTTCACAACTTAAAATTCTCTCTATATATACACACAGTTTTTCTTCTTCACAACCTTACAATTATTTACTATATTCTTCCCTTCTCCTCTCTACCCTACCTACAACCTTGCAGGTATTTTTGTTTTCTTTCATCAAATTAAATAGATTTTGTATATTTGTTGCTTATATGATTTTTATCAACAAGTTTTATAGATAAGCTAAAATTCTATGTTTGATTGCACTTTTTAGTATTTTGTTTTAGATGTCAATATAGCAAGCAATATATTTGTATTTTTTATTTTCTTATCACATGATTATTTGTTGTTGACATCAATATTTTATTGTACGTGGATTTAATTTGTTGTAATTTTTGTTTGGTGCTTTGTTCCATGTAATCTATTTTCTTTAATCCGTTTTCATTTTTTTAAAAGTTCAGAAATTTGGATATTTTTTCATTAATGAATTGGGACTTTGGCTTAATTTTTTTTTCAACTATTTCAATAATTGAATTCATTACTTTATCATGTGTAATATTAATATTTGTGTTTTTTTATGAGAAAAAAAAAAAAAGATATGTGTTCTTAAATGCTAAAGCACAATACAATTACAAACATTACTTTAAGTTAGAGTGTTATATTTATTTATTAATAAGTTAAAATGTTACATTATGTTAGGGTATTATATTTTTATTTATTATTAAGTTATGATGTGTGATCTAACTTAGAACCATTTGAATAAAATCAACACTAAAACAAATGATTTAAATATTAAAATAAGAAATAAAAATTAAATTTCTTTTAGGTGTACAAGTACAATTTATTTTTTAACCTTAAATTTTGAATTAATTCTTTTAGGATGATCCCCTCTTCGTAAATAAATAGGAATTATTAAAAAAATTATAAAAGTTTTTATTGATCATTTTAATTAGTTATATTATATATAAGGGAAAATATACAAAATTCAATTATTTTTTATATTTTAAAAAATAGATTTTTTTTTGTTTTTATCTTTTATACGCGCACGCACACACACACACACATATATAGAGAGAGAGATTTCATTAATAATTGTTATACTATTTTTACAATTTGCCATAGTTTTTAAAATATCTTATAATATTTGCTTTTGAAAAAAAAAAAAGTCAAACTTGAACTTATATAATATACATCTTCCATGTAACTTAAATTTTTTTTTTTTTCATTTTGATTGTTATTCAATTTAATTACCATAATATTTTTATTAAGCCGTGCATCGCACGGGCATAATACTAGTATATATATATATATATATATATATTACTAAAAGTTGAAGTGTAGCGTTTAATGTTGTTGTTCTCACGTTACGCCACATCAACTGCCATGTCATTTAAAAAAAAAAAATAATTTGTCCTACAATTTTAAAAAAGTTTTTATAATTTTCAACCCTATAAATGCAGCCTACTACTTATTTATTTACTTCCATTATCACCCTATAATAAATCCAGCCCACAACTAATTTATTTTTTTCCACTTCTCCAACCTTTCTTTCTCCCTTACCATTTCATCTCCTCACTACTTCCTCAATCTTTCTCACTCCTTTATCTTTTCATCTCTCCACTACCCTCTACATTAATATCATTCTTCATCTTTCTCTTCATCTTCTTTTATTTTTGTCTCTTCTTATTCACACCCACTTATTATAAATTTGTCACTATCTCTTCTATTCTATGCATAATTTTCCCTCACAAAAAAAAAAAAAAAAGGTTTTCTCTCTCTCTCTCTCTCTAAATTTTTTGGTGGATTTTTTTTTATTTTTCTTGCATCTCTACTTTAGTTTTTTATATTCTTTAAAACTCTATTTTGGGTTAATGCGATTTAATTTTGTTTTTTAAATTGTTTTTTTTTATTCTTTTTTATTGTTAAATGTTATCTTATTGAGTTTATAAGAATTAAATGTAGCATATAAAAATATAATATTATTCTATTACATAGCATGATTTGGATTATTTGATATTTATTCTGTTGCATAGCATGATTTTTTATAGTGCTCAATTTAGATGTTAAACTATGAGATTTTACTAATTTTTGTTTATTTTCTAATCCTTTATAGTGGACAAAGTACTCTTAATAGTTGTATTAGAAGTACTCTATGACGCCATTTATTTAAAGAAAAGTAAAAGTTAGTCAAACGAAAATAATCAGATGGATGACAAATTTTAACTTTTGCAATTTTATTTTAATTATTATTATTTTATAAAAATGCATGTGTAGAAATTTAATTTTTAAATTTTGCTAATAATTGTTTATTTGATAATATGTTTTGGGTGGCCGAAATTATAATTTCTATAAAGAAAATAACCTTAATAGATTATCAAAAACAAAATATTATCCTAATATTGGTTCAATTGATCATTGTTAAGTTTTATTAATTTTTTTAGTTTACGTTTTTTTGGTATTTTGGATTGTTCCTATAATAAATAAAAATATAATTACGAAATGCATTACTCATTATTAGATTAGTTTAAATTGTAAAAAAAAAAATTTAATAAAACCACCATAAAAATAATTATCACACGCAACACGCAGGTTCGTGGCTAATATATTTAGAAACTGAAGCGTAGCATTTATTGTTGCAACGTTCCTATTAAGCCATCTCATCTGCCATGTCATCGACCACACCATTAGTCTTTTTAATATTTTTTTACCTTTAAAATTTTTTTATAATATTAAATATAAAATCATATTGACTTTAAAAATTTATTTTAAGCGATTTTAACTTTACATATTCATCTACTTTAATTTTGATGTTACAACTAAATAATAAATCAATGGAAAATCAAAACAAAAATGTTGCCTACATATATTCTCTTGGGCGGTTTTAGCTTGAAATATTATTTTGTTCATTTATCTTCTTTTATTTTGACTCTTCTTATTCCTTATATTTTACTATAAATTTGTTACTCTCTCCTATTCTTTGCATATTTTTCCAATACGAAAAAGGTTTTCTCTCTCTCTCTCTCTCTCTCTCTCTCTCTCTCAATTTTTTTTTTCATTTTTTTGTTGAAGTTTTTTATTTTTCTTGCATCTCTACCTTAGATTGATGAATATTATTGGCTAATTCATATGTGTTCCTTGATGCAAGTATTTTTTTTATCATTTTTTTTACAACACTAAATACTTTTAATGAATGGTTTTTTTTTTTTTTTTTGTTGATCTTATTTAAGGAATATCATATTATAATATGTCAAATTTTGTGTTGTTTTCAGGTTTTAATTTATTTGAAAAACAACAAAATAGTTTGGACAAGCTAATGAGGAAAAGTTAATGCAGTTGAAGACAATGGTCTTAATTTGTGCAGTTTATTTTCACTGTTTGTGAATATTTTGTTAAACAAATTAGTAGTGAATTGTTATATGATGTTCTTAGTAATGAGAAATTGTTTTAAGCATTTATGAATAATTTGTATTGTTCTTCATCTTCCTTATCTTATTAGTGTATTCTTTAAGACTTTTAAGAAAACATATTCAATATTGTGCTTAAAATTATTTATTCATCTATTCATTTTCACATGTTGGATTAGATGTAACATTAGATTATGACAGCATTAACACAATACTTCTTCTTTCTAAAAAAAAAAATTCTCTACTTTTTTCCCCTTTGGAATTGTACCCTTGGTTTTTTTAAAAGGAAAAAGAGTTACAATCTTTTTTTCCTTTTTCTTTTTTTAAATTTTTAACTGTAGTTTTGTTGAGTTTTATTAATTTTTTTAAATATATTTGAGAGCTTAAAACATATGCCTCCACAGCATAGAAAATAAGTGCTAAATTATGAAGTTCAGTCTCTATTTATAGAGGTCAAAGGGCTCTAAAAAATAGGTACGGAAGAATAGGGTTTGAATCCGGACACATCCTTTTGCGAAAAGATTGAAAAGGGTGTGCCTTATCGTCACCCGAAGGCCGTTGGGCTGAAGCCCTCAAGGGGAAAATTCGGCCCTTTTAGAGTGCCGAACGACACTCCAAAAGTGCTGAATTGGTCTTTGGATTCCGAACATTCTTTCGTATTTGGGTGCCGTTTGGACTCCTCTTTTAGGGTTTTTTGGCCGGTCTTTGTACCTAGACGTGTTTTCATCCTCCATCTATGATTTTTCATCTCTTTTTGGATAATTCAAGCTATTTAAGAACAATTATTTTGTAGGTAAATACCCTAAAATAAATCTTGATAAAGTTCAGATTATCCACAATTTTATTTTTACCCAATCATCTTTTTTATTCCTATGCATGCAATCCTATTTTAAACACTAATTATCAACCAATCACAAAATTATCTAATTAATTTTAATTGTTTAACCAATCAGAATTAATTTAAATTAATCATGTGTGGTCGACCTTACCTAGACGCAATGCATGTTGACCGTGCAAACTTAATCATGCGATATCTTTCGATCTGATGGTCCAATTTGGAAACCGGAAACACCATTGCAACCGTTAGAATCTCAAGATCATTTTTATGATATGTAATGAATGAATTAATGCATGTAATGCAAAGACTAGTTGATGCATGTAATGCAAGTATGATTTTTGAGGTACATTGATGGTCATTCAAGTAATTCTCTTTGATTAAGTCATTGGTGCAAAATTGAGTATCTACAGGCATATTAAGTGAAGAGTGCTTAATAAATGTATTGAGGAAACTAGAAAGCTCATGATAACTTAAACACGTGTTTTAAAATCTTTTGCACCCGTGAATGAAACTAGGCTCTCCACGTAAATCATAGCTTGTCTTGGCGCGAACTAGTTTGGATACCGCCCACATTGAAGCTTCTTCATTTATTGAGAATTAGTGTTATACAATACTATTTTGTTATTGTCACCAAGCAGAAGAAACTCTCCATTCTTGGCAAATCATAGTGGCTCTTTAGGTTTGAAGAGGGGTCCTACAACAAGTTGTTTGATCCAAGAATCCTCAGCCCCATATTCACGCATCACCCATATATCGAAGTATTCCTTTGTCCTAATACATTCATTATAAACAATAAAAGCATGGCAATCATTGAACACAAAAAAAGTTTTTTCCTTGGAAACATTGTCCAGCCCTGGGAACCTCAGTTTTCGATCATCTTTCAATCTTATTATTCGAAACACTTCATGGCTCATGTCGAAGCATATAATTATCTCCAGTTCACAATCCTCTTCGAGTTCGTTTATGTCACCGTTGTCAATGAAACCCACCCAATGTTGAACTCCATTCAAGTGTATTGCATCATAAGGATGATTCACACTCAAAATAATGTTTGAATCATAAATAGCGGTGTTGACTATTTGGCTCCAAGAATCAATACTTTGGGTGTAAACATGAACAAAATGGTTGTTGCGTATGATTGAATTGTCCGGAGATCTCGTAGAACAGACAATTCTAACTATCTTATAGTCATTAGAATTGCAATCATAATCAAATGCAAGAAAGATATCATATGGACTATCGGGAAGTGGGGGATAGGAAACAACCTTAAGGTGACATGTGGTACGGGAGAATTTACATTACTCCAAGCATAGAGATTCCTAAAAATGTAATGCCTTGCAATCTAGATGCCTAAGAATGTAACTATTTCTATATTTGGTTTAATTAGAAATCTAATAAGATTCCTAGGAATGTGAGATTATAATTTTTTATTTATTCCTAAAAATTTTAACTAAATTACTTATTTTTCAAATAATTTTACTAATTTATTGGGATCTCTTGTATCTATTTCTTCTTCTAAGAATCTTGCATCTGTACTTTCAGTTACGCTAGTAGTTCCATCACTATGGTGAATAAAAAATCTATACCCCTTAGAATTTTCAGGATATCCAATAAATGTACCTTTTATAGTTTTACTATCTAACTTACTTCTTAAATGCGATGGGATTAATATATGAGCTAAAGAACTCCAAACCTTTAAATTTTGTAGATTGGGTTTTCTTCCAATCCATAGCTCATGTGGTGTTCTACTATGAATTTTTGTAGGAACTAGATTAAGCAAGAACATATATAGCAGTTATAATAGCTTCTCCCCAAAAAATAGAACCTAATGAAGAATGGCTTAACATAGACCTTACCATGTCCAACAAGGTTTTATTACGTCTTTCAGCAACACTATTTTGTTGTGGTGTATAGCTCATAGTAAGTTGATGTATTATTCCATTTTCTTTCAAAAAATCACTAAATGGATCTAACATATACTCTCCCCCACGATTTGACCTTAGTATCTTAATATTCTTTCCTAATTGATTTTCAACTTCCTTCTTGCACTCTTGAAATTTCTCAAAAACTTCAAATATTTTATGCATCAAGTATATGTGTCCATATCGAGAAAAATCACCAATGAATGATATAACATACCCTTATGAGTTTTAATATTTAATGGACCACATACATCAGAATGTACAATAGCTAATAATTCATTGGATCTTTGTCCCTTAGGAAAAAGAAGTCTAGCCATTTTACTAGATATGCAAGGTTCACAAGTAGGAAAAACAATGTTCATGTTTGATATTAATCCCATATTAATCATCCTTTTCATTTTATTTTTATTAATGTGTCCTAATCTCATATGCCATATATAAGGATCATCCATACATAAACAAGCACCATCATAAGCATAAGAATGATTAATAGACATAAAAAGTAGGCAAAAGAACCAACTATTGCACTATTATTAGCAAAGGAAATGTCATTAAGACGATACAAACCATCCATCTTAATAACCCACATTAAGATTCTACCATGTTTTCCAATTAACACTTTTCTAGAACGAAAACGAATCTCAAAACCTTTTTCATCCAAGCAAGGGATAGAAATGAGATTACGTCTCATGGTGGGTGCAAAAAGTACATCTAACAAATAAAGGTTTCTTTCTCTAGGTATCATGATCTCCACAGTTCCAATGCCTAACACATCACAGTATGTGTTATTGCCCATGTATATACGATGATCACCGGCTTTAACCTCTTTCATGTCAACAAAGAAATCTCTCGTCTTTGCCACATGACGTGACGATGCAAAGTCTACCCACCATGCTTCAGAGTCAACATCAGTTAACAGAGATTCAAATACCATACAAATTATATCCTTAGAACCTCCATAATTAGGTTTGTTATTGTTTTTATTTTCATGACAATTAGCTTGATAATGGCCAATATTTCCACACTTAAAAGTTAAAACACTTTCTGTTACTCCTTTTATTCTTATCATTGTTCTTGAAATTCTTTCCTTTGCCTTTGAAATTTTTAGAAAAGTTTTTTTTATCTTTTTTAAGAGTTTCATTCTTTGGGGGTTCCTTAGTGGAAGCAATTGTTAAGAGAGATTTAGATGTATTCTTTTTATTTCTTCTTTCCGCTTCTATCCGCAAAAGAGTAGGTAAGTTTTTCATGTTTGCAGGGGTTGCAAAATAGTTTAGAGCAACCACTACAGAATCCCATGAGTCAAGCAAACTATGCAAAATAGTAGACACTTGCATCTTATTAGGAATTGGATTTCCAAAGACATCTAACTCTTTTGCAATTACTGTCATTTTATTGACATGTTCAATGACATTATCACTTTCATTCATCATGGTTCCATTAAATCTCTCAATTAAAAGTTGAATGTATGTTTCAGAAGATGCACGATATGCTTCAGTAATAGCATCAAACATGGTTTTAGCATGTGCATATTCTTCAAAAAGAATTTCAATGTCAGGTTCCATGAATGTAAGCAAAATATTTCTAGCAGTTTTATCATCTTCTAAATGTTTTTCATACATTCTTTTTGCAGCAGCATTAGAATTTTCAGGTGGTAGAGTTGGAATGCCGATATCAATAACATACTCAACCTTGTCTTGAAAGAGTATGTGACTAATACGACGTTTCCAAAAAGAATGATTAGCCCCATTTAATTTTTCAGTTTTGCTTAATTCTTGACCTAAAGCTTTACTAGTCATGATCAATTTAAAAGAATTTTAGTTTAGAAAGCTGACCGTAATGGAGAAACCCAAAAAATAAATTTGTGTGTACCAAATATGTACTGATGTCTGCTCCAACACTCCCTTTTTAGCCCAGCCAAGCTTTCACATTAAATGAAAAAAAAAAATCCTGGAGTAATTTCAATGGACTTCCACCACGTAGCAAGAGTCCCACCCAATTACAAAATCTACTTGTCCACGGCAATGCAACCTTTTCTCTAACAAACTTCTTCAAAATAGTAGCAATACTCCAACAAAAAACAATGATGAGATTTTCTTCCTTCGTAGGCCCGTGGGGTGGAGTAAAGAAATTATCCAAATGAAAAGATATTGGATTCAAAAAATAAAATACATTCACGGCTTCACTGGGAAAATATGGACATGCTTCAATGCTCTGACACCAATAAAGCAAAATTGAAATAGAACTCAAATTAAAATAGAACTCTTATTCAACTAAAACACTAAGAGAGTTTTGGAATCCAACTTCTTTTCATTTGGATATTTGCTTTACTCCACTCCACGGGCCTACGAAGGAAGAAAATCTCATCAATGTATTTTGTTGGAGTATTGCTACTATTGTGAAGAAGAAGTTTGTTAGAGAAAAGGTTGCATCGCCGTGGACAAGTAGATTTCGTGATTGGGTGGGACTCTTGCTACGTGGGGAAGCCATTGAAATTACTCCAGGATTTTTTTTGTTCATTTAACGTGAAAGCTTGGCTGGGCTAAAAAGAGAGTGTTGGAGCAGACATAGTACAGATTTAGTACACACCAATTTATTTTTTGGGTTTCTCCATCATGGTCAGCTTTTTAAACTAAAATCCTTTTAATTCTTATTGATTGATCTTGACTAGTAAAGCTGTAAGTCAAGAATCAAGCAAAACTGAAAAATTAAATGGGGCAAAACTGAAAAATATTTTTGAAAATTTGAAAATCCATTTTCACGCAATTTATAATCAGCATGAGGAGATATAATTGGCTAACCATGTCAAGAAGCACTTACTTGCCAAACAACATGGTAGAACTCAACCACAGTTGGCATATACTTGATTATGTAAGTTAGATACTTAATTAGAACCACAAAAAAAAATGTTATTTAATTAATAAAAGAATCAGCTAATAAGGATATCCAAGGAAATGATTTTAAAACACATGTTTAGGTTATCAAGAGCTTTCTAGTTTACTGGCATTGTCTGATTTGCCCTATCAAGAGAATATGGATTTTAACACTCTCCTCACTTGTCAAATGCAATAAAAAAATGTGCATTAAATTATATTAAACTTAAAGCTATCTATAACAGAATTAAAATAAAGGGAAAAACAAATGTACCTAGTGAACAAAACTTCCATTATTTTAGGGTCTGTGAGAGGTTATTAATAGACCGTCTTTCCCCCAAAACAGGGAAGATGATTCTCCAACTTGGACCCATGGCCACATTTTGGTAGAAGGTACTTGACATCACACCACCGCCCAAAGAACAAGTATTATTCTTGAGCAAGTTGAGGGTGGCTAGAAAGTCTTAGAATATCAAGAAAAGCTGACAATGGAGAAGCAGTACTATCCTCCAAGTCAAACAATCCCGTGTCATAACCAGGAAAATCATCCTTACCACCTTTGCTGAGCAAATCTTCAATGACAAAACAAGCACTAGGCTTTATGGAAAATAGTTTGACCAGAGTGACAAAAAATATTTGAGGGGGGTAGTTTTTCTGGTTGTCTAGAACTGAAACATGTGGGATGTTCAAGTGTTAGGCAATGGCTATTAGCAATATATATACCCAATTCAGTAAAAGATTATGACTTTCTACAAAATAATATTCATAATCATGCCTTAATCTTCCTTCTACTCAACATGGATGATATAACTGAGTATGAAATCATGCTAAACCACCAATAACTACTATAGGAAACATATGAGGAAGGAATTTTGCAATAAAACCAAACACACCACACCACAAGATAGTTCATAGGGTTCCATTCTAGCGAAAATACAAGTGAAGAAATACGCTCCAACAGTAAGATTCATTAAAAATTATACAACATGAATGGTTTTAACAATTGCCAAATAATGGGTGGGAGGAATTTCCTTACAAAGCGGTTTGGCTGTAAACTTTGTCCTCATTCAAATCTGCATTGGTGATGCCGTTATTCTCTAATTTGAAAACATGAATTCGATTTTGCTGAGTGAAGTAAATGCAATTCCCCTCGTATCCGAAAAATTCTCTAGTTGAAACAGAAAGCGAACAATCACTACGTAGAATAAAAGCTCGATCACCCAAGCTTTCCTCCAAAACCCATTCACCACCCCATTCATTCTTCTTATACACTTTGAACCCAACCACACAGGCATAATGACGGCCTCTCCATTCCCTATCAAGCTGTCTATCAACAATATAGATTGTTCCATCCGACTCCACCAAATGCTTCTGTGTCTTCAGACAATCTGACCCACAAGTATTCCAGAATTTAACCAAATCCAATGTCGAATCATTGATTTTGATCCACCAACATATTCCGAATCGATCAACCACATAGACTTGGCCCTCATACACAATAACATCATCGAATTCCAAACCCATTTCACCTAAACAGGTCAAACTCTCATCCCCACATTTTGCGTGGCCTAATTTACCGTCACCATAGACAACAAAAACATGACAGTCGTTGAACATCACAACTTTATTAACACGCCCAATTGGAATGAGGCTTTGAATTTCAAGGGTATGAGCTCTAGTTAATTCGACGGTACCATAGTCCAATAAAACAAAGTTGCTTGGCAAAATATTGGGGGAATCGGATTCGGATTCGTACCTTTCTCGATGTGGGTCTAAAAGATGCATTTTGCAATCTTCAACCTTGATCAACCACCCCTTATCCGAAGAAGCTGAGGGAGTTAGACGATAGAGAATGGTTTCGTGGAGAAGGCATATGGTTTGCTGGTGAAGATGGTCAGCTTCATCATGCGATAGAGCTAGCCAGCTTAGCCTTCGCCTTCGCCTCAGCCGTGGCGGAGGGAAAGGGTTAGGAAATTTGAGAGGGAAGCGAGGGATGAAGTCGGAGCAAGAAATAGCGGAGCGCCATGATTTACAGACACCGCGGAATCGGAGAATTTCGATGCGGGTGTCGAGGCCTTTGCCGATCGGTAGTAACAGTTCCGAGGGAAGTTCCGAGCATTCCACACTCTCACTCATGTCTTGCGTTTCTTGGTTGACTTGACTTTTGCACAATGCCCGCTACTTTAGCAGCGGATTGGCGTTAATTTATGAGGAGAATTGGGGAAAGTAGTTTCTAGTTATTACGTACTCTGGAAGCGTTGCTGCCTCTGTCACATGATTGGTGGGCCATCACACTCGTGCAATTGTAAGGTTGAAAAAACGTATCTTGCAAATATTGAAGGAAAAGTCTGGTACCACACATAATTTTACAACAAAAACCACAACTCGGCACACATATTGAAAAAACTTATCTTGCAAATATTGAAGGAAAAGTCTAGTACCACACATAATCCCACAACAAAAGCTACAACTCGCCACATGGCGAGTTGTGGCTTTTGTCGTGGGATTGTGTGTGGCACTAGCAGAGCTCAATATTGAAATTTTTTGAATGATTTTCCTAAGCTAAGTTGAGAAATACCCCATAAATAATATAGTGATGAACTTTATTTTGTAAGTAATTGTTGAAAATAGCCAAATACTACGTTTTGGCAAAATTTATGACAAACTAGCACTGTTTCAGAAATATTTAGCAATCTATCACTTTTTTAGCACTCGAATTCAGTGAAATCGAATTCCTAGTGAGTTACCAGCAATAATAAGTTAATTTCAAAGATTCAAATCCTTTTCAGCCCTAAGAAAATAAATAAATAAATGACATGTGGCACCATCTATCATGCATTGCACATAAAACCCATCATCCCTTAAATAACTCAACTCTCACCACATCCTATACTCCCCTAGGTTCCTAACCCCAAACCCAAAACAGAAGTAGCAATGGATAAACCCTTCTTCCCCTCACGATATGAGGCTCTCTTTTCTCTTCCAATAGATAACACAACCCAACATACCCAACTACTCAAAATTTCAACTTCAACTCTCAACACTCTAAAAAAAACTCCCCTTCTCACTCTCCACACACTCCTCCAATCTCCCCAAAAGCCCCCCTTCCCCACCATGGCAATGGCAATGGCAATGGCAATGTCAATCGCCTCTACCACTATTACTATGGTAGTAGTGGTACAGGCATGCCCTTCAAGGGTAACAAAACTGTGTAGGTGACATCGGCCTCAACAGCCCAATCCCCAAAGCGGACAATACTGATGATGGGCACTGCCCTCAAAAGCGCCTTTTTGTGGGGGAGTACTCCGCAAAGCAGTTTGTCCGCTTTGGATATTGCACTGTACGACTTTGTCCTCTTTCAAGTTTCAACACCTCTCAGTCAAAAAAGTTTAACACCTCTAAACTATTACTTCTTCAAAGGGGAGAGAGTGAGAAAGATCAAAATGAAAAATAGAGAGATCTCGGCAAACTCAGAGAAAATGAAGAATAACAAAGAAAGATGGTCGCCGGTCATTGACTGAAGATTGGATCAGAGCGAAGCAAACAAAGGGAGATACTGCATAAGGGAAGATTTCTCTATATTCCAATGTTTTTTTGTTTTGCATTTTGAGGAATCCTGAGTTGCAAGGGATTGATTTTTTTTTTTTTTTTTCCTTAGCTGATTTGGGAATTTGTTATAGATTTTTTTTGTGCTTGAATTTGGAAATTTGTTATTGAATTGAACCTGGGCTAGACGCTATTTTTTTGTGGTCTTTGTAGAAGACGGTTGCAGCACAAACTATAATAAATTGCTTAGTTTGGTGCTTGTCGGAGACCGTTTTAGTGGGCTGAGGATGGTTTGGGCCAGAGTCCATTCTTTCTTAGCAAAGGCTTGGTTAAGGTCCGGTATATTAAAGAAGAAAAAGAAAGCTCATGTCATGTGGGTTGTTTGGAAACTGATCAGAATTGTGAGCTGATTTGAGCTAGGAAGAAGGGCCTTGAGGAATAAAAAACCAAATCTGAAGATAAAGAAGAGAGGCTCTATAAAAAGAGGGAAAAGTATGTATGGTAAGGGATTTTTAGTATTGTAAGTATTCTGGAAATACATGTAGGGAAAAAAAAATATGTGAAAGTATGTGTTGTGGTATCTAAACAACAGTTTTCGTTGTTAAACACTGTTACGGGCTGTTTGGCACTATTTTTTAACCAATAGTTTTCAATATTTAAATAACAATAACAATTCTACAGCGTACTTCTATAACACTTAAACACTTATTTCTACTATACTGACAACTGAACAACCATAATTAAACATTACTACCATTCTACCGATAAGCGACCGAACCACACATCACGCCTACTGCCCCATCAACAGGTTTCAGGGCCACCCTCGAAATAGAGTTTTGGGTTGGGGGCTCTCCCAATCACTTTGGGCTTAGGCTAGCTAATAGAGCCCCATCAGGTTTACTCCCAAGCGTGGCTCCATCTGCAATCTTTTTGTCCAAAGCAACGAATGGTACAAATTACAAAGTAATACTAATGCATAAGCTGTCAAAACCAAGTTCCAACAAAACAATGGAAAAACTTTAAAAAAAGCAAAAAAGCAAAACAAAACAAAACAATGGAAAACACAGCAGGCAGACAGGAGACAGCCTAAGACCAACAGACAACAAACAAACAAATAGGAATGGCAACGGGTCGGGTTCGGGCCGGGTTTTTTCATACCCGGACCCGCCCCGCGGGCCAAGACCCGTAGCCCGAACCCGGCCCGTTTGTTAACCGGGTTTTTTTCCCGGGGCCCAGACCCGCCCCGCTGGGCTCCGCGGGCCCCGTTAAGCTTTGGCAGATTTGGGCCTAATCTAAGGCCCAAATCACAGCCCAACCAAAAAAAAAAAAAAAATTTCGAACTAAAGCCCAATTTTACTTTTTTTTTAAGAGAATTGAAGCCCAATTTTTTTTTTTAGAATCCAGGCAGCAAACTTTCTAACGTGGCCCAAATGCCAAATGCCAAAAAGCAACTTTTTTTTGCCTTTATTCAAGTATGCATATTCAAGCCTAAATAACGTCACGTTATTAATGTGGCCCAAATGCCAAATTAATCCAAATCATAGGCTACTAATTATAAATAAATAAATCACCTGTTAATTATAAATTCATAAATCAATAAACCATAACTAATATCATAAACCAATATATCATAGCTAAGATTATAAATCAATAAATCACCTAGCTAAGATAACCATTTAATCATAAATCAATAAAACATAGCTAAAATCACCTACTAAACATAAAAATAAAATAAATTCAACAAGTCCAAGAAATTAGTATTACAAGTCCAACAAGTCCAAAAAATTAAAAAACTACAAAATAAGTCCCATAAGTGACACGTTTAGAATAATTACAAACCAAAAAATTAATTCAAGAAGTTTAAGAAATTAGAAAGGCTACTAAATTAATATAAAATCTAATCCTCTACAGCTGTGACACAAGTCCCATCCTCTTCATTGGGCTCTCCATCATCAAGAATTGATTGAAATGTACAATCTCCAGACATAGTTGAAGAACCTACAACAATAATAAATTAAAAAATAGAATAAACTTCATCAAATTATAACTAACAAATATTAAAAAAAAAATGATTTTATAAATACAAATTAGTCAATTGCTAACCATTGATTTCACTCCATAACCAATTCTGAGCACACATCATTGCCTCTATAGTCTTGGGATGAAGCCTACTACGGTGTGGACTTAACAATCTTCCACTAGTGCTAAAGGCAGATTCTGAAGCAACAGTTGTGACAGGAATGGCTAAAATATCTCTTGCAATCCTTTGTAAAGTAGGATATTTGAGACCATTACTTTTCCACCATGCCAAAATATCAAAGTCTTCACTCCTTTTCAACACCCCCTCATCAATGAAATAATCAAATTCCATTCTAGCACTCCCATGTTTCTTTGAACTATTGTTCACAAACAAATCAAAAGATGACATTGACCCACTCAACCTAAATTTCATTTGTGCCACTTGATTTGAAGTACTTGTAGGCATATGAGAACTTCTTTCATTATCTACAGGAGACTCATCAATATCTCCATACTCATCAAGCAAATCATAACAAATATTCTTGATTTTTTCAATCTCCAAATCATAATTATCACCATAAATATTAGGATAATAAAACTCCAATAACTTCATCTTATACCTTGGATCCAAGATAGCAGCAACAGCCATAACAACACTAACATTAGCCCAATAAGAATTAAACTTAGCAAGCATGCTTTCTGCCATCGTACTTATCATCTCATTTGAAGACAAACTCCATTCATTTAATGCAATTTTCAACTCACACACCAAAGTAAAATACATATTAGTTGTGGGATACTTACGACCAGAGAAAAACTCAGTCACACTATGAAACAACTCCAACCTCCCACAAATATCTTTGGCTACCTCCCAATCATGATCATATGGCAAACAAGTATAAGATGTTTCACGTTTAGCCAAACGAGAGAAAACATCTTTATAAACCAATGCAGTAGAAAGCATTAAGTAAGTTGAATTCCAACGTGTCTTACAATCTAAAACCAACTCTTTGGTGCATTGAATACGCAATTGGCGTGCATTTTCATCAAATTTTTGCCTCCTTTTTGGTGATCCAGTCCAATAAATTACACTATCACGAATCCTTTCAATACCATCACCAATAAGAGACAAACCATCTTGAACAATCAAATTCAAAATATGTGCAGCACACCTCATATGCAACATAGAGCCACCCAACATAAGAGAACTAGTATCAAGCTTATTCAAAAGAAGTCTTATCATGGCATCATTAGTACTACAATTATCAACAGTAATTGTAGACAATTTCCTATCAATGTTCCATTCTAAAAAACAATCAACAAGGACTTCAGCAAGGACATCTTTCGTGTGTGGAGAAGGAACATAAACAAACCTAGAAAAATAATAGAAATAATTATAACATAACTTTATAAACATTCTATTTAACATAAAGTCTAAGTTTGATCAATAAACTCAATTCATAAATAAATAATAGATTTAACATTCATAGATTAAAAAATTACCTTAAAACCCGGCTTTGCAACGTCCAAGTTTGATCAATAAAGTGAGCGGTAATGACCATGAACCCTCTCTTTTTGTTACTCGAAGTCCACATATCAGTTGTAATTGCCATCCTACTTCCATTCTTGTCTGTCATCTTCAAAGCTTTCTCCCTCTCATTCTCATAAATTTTAATAATGTCATTCTTCAAAGTGTTTCTTGAGATAAGCTTAAACAAAGGTTGAAGAGACTTCACAAATACTCTAAACCCAAAGTGGTCAACTATTGAAAGTGGGTATTCATGTAGAATGACCATACGAGAAAGATTATTCCTCACTATGTTTTGATCAAATTGGTAAGCATTTAAACCCATTGTTCCATCCACCTTATTTTGTTGTCTAATTAACACTTGTTGTCGCATATCCCTTATATCTTTAGGCGGGTGAAGCCCACCAATCACATTCATTATCACATCATTTTGTAAGCTTTATGTAGTAAAACTTTTAGTACTTTTAACATTTTTCTTTCCAAATTCTCTTACTCCTCAGTGCTAGGACTTGGAATCCTAAGAAAATTAAATTACCTAAAATGGATCACAATAAGATCCATGTACCATTAGTACAGTGCACGTGTAGTAAATTTGAAATAATTAAATACTATTAACTCCTGAAAAGAGAAAGAAAAAGGAGCTTGCCTTCAGCTATCTAGTGCAAGGAAACATGAAAATAAGACTATAATATTTATAATAGTCTATAGAAATCTCACAGTAGGCCTCACTTAGAAACTACACCTAATTTGAAAAAAAGAATTTTTCCTCCTGAACAATTAGACTATTTCCTTGTATGTTCTATTAAGCAAACTCTTGTAATTTTCCATCTTCAACTTTTATATAGAATATAATTAAATTATAGTTACATAATGTACATTGTTTCAGTCAAATAATAGTTACATAAACATCAGTGAAATAATAAAAATTCTATTATTTCAGTCAAATAATAGTTACATAAAAATTCTAGTCCCTAACATCAGTACATCACTCAGTCAAAAACATTTCCATTTCACATAAACAATAGCAAGAGAAGGTAAGCTATACCCATTTAACATTTTCACATAAACAAATCCAACAATCAGCAAGCAATACCCAGATCAAGAAAAACTGAAAAAGACAAAAACAATAGAGAGAGGGAGAGAGTTGAGGAGTGTACCTGAGGAAGAGGGCTGTGTGGGCTGTGTGGGCTGTGTGAGGAAGAGGTGCGCCTGCTGCTGCTGCGTGAGGCGCGCCTGCGTGCTGCTGCGTGAGCGTGAGGAAGAGGCGCTGCTGCGTGCTGCTGCGTGCTGCTGCGTGAGCGTGAGGAAGAGGCGCGCCTGCGTGCTGCTGCGTGAGCGTGAGGAAGAGGGGGTGGGCGTGAGGTAATGAGTGTGTGTGCTGAGTGAGGCAGCGGAGAGAGGGTGAGGAGGGATTGAGGGAGGCGTGAGTGAGAGTGAGTGGGCTTGGACCGCTTGGTGGCTGCTGTGGCTGCTGCTCTGCTGAGTGCTGAAAGTGGAAATTAGGGTTAGGTTAGTTGAAGAGAGATATATATATCTTAGGACTATTATGTAATTTTACAAAAATCGGGCCAGGTCCGGGTTCGGGTCCGGGTCCGGGTTTCGGGCCGGGTTTTACAAAAAACCCGGACCCGACCCGGACCCGGATCGGGTTTTTTTTTCCAAACCCATACCCGACCCTATTTCTTATCGGACCGGGTAAAATCCGCCCCATTAGGGTCGGACCGGGCCGGGTACCCGCGGGTCGGATTAAAATTGCCATGCCTACAAACAAACAACCTCTGCAGAAGAAGTCACACAGCTAGCCAAGAACTAAAGCTGCTGAAACTCATCCTAGACATGCGTGACACAGTCACACTCCAAGAATTACCCCTTATATACAGCAAAGCAAAATCATAAAGGTCTTCCTTAAAGTCTGGCTGCAGATCTCTTCGTCAGAAATGGCCAATGCGGCAAATTTATATCTGTGATCTTCATTTAGACAGGCACAATTCAAATGACACCACAGCTGCATTGGCCTTCAGTACTATACCAGGATTGAAGCCTCAATGCAATTCCTGCATAGAACCCGATTAAGGATAAGAGTCCTATATAGAATCTACAACTATCTATACCTTGGGACTTTTATCAAAAAATAAAAATAAAAATCTATACCTATGGGGCGAAGTTGCCCTTTTCAATCTGAATTATTCAATAAAAATTCAATTTCCACGGATTAGGCAATATATGATTGTTCCTTATCATTTTGAGCACACCTTGTAGATTAGCGGCTAGTCAGATAACCATACTAAGCTAAATTGTTCAACATGATGAAACATTGCTTTTTTAAGGAGAGGGGGTAATGTGTGCGTTCATGGTTCTTAGAGTACTTAACTAATTACCAAGTATGTGTTGTCCTTTACTCAGCAAAGAAAAAGAAAAGGAAAAATAGAGTATTTTTTGTCCTCCCATCCTCCACACATTGAAAAAGAATACCATGCATCCCATACATGGTATACTACCTCCCACATAACGGGGGAAGAATCTCTTAGAAATGATCCCTATGAATTGGTTGGAAGATTTGAATCAAGAAATTCATGAATGACATGAGATTTCTAAACCACTAAACTAACTCCATAGGGTTATCAAAAGTTCAATGTATCATTTAGGGAGTTACGGTATACATGTTTGATACGTTTTTGAGCAAATTAATAATTATGATTCTTTTGATAAAGATGTAATAAAGAATTGGTTATATATATAATTCCAAACGTTTATTCAGAGTTGGATTCCTCCAAGCTTGGGAAAAATCACTATTATGAAATAAATCATTTGATGATATGAGCCTATGATCACTATTTGTTCTTCTGGGCAGGTAAAATATAATATATATCAATTATAGCATGTCATACACTAGAAGAGACAGTACTACACATCATGTCACTCGGCTTGAGACATTCCATTGTATTCAAAAGAAGATAATTGCTGTGAGGATCCTCATTTATTTATTATATATCTAGAAAATATATAAATTAATATCCACGTTTTTATAATGAGAGTAATTTAATGCTGATGAATTTTATCACTGGGCCTAGCTTCGTCTGCTTTGGGTTGAGGGGAGAGGGGTATATGCTTATGAAGCCTATTGCCATCAGATAAATGTATGCATATCAAATTGAAAATGCAGAGTGCTTAACATCAATGGCAACATATAAGACTCAGTTTGGTCGCATATATTTGACAAGGCAGCGGCAAGAAAAGGTAGTTGAATATTTAGATTAATTGTGTTTTTCAAAATGGTCTGTTCTGTGATTGTATCACTTGGACAATCCGCCTGATCAACCTTTTTGTTCTTATATGCCACTATACGGTTCCAAACTTTCTCAGAAAAATATGCCTCTATACAGACTGGAACTTTGGACAATGACCCCTTATACAATTCTTAACGCTGTCTTTTTTTGACACTCACTACTTATAAATTTGCTCTATCAAGCGTGTAAGTAGATAATTAAGCTTAGACTGAAATTGGTTTTTAGGAATCACCTCTGCCATATTGAACAGATAGCCAAAACATTAATTTCATTCTCCTTTTCTTTTTCCTTGACTCTGACCATGGTTGGTTTGCATGTGTCCCAAACTGTGTCACAACCTGTGGTGCCGGCTATTTTCGTATTTGGGGACTCTACCGCAGATGTAGGGACAAATAATTACATACCAGAGTGTGGAGCTAAGGCCGATATGCTTTTCAATGGGATTGATTACCCTGATGCTAAGCCAACAGGAAGGTTTAGCAATGGTTATAACACTATCGATTTTATTGGTAAGAGTTAAAACAATAATTAAGTGATTAAGTTCATCATTTCTTAGCCAGTTTAAACTTTTTAGTGCAACTTTAATTTTTATAATATCAGAATAGGTGGTTTTGAGTGTTATTTTAGCTCTATGAGATCATGCATGCACCCTAATTTGATCATTATCTTAAGTGAACCACCTCAGGGACGAAGCCAGGACTTGGAGTTAGGGGGGACAAAAGTATAAACAAAAAAAAAAAATTGAAACTCCAAATAAACATTCATTTAATAAACCATCAACAAAGAAAAATACACACAATTATTATTTTTTAAGATATTACAATGCAGTTATTTATGAAAATGGAACTCGCCATCTTTTTAAATCTTCGAAATCATGTATGATTGAATTCATACTAATTGTCGTAGCAATGTCCCTTTCAATGAATAACATCATAGCATTTGACAAAAACTCTTCTTCCATTTTGTTGCAAAGGTCAGTTTTGATGACATTCATAGCTGAAAATGCCCGCTCTGTAGTTGCAGTAGAAACGGGAAGAGTAAGCACAAGCTTAACCACTCTATAAATAAGCGAATAGTATTCTGAATTTCTTGTTCTCACCTTCCATTGGCACAATTCAGAAATATTTTTCAAATTCTTGAACCCTAAATTTTGAACTACATCATACTTATAAAGATCAAGTTCCTTTTTCAAATTATTCTTTTCATCACCTGTGAAGTCTATTGGATAAAAATTATCTACCAATGAACAAATATCACTGACTCGAAAAGATTCATATGCCTCTCAAGGGTCTAAAGTTGAGCTAAGTGTAAGTAACTCCATGGCATGCTCACTAAACCAATGATTTAGTTCCTGTAATTGAGAATCTATTCCTGCAGTAAAAATATCTACTTTATAATAATGCTCATTTCTAAAGTCCTCTTGTTGATGACGAGAACGACCAAATCTTGCAACATAAAGAGCATTCATATCAAGGACATCTATACCACGTTCCTTACAAAATGATTTCACAATAGCTAGTAAGTCATCCCATTTCTCATCTCTAAATTGTTGAATAAGTTTTTTAGTGGATGAAACTAAATGCGTAGCATTTAAAATGTCTTGCGATTGGTTTTGCAAAACTTGACAAAGTTTATCCATGTTCCCCATAGTGTCATTAACAAAATGCAAGATGAAGACAAATTCAAATGAAATTAATACCACATAAGCGGACTCTGCTTCTACTTTTTGTGAAGAATTTCCTTCATCCATAATTTTCAGTAGAACTTCACATGTTGGACTAAACAACTTTATCAAATTGGAAACCGATTTATAATGCGAACTCCAATGAGTATCTCTAGGTCGCTGTAAAGTGACCATCTGATTAAGTCCTTTCCCAGTCTCAAGCTCTTCAATATCAATCAAAAATGCTATGTTAGAAGCTCTAGCAATTTTTAATTGCTCAATACATTTGCATGAAGCACGAATATTATTGATAACCAAAATCAATTTAGTGAAAAATCCATTAAGAGAGACAACTGCTTTTGATGCTCCTACTAATGCCAATTGTAAGCGATGTGCAAAACAATGAATGTAGTAAGCATATGGACAATCATTTAAAATCAAAGCTTGTAATCCATTCCACTTACCCTGCATGTTGCTCGCACCATCATATCCTTGGCCCCCGAATGTTTTGGATATCTAAGCAATAATTAGAGAACAAAGAATATATCTCCTTTTTAAGGGTTACTGCTGTAGTGTCAACAACTTGAACAATCCCATAAAATCGTTCTCACACAAAGCCATTTGTATCAACATATCTTAAAACCACAGCCATTTGCTCTTTCATGGACTCATCACGAGCTTCATCAACCAATATGCAAAACTTTGCATCACCAATTTCTTCCCTAATTGCCCTCTTCACTTTAGTTGAAATAACATGTAGAATTTCTTTTTGAATCTGAGGTGATGTGTAGGCGGCATTTTTTGGAGCTTTTGCCATTATTTAAACAATATTATTATTATAGCCCACCATCAAATCCAATGTCGTAAGAAAGTTTCCCCGAATGGTTGAAGTAGAGCTTTCATCTCGACCTCTAAAAGCAACAGCTTGCAAGGCAAGATGTCAAAGGACGTCGATTGATGCCTTCAATCATACTCGATTATTTGCAATTTGTTCTAAAGTGAAATTGCTCACTACCCTGTCTATGTGTTGAGATTGGTTCATCAAATCTAGACACGCTTTATGGGCAATTCTATGAGTGGAGTTAAGATCTTTCCCCATATGAAGACTAAAAAGAACAACTTTCACCATTTCTAGCTTTCTTCCAACTCTTAAATCTGTTAACTGTGAATGCATTTGGTCCGTCATGCCCAGTTGGCTTATGAAAGAGAAAGTATGGTAGACAAAAAGCGGCATCTTTTTTAGGAGAATATTCAAGCCATGACTTAAAGCGATCATCTTCATACAAGAACCTTGAAAGCTTCGACCCTTCTTAGATTTTTAAAATTTTTAAAAATGAGGCTGGTATGGACCCAACTTAATGTAACGTTCCGAATCTCATCTTGTTGATCAACATGATAAGTATACATTTGTTTACGCAATCCAAGATCAAGTTCTAATTGCAACGAACTCATATCAACCTTTTGAAATTTTGTTTGAGAATTTCCTTCAATAGGGACATCAAGATTTCCCTCAATCGGGACGTCGAGATTTTCCTCAATTGGGACATCAGGATTTTCCTCAACATTAGTGGCTGACAATGTTGCACCACTAGTATTAGCTTCTAAATCATTTGAAACTTTTCTTGTGAAAAAATCAAATATGGTAGTCGACTTTTTCATAATCTACAAATAAAATATAATTTGAAATTATTATGTTATTATATGGTCAATAATCTACGATCATTATACACAATAAACAAATACTATGCACACAAACATTCAACAACTAACTAATAAATTTTAAAGCTACAAATAATCTCTTCAATTATTTACCCAACTTTAATGTTTTAAAAGACACTAACTAATAGACAAAAACACTAAAGACAAAACTACAAAAAAAAAAATATCACAAAACATCATAGGCTATTGCTAAAGACAAAACTACCAAAAAAAAAAATTACAAAATATCAATGGCAATAAGAGTTGATTGTTGCGTGTGGTGTTGTATTTGTCAGATGACAAATTTTTCATTTATAGAAGAATATAAATTATGGGCTAAAGGCAAAGATGGGTCTTGGATCAGATTTTTACCTCTCTTTCACTTTTTCTCTCTAGTATATTTTGTCTTTGAGTCTCTCCGTCCCAGGCTCCCACTCCCAGCGTCCCAAGCTCCCTGCCTCTGTGCTCTCTTTTAAGTTTTCTTTACAAGTCACAGTGTCAAGTGTCAACACATTATTAAAAATAAGGCATTCCAAACAAGGATTCAATATGAGATGAGAGAGATACTTTTGCTTTTGCTACTAGCTGCCGAATTCCTCTCCTCCGTGTTTAGCCACAAGTTAAGTTTTCCTTTTTTTTTTTTTTTTTTTTTTGAATGGCTTAGAAATACCCTTCTTTTTTTTTCCTTTTATTATATGTGTGAGGTAAGTTGGGTGTTTCCTACTCCTAGGCTAGGTAGATATCTAATTAGAACCGGCTTTGATTTTTTTTTTTTTTTTTTGGCTTGTGTTTGTTTTGGGGTGTTGTTTGGGTTTAATTTTTGTTGTTGGGCTAATATTTATTTTATAGCATTTAAAAATATCAATAACATTATTAAGAGGGGCAAAATGCAATGTTATTGAAATAAATTGCTAAAAATAATATATTATATATATACTAAATTTTTTTTTTTTTGAAAATCTGTGTTGGGGGGTGGGAAGGTCCAAGAATAGCTCCGTCCCTAAACCACCTTAGAAGAAACTCATTCTATGTATAGGTGTAAGAATATTGGATAAATAAATATATTCACTTTTGCTCTTTACAGTTTTAAGTTTTTGGGATAATCAATAATTTATTGATACCATTGATTATATATTTATTTATAGCTTTGTTTTTTCATTTTTTTGGTGTAAGATTTTGATATTTTGATCTTATTATTCTTACTTAATTTGCTGGGGTAGTCCAACGTTTGGGTTAGAGTGAAAGCCCGCCACCTTTTCTCTCATTTGTTCACGAGCAGCAGCTACAGAATTTGAACGAGAGCATCCTCAATGGTACTAACTTCGCCTCAGGAGGATCTGGACTTCTTGACAATACTAGAAAAAATTTTGTAAGCTTCGTCTTTCTTGTTCTTCAAATTAAGGTTAAGAAAACCCTTTGCAAACCATAGGAAAAAAACAAAAATTAAAATATGTAAATAGAAATAGATGTATAGGTATATTACAAATGTAAAGGACAAAATGTGCAAATGCCCTTTTCAAGCAAAAAAAGTAGCATTTTGCCCTCATTCCCAAACTAATTAGGAAAATGCCCATCTTTTGAAACACGATTTTCTCAAAATCGAGTTTTAAAAAAAAAAATTTTTTGAGCCCTATAATAACGTCCTATAATGACGTTTTAAGGAGCCTATAGTGACGTTTTCAGGACATATAGTGACGTTTTGTAACTCGACTTCTATGAAGTCAAGTTATAGGCAATTTTTTTCATTTTTTTTGCCTATAACTCGACTTCGTAGAGGTCGAGTTACAAAACGTCACTATATGTCCTGAAAACGTCACTATAGGCTCCTTAAAAATGCCACTATAGGGCTTAACTCGATTTTTAGAAAATCGATTTTCAAAAAAGGGGCATTTCCCTAATTAGTTTGGGAAGGGGGGCAAAATGCTGCTTTCTTTGCTTGAAAAGGACATTTGCCCATTTTGTCCCAAATGTAAACGAAAAATTGGAAAAGTCACTACAAAAAACGCTGGCTATAGCTGCGTTTTTTTAGCTGCATATCTTAAAAACGCGGCTATAGACTTAACCTATAGCTGCGTTTTCAAAACGTAGCTATAGGTTAAGTCTATAGCCACGTTTTTAAATGTCTTTAACTGCATTTTTTTTTTTTTTGAAAACGCGGCTATAGACCTGCAGAACAATTTTTTAATGCGGACCTATAGCCGCGTTTTCTTAAAAACGCAGCTATAGGTAACACTCAAAATAAAAAAGAGACCTGAGAATAATTTTTAAAGGGAGCTATAGCCGCGTTTTAAAAAAAAACGCGGCTATAGACCCACCTATAGCCGCATTTTTATTGAAAACGCGGCTATAGGTCCAGTCGGATTTTTTTTCTTTAAAAAGGACCTATAGCCGCGCTTTTAAAAAAACACGGCTATAGGTGGGTCTGTAGCCGCGTTTTCAAAAAAACGCGGCTATAGGTCCAGTTGGATTTTTTTCCCTAAACAGACCTATAGCCGCGTTTTTTTTTTTTTTTTTGAAAATGAGGCTATAGGTCCAGCCGGATTTTTTTCTTACAACGGGCCTATAGCTGCGTTTTTTTTTTTTTTTCCTTTTTTTCTTTCTTTCTTCTTCTCTCCAACGTAACTGTTATTCTTCTTTTTTTTCTTTGTTTCTTTGGAGCTGCTGATCATTTTTTCTTCTTTTTTTTTGCTCCTTCCTTCTACAAGTCACCGGGTACATTCTTTTTCTTCTTCTTCTTCTTCTTCTTTTTTTTTTTTTTTTTCCTTCCTTCTTCACTCCAGCACAGCTCTTTTTTTTTCTTTGTTTTTTGAAGCTACTTCTTCTTTCTTTTTCATTTTTTCATTTTTTTTTCATTTTTTTTTTTTTTTGATCAAGAAAAGATTTCATTAAAACTAAACCAAAAAATCAGACTCGGGGCAAAGCCTGTTTACAAACACCCCATTAAAATCATCCTCATAAACAGCAAGAACATCCAAAGGAGGATTGTCAAAAATAGCAAAATCTAAATTATGACTCGATCCCATTCTGGCCAGCTTATCTGCACATTGATTCGCTTCGCGGTAGCAGTGCCTAATCCGAACCTGTGAGAAATTTGATATCAATTGTCTGCAGTCATCCAAGATGGGAGACACTAAATTGTTTACATAGTTAGAGTTGAGCAGCATATCAATTATAGCCTTAGCATCTAATTCAATCTCAACACAACTAAAATTGCAGCTACTGCACAAAAGGAGCCCATCCCTTAGACCCCACATCTCAGCCACAAAGCTATTAGCAATCCCTATTTTCCTAGCAAAACCCTTTAACCAACGACCATGCTCATCTCTCAATACTCCACCACAACCAGCTATCCCCGTGGACTCAATGGCAGACCCATCAGTGTTCATTTTTATCCATCCACTTTGTGGTTTTTCCCATTTAATAGACCTTAGAGTTAAGCAGCCTGCACTCTTGGGCGAGTAAGCATAGAAATAATACTCCACTGCTTGCTTCTTAATATCCTTTGCCAGGCTTGGGTTAGGACTTTCCCCCTTAAAAACTAAATTGTTTCGACTCTTCCATATGGCCCATATTGCAAAAAGAAAGATCACACTCCAAGGAGGCTTGCCAGCGCCATGTGTATCTGTTGCTTGCCCATTACATTCCAACCATTCATGAATATTCGCAGACCAGAAGCAAGGATCCGTCCATGATATACCCAGGTGATTCCAAACCGGTTTTATCTTCTTACAATCTCGAAGAGCATGAAGCACTGACTCAGCCTCCCTATTACATAACGGACATTTTTCATCCTCCATCAGCCCCCTTCTTCGAAGACACTCTCGGACACCAATGCTATTATGGGCGCACATCCAAACAAAAGTTTGGATTCTTGGCAGAATATCCAACTTCCAAATCCAATTGACCGAAAAACTAAGCCTCGAGTCATCCCCCATAGCCATTTTATACGCACTTTTTAAATCAAAATTTCCTTGGGGAGATTCGGACCACGCCAATCTATCTTCTCTTGCTGCTGCCAAGGCCAACGGGGTAGCTTGAATCATGAGCTTCACATTTTGGGGTAAATCAAAATCTAAACAACTCCAATCCCACATATTATTCTTAAAGATATCTCGAATCCTCAAGTTTGAATCTTCCCGAGAAAGAGGGCCTGTCACCAAACCTCGCAGGACCCCATGATTTGCCCAATAATCATACCAAAAGCTAAGATTGCTACTCCTTCCAACTATCCATTTAACTCCTTTGTTGAAAACTTCTCTACCCTTTTTCATAGCAGCCCACGTTCGAGAGCATGGGAGCTTATCTTGATTTCTCGAAGCTAACCTTTGGCTTGAACAATACTTGGACTTTAACACACGGGCCCAGAGGGAATCTTCTTCTGTATGAAAGCGCCAATTTAACTTCGCTAGAAGGGCTGTGTTTCTGCCCTTAGCTGCTTGTAAGCCCAAACCTCCTTCCTTTTTGGGCTTTGTTACCTTCTGCCAACCCACCCAGTGAACCTTCCTAGTTGACTCCGAGGTACCCCATAGGAAATTTCTGTTGACCCGATCCATTCCCTCAAGAATTCTCGTAGGAAGGTAAGAACATTGCATCACATACGATGGAATAGCCGAAGAAGAAGCCTGAATAAGAACAGCCCTGCCTGCTAGGGATAATAAATTTGCCTTCCAACCCGCAAGCTTTTGCTTCACTCTATCCAAAATGAAGTTAAAGTCTTGTGTGGGAGAGCCAGAGTACTTAATAGGAATACCAAGGTACTTCCCTAACCCCTGGGTTGAAGCAAACCCGAGCACACCACTAAGCTCCTCCCTTGTGCCTTCATCCACATTCGGGGAGAAATAAACTTTGGACTTCGCTTCACTTATCGTTTGCCCTGACACTTCACAAAAATCATCAAGGACCTCTCTAATGGTGGAGCAATTTAAGTGATCAGCCCTTGCAAAAAGAACTAGATCATCAGCAAACATTAGATGAGAGAAGGCCGGCCCACTTTGAGATGCTTTAACTGGATTCCACAGCTTGTTGTTGCATTTCTCTTCTATGAGCTGACCAAGGTACTCAAGACAAAGAATAAAAAGATAGGGAGAAAGGGGATCCCCTTGTCTAATTCCCCTAGATGGAAGAATTGGCTCTAGAGGTGCACCATTTAAGAGAATAGAAGTGGAAACAGAGGTAACACAACTCATGATTAGATCTATAAGGTCTCTGGGAAGATTAAATCTTAGCAACATACTTTTGATGAAAGCCCACTCAAGCTTGTCGTAGGCTTTTTCCAAATCTAACTTAATGACCATATAGCCCACCCTACCCTTCTTTTTACTAATGGAATGGATAAGCTCCTGCACTATGATAGCGTTGTCAATGCCCTTTCGCCCTGGCACGAAAGCCGTCTGAAGAGGTGAAATAAGTTTCTCCAAATACGGTCTGAGTCTTGCTACTATTATTTTTGTAACCACCTTATAAATTGTGTTACACAAGCTAATAGGCCGATAATTCCCAATAGTCTCAGGACTCTGAATTTTTGGAATAAGAGCGATGTGGGTCTGATTTAGATACTCCGGAATTTTCTTCTCCATGAAAATTCTTTTTACTTCCCTCACAACCGACTCACCCACCATTGGCCAAAAACTTTGGAAGAAACCCGCATGCAAACCATCCGGACCCGGTGCCTTATATGCTTTAAGCGACCACAGGGCAGATCTGATCTCCTCCCCTGTCACTTGCCCTCCAATGTTCTCTTTTTCCTCTTCAGTAAGCCGGCCTTGCCATTGAGAAGTCACTGTCATTGCTCTTGACGAAGCTGTCAGCGAAGTAGTATAAATGTCCCCAAAACCCTTCCTGATAAAGTCCGCAATTTCCTTCTCCTCTTGTATCCATTCCCCAACTGAATTTTTAATTGCTAAGATTTGGTTTCTTTTCCTTCTAACCAAGGTTGACACATGATAAAACGTTGTGTTTCGATCTCCCTGAAGCATCCAATTAACCCGAGACTTTAACATCCAGAGATCCTCTTCTTGCCCAAGGATCACATCTAACTCCCGAAGAAGCTCATTTTCAAGGTTAATAAGATAGGCTGAAGGTCTAATAGAGTTTGCACGCTGAATTCCATTGAGCCGAGCCATAATTATCCTTTTCATTATAAAAATGTTACCAAAATGGTTCCTATTCCACAACGAAGCATCCTTCTGAAATTTCTCAATGGCATTTCTGAGCAGAGGGGCTTGATTCCAAACATTTGCTACTACTCCAGCAAAAGTCGGATCAGACATCCAACACTTTTGGAATTTAAAAAGCTTAACACGACAAGGCTGAGCTTTAGGCTGCATCTCTAAGAGGACTGGGCAATGGTCCGAGTGACATCTAGTAAGATGGGTTACTCTTGCATTCGAATATAGTAGACACCAGCTAGGATTGACAAAAAATCTATCAATTCTCTCTTGTATAAGCCCCTGGATATCTCTTCGGTTAGTCCATGTGTATCTGGGACCCGAAAAGCCCAAATCCACCATGTTGCATTTATCCAAACATTCTTTTAAAAGAAGGGATCTGTTGATACTCACAGGTCTACCTCCAAACTTATCCTCATTTACAAGGGGTTCATTGAAGTCACCCGCTATAGTCCAAGGTAAATTATGCACATCTGCAACTTGTGACAGATTATTCCATAATATGTGCCTTTCGGCACTCCTAGGACTAGCATAAACAGCAGAGAGAAGCCAAGAAGAGGTAGAGTTACATACCTTTATGGAGGCATGAATTTCCTGCTCCGTTTTGGTAAGTGGGGCTACTTCCACCTTTTCAGAGTTCCAAAGGACCCAAAGGCCCCCAGCGTAACCAATTGTATCAGTATGGATTGCTCCATCAAAAGGAAGCTTCTCAGTAATCTTTGCCGCCCTGTCTCCACCAATCCTAGTCTCCATAACTATGAGAATCACCGGGTCATGATTGCGCACTAGATCCCTAACATGCTTTTGAAAAGAGGGCTTCAGAGCTCCTCTGCAATTCCAGATAACAACATTCATGATTAACGAGTGATAAAGGTTGGAACACTCATCAACTGGAAGTGGTGACCTCACCTCCTTTTTTTTTTTCTCTAGCACACTGATTTGTCTATAGATCTAGTATTTTTTTTAAAAAATTTTATGTTTAGTTGGTAAGAAAATGGAGGAAATACTGAAAATCTAGAATGAAGTGGATATTCTAGCAATATTTGTGTACATGTCTTGATTTGGATTTGAGTTATAATTTTGAATTTTTTGGATCTGTGCTTGAATGAGTTGCTGATATTGTGCTCATGTTTCTGAGCTTGTGCTTTTGTGTTTGTTGAATGGATTTACTGTTAGATTTGGGTTGGTTTTGTTGAATAAGAGAAGATTCATCGGTTTGTGTTCTTATATTTTGGAGTATGTTGTGTTTGTATTGTGAGTATGTTGTGTTTGATTTTGAATTTTCTAGGTTTGTGTTTGATTTTGAATTTTTTGGGCTTGTGTTTACAGCCAGATTTTTTTTTTGTTTGAATTTTGAATTGTTTTCGGTTTGAATTTTTCTGGGAAAAAAAAAACCCAGGAATTTTTTTTTTTAAAAAGACCTATAGCTGCGGTTATAAACGCGGCTCAAAGCGGGTCTTTAGTCGCGTTTTCTAAAAACGCGACTATAGGCCCGAAACCTATAGCCGCGGTTAAGAAACGCGGCTTTAGGTCCGACCTTTAGCCGCAGTTAGAAAAACGCAGCTATAGACCCGCCGGGGGCTATTGTTGCATAGCATAGGCCTGGGTTATAAACGCGGCTATAGGAAGCGCGGCCATATCCTATAGCTGCGTTTTTGGGGTCTATAGCCACGTTTTTGAAACGCGGCTATAGACCCCGTTTTTTGTAGTGAGTAAAAGAACAGCTAAATATGTTCAAGTTATTTAATTCTTTTAATGTATTCTAATTTAGTAACATACTTATGTTATTTTAATATAATTTTATATATAAGCTATAAAAAAAATAAGCATTTATCATAAAATGCTTATGTTAGGGACAAAAACACATATTAAACTACACAGTACACATGTTCCTTTTTCTATTCTTTTTTTTCTTTTTTTTTTTCACACGATAAAATTTTATTCTAACTTAATCTAACTGTATATGTGTGTGAAGCTTTCTCTTAGAGACTTGAGCCCCGACCCTTACCTCCCACACTCTACAAGCACATATACTTGTGGAGTAATCATCGCATCAAGGGTGTGCAGTGGTATACATGTTCTTTCTTTTTCTTTCTCTTGAGTTAAAATAGATTGACCCTAGTTAATTAATTCAATTACCCAAGTTCTTTCTCAAAAAACAAAAAAAAAAAAAAAAATTATCCAAGTTGATTAATTAAGTCAAATTACATGTAAATCGTGGAGTCACCAAGAAACCACTAAATAACTAATACGCAACGGAAAATAAATAACTCGGTGATTTGTTGACAAATAGAGAAAACCTCTCGCAAGTCAAAAACCGCATTGGATGAATTACAGAACACCACTCTCAAGAATCTACTAATCAATAATCAAACAGTTATAAGTATGAGAAATCTTACTACTACCCTAGTCTAAACATTCGCTTCAATACCCAATTGAATTTGATCTTGTAATAGGCTTATTTACTTTGCACAAATCTCCAATCTGTGACTAATTCCTTTGCACGGATCCCAATATGTGATTAACTCCAGCAACTTGATTGATTATTGTTGGTTGCAAAATTCTTCACTTCATAGGCGATGAAGATCAAGAAGCACTTGGTTACAAAACCCTAAGGTATACAAATGCAGTAACTTCACACAGAATATATAAGTTTTAAGTTTCCGTTTTCGTACTTGATGACTTTTAAAATAAACCTTATATATGACTAGGGTTGTAGAGAGAGAAACTCTAATCATTTAAGTCATTATAGATCGAATTTCAGATTTGAGAAATTTAAAATCGTAATTCTTGATAGATCGAGCTTGTGTCGAGCTTCTTCATTAATCCTTGATAGCAACTAGTGTCGAGCTTTAATGAAACAACTTTTCCTCACATGTTCCTTGGATCAATCTTCATGTCTTTAATGATACCACTTGATATGTTTGAACAACATATTTCTTGATACATTAAACTCAACTTAGATCTACCCAATTACAAGTAGGGGTGTCAATGTTCAACCCAACCCGCGAACATGACACGAACCTGACACGGGTATTTTGGGGTTAGGGTTAGGCCTTAATAGGTTTAGTTCATAAATGGGTCGACCCGAAAATGACACAACAAGAAACGTGTCATAAGCAAGTCAACCCACATAACTTGTAATAGACACGTTTGACACGCTAATTTATTTGTGTCAACCCGAAATGACCCACTTAACACAATCTGTTTAACTCGTATAACAAATGAATATTTATTTTATTTTAGATTTGTCAAATGCCTTTTATATCTAACATATATTTTAAATTTAAAAAGAAAAGTGAGTAATTATAAAAATTTACAAGGGATATAATTGGAAATTAAACTTTATAGACCATAGAACTACTAATACTTCTTTTTTTTTTTTTTTTGGGCATAGAATTTGCACAAATGAAATTGGATGAGCTTGTGGAAGATGTTATGAATTTGGACATCAACAAAGAATCTATGGATGATAATCATGGTCATAGTCAGGATTAGTCTACTGTTTGCTCATATTCTTTCAATATTGATATTTAGCATTTGGTGAGTTCCAAGGATATTATAATTTTGCTGAACTATGTTATTTTATTTTTGTTAAACTTTGTTATTTTGAATTTGGGTTGAAGTGTATGCACTTCTTTTGGAGTGTAAAGAACTTATTTATAAATGAATGTTATATTTTTGTTGAACTATATTATTTTGAATGTAGGTTGAAGATTTGAAGTGTATGCACTGCTTTTTGGGATGTAAAAAAAATTAATTTTAGATGGATGTTATATTTAATATTATGCAGGTTGAAATGAATTGTGTTACATTCGTGTCAACTTAACATGACTTGTTTATTAAGCGTGTCAAATGGGTTGGGTCAGGTCAACCAGCCTTATTAACAGGTCGGGTTAGGGTTGAAAGACCATAACACGATTATTAAATGGGTCGGGTTAAGGTTGAGCTATTTAGTCGAATACCCCTACCTAGACACGACACGAACCCGACACGCTAACCCGAATTGACACCCCTAATTACAAGTAAAGTGTACTTTGTCAAATGATTAAATTAATAACATAGAGAATATGACCCTAACACTTTCTTAATATATACTAAAGGTTTTATCATCGTACGTAAAATATATTTTATGTTAGATATCTTTACTGAAATGCCAGGAAGTTTGACTATAATGGAAACGAAGGATTTGAGGTTTTTAATCCTAATTCTCAATCATAAATATTAAAAGTTTAATTTACATGAGATATCCTAACAATTTGTTTGCAACTTTCAAATATCTAAATTCATTTCTCTATTTCCATAAATGACAAACTCTCAAAGCATTTAAAATTATCAAGATTTTTACAAGCTTTTAAATCCCAATCAAATTACACAAACTCAGATCACACACTAATCCTAACGAAATAATTTAACTTTGAAAATTGTTCCACCACAGACCAGGGTGATTCCTATGAGAGAACAGGTTGAACAATTCGCAACCGTTCGCAGCAATATATATCTCACAAATATTGGGTGGGGATGCGGCTGCCGAGACCTTGATTCAGAAGTCCTTATCTATCTTCAGCGTGGGAAGCAATGACATCTTTGAGTTTTTCTTTCCCCCTAACGTATCTCACACCGAGCAAGAGCTTCAAGGCTATATGACCTCTCTAATGTATAATTACGAAATTCATCTAAAGGTTTGTTCCTGCTTACTTTCTTTTTCTTTTTCTTTTTCCCAATAATATTTTCTTTTAATGATAGAATGAATAAAATCATAATAAATAACTATTAATAATTATCATAATTATTAAATTTTATTTAAAAAGAGTCTATTCTATATGTTAAAATTTATTGTATATTGCATGGATTATCGACTAATTTATTTAAAGGTCTATGTTTGCCTACCTTCTTTTTCTCCACCTCTATAATATTGGTTTTTTTTTTCTCCTTTCCAAACCGAGATTTTTCAATCAATTAAAAATTCACCTTCTCAAACTCTCCATAATAATACAATTAAAAAATATATATTAAATCACATTTTTACTCTTAAAATTTTGAATTATTTTCATTTTAGCCTTTTACATTTCAAAAAAAAAAAATTCATTTTGACACTTTAATGTTTGATTTTGTTTTCACTCTTCATGTTCATCTTGTTGTTCTTTTCCGTTAGTAATTTGATTGTTAAAGTGGCATTTAATGATTACTAATGGAGATGGACAACAAGGCTAATATGAAAATACAATCGAACATGAATTTTTTTTTTTTTTTTTTTTTTGAGGGAAGGATCGAACATGAAAAATTGAAATGAAGTTTCTCAACAAAAATAAATAAATAAATAAAGAAAAAGAAGAATTGAAATGAAAATTTTCAAATGTAATCTAAAATTGAAGGGACAAAAGTATACTTTAATCTAAAAAGAAATTATTTTGAATATTATGACCAACATTATTTGTGTGCAATTCATAATCCAAATCTGTCCTTGAGCCAAAACTCATTAGCACATGCCACATAGTACCCGACACAAGTTGTGCATTTGTCTTAACTTACAAATGCACATGTTTATATGATATTTCACACACAATTAATGGAAAGTTTAGTGAAAAGTTCAACTGCGCACACAATTTCACAAAAAAACTAGCAATTATTGAGCTTCAAAGCTTTCACAACAAAGTGCTAAGAGACCACAAAACTTATAATAAGGTCAGATTCCCTCTTGAAATAACTCTATTTAAATTCAACCTGCATTGACCATGATTTCCATCAATGTACATATGACATATACCTAGGAAACTTAATTTGTCATATTACCTGATAGGGATAGTCTGAAGGGTGCCAATGGCCTACACAAGCTGATGGTACAACATAAGCTGACGGCCCTCTATGCTCATAAGACGAGACGGACGCCCTTTGTACAAGCCGACGGGTACGCCGTGATGATGAGGTGAAATTGAACCAAACATAGCCGACGAGATGAGTAAACGACCGGATGAAGCTGAAGGCACCGATACATATCTTACCATATACGCTTCCATAAGAGGATGTGTCTTGTCGCATACGCTTGTACCTGAGCGGATATCTTGCGCAGCACGCTTGTTCATAAAAAAAAGTCTTGCCCAACACGCTTGTTGCCCAAGAGATATCTTACGCTCCACGCTAATCAAGGGTAATTCCGGTAAGGAGGTATCTTCCCAAACACGCCGTGGTTAAGGTTCCATGCTACTATAAATACCTTCAAGCCTTCACAAATTGAGGTACGCGTAATTCTCCCCGACTTTGGCACTCTAGAGTTGCGAACAATGCTAACTTAACCATCGGAGGGTCGTTGGCCGGTACCACGCCGGTACTCCCCTTTGAGGTTCTTTTGACTTGTGCAGGTTTATTCGAGTGCGTGAAGGCCCTGTAGCTTACTGAGCAGATTCTTGACATCATCAGTTGGCGCCGTCTGTGGGAAAAGCAACGTAGGCCGTACTTCGTGCTTTCTAGACAAAAAGTTGCATGGTACTCACGCGTTCAATGGCAACCACCATGAACGATCAAGGCAATGAACAACGCACCACGGCTCTTGAGAGACAGGTCCAAACTCTAGCGGCCGCAGTAGAACGCCTCACAAAACATAATCACGAACTAGAAGAACAATTGCGACAGAAGAACGCGACCATCGACACCCAAGGAGAAAATCAGTAGGCGAGTAGTGTCGAGAAAGGAAATCTAGGAGATCCGGAGGGAAGCAATGCCTTGAGCCGACCCGAAAGACAGGATACGAATCATCCGTCGGCCACTGATCATGTCCCGTCCCATGTGGTCGCAGATATGCAGATGATGAAGGAGCGCATTGATTTCATGATGAACGCCCTCAAGGGACGAGTATCTAGCGACCTCGATGACCTCGTCCAACGAACGGATTCTCCCTTCACTACACTTGTCAATTCGTTCCTCCTTCTACCCAAGTTTCGTATGCCCCAGGTGGAAAGCTACGACGGGTCCAAAGACCCACTAGACCACCTGGAGTTCTTCAAGACATTGATGCACTTGCAAGGTGTACCAGACGAGATCATGTGCAGGGCCTTCCCGACGACATTGAAGGGCCCCGCCAGGATTTGGTTTAGCAGGCTAACGCCTGGCTCTATCAGTACCTTCAGAGAGCTGAGCGCCCAGTTTGCCTCGCACTTCATCAAGGGGCATAGGTACAAAAAATCCACTGCGTGCTTGGTGATTATTAGGCAACGGGAGGATGAGACACTGATGGCCTACATAGCCCGTTTCAACAAGGAGGCACTTTCGATCGATGAGGCGGATGATAAGATGCTGGTCGCCGCGTTCACAAACGGACTGCGGAAGGGTAAGTTCTTATTCTCCATTTACAAGAATGACCCGAAAACTATGTCGGATGTGCTTTACAGGGCGACTAAATACATGAATATGGAAGATGCACTATTGGCCCGAGAAGAAAAGCCTTCCAAGAAAAGGGAAAGGTAAGAAGACGCACGACAAGACAAGGGGCGAAAGGTAGCTTAGACGGGAGAGACCCGAGACAACAGGCGCCCAAAGCCTCCCGTTGGGAAATTCACAAGCTTCACCCCGTTGACGGCTCCGATCGACCAAGTCTTGATGTAGATCAAAGACAAAGGGTTCCTAATGTTTTCGGGAAAGCTGAAGAAAGATCCCAACAGATGACCCAAAGACAAGTACTGCCGCTTCCACTGAGACCACAGCCACGACACTGCCGACTGTTACGACTTGAAGCAACAGATCGAGGCCCTGATTAGACAAGGAAAGTTACAGAGGTTTGTCAGCCAAAAGAGAATAGACGCACCTCAACAGGAACAAGCCCCCCGCCAGGATAATGAGCATCCCAGACCGCCCATAGGGGATATAAGGATGATCATTGGGAGTGCGGCAGCCGTCAGCTCAACAAAAAACGCTTGAAAATCTTACCTCAGAGTGGTTCAGAATATCCGGGCTACGGGCATTGTCCAGAAGAAGCCGCGAGTCAATAGCCCCACTATTGAGTTCACAGAAGAAGATGCCCAACGTCTTCATCATCCGCACGACGACGCCCTTGTCGTCAGCGTCCGGCTAGGGGACTATAACACGTATCGGGTCTTGATCGACAATGGAAGCTCCGCAGACATTCTCTACTACCCGGCATTCCAACAGATGCGGATCGACAAGGAACACCTAGTCACTACCAACGCTCCGTTCGTCGGATTCGGAGGAACGAGAGTATACCCCCTCGGCGCAGTCACCTTACCAGTCAAAATTGGGGAATACCCCCGGCAAGCCACTAGGGATGTTACCTTCCTCGTTGTCGACTGCTCCTCCGCCTATAACGCCATCATAGGGCGGCCCACCCTCAATGCATGGAAGGTTGTGACTTCGACCTACCACCTGATGGTCAAGTTCCCCACCGAGTACGGAGTGGGGGAGCTGTGGGGAGACCAGGTGGCCGCACGGGAATGCTACATTGCGATGGTAGAAATGAACAGCCCCTTACAAGCAATGAACATAGAACAGCCTGTGGGGGCAGAACCCGTAAAGGAGCTCGAAGAGATAACCCTCGACGAGTCCAGGCCAGATGGGACCACCAGGATCGGCGCTCTCACCAGTCCTGCGGCTTGCCAAGCGCTCGTGGCTTTCCTCAAGGAAAACCAAGATGTATTCGCCTGAAGTCATGAAGACATACCGGGAATCGACCCTTCAGTCATAGTATATAGACTGAACATATCACCCACCTTCCGGCTCGTCCTTCAGAAGAAGCGAGTGTTTGCCCCAGAGCGAGACCGAGCAGTAGCAGAGGAAGTCGGCAAATTACAGAAGGCGGGTTTCATCCGGGAAGTATACTATCCCGACTGGCTAGCCAATGTGGTGATGGTCAAGAAAACTAGCAGGAAGTGGCGAATGTGTGTAGACTTCACGGACCTAAATAAGGCATGCCCTAAGGACGGCTACCCCCTCCCTCGAGTCGAAACACTGGTGGATTCTATGGCTCGGCACCAGCTGCTGAGCTTTATGGATGCCTTCTCAGGATATAACCAGATCTGGATGGACGAGGCAAATCAAGAGAAAACCTCATTCGTCACCAACCAGGATCTTTTCTGCTACAAGGTGATGCCGTTCGAACTAAAAAATGCGGGCGCCATATATCAAATACTCATGAACAAGATGTTCGCTGACCAGATAGGGAGGAATGTTTAGGTGTACGTCAACGACATGTTAGTGAAAAGCCGAAGGCAGGAGGACCATTTGAAGGATCTCGAGGAAATATTCGGCACCCTCCGCTCCTACGATATGAAGCTCAACCCGTCGAAGTGTGCGTTCGGAGTAACGGCAAGAGAGTTCCTCAGCTTCATGGTGTCTCAAAGAGGCATTGAGGCCAACCCAGACAAGATCCAAGCCATAATGGAGATGGCCCTCCCGAAAAACGCGAAAGAGGTACAAAGCTTAAATGGAAAGGTGGCCGCCCTGAACAGGTTCGTGTCAAGGGCGACGGAAAAATGCCTACCCTTCTTTCGCACGTTGAAGAAAACTTTCGAGTGGACGGACGAATGCCAAAAGGCGTTCGAAGAACTGAAGGCCTATCTCTCTTCGCCTCCATTGTTGAGTCCTTCGTGACCAAGGGAGGAACTTTTTCTCTATCTAGCTGTCTCCCCAGCAGCCGTCAGCGCGGCCTTGATCAGAGAGGAAGACAAAGTCCAGAAACCTGTGTACTATGCTAGCCGGGCGTTTCGCGAAGCAGAGGAAATGTATCCACCCATGGAAAAACTTGCCTTCGCCTTGATTACTGAGGCCCGCAAGCTTAAGCCGTACTTCCAAGCTCATACGATAGTCATTTTAACCGACAAGACCTTGCAGTGGGCGATGCACAACCCCGAAGCCGCTGGTCGCTTGGCCTTATGGGCGATAGAATTGACTGAGTTCGACATTCGATATATCCCACGCACCACCATCAAGGGGCAGGCCGTTGCTGACTTTATAGCTGAGTTCACCAGCGGGGAAGACCAGGGGGCATATGAATGCCCTCCGTGGAATATACATACAGACGGATCGTCGAATAGGCGAGCGGGGGGAATAGGTGTCGTACTTCTTTCCCCTGAAGGAGATAGGATCGAATACATGGTCCGCCTCGACTTCCCCACCACTAACAACGAAGCGAAGTATGAAGCTTTGATAACCGGGATTGGCCTCGCCAAGGCAGCAGGAGCTGCCTGAGTGGTAGTCTACTGCGACTCCCAAGTTGTCGTCAACCAAGTAAACGGAGACTACGAGTGTAGAGGCGACAAAATGAAAAGATATCTCGATCAAGCAAAGAGAAGGGTGGATGAGCTGAAGGCTGAAATAATCCAAATCCCTAAAGAAGAAAATGGGCAAGCCGACCGCCTTGCCAAAGCCGCTTCATCGGAACATATGACCACCCCTGACAACGTGCTCTCTTTTGTGCAAGTTTCTCTGCTAATAAACTCTGTCAACGTATAGGAAATTGATTCCGAAAGTGATTGGACCACGCCATTAGTCTATTACTTGAAAGATGGCCCTGCCGAACGAAAAAGAGGCCGCTAGAAGGCTAAAGGTCCAAGCGGCAAGGTTCGTATTGATGAAGGACATCCTGTACAAAAGGAGTTTCTCTCGCCCATACCTAAGGTGCTTGGGTCCCGAGGAAGCGGACTATGTCATAAGGGAAGTCCACGAGGGAATATGCAGAAACCATTCGAGGTCACGGTCATTGGCGTACAAGCTGATTCGAGCGTGATATTACTAGCCCACGATACAAAAAGACACCCAAGCGTATGCCAGAGCCTGCAACAAGTGCTAGAGGTTCAGCAACATCATCAGACAGCCGTCCGAAGAGTTGACCCCATTGACAGCCCCGTGGTTGTTTGCTCAATGGGGGCTGGACATTATGGACCCGTTCCCAACAACTATGCGACAGCTGAAGTTCCTGGTGGTAGGCATAGACTATTTCACGAAATGGGTGGAAGTCGAAGCTTTGGCCACTATCACAGAGAAAAACGTACGAAGCTTTGTCTGGAGGTCCATCGTATGCAGGTTTGGGATTCCTAGAGTCCTAATCTCGGACAACAGGAAACAATTCGACAACGGCCCTTTTCGAGAGTTCTGCTCCCAGCTGGGAATAAAGAATCATTACTCCTCCCTCGCCCACCCCCAGGCCAACGGCCAAGTAGAAGTAATGAACCGATCCTTGCTTAAGATTATCAAGACTCGGCTCAAGAGGGCAAAAGGGATATGGCCTGAAGAACTACCTAGCGTACTATAGGCATATAGGACAACGGCAAGGATCCCTACAGGAGAAACACCATTTCGGCTAACCTACGGAAGTGAAGCAGTCATCCAGGCCGAAGTAGGACTCACAAGCTACAGGGTGAACGCCCACGATGAAGGTAGGAACGACGATGTCTTGCGCCTACAGCTCGACCTAATTGACGAAACCAGAACATTAACAGAACAAAGACTCGCACGGTATCAAGATCTCATGGCTAAACATTACAACTCCCGAGTTAAACACAGAGACTTCCAGGTTGGAGATCTTGTTCTAAGAAAGATCATGGGCGCCACCTGAGACCCTGCCCAGGGGCAGCTCGGCCCAAACTGGGAAGGACCTTACTGGGTCACGTCATGGCAGAGAAAAGGCACCTACCACCTGGAAATGCTGGAAGGACAGAAAGTACACCATCCATGGAATGCCGAGCACCTACAAAAGTACTACTAATGAACAAGAATGACATTAAAAGCAACAACCCCCTACTTTTAGTTTGCCTTAATGTATTTTGGGAACCCAAAGGGCATGTTTCCTCCCTTCTTGAAATTATACAAGATTTAGAAGTTTATTCAAAGTCTCTCCTATACTTTGCTAAGTGTTAAACACTAAGACCGACGACTCTATCCTAAAAGGATACCAGGCATAAGGACAGTTAAGCATAAAAGCTGACGGCTTAAAACCGACGACTCTATCCTAAAAGGATACCAGACATAAAGCTAGTTAAGCATAAAAGCTGATGGCCTAAGACCGACAACTCTATCCTAAAAGGATACAAGGCATAAGGCCAGTTAAGCAAAAAAGCTGACGACTTAAGATCAACGATTCTATCCTAAAAGGAAACGAGGCATAAGGCCAGTTAAGCATCAAAGCTGACGGCCTAAAACCGATGACTCTATCCTAAAAGGAAACGAGGCATAAGGCCAGTTAAGCATAAAAGCTAACGGCCTAAAACCGACGACCCTATCCTAAAAGGAAACGAGGTATAAGGCCAGTTACGCATAAAAACTAACAGCCCAAAGCTGACGACCCCATCCCGAGAGGATACCTAAGCATAACTTGAAGCTGGCGACCTCACCGTGAAGTTAACTTCAAAATATAGAGGGTTAGTCTAAAGTTGACGACCTCACTCTAAAGAGGCTAACTTCAAAATATGAGGGTTAGTCTAAAGCCGACGACCTCGCTCTAAAGGTATCTTCAAAACATATAAACGGTCAGTTCGAGGCTGACGACCTCATCAGAAGGCAATGGCTTCATCCTAAAAGCACTAAAAGTCCAAAACGGAACCACCACAAAATAGCAAAAAGCAGATGGGCTCAGCAAGGAAGATCATTAAACCACAGAAGAAATCATGCACAAAGCTAAACAAATAAAAATAGGCAATGCACTATAAGTGACGGAAATAAAATATCATATCATAAAAATATTGTCTTTACAAATAAAACCCGCAAAACATAGGGGCATCGGGTTTGGAAATAAAATGAAGTTACAAAAAGGAACAATCAATTTAACTGACGGGTGGATCTTGAGCAACCTCATCACCCTTTGAAATATCTCGAGCTTCAGGAGTAGAGAAACCTTCAAAACTGAGGGGGTTGGTCGACAGGATCACAGGAGCGACGGGCTTGTCCATGGCAGGCTGGGCGAGGACGATACAATCATCTTTCGAGTTCACTCCAGGCTCACTATGATCATCACCCTCTCCAAAGGTGGTCTCGCCCACAGGTGTTGACGGCAAGGGGTTGTCCATTGAGACCTTGACAAGTCTAGGTGGGGATAGACCAACTTAACCTGCTTGAGGCAGTCTTCGAACCTATCACCATAGTACACGGCACAGGAGTCAACAAACGACTGAGAAGCCTTGAACTCGGTCACGATGTCAGCCTTGGCCATCTCCACCTGACTCAAGAGAGCCGTCAGTTCTTTTTTTGCCGTCACCCTCGCCTCACGCTCTTTCTCCACCTGACGACCTTCCTCCTCGAGCTTTCCCTTCAGCTCCTTCACCTCCCCGTTCAAGGTACGGCAGGCGTCCTTGTATTGCTCCAGCCCGTCAGTCAGATTCTTGATGCATTTCTGCTGACGGGCCAGCAACTCTTCCCTCTTAGCCCTTTTAACCTGCATGGCCTTCATGTAAACCATGGCCTACAGGACAAAATCTCCGTTAGCCCACTAGCACAAAAACAAACAGAGCAAAAACAAAAAATATATATATACATACCCGGGCAAGGTCAAAGAGACACGAGTCCCCCAGCTCCCCCACGGACTGGTTGACGCAAGGATCGGCATCCTTCTCTCTGAAGATGGACTCCAGCATCTCCAGTGCGTACCCCTTGTGGGTAAGGAGACGACGCTCGGCCTCCTGGCTGACGGGACCATGGGCTGACATCAACCCTTTCCCGGCCCCATGTTTAGGAGACGGGGGCTTCGGGGGGTGCTCCCCAGGAGTGACGATCTGCCTTTTTGACAGGCAGTCTTCCATCCCATCACCCTTCCTCTTCGGTGCGCCCTTGATGACGACCTTGGGAAGGGACGAGGACGCCCCCTCCTTTCCTTTCCCCTCATCTTTCTTGCGCGCAGCGGCAGCCCTAATCTGCGCCCTCAACTTGGCCGACTCCATTTCTGCAAGGCAGACGAGCAAAAAATGTAAAAAGGCCACAAGTGAAAGTGACAAGAATAAAAAGATTATCAAAGCTTACGTTGACGGGAGAAATTTTTTAGACGACAAGCTTCTTCTGTAGGCTCAGGCCCTCCGCAATAAGCGTAAAGAGCGTCGAGTGTGATAAGATCACAGCGCTTTTGCTCCTTCAAGGGTATCTCCGTCACCTTGAGAATGAAAGCCTCCTGCTCCTTTGTGATCTTCGGACGGACGCTAGCTGAAATAAGAAAGAAAAAGGCAGACGGATGAGAACTTAGGAACGAATAAGTCTAAAGAGAAGCTGATGGCGACGACCTGATTCTCTGACGAAGGCCCAGGTGTTGTCAAAACCTTGGGGCATCGTCTCCCAGTCCTCTAGACGATACATCCAATTCGTCCCTTCCACAAAGAAGTACCTGCCCTTCCAGTTCCTATTAAAGTCGGGCATGTCAGACACTAGCCTCAACTCCTTCTTCCTCACAGAGAAGTGATAAATCCCCTGGGACGAGGCGATGTGGTGAGGACAGTAGCGCCAGAAAAACTTGTCCAGAGTTAGCTAACGGTTTCCCCCACTTAAGCTACCCCATAGGATCTCGGCCCCATTAAACACCCTCCAAGCATTAGGGGCAATCTGACTGACGGACAACCCGAGGTAGTTGGCCAGCTGACGGTGGAGTGCCGTCAGAGGCAACCTCAACCTTGCCGCGAACATGGCGTCATACATGCCGACGTCCGCGGTCTTCCCAGAATAGCACTTCTCTTTTTCCAAAGGAAGACGGATCGGAATGTTGTCTGAGATCTGATAACGTGCTCGCAAGGAATTGAACACTTTATCCGTCATCGTCGGCATAAAGTAATTAACCGTCCACTCCTTAGGGAGAATGAATGGACGGTCATCCCCGGGGCCTCCGGATGTACTTTCCAAGGTGTCGTCGCCCCCAGACGAACTCTCGTCACTTCCACTGTCCGCCCCGTCGCCATCGACCTCTCCCTCATCGGCCACTCTACCTCCTTTATAAGTCTCTACACCCCCGTCAGAAGACTAGACTGATGATCCACCCTCCAGCAACCAAGAAGAACCTTCCTTAGACTCATGCCTTGATTGGAAGACCTTGTCGTAGCCTGCACCCTTACGGACTGACGACTGCTCATTCGTCGCCTCCCCAGACATCTTACTACCTACAAGTGACAGGGGGTCTAAGAGCCCAAGTGATGACCTTTCTAATAAAATCTCTTTCAAATAAGCATGCGAACAAAAAGAAGACAATAAGAGCAAGAATAACTTACCAAGTTATGGAAACGGCTTTGACGAAGCTGATGGTCTCAATAAATGGACGGAGACGAAAGCGTTGATGATCTCGAATTCTTTAAGTTAACGGCTTCTCTCTGATCAACAGGAATGAAATAAAGGAGAGAAATGAGGGAAGTGGGACATATATATAGGAAAGGACATGGGCGCAGAAGACGAAGCGACACCCTCGTCCGGGCACAGGGCCAATTGATCCAGGACACGTGTTCTGACATCAAGACTGCTCGAGGAGACTAGCCATTAATGTCCTGTCTGCCACGCGAAGATATACTCCCCAATCTGGCAACTAAAGCTGACGGGGTTGAGGAGTAGGGGGCAACTGCTAGTCTGAAGGGTGCCGACGGCCAACACAAGCCAACGGCCTACACAAGCTGACGGTACAACATAAGCTGACGGCCCTCCGTGCTCATAAGACGAGACGGTCGCTCCTTGTACAAGCCGACGGGTACGCCGCGATGACGAGGTGAAATTGAACCAAACATAGCCGACAGGATGAGTAAACGATGGGACGAAGCTGAAGGCACCGATACATATCTTACCATATATGCTTTCACAAGAGGATGTGTCTTGTCGCATACGCTTATACCTGAGCGGATATCCTGCGTAGCACGCTTGTTCATAAAAAGAAGTCTTACCCAACACGCTTGTTGCCCAAGAGATATCTTGCGCTCCACGCTAATCAAAGGTAATTCCGGTTAGGAGGTATCTTCCCAAACACGCCGTGGTTAAGGTTCCATGCTACTATAAGTACCTCCAGGACTTCACAAATCGAGGTACACATAATTCTCTCCGACTTTGACACTCTAGAGTTGCGAACAATGCTATCTTAACCATCGGAGGGTCGTTGGCCGGTATCACGCCGGTACCACGCCGGTACTCCCTTTTGAGGTTCTTTTGACTTGTGCAAGTTCATTCGAGTGCGTGAAGGCCCTGTAGCTTACTGAGCAGATTCTTGACATCATCAGTTTACCTAATGGTACTGACCCTCATTGTTCTAAACCAACCAATATCAGTCAGGATCTAACAGAAGATTACTAGAAAAGTTCACTTCAATGAATAACTTTGGCAAAACAGAGAGCATATATCATATATGGGAAGTCTAAAAATAAGAATTAGAAAAATCAAAATTACCACTGCATTTACTATTTAGGCTGAGAAAACAAATAAGAGTAGGATAACCAAGAGAGGTCAACCGTTGCATTCTCTACCATAATAATGAGTTTTGAAATTGGAGTAAGAGGATGAAATGGGAGCCTGCAATAAAAGAAGTTCAAAGTCAAAAGTAAATATACGAGAGAGAGAGAGAGAGAGAGAGAGAGATGGGAAGCCAGGGGAAGTCAGGATGTGGGAGAGAGTTTGTAAAAATGGGAATAGGAATCTAAAAGGTAGTTGCAATTCAAATGTCAAACTTGACCCTGATTTGAGATTGTCTTGGAAATCTGCTAAGGACATTCTGTGTTAAAGAAGTTTAATCATAAGGGAGGTTGTTTTCAACAGGAGAAGAGACGTAAACACTACATCACTAACAAGAAGAGGTGGTCTGTAAGCACAAGGGATTTTATTGTCAATTGGGAAACTCTTTGAAGCATCAGAGATATAACTGCTGGCTAAAATTTATTTTGCAAAACATTAAGTTCTGTACAGTGAAAAGTGTAACTGAACATTATCAACTTCTCTCCAGGTCATCATTAATGTCATCTCATTAGGAGGTGATATAAAAGTTTATAATAATAAAGCTTTTATTAGAACAAATCTATATTTATATATATTTAAAAGTTAAAGTGTAGTATTTATTGTTGTAGCATTCTTATTAAGTCACCTCATCTACCATATCATCGAATACACCATTAGTCTTTTTAATATTTTTTTACCTCTAAATTTTTTTTTACAATATTAAATATAAAATAATATTGACTTTACAAATTTATTTTAAGCGATTTTAACTTTACATATCCATCTACTTTAATTTTGACGTTACAACTAAATAATAAATTAATGAAAAATCAAAACAAAAATGTTGCCTACATATATTCTCTTGGGCGATTTTAGCTTGAAATATTATTTTGCCCATATATCTCCCTTTATTTTGACTCTTCTTATTCTCTACCTTTTATTATAAATTTGACACTCTCTCCTATTCTTTACATATTTTTCCAATACGAAAAAGGTTTTCTCTCTCTCTCTCTTTCTCTCTCAATTTTTTTTTTTTTTTCATTTTTTGGTTGAAATTTTTTATTTTTCTTGCATCTCTACCTTAGATTGATGAATATTATTGGCTAATTCATATGTGTTCCTTGATGCAAGTATTTTTTTTTTATCATTTTCTTTACAACACTAAATACTTTTAATGAATGTTGTTTTTTGTTAATCTTATTTAAGAAATATCATATTATAATATGTCAAAGTTTGTGTTGTTTTCAGCTTTTAATTTATTTGAAAAACAACAAAATAGTTTGGACAAGCTAATGAGGAAAAGTTAGTGCAGTTGAAGTCAATGGTCTTAATTTGTGCAGTTTATTTTCACTGTTTGTGAATATTTTGTTAAACAAATTAGTAGTGAATTGTTATGTCTTTCTTATATGATTTTCTTAGTAATGAGTAATTGTTTTAAGCGTCTATGAATATTTTGTATTGTTCTTCATCTTCCTTATCTTATTAGTGTATTTTTTGAGACTTTTAAGAAAACATATTCAATATTGTGCTTAAAATTATTTATTTATCTATTCATTTTCACATGTTGGATTAGATGTAACATTAGATTATGACAACATTAACACAATACTTCTTTTTTTTCAAAAAAATTTCTCTACTTTTTTCTCCTTTGGAATTGTACCCTTGGTTTTTTTAAAAGGAAAAAGAGTTACAATCTATTTTTTCCCCTTTCTTTTTTTATATTTTTAACTGTAGTTTTGTTAAGTTTTATTAACTTTTTTAGATATATTTGAGAGCCTAAAACATATGCCTCCCACAGCGTAGAAAATAAGTGCTGAATTATGAAGTCTCTATTTATAGAGGTTAAAGGGCTCTAAAAAATAGGTACGGACAAATAGGGTTTGAATCCGGGCACATCCTTTTGCGAAAAGATCGAAAAGGATGTGCCTTATTGTCACCCGAAGGCCGTTGGGCTGAAGCCCTCAAGGAGAAAATTCGGCCCTTTCGCATTTGGGTGCCGTTTGGACTCCTCTTTTAGGGTTTTTTGGCTGGTCTTTGTACCTAAACGTGTTTTCATCCTCCATCTATGATTTTTCATCTCTTTTTGGATAATTCAGGCTATTTAAGAACAATTATCTTGTAAATAAATACCCTAAAATAAATCTTGATAAAATTCAGATTATCCACAATTTTATTGTTATCCAATTATCTTTTTTATTCATATGCATGCAATCTTATTTTAAACACTAATTATCAACCAATCACAAAATTATCTAATTAATTTTAATTGTTTAACCAATCAGAATTAATTTAAATTAATCATGTGTGGTCGACCTTATCTAGACACAATGCATGTTGACCGTGCAAACTTAATCATGCGATATCTTTTGATCCGATGGTTCAATTTGGAACCGGAAACAACGTTGCAACCGTTAGAATCTCAAGATCATTTTTATGATATGTAATGAATGAATTAATGCATGTAATGCAAAGACTAGTTGATGCATGTAATGCAAGTGTAATGCAATCATGATTTTTGAGGTACATTGATGGTCATTTAAGTAATTCTCTTTGATTAAATCATAGGTGCAAAATTGAGTGTCTATAGGCATATTAAGTGAAGAGTGCTTAATAAATGTATTGAGGAAACTATTCATTGTTAAGTTTTTGAGACAAAATATTGGAGTGAAACATAACAAAGGACTTTTAGCCAATATAACATGAGATTTTTAAAAAAATATTATTATTACAAATCCTATAGAATTTCATCCTATAGCTTTTAGCCCTTGCTGATTGTTTTTATCATCAAACTAAGATATCAATTAATTTTTGGTATAAGTAGGTTCAAACCCTAAATCTCTTACTCAATAAGATCTTATATAGTATATAATAGTTGGGGGAAATGGTTTCTACTTTTCATTTTATTAAAACAAAAATTTTTTTGTTAAAAAGTAATTTTTTTTATGAGAAGTCTTCGTATTTATATTTATTAAGAAGTTAAGCCAATCTAAGGGGTTGCCATTCCAATTTATGCCATCATTTGTCCATGAGAATCTTGATTATATATAGGAGTGCTAAATTTCTCTTTGAATACAAACCATTGTTAAAATATTTTATCAAAACAATAGTGGCCACTTTTTTCCAAAAAAAGAAAAAGAAAAAGAAAATTGCAATGGTTGAGAACTATTATATTTTGGATAATATAAGTTTGGTAATATACTTGGTTCTAGCTTAAGATTACAATTCCACTTGATATCTCTTTATTGAATGTAACTTTTGACAAATTTATCATTGGATTACATTTTCATCTTATATTCTCCACACTTACAAAATTTATAAGAGATTAAAAATCAATAGTTATGTCATCAATCAAATGTTTAAATTTCAAGTTTTTGTAGTCTAAAATTATGCATGAATTAAAAAATAATTTTATAGATTAATAAGTTATATCCAATTTACATGAAATTTGACATATGTTTTGAAAACATAAAAATAATAATAATAATAATAATAATAATAATAATAATAATAATAATAATAATAATAATAATAATAATAATTCAATGATTAAATTTTAAAAATATGTTAGTCATATTACTTTTTTAAGTGAGAGTTGTAGCCAAACTTTAATTTGTTCTTATTTTTTTAATTCTTTAATTTTGAACATGATGGCAAAGACAAGAATTTAAATGATATTAAACAAAGTAAAAAGTTATCTTTAATCCAATTTGGAGCCATCTTCCTCCAGCTCTTTATGTAGCAATTAAAAAGATTATTTATGTATAATTTTTGTCACGTGACTTTTTAAATGAACATACGACTTGTTTATATTATAATACGAATAATCTTATATTATACAAATCACACAAGTGGATTGGAAGGAATAGATCTAAATCAGTTTGGAGCTAAACTTTATCATTAAACAAAAAATAGTTAAATTATTTCTCAATATATATTATTAGCCAACATCACCATGACATTATATGGTGAACTTATAATAGCCTGCATGTGCGTAATTTATTTATTTTTCATTAATTTTTATTTATTAGTCGAATAATAAATTATATCCAACTTACATGAAATTTGACATATGTGTTGAAAACATAAAAAAATATATAATTTTTATGATCAAATTTTAAAAATATGTAGTCATATTAATTTTTTTAGTGAGAGTTGTAACCAAATTTTAATTTGTTTTTTTTTTTTTTTAAGTCTTTAATTTTGAATGTGATGGCAAAGACAAGAATTTAAATGAAATTAAACAAAGTAAAAAGTTATCTCTAATCCAATTTGGAGCTATCTTCCTTCAACTCATTATGTAGTTGTAAGGGTAGGTTTTGGATCCTAATCCCACAAGGTAACAGGAGTAAGGCCCAAAGAGCCCAATACAAAGAATTTTTAGAGAGTGAGTTGGAAACTAGGTTTCAGTGAGTTGGACAATGCTCACAATGGATTAAAGATTGAAATAAAACAAAGAAAAACAAGTTTTATGTGAAGAAATCCTTCCTTGGTAAATTCCGAGAGGAATGGTTCTTAAGTATATTCTTCTTAGACTTGATTACAATTTCAACTCTTTGTGCTATAGTGTTTTTTCTACAGATTCTCAAATGAACCTCCCTCCTTATCCCTAGAGGATCTCTTACATTATACAGCCTCTTTTGGCTGATCTTGGCCTTCCATTTGTTGATCATGTAAGCCACTACTCGAGTGCTTATCCCATCAAACGCCTTCCTAAGTCTTTTGTGAGTTACGGCAACTATTTAGGAGTCTTCTTCACATAAATGCGGCTAGAAGGTTTGGTGGGATGCATTAAATGTGGCGGTAGCTACCATCCCCCCAATCACGTCAGGCCTAACTCCCTTTCTGAAACTCTTCCTCTACGGTGTGGCCCCCTCTAGTAATGTGCCATTGATGAGGCCATGGCTTGCCTCTTCGACCTTACTGTCCGAGTGTATGGTCTCCTCGAAATTGCATTGGCCTCCTCGACTTCAAGTATGACACGTGGCATTGTTTCCTTATCAAATTTCTGTAACCCACAGTAGCAATTAAAAGTATTTAAACTTTATCATTGAACAAAAAATTGTTAAACTATTTTTCAATATATATTATTATCCAACATCACCATGACATTATATGGTGAACTTATAATAGCTTGCATGCGGGTAATTTATTTATTTTTTTCAAAAAATTTTATTTATTAGTCGAATTAACTTGTAACCCCATGTATATGTTTACCAAAAAAAAAATATATATATATATATATACTTAAAAAATATACATTAAGATTCATAATATAATTCTTACATATATAATTTAAATATTATGAATAGTCATTCTTATATATTTTTTAAACTCTTTAAAAAGTCTTGTAAGAATATTATTAAGTGGAAAATGTAAATTGTCAATTTTTTTTTTATGTTCATTAATTCTAGACTCTTTGATGGATATTTACGATGTGGTTCCACATTTAACTTCAAAATTAAGAAATAAAATTTTCTAAAAATAAATAATTTAGGACACATGTGCAAAAATACTTTACTTATTAATATATATATATATATATATATATATATATAGATTAAGGCTTAAATACCAAAATAAATCAAACTAGAAAGATTAGATTAAATCTCCAAATCCAAAATACATCGAACTAATAAATTTAAAATCCAACTAGTTACTCACTTGTTTTAATTTGGGTCCACTACTAGTATCACATAAATTACTTATGGTGAAAATAGCCAAATACCACGTTTTGGCAAAATTTGTGGCAAAGTAACACTGTTTTGAAAATATTTAGCAAACTAACACTTTTTTAGTACTTGAGTTTCACAAAATCGAATTCCTAATGAGTCGTCAACGTGGCACTATTGACCTGAAATTTGTGCAATTAAAAAAATAATGTGGTACTCAATATTACTGAAATTGATTACTTCTTTAAAGTACTCTCTCTCTCTCTCTCTGTTGACCTGAAATTTGTGCAATTAAAAAAATAATGTGGTACTCAATATTACTGAAATTGATTACTTCTTTAAAGTACTCTCTCTCTCTCTCTCTCTCTCTCTCTCTCTCTCTCTCTCTCTCTCTCTCTCTCTCTCTCTCTCTCTCTCTCTCTCTCTCTCTCTCTCTCTCTCTCTCTCTCTCTCTCTCTCTCTCTCTCTCTCTCTCTCTCTCTCGTAGGAACTCACTCTTGCATCTTCTCTCAAATTCACCATCTATTTGTAGCCAATGTTTAGCCAAAATATCAATGGTTACACCGTCATGAAACTTGTCAAGTCAAAGAAGCATTTATGGCCAAAGTGTCATCCATTTCTGCCAAAAGAAAAAAAAGTGTGAATTTGGTTTGCGTGTTGTTCCTGGCCATCTTCTTTGACAATTCATGAAGAACATTTAATGCAAGCTCTTGCATTTCTTCACGCATGAAACTTCTTGAATATCATGCATCACATGGGCATGCAAGCCATTTAATAATATAAAAAAAGGTACTCGATTGCACTAAGCTCAAGTACAATAACGGGTGAGTTTGGTTCAACTTTTTGAAATTGACTTTTTGAAAAAGTAGGATTTTCGAAAAGTGCAGTATGAAACTGAGCTTTTTGTAAAAATTAAGTGTTTGATAAAAACTGTTAAAAAATGCTTTTTAAAAAAATTTAGTGTTTGATTAGCACTTATAAAAGTAATAATTTAAGTAGTAAATTACCAAGAAGAACAATATATATATATATATATATATATAAATGAGTTTATTTCGTACTTAAAACATTCAGAAAATTTCAATATATGCAAGATAAGTTTTTTCAACCTTACAATTGCACAGTGTGATGCCCACCAATCACGTGACAGAGGGAGCAACGCTGGCGAAGTATGTAATAACTAATAACTACTAACTTTCTCCAATTGGAAACCCCTTCAGCAAACCCTAATTCCTTAATGCCTATATATATACACTCGCTTTATTATCCGTATAACGGCAACGGCAATCAGCTGCTATAGTAGTAGGCATTGTGCAAAAGTCAAGAACAACCAAGAAACGCAAGACATGAGTGAGAGTGTGGAATGCTCGGAACTTCCCTCGGAACTGTTAGTACCGATCGGCAAAGGCCTCGACACCCGCATCGAAATTCTCCGATTCCGCGGTGTCTGTAAATCATGGCGCTCCGCTATTTCTTGCTCCGACTTCATCCCTCGCTTCCCTCTCAAATTTCCCAACCCTTTCCCTCCGCCACGGCTGAGGCGAAGGCGAAGCCTAGACTTGCTAGCTATATCGCATGATGAAGTTGACCATCATCACCAGCAACCCATATGCCTTCTCCACGAAACCATTCTCTATCGTCTAACTCCCTCAGCTTCTTCGGATAAGGGATGGTTGATCAAGGTTGAAGATTGCAAAATTCATCTTTTAGACCCACATCGAGAAAGGTACGAATCCGAATCCGATTCCCCCAGTATTTTGCCAAACAACTTTGTTTTACTGGACTATGGTACCGTCGAATTAACTAGAGCTCATACCCTTGAAATTCAAAGCCTCATTCCAATTGGGCGTGTTAATAAAGTTGTGATGTTCAACGACTGTCATGTTTTTGTTGTCTATCGTGACGGTAAATTAGGCCACGCAAAATGTGGGGATGAGAGTTTGACCTGTTTAGGTGAAATGGGTTTGGAATTCGATGATGTTATTGTGTATGAGGGCCAAGTCTATGTGGTTGATCGATTCGGAATATGTTGGTGGATCAAAATCAATGATTCGACATTGGATTTGGTTAAATTCTGGAATCCTTGTGGGTCAGATTGTCGGAAGACGCAGAAGCATTTGCTGGAGTCGGATGGAACAATCTATATTGTTGATAGACAGCTTGATAGGGAATGGAGAGGCCGTCATTATGCCTGTGTGGTTGGTTTCAAAGTGTATAAGAAGAATGAATGGGGTGGTGAATGGGTTTTGGAGGAAAGCTTGGGTGACCGAGCTTTTATTCTACGTAGTGATTGTTCGCTCTCTGTTTCGACTAGAGAATTTTTCGGATACGAGGGGAATTGCATTTACTTCACTCAGCAAAATCAAATTCATGTTTTCAATTTAGAGAATAACAGCATCACCAATGCAGATTTGAATGAGGACAAAGTTTACATCCAAACCGCTTTGAAAGGAAATTCCTCTAACCCATAATTTGGCAATTGTTAAAACCATTCATGTTGTATAAGTTTTAATGAATCTTACTGTTGGAGCGTTTTCTTCGCCTGTATTTTCAATAGAATGGAACCCTATGAACTATCTTGTGGTTACTGGTGTGTTTGGTTTTATTGTAAAATTCCTTCCTCATATGTTTCCTATAGTAGTTATTGGTGGTTTTGTATGATTACATACTCAGTTCTATCATCCATGTTGAATAGAAGGAAGATTAAAGCACGATTATGAACTATTATTTTGTAGAAAGTCATAATCTTTTACTGAATTGGGTATATATATTGCTAGTAGCCATTGCCTAACACTTGAACATCCCACATGTTTCAGTTCTAGACAACCAGAAAAACCACCCCCCTCAAATATTTTTTGTCACTCTGGTTAAACTATTTTCCATAAAGCCTAGTGCTGTTTTGTCATTGAAGATTTGTTCAGCAAAGGTTGTAATGATGATTTTCCTGGTTATGACACGGGATTGTTTGACTTGGAGTAAAGCATATATCCCAATGAAAGGAAGTTGGATTCCAAAAAAGCCTTGTTTGGTACACTTACTTAAACACATATTTTCAATTTTTAAATAATATTACACGTATCCCATACATTTTTTTACCCACACATATTTCCATACATATTTTCAAATGCATGTTTTCAGTTGTTAAATGCACGTACTTGCACGGCTTCATTGGGAAGATAAACTTGCTTCAAAGCTCTAATACCGATGAAAAAGAATTGAAATAGAACTTTTATTCAACTAAAACGCTAAGAGAGTAAATATCTGAAACGTATATTCAAATTGAGATATAAGAGTGAAATAGTATTTAGGTTACAGTAGCTCCTACAGGATTTTTGCATGGTTATCTTATCTAAAGATCTCAAGTGAAATATTTAAAAACCCATCTTATCTAAAGATCTCAAGTGAGATATTTAAAAACCCACAAAAGTTACCGACATTAAAGTCTCTAACCTTTATTCAAACAATTATATTAATTATAATTATCTCATAGACAATTTTGTGTAAGGTTTGAGAATTACACACATACACAGTTATTTAACCACACAGGTCAACATCAATTTTATGGCCATTTGGCCACACAATCCAACAAAAGCAAAGTCAACCAAGAAACGCAAGACTGGTGTGTTTGGTTCTATTGTAAAAAAATGTGCATTTAATTATAACAAACTTAAAGCTATCTATAACAGAATTAAAATAAAGGGAAAAACGAATGTTTTCAAACGTTTCTGCGTTTCTTGGTTGAGTTGGATTTTGTTGGATTGTGTGGCCAAATGGCCATAATAATATTGATGTTGACCTGTGTGGTTAAATATCTGTGTACGTGTTTAATTCTCAAACCTTACACAATATTGTATATAAAATAATTATTATTAATATAATTATTTGAATAAACTTTTACACAATATTTTATATAAAATAATTATTATTAATATAATTATTTGAATAAACTTTAGAGACTTCAACGTTATCTAAAGATCTCACTTAGATAAGATAACTACACAAAAATTCTGCAAGACCTACTGTAATCTAAACATTATTTCACTCTTATATCTTCATTTGAAAATACGTTTCAGATATTTATTCTCCTAGCGTTTTAGTCGAATGAGAGTTCTATTTCAATTTTACTTGTCCATTTTTCCGGTGAAGCCGTGCAAGTACGTACACTTAAAAACTGAAAACATGTGTGAAAATATGTGTGAATAAAAACATGTGTGAAATACATGTAATATTGTTTAAAAATTAAAAACATGTGTTTGAGTGAGTGTATCAAACTAGGCTTTTTCGGAAGCCAACTTCTTTTCATTTGGATATATGCTTTACTCCACTCCACGGGCCTACGAAGGAAGAAAATCTCATCAATGTATTTTGTTGGAGTATTGCTACTATTGTGAAGAAGAAGTTTGTTAGAGAAAAGGTTGCATTGCCGTGGACAAGTAGATTTTGTGATTGGGTGGGACTCTTGCTACGTTGTGGAAGGCCATTGAAATTACTCCAGGATTTTTTTTGTTCGTTTAACGTGAAAGCTTGGCTGGGCTAAAAAGAGGGTGTTGGAGCAGACATAAGTACAGATTTGGTACGCACCAATTTATTTTTTGGGATTCTCCATCATGGTCAGCTTTTTAAACTAAAATGTAAAATCCTTTTAATTCTTATTGATTGATCTTGACTAGTAAAGCTGTAAGTCAAGAATCAAGCAAAACTGAAAATTTAAATGGGGCAAAACTGAAAAATATTTTTAAAAATTTGAAAATCCATTTTCACGCAATTTATAATCAGCGTGAGGAGATATAATTGACTAACCATGTCAAGAAGCACTTACTTGCCAAATAACATGGTAGAACTCAACCACAATTGACATATACTTGATTCTGTAAGTTAGACACTTAATTAGAACCACAAAAAAAAAAGTTATTTAATTAATAAAAGAATCAGCTAATAAGGATATCCAAGGAAATGATTTAAAACACATGTTTAAGTTATCAAGAGCTTTCTAGTTTACTGGCATTGTCTGATTCGCCCTATCAGGAGAATATGGATTTTAACCCTCTCCTCACTTGTCAAATGCAATAAAAAAATGTGCATTTAATTATATTAAACTTAAAGCTATCTATAACAAAATTAAAATAAAGGGAAAAACAAATGTATCTAGTGAACAAAGCTTCCATTATTTCAGGGCCTGTGAGAGGTTATTAATAGACCGTCTTTCCCCCCAAAACGGGGAAGATGATTCTCCAACTTGGACCCATGGCCACACCACCGCCCAAAAAACAAGTCTTATTCTTGAGCAAGTTGAGGGTGGCTAGAAAGTCTTAGAATATCAAGGAAAGCTGACAATGGAGAAGCAGTACTATCCTCCAAGTCAAACAATTCCGTGTCATAACCAGGAAAATCATCCTTACAACCTTTGCTGAACAAATCTTCAATGACAAAACAAGCACTCGGCTTTATGGAAAATAGTTTGACCAGAGTGACAAAATATATTTGAGGGGGGTAGTTTTTCTGGTTGTCTAGAACTGAAACATGTGGGATGTTCAAGTGTTAGGCAATGGCTACTAGCGATATATATATACCCAATTCAGTAAAAGATTATGACTTTCTACAAAATAATAGTTCATAATCGTGCTTTAATCTTCCCTCTATTTAACATGGATGATAGAACTGAGTATGTAATCATACAAAACCACCAATAACTACTATAGGAAACATATGAGGAAGGAATTTTACAATAAAACCAAACACACCAGTAACCACAAGATAGTTCATAGGGTTCCATTCTATTGAAAATACAGGCGAAGAAAAACGCTCCAACAGTAAGATTCATTAAAACTTATACAACATGAATGGCTTTAACAATTGCCAAATAATGGGTTAGAGGAATTTCCTTTCATAGCGGTTTGGATGTAAACTTTGTCCTCATTCAAATCTGCATTGGTGATGCTGTTATTCTCTAAATTGAAAACATGAATTTGATTTTGCTGAGTGAAGTAAATGCAATTCCCCTCGTATCCGAAAAATTCTCTAGTCGAAACAGAGAGCGAACAATCACTACGTAGAATAAAAGCTCGATCACCCAAGCTTTCCTCCAAAACCCATTCACCACCCCATTCATTCTTCTTATACACTTTGAAACCGACCACACAGGCATAATGACGGCCTCTCCATTCCCTATCAAGCTGTCTATCAACAATATAGATTGTTCCATCCGACTCCACCAAATGCTTCTGTGTCTTCAGACAATCTGACCCACAAGGATTCCAGAGTTTAACCAAATCCAATGTCGAATCATTGATTTTGATCCACCAACATATTCCGAATCGATCAACCACATAGACTTGGCCCTCATACACGATAACATCATCGAATTCCAAACCCATTTCACCTAAACAGGTCAAACTCTCATCCCCACATTTTGCGTGGCCTAATTTACCGTCACGATAGACAACAAAAACATGACAGTCGTTGAACATCACAACTTTATTAACACGCCCAATTGGAATGAGGCTTTGAATTTCAAGGGTATGAGCTCTAGTTAATTCGACGGTACCATAGTCCAGTAAAACAAAGTTGTTTGGCAAAATATTGGGGGAATCGGATTCGGATTCGTACCTTTCTCGATGTGGGTATAAAAGATGCATTTTGCAATCTTCAACCTTGATCAACCATCCCTTATCCGAAGAAGCTGAGGGAGTTAGACGATAGAGAATGGTTTCGTGGAGAAGGCATGTGGTTTGCTGGTGACGATGGTCAACTTGATCATGCGATATAGCTAGCCAGCCTAGGTTTCGCCTTCGCCTCCGCCACGGGTTGGGAAATTTGAGAGGGAAGCGAGGGATGAAGTCGCAGCAAGAAATAGCGGAGCGCCATGATTTACAGACACCGCGGAATCGGAGAATTTCGATGCGGGTGTCGAGGCCTTTGCTGATTGGTACTAACAGTTCCGAGGGAAGTTCCGAGCATTCCACACTCTCACTCATGTCTTGCGTTTCTTGGTTTAGCTTTTTGCACAATGCCTAGTTGCCTACTACTTTAGCAGCGGATTGGCGTTAATTTATGAGGACAATTGAGGAAAGTAGTTTCTAGGTATTACATTCTCTTGGAGCGTTGCTGCCCGTCATATGATTGGTGGGCTATCACACTCGTGCAATTGTAAGGTTGAAAAAACTTATCTTGCAAATATTGAAATTTTCTGAATGATTTTCCTAAGCTAAGTTGAGAAATGCCCCATTAAATAATATAGTGATGAACTTTATCTTGTAAGTGTAAGTAATTGTTGAAAATAGTCAAATACCACATTTTAGTAAAATTTATGGCAAACTAGCACTGTTTTAGAAATATTTTGCAATCTATCACTTTTTTAGTACTCGTGTTCAGTGAACTCGAGTTCTTAATGAGTCGCCAGCGTGACACTGTTAACCTGAAATTTGTGTAATAAAAAAAAATAATGTGGTACTCAATATTAGAAAAATCGAATATATCTTTATTGTACTCGAGCTTAGTGTAGTGTAGTCAAGTACCTTTTTTTTTTTTTTTCTTCTTTTTCCAATTTTCTACTTTTTGTTTCCATTGGAATAGCTTGAATAGTTAAACTTAATGGTTTGACATTAGCCAACAAACCATTAAATGGCTTGCATGTCTATGTCAGAAAGATGTATGACATTTTTTGAATAGTCAAACTTAATGGTTTGACATTAGCCAACAAACCATTAAATGGCTTGCATGTCTATGTCAGAAAGATGTATGACATTTAAGAAGTTTCACGTGTGAAGAAATGCATGAGCTTGCATTAAATGTTCTTCATGAATTGTCAAAGAAGATGACAAGGAACATCACCTAACATGCAAACCATTTTCATGCTTCTTTTCTTTTGGCCGAAATGGATGACACTTTGGCTATAAATGCTTGCCATTTTCTTTGATTTGACAAGTTTCATATCCAGGGACGGAACTAGGATTCAAACTTAAGGGGGGCCAAAGTTTTTTGTTCAAAATTTTTAAAAAGTTGGAATATTAATACTAGAGGTTGATAACAATACGTTATTAGCATTAATTTTTTTTTTGTATTTTTTCTTTTTTTTTTAAATCAGTATTAGATATTTATAATCAAGAGTTTTGTAAGTCAATTGGCACGTCTTGATATTTTTTTGGTTTAACTGAGATTAGACCAATTCTTTATTCTATCCACATTATAATTTTTTTAAAATCTATTTATTCTTTTCACATAATTCTATACCTAATAATTTCATAATGCTACATATAAAAGATTCTAAAAAAAAAAATACAAAAACTATAGTTAAAAGCTCAAATCCATGTCTAGTATTACATTAATAAAACTACTAAAATAATGGTTAATCAACATCATGCACTAATATTTAGAGATAAAGGGTGAGACAATTATCAGTGTCTTGTATAGGATTTTTTATTATTTATAATTACTTGGTTAAGGTTGAGGTAGTATAAAGATGTGGGATCTTTTCCTTTAAAAAATTGTCATTTTGAAAAAGTAGCAAAAAAAGAAAAGAAAAAGAGATCTGTTAAACAATCACATGATAATGAATGGTAACTCTTAGTCTTCAACTATGTAAATAACAAAGCTTTTCCCATCGCTGAATTAATTTAACTAAGGCACAAAGTTTATTACCAATAGACTAATCACATACATGCTCTGGTGGCAGTTTAGGCAAGGCACAAAATAGTATACTGTTGTTGTTTCGCACGTGTATTACATTTATGCAAGCATGCCAAATGTGTCTCAAAGTTTATAAAACATTAAAAATTAATAAAATCCTATCATTCAAAAAAAAAAAAAATTTTCCACAGGTTGTTTTAAAGAGCAACAGCTCTTCAAAAAATAAATTTTTTTTCATGGATTGAGTTAAAGACACCAACTGATCCAAGTTGCTAGTGACACTAATTGGTGTGTGGATAGAGTGATTAGCAGCATAGGAGTTGTTTCTCTGACTATGGGGTGGAGTTATTTGAGAGGGACAAAGAGCTCTCAAATGAGAGGTACAAAGAGCTCTCAAATGAGAGGTAAAAATTGGGTAAAGATTATTGGGTTTTTGTGATTTGTTTTGTTAGGATTTGTAATTGATTTGTTATAAATTTTTTTACTTAGACGGTGTCCAAAGATTTTTTTTATTATCTGAATATGTGAATTGTTTTGTAAATTTTCCTTGTTGTCCGGATTTGTAAATTGTCCAAATGTTTAGCTAAATGTTTTTTTTTTTTTTTTGATATTCTTGGGACAAGCAAACAAGGGTTGATTTGATTATTTTTTTCATTTTTGATTTCATGTGTCAACTTGTAAATTGTTTGTGAGAGGGGGGTCAAGTATATTAATTTTAGAGCTAAAAGTATATTTTTTATGCTAATATATATACTAGGAAATTTTTTTTCAAAGGCTGAGGGGGGGGGGGGGGGGGGCGCATGGCCCCCCTCAACCCAAAAGTAGTTCTGTCCCTAATTCATGTCAATGTAACTATTGATATTTCGGCTGAACTTTGGCTACAAATAGATGGTGAATTTGAGAGAAGATGCAAGAGTGACTTCCCACGGGAGATTAAAAAAAAAAAAGGTACTCAACTGTATGAAGCTCGAGTACTATGAATAAGTAATCGATTTCAGTAATATCGAGTACCACAATATTTTTTTAATTGCACAAATTCCAGATCAGCAGTGCCATACTGGCAACTCACTAGGAACTCGATTTTATAAAACTCAAGTACTAAAAAAGTGATAGTTTGCTAAATATTTCCGAAACAGTATTAGTTTGCCACAAATTTTGCCAAATCGTGGTATTTGGCTATTTTCACCATAAGTAATTTATGTGATCCTAGTAGTGGACCCAAATTAAAACAAGTGAGTAACTAGTTGGATTTTAAATTTATTAGTTTGATGTATTTTGGATTTTGAGATTTAATCTAATCTTTCTAGTTTGATTTATTTTGGTATTTAAGCCTTAATCTATATATATATATATATATATTAATAGGTAAAGTATTTTTGCACATGTGTCCTAAATTATTTATTTTTAGAAAATTTTATTTCTTAATTTTTGAGTCAAATGTGAGATCACATCATAAATAACCATCCAAATAAGTTATTGGGTACAAAAATCAAAGAGTCTAGAATTAATGAACATAAAAAAAAAAATGACAATTTACATTTTCCACTTAATAATATTCTTACAATACTTTTTAAAGAGTTAAAAAAAAATATATAAGAATGACTATCAATAATATTTAAATTATATTATGCATCTTAATGTATATTTTTTAAGTGTATTCATGCATATACATAGGGTTACAAGCTAGTTCGACTAATAAATAAAATTTTTTGAAAAAATAAATAAATTACCCGCATGCAGGCTATTATAAGTTCACCATATAATGTCATGGTGATGTTGGCTAATAATATATATTGAAAAATAGTTTAACAATTTTTTGTTAATGATAAAGTTTAAATATTTTTAATTGCTAATGTGGGGTACAAAAATTTAATAAGGAAATAATGTCACGTGTCATACCTGAGGCCAAGGAGGCCAATGCAATTCCGAGGAGACTATACACTCGGACGATAAGGTCGAAGAAACGAGTCATGGCCACGTCAATGACACATTACCAGAGGGGGCCACACCGTAGAGGAAAAGCTTCAGAAAGGGGGTTAGTCCTGATGTGATTGGGAGGATGGTAGCTGCCACCACATTTAATGCACCACACCAAACCCCCTGGCCGCATTTATGTGAAGAAAACCCTTGAACAGTGTTGTCTTGGTTTCTACAACTCACAGAAGACTTAGGAGGGCGTCTGATGGAACAAGCACTCAAGTAGTGGCTTACATGATCAACAAATAGAGGGCCAAGATCAGCCAAAAGAGGTTATATAATGTAAGAGATCCTCCAGGGATAAGGAGAGAGGTTCATCTGAGAATCTGTAGAAAAAACACTGTAGCATAGAGAATTGAAATTGTTATCAAGTGTAAGAAGAATATACTTAAGAACTACTTTCCTGGGACTTTGCCGAGGAATGATTTCTTCGCATAAAACCTGTTTTTCTTTGTTTTATTTCAATCTTTAATCCATTGTGAGCGTTGTCCAACTCACTGAAACCTAATTTTCAGCTTACTCTCTAAAAATTCTTTGTATTGGACTCTTTGGGCCTTACTTCTGTTACCTTGTGGGCTTAGGATCCAAAACCTGCCCTTACAACTACATAATGAGTTGAAGGAAGATAGCTCCAAATTGGATTAGAGATAACTTTTTACTTTGTTTAATGTCATTCAAATTCTTGTCTTTGCCATCACATTCAAAATTAAAGACTTAAAAAAATAAGAACAAATTAAAGTTTGGTTACAACTCCCACTAAAAAAAATTAATATGACTACATATTTTTAAAATTTAATCATAAAAATTATATATTTTGTTATGTTTTCAACACATATGTCAAATTTCATGTAAATTGGATATAATTTATTATTTAACTAATAAATAAAAATTAATGAAAAAAAAATTTACCCACATGCAGGCTATTATAAGTTCACCATATAATGTCATGGTGATGTTGGCTAATAATATATATTGAGAAATAGTTTAATAATATTTAGCTCCAAACTGGTTTAGATCTATTCCTTCCAATCCACCTGTGTGATTTATATAATATAAGATTATTTGTATTTATAATATAAACAAGTCGCATGTTCATTTTAAAAGTCACGTGACAAAAATTATACATAAATAATCTTTTTAATTGCTACATAATTAGTTGGAGGAAATGGCTCCAAATTGGATTAGAGATAACTTTTTACTTTGTTTAATATCATTTAAATTCTTGTCTTTGCCATCACATTCAAAAATTAAAGACTTAAAAAAATAAGAACAAATTAAAGTTTGGCTACAAGTCTCGCTAAAAAAATTAATATGACTACATATTTTTAAAATTTAATCATTGAATTATATATATTTTTTATTTTTTCAACACATATGTCAAATTTCATGTAAATTGAATATAACTAATTATTCAATCTATAAAATTATTTTTTAATTTATGCATAATTTTAGACTACAAAAACTTGAAATTTAAATATTTGATTGATGACATAACTATTGATTTTTTATCTCTAATAAATTTTGTAAGCATGGAGAATATAAGATGAAAATGTAATCCAATGATAAATTTGTCAAAAGTCACATTCAATAAAGAGATATTAAGTGGAATTGTAATATTAGGCTACAACCAAGTTTTTTACCAAACTTAATTTATCCAAAATATAATAGTTCTCAACCATTGCAATTTTCTTTTTCTTTTTTTTTTTGGAAAAAAGTGGCCACTATTGTTTTGATAAAATATTTTAACAATGGTTTGTATTCAAAGAGAAATTTAGCACTCCTGGAATCAAGTTTCTCACGGACAAATGACGGCATAAATTGGAATGGCAACCCCCTAGATTGGCTGAATAGATAGAATATATTAACTTCTTAATAAATATAAAAACAAAGACTTCTCATAAAAAAATTACTTTTTAACAAAAAAAAAATTTTTGTTTTAATAAAAAAAAAAGTAGAAACAATTTCCCCCAACTATTATATACTACATAAGATCTTATTGAGTAAGACATTTAGGGTTTGAACCTACCTATATAAAAAAATTAATTGATATCTTAGTTCAATGATAAAAACAATCAGCATGGGCTAAAAGCTGTAGGTTGAAATTCTATAGGATTTGTAATAATAGTTTTTTTTTTTTTTTTTTTAAATCTCATGTTATGTTGGCTAAAAGTCCTTTGTTATGTTTCACTCCAATATTTTGTCCCAAAAACTTAACAATGAATAGTTTCCTCAATACATTTATTAAGCACTCTTAACTTAATACGCCTGTAGACACTCAATTTTGCACCCATCATTTAATCAAGGAGAATGACTTGAATGACCATTAATATACCTCAAAAATTATGATTGCATTACATACATCAATTTGTTCTTGCATTACATGCATCAACTAGTCTTTGCATTACATGCATTAATTCGTTCATTACATATCATAAAAATGATCTTAAAATTCTAACAGTCGCAACGGTGTTTTCGTTTTTCAAATCGGACCATCGGATCAAAAGATATCGCATGATCAAGTTTGCACGGTCAACATGCATTGCGTCTAGGTAAGGTCGACTACACATGATTAATTTAAATTAATTCTAATTGGTTAAACAATTAAAATAAATTAGATAATGTTATGATTGGTTGATAATTAGTGTTTAAAATAGGATTGCATGCATAGGAATAAAAGGGATGATTGGATAATGATAAAATTGTGGATAATATGAAATTTAGCAAGATTTATTTTAGGGTATTTATCTACAAGATAATTACTCTTAAATTGACTGAATTATCCAAAAAGAGATGAAAAATCATAGATGGAGGATGAAAACACGTCTAGGTACAAGAACCGGCCAAAAAACCCTAGAAGAGGAATCCAAACGGCACCCAAACGAAGAAGAATGTTTGGAGTCCAAAGTCCAATTCGGCAATTTTGGAGTGTCGAACGGCACTCTAAAAGGGCTGAATTTTCTCCTTGAGGGTTTTGGCCCAACGACCTTCGGGTGACGATAAGGCACACCCTTTTCAATCCTTTCACAAAAGGATGCGTTCAGATTCAAACCCTAATTGTCCGTACCTATTTTTTAGAGCCCTTTGACCCCTATAAATAGAGAAAGAATTTCATAATTCAGCACTTATTTTCTACGCTTTGGGAGGCATACGTTTTAGGCTCTCAAATTGCCCATATTTTCAGATCCCTTCTCTGAGTGTTGCTACTTAAATTAGGGTTTTTAGGTTGCAAAGAGAATTGCATAAATTTATTTAAACCCTAAAACATCCTCTCAAGAACAAAGAGTGTTCATGCAAGAGGTTGTTTCTTAACTCTTTTTCTTATGGTGTGATGATGCATGTTATATCTCTTTCTTTTTCAAATATCCATAACATAAATTGTTAATTGTTGTTTTGTTTACAGTATGATTTTTTTTTTATGTGATTGTTATAAACTCTTTCTTGAATGTCAATAATCTGCATGTGAACAATTCTTTTTCTTAAAATAAAACAAATCTGCATCTTTATTAGGTGTAGATCTAGATTTTTCTTGAAATAAAACAGATCAACATTTTTATTAGATGTAGATCTAACTTTTTCTCAATACAAAAAAATAGATCTGCATCTTTCCTAGATGTAGATCTGAATTTTTCTCAATACAAAAACAGATCTGTATCTTTCCTAGATGTAAATATGAGTTTTTCTCAATATAAAAACAGATGTGCATCTTTCTTAGATGTAGATCTGAATTTTTCTCAAACAAAAAGAGATCTGTATCTTTATGAGATGCAGATAAAGATGCAGATTTAAATTTTTCTCAAATCAAAACTGATTTGTATCTTTCTTAAGATACAGATCTGATTTTTTTTTTTTTAAATGCATGCAGATTTTTTGAAATAAAGAAAATACAAAATATGATTGTGTTTGTGTTTGTGTTTGTTTTTGTTTTATTTAATTCATGATTGCATAAATTCATATTATGAGTGAAACTCTCTTCTTAAAAAATCTTTTTCATTCTTTTAAAACACATAAAAACATATCTGATTTTTCTATTGCCAAAAAACCATCTTTTTTATTATCATAAAAACAGATCTGATCTTTTACAATTCAAAAAACCATTTTTTTAAATTCTCAAAAGCAGATCTAATACTTTTCAAATCAAAAGACTTTGTTTTATGTAATAAACACAGATCTGAATTTTTTTTCTCCAAAAAACCACTTTTTCTAAATACTATAAAATAGATCTGGTATTTTAACAAATCAAAATCAATTTTTTTTACCAACCAAAACAGATCTGAATTTTTTAAACAAAAGAAGAGACTTCATTCATAAATAAATTTATGTGATTTAATTTTTCATTCACATGATCAACATATCTTTCATGACATGCATAAAATGTTACATTGGTCACAAAAGTCTAAAAGACCAGACTCTATCTGGGCAAAATGTGTGCCTAACTCCTTCTCATTCTGTAATCTAGCCTCCAGATTTAGGTCTTTGGCTAAGTAGATCTAGCCTTGTCTTTCTTTATTTTGGGTAGAATATAACTAGGACAACAAGTCATGTATTTTTGGTAGATTGTAAGTAGGACCCAAAACTATGTAATTTTCAAGTTTATCAAATATGTAATATTTATTCAATTAATGAAGAGAGTAATTCAGTCATGTATTTTTGATACCCCAATCTCTTTTTTTAGAGACGTTTCTTTCAAGGTCTCTCACAACACCAAATAAAAATCTTATTTTATTCACTCTCTAGTAACGCAATGGATTAAAGAAATATATATCTGAAAAGAGGGAAAATGATATTAAAATAGAATAGAAATAAAGTACTGAGAAGGCTGATATAATTATCTATAAATACATACTCCCTCCATCCTAATTTGTTAGTCTTCTATTCCATTTTGGGATGTCCCAAAATAAGAAAATTTTTAGGTACTTTCGGAATACAAAGAAATGATACTCCCTCCTCTCATATTCATGGTGGGGATCCACCATGAATGTAAGAGGATGGAGTACCATTCTCCGTATTCCGGGAGTACCTTTCTCCTTACTCTTGGGAGTATCTAAGAATTACTTTCTAAAATGAAGTTCCATTTTTTAAATTATTAAATAAAATTTCAATTTTACCCTCTACTTTATTTAAAAAGTCAATGTCATTCGTTTCAACTAATAAGAGTAACTTAAAAAAATTATACAAGATAATAAATGATATTTCTTTAAAAAATTTAATTTTTAAACTCGAGACCAACAAAATGACCTAAGGGTGTAGTAGATTAGCTAAACAAACAATAAAGAGTTTATGGGCTAAATTGTGCTTAAAAAAATAAAAGACCACTGACAGGAGGTGAATGGCGTTTCAAAAAAAAAAATGTTTCATAATACTTATATAAGACTCTTTCAAATTTCAGCCAGTATGTGAGAGTGTGAAGAGAGAAAGCTCAATACAACACTCAACAATCAATCAAAAATGGTGATACCGGAAGACATGGTGGAGGAAGACATCCTGTCAAGGCTTCCAGTGAAATCGCTAATACGTTTCAAGTGCGTAAAATGGTCATGGTCCACCCTTTTCCGAAACCCTAGTTTCTTTGCCAAACACCACTGCCACCGTTGTTCTCAAACAACTCCAAGTCTTCGCGTCGAGAAGTCTATCAGACCTTGCAGCTGAGAATCACACTTGTCCCTGCACCCTCATCCTGATGATGATGATTCTCATAAAGAAGTATATAGTATGAACATTCGAGAGATCATGGGCATGAAAATTCGAGAGATGAACATGCTTGCTTGCATCAACGGCATAATTTGCGTTGGCGGTTTCTTCGTTGACGGCTTCGAAGGCTTTGTGTTATGGAATCCGGCAACCAAAGAATATAAGGTTGTTTCCTATCCCACAGCTGATTGTCCAGCCATGTGTGCATTTGGTTATGATCACAATTCTAATGACTATAAAGGTGGTTTGGTTTGTCTACCATTCTGTTCATGTTTACAAACTGTTAGAAATACTGAATAATTGTGTTATATTTCTCAATGTGTATATACATGAGTATGCCTTTATATAGGAGGCATATGAGTGCAGTACAAGTAGGAGTGTAGTACAAGATGTGTGCTGTACAAGTAATATATAATGTGCTCTACAAGTAAACTAGGTTGGGCCTAAAGCCCATAACACTATATACATTAACAGCCCCCCTTAAACTCAAGGTGGATGTGAGACCAGCTTGAGGTTGTCAACTAAATCACGAAGGCGTCCTTTAGGATGTGACTTGATGAAAATATCTGCAAGTTGATCTTTGGAGGAGTCGGAGAAGAGCTGGAGAGCACCATGGACAAGATGAAATCGGATAAAACGACAATCAATCTCGATGTGTTTAGTCCGTTCATGGAAGACATCATTATGAGCAATATGAATGGCACTCTGGTTGTCACAATAAAGAGGAGTAGCAGAGGATGTGGACACACCTAAGTCTTTAAGAAGCCATCGCAGCCAAAGGAGCTCAGATGTGGTATCAGCAAGGGCACGATATTCTGCTTCGGTACTGGAGCGGGCCACAAAGGTTTGCTTCTTACTTCGCCAAGAAATTAAAGAAGAGCCAAGGAAGAAGCAATAACCAGTGTTGGACCTGCGATCAGTAGGATCTCCTATCCAATCAGCATCAGAGAATGCACGAAGTACAAGTGGAGATTGAGCTGAGTAGAAAAGGCCATGGAAGAGAGTGCCCTTCAAGTATCGAAGAATGCGCAGAACAGCAGCATAGTGAGTCGATCGTGGAGCAGACAGATACTGGTTTACTTGATGAACAGCATAGGAAATGTCTAGACGAGTGACTGTGAGATAAACTAAGCTGCTAACCAATCGTCTGTAAAAAGAAGGATTAGACAATGGTTTCCCCCCCCCCCCCCCGAGGGAGTCAGATGCGCATTAAGTTCATCTGGAATGTCAACAGTCTTGCTGTCAGTGAGTCCTGCACGAGACAAAAGATCAGAAGCATATTTAGCCTGAGTAATATAAAGACCATCTGTGGAATGAGTGATTTCAAGACCCAAGAAATAGCAGAGATGTCCAAGATCTTTCATCTCAAACTGCTAATTGAGAAAATCCTTGAGTTCTTGAATGCCACTGAGGTCATTACCAGTTATGATCATATCATCCACATATAAGAGAAGTAAAATAGTGCCTTTATCAGTGCGACGAAGAAATAAGGCAGAATCATAAGGACTAGCAGTGTAACCCAAGCGAAAGATGGTGGAACTGAACTTGGCAAACCAAGCTCATGGAGCTTGTTTAAGGCCATAAAGTGCACGTCGAAGACGACAAACCTTGTTTGATTCAACAGAGAAACCAGGAGGAGGTTGCATGTAAATTTCTTTACTCAAATCCCCATTGAGGAAGGCATTTTTAACATCCATCTGAAAAAGATCCCATTTACTAGCAGCAGGAATGGCTAAAAGGGCACGAACAGATGAGATACAAGCAACCGAAACAAATGTCTCTTCATAATCAATCTCATACTCCTGTGTGAAACCTTTTGCAACAAGACGAGCCTTATAGCGCTCAATGGTCCCATCAGAGCGAGTCTTGATCTTGTAGATCCACTTACAACCAACCACAGACTGTCCAGGAGGGAGAGTAACTAGATCCCAAGTATGGTTTTTGGTTAATGCATCAAGTTCCTCTTTCATTGCAATCTGCCATAAAAGGTCAGTGGAGGCCTCACGATAGGTGTGAGGCTTATGGAGTGTAGCAAGGGCAGTATAACAATGATAGTCAAGTAAATGTGCAGGAATGGATCTTACCCGGGTTGAGTGACGAGGTGGAATGTCTTGTGGAGGATCTTCAGGCGGAGCAGGAGCAGGAGACCCAGTCTCAAGAAGGGGTAGCTCGTCATCAACCTGTTCATCTTCAACCAGTCTAGGAGAAGCATCAAAAATATCTGAAGGATGAATAGAGAAATCCAAAGGGGGATCAAGAGTATTTGTAGAAGGAACATGAGACTCGTCTGGAAAGACTTCTAAACCAGAGGAGGTAGTTAGGGAAGAATGAAAGTGAGAGAGTTCAACAAACAAGCGGTGTTCCCAGAAGACAACATTACGTGAAACACGAAGACGATAAGAGACAGGATCATAGCACCGATACCCCTTTTGAGTTTCTCCATAACCAAGGAAACAACAAAGTCTAGATTGAGGCTCAAGTTTGTTGTGCTCATGAGGCTGAAGAAGAACAAAACAGGCAGAACCGAAGGAGCGAAAATGATGATAGTCAGGAGGTGACCCAAAAAGGCGCTCATAAGGAGTTTGATTATGAATGACAGTGCTTGGTATGCGATTAATAGCATGGACAGCATGAAGGGCAGCTTCACCCCAAAATGGGGCAGGAACTTTGGCAGAAAGAAGAAGAGCACGAACTGTGTCAAGAATATGACGAAGTTTTCGTTCGGCTCGACCATTTTGCTGAGAGGTACCTGGACATGTTAGATGATGTACAGTGCCATAGGAATGTAACAGAGTTTGAAAAGCATATTGAGTATATTCAAGAGCATTATCAGATCGAAAAATTTTGATACGTTTGGAGAATTGTGTTTCAACCATTTTTGCAAAGTTATTGTATATTGGTAAAATTTCAGAACGAGATTTCATAGGAAAGATCCAACTATAACGAGAATAATCATCGATAAAAACAACAAAATATCGAGATCCACCAATACTAGCAACAGGAGAAGGTCCCCAAACATCGGAATGAATTAACTCAAAAATACTATTAGAGATAGAGTCACTATTATTAAAAGGTAAAGCTGGCTGTTTTCCTAATTGGCATGAAGTACAATCAAAATTTTCTTTGGTCACAGAACCTAACAGACCCTTTGAAGCTAACTGTTGTACCCAAGAAGAGGGTGCATGACCAAGGCGAGAATGCCAAAGTGCGAGAAAAGGTAAGGGAGAAACTGCAGCAACTGTAGCAGCAACAGAAACAGGAGCAACAGGTGGAAGATGAATGTCCACGGGAAACATACGCCCAACTCTAGGACCGGTCCCAAGCTCTTGCCCCGTCCTCGGATCCTGCACAATACATTCAGAATAGTCAAAAATAAGGCGATATCCTAATTCAGCTAATTGTCCCACAGAGAATAAATTATAGAATAGGTCAAGTACATGGAAGACATTAGGAACAGAGAGGTTAGAGGATGAAACAGAACCTAAACTATTTCTATGCATGGTGGAACCATTGGCTATATGAATATTAAGAGAATGTGGTGCAGGGTCAAGTTTGGAGAATAAGGACGAGTGAGGTGTCATGTGATTGCAACAGGCAGAATCAAAAAGCCAAGTGTCAGACTTACCAGGTAACACTGAGAGAGCATTGGAAAGAGATGCATTACCAGCCATACGAACAGCTTGAGCAATGATGTCCTGTAGTTCAGTGGGGGAGAGGTTGATAGTGGATCCAGAAGACTAGGACTCAGCTGAAATGGAAGGCATTGGCGGAGTAGACTCTGTATTAGCAACAGCAGCAGTAAACTTGTTGCGACGGTAGCAAGTCTCAATAGTGTGACCAGGACGCTTGCAATAGTTGCAGAACTTCTTGTTGGTCTTGCGACGACTGCTAGAGCCAGAGGGATCATCTGATTGCTGAGGCTGCTCAATGGGTGAAGCAGAAGGGGTGATGGCCAGAACATTAAGCTTATTCTGGGCTTGAAGGGTTGCAAGGCGAGCTTCTTCTCTAACCAACTCATTTACAGCAGTATCAAGAGAGGGAGGAGGACTGCAATTAAGAAGCTGACCTCGGATGGGCTCAAAGTCCTTATGAAGTGACATCAGGAACTCATAGAGACGAAATTCATCTCTAAAATCAGCATATTGTTGAGCACCTGTTGAGCATGCCCAGGTTGGATCAGAAAGGTCAATTTGGTCCCAAATGAAGCGAAGCTGATCATAGTAGTCATTGATGGATTGCCCTGATTCTTGCCTGAGTTGATCTAATTCAACCACTAACTGATATTTCATGGATCCGTGAGTAGTGGAGTATCTCTTGGCCAACAGATCCCATGCCGATTTAGCATCATCAAAGCTGCCCAATAGATTGGAGATGGAGGAAATTGAAGTGTTCCGAATCCACGTAAGGATCATGTGGTTGTGACTATCCCATTCAATCATGCGACCGAGGAAGGCAGCATCTTCTTCACTTGCCCCCTTGATAGGAATAGTGATTGCACTAGTGAAATATTGCCAGAGCATGCGACCCTTAAGAAAACTACGCATAGCTTGAGTCCAAGATAAGTAATTCATATTCCCCTCCAATATAGTATTGATGGGGCGAGGAAGAAAAATATCCTTTTTATCCATTTAGAGACACAATATGCAAAAATAGACTGCAAAAATGAAATCTACGCGAAAAACTGGGTAAGGTGAACCTGGACAGCAAAAGTCAACCCTGGAAAAATCAACGGTCAACAGTCAAAGTCAACGGTCCGGTCAACGGCTGGTCAACGATGACGTCAGCTGCATGGATGGATGACGTCAGCAGAGGAGAGTATGATGACGTCAGCCCTAGATGATGTCACTGATGACGTCAGCAAGATCTGAGGTAGGCGAGTGAGGCGCGTGGCTGAGACGCTGCTTCTTTGGGCGGCGCGTGAGGGCACGTGCGGGCTCCAATCACTGCAAGGCTTCCATGACTGAGTAGATCGAGGCGAGACGATCACTGTGGTGCCTTTAAAAAATTGATCGGAGCAAAAACCACGGCGAAGACGGTGAGTGCAGTGGTCTGTGGTGCGGGACTCCTCAACGATGACTGCTGCAGGTCGTTGTGACGGCGGAAGCAATAAGGGTGGAGTAACACCAAGGGAGACAAGACTGCTAAAAAAAAAGGGTCAGAGCAGTGGCTCTGATACCATGTTAGAAATACTGAATAATTGTATTGTATTTCTCAAGGGGAATATACATGAGTATGCCTTTATATAGGAGGCATATGAGTGCAGTACAAGTAGGAGTGTAGTACAAGATGTGTGCTGTACAAGTAATATAATGTGCTCTACAAGTAAACTAGGATGGGCCTAAAGCCCATAACACTATATACATTAACACAAACTAAGTACTGAATCCTGGACCCAGTTAGTCAACACCGATATTCACGGACAACGATGAATGGGGTTCATCATTGGGTGGGTTTCATGGACAACGATGACATAAACGAACTTGGGGAGGATTGTGATCCTGAGGTAGTTGTATGCTTTGACATGAGCCATGAAGTGTTTCGAGTAATAAGATTTCCCGATGACGTGTTTTGAAAACTTAAGGTACCTGGAGCTGGACGATGTTTCGACTATTGAAAAAACTTTAGCTGTGCTCAATGATTGCCTTGCTTTTATTGTTTATAATGATGAAAGTACTATGACAGAAATGCCCGTGCGATGCACGGCTTTAATCAAGAATAATGTGTAAATTAATGAAAATAAAAAATAATAATTTTTATATTAATTAAAATTAAATAGATAATAAAAATAAAGTAATATTTTACTCTTTTTTTTTTTAAACGAAGTAACTTTAAGTCATATAATGAATATGTATTGTGTAAGATAAAGTTTTTATAATAAAAAAAAATCATATATAAGCCCAAAATTAATTGAATGAAATATGATAGATAATTATGCAGTTAATATAAAAGGAGGTGCCTTAAAAATATAAAGAGAGTTCACTTAATTAAAACTCAAGTGCATATTTAAATGAAAAACCTTGAATTCAATAATTAAAAAAAAAATAATTGAAAGCATATTTAAGCAGTAACCTCAACGTAATAGTTAAGTATTATAAACAACTCAAATTACTAAACATTAAAAAATAAAAGTAGTTAAACTTATGTAAGAATTAAATTTTTATTTCTGAAAGTGAGGGGGGAGACACCGAATTTCACCCTATCAAAACAAAATTTGTAAATATAAACTTCAAGAAATTTTTTTGAGAAAAACTTTTGATCGAGTGCTTCGGAACCTCAAGCTAATTAGAATTTTTTTTTTAGAATTTAGATTATAATACACTACACTTGAAAAATAAGGATTAGGGGGATTAGATGAAGAATTTGGATTGTAATCAAATTAAGATTTTTATCAATTTATAAATTATAGAAGAAGAAAAATTATATATATTTTGAAAATCTAAAAATCTAAAAGAATTTCTGCAATTAGATTTTTTTTATATTCACATTTTATCTAATTTTCTTTTTTTATATATATATAAACTTATCTAATTAGTTTTAGAAGTGGTATTTGATGTGGGTTAGTATTTCAATTATGATAAACCTCAAGTAGGATATATTGATATACATAGGGCTTAATATTTATTTTATTTTATTTTATTTTATTTTTTGTTTTTATCTATAAATTTCTTGCAATTTGGGGCAGCCAACCTTTTTTTTTTAATTAAGATTTTTTTTTTCAACTTAAACGTGTACATGTTGCTTCTTTTTTTTTTAATGCATATTCTCCTTTTTTGTTTAGGTGTCTTAGGCTTTATCAAATTAGCTTTGTTGGTCCTTGTAATTCATCTTAATTAGAATTTTTTATATTCACGCTTTATCTAATTAGCTTCTTTTTTTTTTTTTTTTTTGATAAACTTATCTAATTAGTTTTAGAAGTGGCATTTGATGTGGATTAGTATTTCAATTATGATCAAATTCAAGTAGGATATAGTGATATACATAGAGCTTAATATATATATATATATATATATATATATTATCTATAAATTTCTTGCAATTTGGGGCAGCCAACCTTTTTTTTTAATTAATATTTTTTTTTTCAACTTAAATGTGTACATGTCGCTTTTTGTTTAGGTGTCTTAGACTTTATCAAATTAGCTTTGTTGGTCCTTGTAATTCATTCTAATTAGAATTTTTTATATACATGCTTTATCTAATTAGCTTTTTTTTTTTTTTTTTTGATAAACTTATCTAATTAGTTTTAGAAGTGGCATTTGATGGGGATTAGTATTACAATTATGGTCAAATTTAAATAGGATATAGTGATATACATAAGGCTTAATATATATATATATATATATATATATTGGTTTTGTTTTTATCTATAAATTTCTTGCAATTTAGGGCAGCCGACCTTTTTTTTTAATTAAGATTTTTTTCAACTTAAATGTGTACATGTTGCTGTTTTTTTTTTTTTTTAATGAAGATTTTTCTTTTTAATAAAAGATTTAGATGAAGAATTTGGATTATAATCAAATTATGAATTTTATCAGTTTAGAAATTATAGGAGAAGTTAAAATCATATAAACTTTTTAATTACGATTTTTTTTCTCAACTTAAACGTGTACATGTTGCAGCTTTTTCTTAAATTGCATAAATGTAAGAAAATTTATGCAATTTGGGGAAGCCATGTAGCGCAACCACGGCGTCTAAGCCCAACTTTTATTATATATAATATGATAAATCCACCAAAAAAAAATGTAAGAAAAAAAAATGCAAGTTCTATATATTTTTTTTCTTTTACGTTTTTTAAAGAAACGTAGGAAAAAAAAATACAATTTCGATCTTTTTTTTTCTTTTACATTTTTTTATTTCTCTTTTTTTAATTAAATTCTATCCTTAGGTAATTCTATTTTATTGATTTTAGGTTTTGTTGATAACATTTTAGATAGACACAACTAATGTAAATGAAATACTACTTTCTTTCATATTTATCTAAAAAATATGTATATATCTATTCTTAAAATCTAAAAATTTATTAAAATTTTTACAATTTGGTGAAGTCACATGGTACAACTACAGTGTCTAAGCCCAATTTTTATTATATATAATATGATATGATATGGGTGATGCGTGAATATGGGTTCGAAGATTCTTGGACCAAAAAACTTGTTGTAGGACCCCTCTTAGGAATTAAAGAGCCACTAGGATTTGCCAAGAATGGAGAGCTTCTTCTGCGTGGTGGCGATGAGGCAATAGTATTGTATAACATTGATTCTCAAGAAATGAAGAATCTTCAATGTGGAGAGTTTCCATCAACAGCTATGATTTATGTGGAGAGCTTAGTTTCATTCCCTAGTGGAAATCTGTCTTAGATTTTTTTTTTTTTTTTTTTAATTTCTCCTTAGTACTAATTTAGAAAAAAGTAATGTGTGATTTAGAGCAGATGATATTGTATCTTATTAAGGATCCTGATGTGTTTGTTAAATTCCAATTCTCTTTTCCTTTTCAGCCTCTGTAATTTGTGATGGACCAGGAAATTGTGGATTTGTCATGCTTTGGAATTGTGATAGAATTTTGGGAGAGGTTGGGTTATTAATCTATGTAGAGCGAGAGCTGGTTAAGGGTTTTATTAGATTTTTCTGTAATAACATCAGCTATAGCCTTTGCTTTGGAGTCCTACCACTAGGTAATGTGACCAATTAAGTTTCGTATGCTTTGATGGAAACCGTGGTTTGTATAAGTCGATAAATTAAAATAGAGAATGTTTCGAGAGAGTATCTGACCTTAGAATTTCAATCAGTTGTGAAAGCACCTGGATGGGTTGTCTGAACCTAAGTGATTGCTAGTTTTTGTGAAATTGTTTGTGATGTTGAGCTTTGTACTTAAATTTTGATGGATAGACCACCTTCTAGTATTCATCGTGACGCGCTTCTTCTAGCCAAGCCACAGGTTTGTGTTCTGTTCAACCTTGTTTCCATGTACAACTGTTCCATTACAGTTAAGATCAATTAATGGGCAGTAGTTGGAGTTCTTAGTATATAGGCAGGATGAATTTTGTGGTTTGTACACTGTACCAAGAATTATACCTCTTTCATGACACAATTTGTTTCTTCTCCCCAATGCTCTTCATTAGGCCTTAACAGGAGGCATTGAAACATTATTACAGTATGGTGTTCTGTTTTTTTTTTTCTCCAATGAATCCTATCCCAAACACAAACAGCCTCTAGACGACGTTGTGTTCCGGAATTTACTTTTATACTGACCAATTCTACTCCTATTTGACATTGTATTATTATGTTATCTGTAGGCTGTACTTATAGTTAAGTTATTCTAGTTGCTCCTAAACTAAGCCAAGGCGTCCTCAGATGTCAATTGCCCAAAGCTCTGAGTCTGACCTGTCCAAATTCAACAACTATTCCTAAAAAATTATCTCAAGATTTGTAAAATCTTTCACTGGCCATTTTTCTTACGCTAGTAGTAGTAATTTTGATTTGGCTGATGCTTATTTTTTTGACTTCCCATATATGATATATGCTCTCTGTTTTGCCAATGTTATTCTTAGAAATGAAATTCCCTGGTAATTTTCTATTAGATTCTAATCTTATCTTTTTCCAACTTCTCATCTGATCACATGTGCTGGTTGTGACTATCATGCTTGTCCCCCATTTTCCCCATACACGCTTTTGGCACGAGCCAGAATAATAAGGTCTGTTTATTAATATGCAACAATGAAATGTGATAATCAGCCAGCTGAAAATAACGGTTGACAGCCTGAAAAAACATAAAAGAAGAATGATATTTGCTTAATCATGAACAACTGTAAATTCCTGCCTTAACTCACATCCAAAATTCCATTAGCCTCTGACTGCTAAAAGGGGGCTGGAGGAACCTACTTAGGTCGATATCTCAAAATTTATGTAGAGAAACAGATCAAACAACTAGCCACAAGAATTAGGCTGACCAAAGTGTTAGTAAAACTGACCCCAAAGCATATGCCCACAGCATGATCACGGAACATTCACTCTTACTTACCTGCTCCAAACAATTGCGTTATTGTGCCTGTCACATCAATATTGAAAACATATTAACAAGGATTCCACTCTCTATATATATAAGACTAGCAATGATTTCCGAATAAGAAACATTCCACCTTCCCGTAATCACTCACCAATTACATAAACTTAGGCGGTGCTTATATGGCCAAGTCAGCCTCACACAGTTAGTCATTTGGCTTAGAGTACAAATTGTTTAATTTGAAATTTTTAGGTCAGCTGCAATATACCTCAAGCTGAAGTAACCACATGATCTAGAGAAATATTAAAGTTGGTTTTGCTTGTAACTGACTAAAGGTCGGTGCTGACATATTAGGTGGTTGTGTTGAAACCAAGGAATTAAAAGAAGATGAAGAATTATATTTGAAAATGGAAAGCCTTATTTGAGTCAATAATCTGGACAGTTTTTCTTGCACACAGCAAAGGCCGCTTTTTATCTGTAGCAGTAAGTAGATTGGTACTTCATGGCAGCAATGCAATGAAATTATTCTAGTCCCCTCAACATTTCGTAAATATTTTAATTCTTTGGGAAGTGGTGATTAATAGTGCTACAAAAGGAAATCCTATTTAGATGAAATGAGTATAATCATGACAAAGATTTGTCCTCTTTTTTCTTTTTTCTTTTTTATAAGTCAAAGATTTGTCCTCTCTAATGTCTGGATCTTGTGTTGCCACAGAAATGGGCTCTCCTCTTTTGCCAAGAATTTAGGTCTATCTGTATGTATGGTTGCATATGTGAGCCTAATTTATTTTTACTAGTCGCAAATCCTGCGCGTTACGCGTGATAATATTTTTAGGATGGTCTTATTCATTTTTTTTCTTTTCAATTTGTACTAATTTAATAAATAGTATTGTAATGCATAATCAAATTTTCATTTATTATAGTAACAATAAAAAAAATGTAATGTATAGAATATCTGTTGTACTAAAATCCAAACAATACATTTTTTTCTCAAGAATTCAAAGGTAAGTTAGTGAAAATATTAATTTTTTAATACAATTAATTTATAATATTTTGTATATCATTAAAAAGTATATATAATTTGGAAATTATTCTTTTAGTTTTAAACAACTTTTTCAAACCTAATTTTTTTCACAATACAATCAAAAACACCAAGAAATATATCTAAAAAAATTAATAAAACTCAACAAAACTACAGTTAAAAATACAAAAAAAAAAAAAAAAGAAAGGGGAAAAAAAAGATTGAAACTCTTTTTCCTTTTAAAAAACCAAGGGTACAATTCCAAAGGGGAAAAAAGTAGAGAATTTTTTTTTAAAAAGAAGAAGTATTGTGTTAATGCTGTCATAATCTAATGTTACATCTAATCCGACATGGGAAAATGAATAGATAAATAAATAATTTTAAGCACAATATTGAATATGTTTTCTTAAAAGTCTCAAAGAATACACTAATAAGATAAGGAAGATGAAGAACAATACAAAATATTCATAAACGCTTAAAACAATTACTCAAGCATCTAAGAACATCTTATAACAAAGACATAACAATTCACTACTAATTTGTTAAACAAAATATTCACAAACAGTGAAAATAAACTACACAAATTAAGACCATTGTCTTCAACTGCACTGACTTTTCCTCATTAGCTTGTCCAAACTATTTTGTTGTTTTTCAAATAAATTAAAACCTGAAAACAACACAAAATTTGACATATTATAATATATTATTCCTTAAATAAGATCAACAACAAACATCATTCATTAAAAGTATTTAGTGTTGTAAAGAAAATGATAAAAAAAAAAATACTTGTATCAAGGAACACATATGAATTAGTCAATAATATTCATCAATCTGAGGTAGAGATGCAAGAAAAAAAAAAACTTCAACAAAAAAATGAAAAAAAAAATCGAGAGAGAGAGAAAGAGAAAACCTTTTTCATATTGGAAAAATATGCAAAGAATAGGAGAGTGAAAAATTTATAGTAAAAAGTAGGGAATAAGAAGAATCAAAATATAGGGAGATAAATGGGCAAAATAATATTTCAAGCTAAAATCGCCCAAAAGAATATATGTAGGCAACATTTTTTGTTTTGATTTTCCATTGATTTATTATTTAGTTGTAACATCAAAATTAAAGTAGATGAATATGTAAAGTTAAAACTGCTTAAAATGAATTTGTAAAGTCAATATTATTTTATATTTAATATTGTAAAAAAAATTAGAGGTAAAAAAAATATTAAAAAGACTAATGGTGTGATCGATGACATGGCAGATGAGGTGGTTTTAAAGAAACATTGTAACAATAAAGGCTACGCTTCAGCTTTTAAATATATATATATAGATATAGATTTGTTCTAATAAAAGCTTTATTATTATAAACTTCTATATCACCTCAGAATGATATGACATTAATGATGACCTAGAGAGAAGTTGATAATGTTCAGTTACACTTATCACTGCACAGAACTTAATGTTTTGCAAAATAAATTTTAGCCAGCAGTTATATCTCTGATGCTTCAAATTGTTTCCCAATTGACAATAAAATCCCCTTGTGTTTACAGACCACCTCTTCTTGTTAGTGATGAAGTGTTTATGTCTCTTCTCCTGTTGAAAACAACCTTCCTTATGATTAAACTTCTTTAACACAGAATGTCCTTAGCAGATTTCCAAGACAATCTCAAATCAGGGTCAAGTTTGACATTTGAATTGCAACCACCTTTTAGATTTCTATTCCCATTTTTACAAACTCTCTCCCACATCCTGGCTTCCCATCTCTCTCTCTCTCTCTCTCTCTCTCTCTCTCTCTCTCTCTCTCTCTCTCTCGTTTATTTGCTTTTGACTATTAACTTCTTTTATTGCAGGCTCCCATTTCATCCTCTTACTCCAATTTCAAAACTCATTATTATGGTAGAGAATGCAACGGTTGACCTCTCTTGGTTATCCTGCTCTTTTTTGTTTCCTCAGCCTAAATAGTAAATAGCAATACCATTTTCATGACATAACTTCTTTTCTTCTTCTCAATCTCCATACTATTAGTGGTAATTTTGATTTGCCAATTCTTATTTTTAGACTTCCCATATATGATATATGCTCTCTGTTTTGCCAAAGTTATTCATTGAAGTGAAATTTTCTAGTAATCTTCTGTTAGATCCTGACTGATATTGGTTGGTTTAGAACAGTGAGGGTCAGTACCAGTAGGTAATATGACAAATTAAGTTTCCTATGTATATGTCATATGTACATTGATGGAAATCATGGTCAATGCAGGTTGAATTTAAATAGAGTTATTTCAAGAGGGAATCTGACCTTGTTATAAGTTTTGTGGTCTCATAGCACTTTGTTGTGAAAGCTTTGAAGCTCAGTAATTGCTAGTTTTTTTGTGAAATTGTGTGCGTAGTTGAACTTTTACTTACAAATTTAGAACAATGGTTTTTCATGATATTTAGTCCTCATCATATGACATACCATTTTCACGTTTTGTCGATAACTTTTTCCTTTCAACCGAGTTAGAACTTTCAGCCCTTGAATCCTTGCATTAGCATAACAGTAAATGGTTCACTCTGTCAGAGTTGAATTATGAGCACTCATGGTTGACATGTGCTTGCAAGCGCGACTAGTAAATGCAAAGTCTTGGATTCCATGACAACATATTTGATTTGATTTAAAATTTGGCAAGATCGACATTCTCGTATTTTTTTGAATGTTGATTAAGGCTCTAAATCGTCAGGACATAAGGCTCTTCTGCTATATATGGATAGTTAAGTGTATGTACTTTGAAATTAGTTACTTGAGTTAAAAAGAGGAGGTGGTTGGTTTAAAATTTTTTGCAAAGCAGTCCCGAACTGCTGTCATCCTGATTTCTTAAACTGGTTACGTGTGTATACTAATTAACATGTATGATTTCCGAAACCAATGACCAAACCCAATCTATGTTGTTTCAGCCACGCCTTCAATGCCATCCCTTTCTTGATGTCCAAAATTATGTGTCCTATTTGTGGTCATTGCTTTGGAATCTAACACCATTTTGAGAACCAGAATGATGTTTTCAATTACTAATGACGGTTTTTTTTTTAATATATATAATGGAAATAACTATGAGGTTATTTAAGAATTAATTTTTTCACTAAACTTTCCATTAATTGTGTGTGAAATATCATATAAACATGTGCATTTGTAAGTTAAGACAAATGCACAACTTGCGTCAGGACTACTCTGTGCTAATGAGTTTTGGCTCAAATTGTACTTCATCCTACAAGAATAAGTGGATGGTGAGTGCAGCCCTAGTAATTGTGAGAGGGAAGTTCCTTGAGATGTTATTAAGATGAGTTTTCCTCAATCTAACAATCCAAGCAAAACAGTATAAATGTGTATAGTATCTAAAAGTTGAAACTAACATTTATTGTTGCTACATTAGCATTAAATTTATTTCATTTTAGTCAATTTGGTCCATTTCAATCCATACAATCCAAAAGAGATTTATGTAAAAATATGAGCTATTTCATTGACATTTATGTCACATTTCCTACGTAATGATAGTAGCTTCTTAATAAAATTACATTTTTCTTATATTATTAAGTCTTGTAATTTTTTCTCTAATGTAAGTTATGAATTTACTTATATTTTCTTTCTCTTTAGGTCATTTAAGACATATAGATGATAAATTGTTTGTAAGGAGTTTTAGAAACAAATTTCAACAACATATTACATTATTTACAAAATATCTCACCTTGTATAATAATTAAATATAAAATGCATTATGTTTCCTTAAAAAAAAACAAAAAACAAACTTACAAAATTTTAAAAACTTTCAAATAAATTATATAAGTAGCTTAATTTAGAAATATAATAATGGCTAAAATGCAAAATCCACTTTTTATGTTTTACTAAATTTCATTTCTGTGCTCTAACATTACTTTCCTCCGTTTCAGTCCTCTAACTTTTAAGTTTATTCAATTAAGGCTTTTTCATCAAATTTTGTTATATATTGTGATTAATTTTTCAATTTTTTAAATTTTTCTTCAAATTCTTTTAATTAAAAAAATCAATTAATGATTGAAAAGCATTTTGTAGATTTTTTTTTTTTCCAAAAAACCTTCAACAAAAGTTGACAAAATGTCTTAATTGAATAAATATGAAACTTAGATGACTGAAAGGAATGAAAGTAAAATTAAAGCTTTAAATGACTGAAGTAAATTCTAAAGAAACTTAAAGAGTGAGTTTTTTATTTTTACCTATATATAATATATTATCAACTATATTTATTAAAAAATAATCATATCATTTTAAGAAAAGTTTGAGACTAATACTTATACGTGTCATCTACAATTTTCATTTTTCACTTAACCAAAAAATATCAAATTTAATCAATTTTTTTTGCCTGGGACTAATGTCTCACATTCAACACACACTGAATGCTTTTATCACCAACTTTTCATTCACAAAACATTGTTTATAATATATCTTAATCGAATGCATCAACCATGTTACAAAATGATTCGACGCATTTAAGTTATTTTCATTAAATACTTGTTGAGATATTAGAAAAAACTAATCTTTTTCTTTTTCTTTTTCTTTTTCTTTGCTCTATTGTTTGATTACTGAGAAAATTTACAAAATCAAGGCAATTGATAACTGAGAAAATCTATGAAAAGTCGAAAACAAGGTGAGGATTTTCTGTGTGATTCTTTTTGGTAGAGAATTGCATTGCATTGCATTGAGCTGAGTTAATTTCTTTTCAATGAAGATTTTCCGCTCAAAAACATGTCATCTGAGGACTGGAGTCCAGTCGATACTTGAAAGATTTTACACTCAAGTTTTGTATAAAATTAAAACTATGAAAGAGATTCAAGAAGAATACTACCTATTTCTTAAATAGTTCATAAACACAGAAAATAAAGTTGATAACAATCCCCACATAGATGAAACAGCAAAGAACTACCAACTTAAAACTATTAGTAGGTAAAAGCCAAAATACTAACAGCAGCACCATAATTCCTAAAAGATTAACAACAGAAGGAGCTAAAAGATTGACAGTAAATAACTATTAGTAGAAAAAAGCAAAAATACTAACAGCACCATAATTCCTAAGAGATTAACAATAAAAGGAGCTAAAAGATTGATAGTAAATACTACAACTGTGTAGAACAAACTTCAATGTGATGTTTTAGTCTCATCAGTCCATAGCTGCAAAAGATAACAAATCCTCTGTAACAATCAAGGTAGGAAAATATATTATTTACTAAGATGTTTTAGAACATGCAAAGTTTTTGCAAAACCAAAAAAAGATAAGAGACAATTTGCTTGATTTTTCTCTTGATTTAATACACCATTACACTGTTGTCAGAGTCAGACAGTAAGTTAAAGGCATCCAAAATAAGCACATGCGTATAGGCTTCATACTATACTAAACAGGGGTGTAATAAACAATATATGACATCAATCTACAAGCATGCTGATTACACTACGCAGGAATCAAAAGAGGTTCTTTAGTTTCTGTTATAATTAATTGACATTGGAACAAACATTTTAAACTAGTAGAAGCTGGAAATGGCTACACTAAGTTGGAATCAAAAGAGCTTTTTTTGTTTGTTTCTGTATAGTTAATTGACATCGGAACAAACACTTTGAAGTGATAGAAACTGAATATGGATATGGAGGATGGAGCACATTTGACCATTTAAATCTCTGCAAGAATTGAAAAGCAGTCCCTTTGAACAAAACTTGAGACTGTAAATAATTTCCCTTCAGTAAAAACACAAATGTCCTAGGTACTACCAACTCCAGCCAACTTTTTTCCATTACCACCTAAACCAAGGCTTGGAAACTAACCAATTTTTAGCAGGGGTAAAGGCATAAAGAAATCAAGGGCCAATGAGCTCTAACTCAAATAGCACCTCCTGCCCTAGTAAGAGCAAGGCGGATAATGAGGTAACAGGTTTAATACCCACCAAGTGGGTGTGACTTACCTATAAAATATTAACGGCTAACATGAAAAAAGTTGAACTATAGTCAGAAATACCCAACACATGTTATTGAAGATTATTTACATGGTAACAGCTGATAGCACCCTCCTTACACATTTGCACAACATTTCGCATGCGCGCACACATAAAAGGATGAGTAATTATAAAAATACCCACAGTACAGCAACATGGTACTCCATATCAATAAGAGTAAGCTACTAAGTACAAAACTTAACTTTCGCCCATGATTTTTTTAAGCTTATATTAGTTATTTTTGTATTAAATGGTCTTATGCTATTGGTGTGGAGTACCACGTTATCAGATGCTTTGAAAGTATCTAATAATTCCACCCCTGCCCCAGTGGCAGCGCCCCACCCCCGAAAAAAAGAAAAACTATCAGGGAGTACCTTATAGCCTAGTGCAACATAATTTAAACAAATGCATATCCATTTTCAAGCGATTTATGGTTAGCATGAAAATATATGGCTACAATGTTAAGAAGAACTTGTCTTAATGAACAACACTCAACAATAACAGGCATTTACTTGATTATATATGCAAGTTAACACTTAATGAGAACCACAAAAACATGCTATCCATAGAACACAGATAAATTTAACACGTTTCATTTAATTATTATCCATAGAACACACTGATAAATTTAACGCAAATATTTCATTTAATTGTCAAGAGCTTTGTACTTTAGTGGCAATACGACTTGTTGACTGCAATTAAAAAAAAAAAGTGCATCTAATCATTTAAAAGCTATCAATAGCGGAAGGAAAATGAAGGGAAAAACAAACGTACCAAGTACATAAACCTTCCTTTTTTGCAAGTTGGTCGGACTCATGGACTATGACCTGTGATCTGTAACTTTTGATTGAAGGAACTTGTCACCGCAGTTATGCCTGATGAGCAAGAATTAGCCTTGAGCCAAGTTGGGGGTGGCCAGAAAACCTTAGAATAGCCAGGAAAAGCTGACAATGGAGAAGCAGTACCATCCTCCAAATCAAACAACCCAGTGTCATAACCAGGATGATCATCCCTACCACCTTTGCTGAACGAATCTTCAGTGAAATACACACAATTTGCCTTGCATCCAACGTAATCCTTAACTGAAACACAGAAAGAACAATCATCGCCCACAAATAACGCTAAGTCCCCCAAGCTCTCCACCTTAACCCACTCGCACTCTTCCTCATTCAACTTATACACCATCAAATAAAGTGGAAAATCACTACTTTCGCTATCAGAATCCACACGCTCATCTTCAAACATTTCCCTTTCCACATCATAATACTCGTCCACCAAAAACAACTCATCTGGGGACTTCACCAAATACTTGAACTGACCACCATGTCCAAACCCAAAACGAGGCAAAGGATGCGCGACCTTTTTGATCTTCATAGAAGAATCCACGGAAATAGCCAACCCAGTGATATCCACAGCGTAGAACTTTCCCTTATAATAAACAGCATCATCATAAAGAGCTCTCTCTCTCCCATCATCTATGTTAGTCCACTTCTTATCACCCATTTTCCACACACCAAGTTTTGCACCAGTGTGAACAGCCATGACCGCAAAGTCCTCATCTTTCTTCGAGTTCGACACTACAACTTTCCTAATCCTGATGGATTTCATTTCGTTAAACTCAATCTCATCTGGGTTTATCCCAACAGCAACAAACTCAAGCCCACAAACTTTACTCACCTCGGAGACCTTATAGTCGAGCAAGTTCAAAACTTTAGGCAACTTTTGGTTCAGGCCCTCGAAAGCAAACCTTGAAAGAGGCTCCTTAAGAAGGACGTTAGTGTTGTGTTCATTTGAAGCAGTTAAAAACTCGATCTTGATCAACCAAGTCTTGGTGGTGGAGTAATAAGAGTTTGAGATTTTGGTGATGGGTTCAATGGAGAAGATTGTGGATTCTTTGAGAGTGAAGTGGCCACGGCGCTTGGGGTTGAGACGAGGGTTTGGGCCAATTGGGAAGGGAAGCTTAATGAGAGGAGGCAATGAGGTTTTTGGTGGGAGCGGAACGGAAGAGCGCCATGTGGTGCAAACGGCGCGGAAATGAAGAACATCGGTTCGAGTGTCGATGCATTTCGCTATCTTTTCGAGTAGGTCTCGATTGAGACCTGACCATTGGGGTGAGTTTGCTGTTGGTGGCGGTGACGGTGGTTGTTCCATTTTGATTTTCTCTCACTCTCGAGTCTTTGTTTTTGTGTTAAAGTTTTAATCTGTGATTTTGTTTGAACCCTTGAAAAAGATGGTCGCAAAGCAGAGCTAAGATATAGGTGGGGCTCTTGCCTTATGTTTTGGCGTGGAATTGGTGTTCGTGCGTGTGTGTGAAGAGGGACGGGGTGAGAGTGATTATTATGGTGTCTTTGATTTAATGTAAATTAAATTTTGAGCGTAAATGAATACAAGAAAAAGTGAATTTTTATAAGAAAAATAAAATTTGAATGTTTGATTTTATAATAAAAAAATAGTTTAAAAAACAATTTCTAGTGTGAGAGTGATTAATGGTGCGTGTGTGTGAAGAGGGACGAGGGTGAGAGTGATTAATGGTGCGTTTGGTTTAATATAAATCAAATTTCGAGTGTAAAATGAATGCAAAGGAAAGTGAATTTTCATAAGGAAAATGGAATCTGAGTGTTTGGTTTTTGCAATAGAAAATAGTTCAAAAAACAATTTCTTGTGTTTGATAACATTCTGAAAATACTATTTTCCTACAACTTTTACACATTTTTTAAGTTATTTTCTCATCTCCTAAACAAATTTTATAACAAAAAATTTCAAAATATACACTTAACACAACCAAAAATAAAAATAAAAATATCTTTTATTCACAAACTCGGTGAGAGGAGGAAGAAATAGTGAGAGATTGAAGGAAAGAGAGATCGGGAAAGAGAGGATCGAAGTGGATGGAGGCAGCAGCGGCCAAATCGGGTGGGTTTGGGGGAGGAGTGGAATGGGCTGGTGGTCGGTGGCGGCCAGATCGGCGATCGGTGGTGGCAGCCAGATCGGCCAGTGCGTTGGAGAGCCTGGTGGAGCACGGTAGAGGGGCTTGCAGGCACGACAGTGAAGCCGTGGGTCGAGGACTGGGATGTGGTGAAATCGGGGTGGGTTTAGCTGGGTTCTTCGGAGATGGGTTTCAGCACGATGATGAGGCTGAGCGGCGTGATCAGACCAGCTGGGCCGTGGGTCGGGGACTGGATCTAGGCTTGACTGACGATACCTCTCTCTGGCAATAGCTCTTGGGCTTGGCGTGAGTGATGAGAGTGAGTAAGGAGAGAAATTTCTGAGGAGAGAGGAAATGGTTTGAAGGTAAAATGAAGAAGTAAAATGATTTACAGGTGAGGGGGCTATTTTAAAGTCAACAAGGAAAATGAATTTCGTTTGACCCTATTTTCCGCGTGTACCAAACAAACAGAAGAGTGTAAAATAATTTCTTGAAATCATTTTCAGGTGAAACAAACGCACCCTGATATATATGAAGGAAAATGCTAAAGGTAACAACCAAAAACATTAACATCAGTGCAAAATTTTCATCTATGGGTTATGCTAATGAGTGCCCTTAGGGTATTGATTAACAATCCATTTTATAAAAGTTTTGACATCACTTTTTATGGGAAATGAAAAAAACTGTCAAAACATTAATTGTTTTTCTTTCTTTCCCCATGAAAACTTTTTTTAAATGAATTATTAAACAATTCCCTAAGAGCATTCGTTAGTATTTCCCTTCATCTATTTTGTAAGAAAAAGTCTTTTTTTTCACACTTATTTTTATAAAACATCTACATCAGTTCATTAATTCTACACATTTATTTAATAACATATTCATTTCTTTAACACTCATCTCTCTCACAGACCTAACACAACCCATACACTGTTATTTAACCTAGCCATATGATATAGAAAAACAAGTTGATCAAGATCAAAACCCACCAATCAATACCCAACCAACCCAAAGAGCAAGCCAATCAACCCAAAGACCCACTGACCCACACCCATAATCAACCAAAAAAAAAAAAAAAACAGCAACCAATAGATCAAAACGAGATCAACGCCTCCAGCCTGAGCAAGATCAACGCCTCGCAGCACCGCCACCTCCTCGCGACGCCCGCAGCCATGCGCTCCATCCTCGCCTCCGAGTCCCCCCCCCCCCCTCACCCTGTCTGCTCTTAAAGGGATTCGACGCGATCGGAGCTTTTGTGATTGGAAAACCCGAGTCAGAACTGAAGGTTCGCGAAGATTGGCAAACTAAGGTGAGATCGGTGGACTGAGGGAGAGATAAAACAAGAGAAAGGTGAGAGTGAGAAGCTGAGAGAGTGAGGTGAAGGAGAGAGAAAAAAAATCTAAAATATTAAATACAAGACTTACAATAGCCGTGCATATATGCACGATTACTGTAACAAATGTGCAAATATACACACTTTTAGAAGCACAAATGTGGACCATTTTTTAGGTAAAATATGTAAAATTTGTATCTTTTTTTACTATACAAGACTTTACATCTACTGAAGCAAATACTCTTAGTCTATTATACAAAATTTTTTTTTATTATAAATTGTTGATTACTATTTGGCTTCTATATATTTTTTTATAATTATTTTATATGACAAACTATGTATAATAAAGAAAAAATAGTGATATAATGTGATAGTAAAATTGAGGTTAATCACATTTTACCGTGTAAGATAGTTATAGCCAAATATATACATGAAAATATGTGGTATTAGCATGAATATTAGCGGTTACTTTCGGCTTGCAAAGCGTCTAATTTGGACTTAATGGTTGATGCTCTAATTATTGGGTGCACTGCACCATGGGTCCAGCCCACTTCTAACAGACATGCTCATTTAGGCCTTGTTTGGTTAGTTTTTTTTCATCACTCAGTTTTTGTCACTCAGTTTTCATCACTCATCACTCATTACTCATCACTCATCACTCACCACTTAAAATACCCAACTCCCTACATCCCACCTGTTTGGCACCATCACTCATTTATCATCACTCAACATTTTTCAACTATTTGTGAGCCCCACGTCTGTCAATTGTTCAGAGAAAAACTATTTTTTTCCCCGCGGAAGGATTTCATCCCCATTTTTTTTATCTTTTCTCAGTTTTTTTCCCCCTTCATCCCTGTCACTCTCCCAAAGCACAAACCCGAACCCATAAAAATTTCTCAACCTCCCTCGCCTCGTCAGGACCATCACCAGTGAGCAACACCCATCATTCCCCACCATTTTCTTCACTGTTCATTTCCCCTTCACCCCCTCACCACTGTTCCTCTCCCAAAACATAAACACAAACCCGAACCCACATCTCTCAAAATGGTTGAAGCTTTTGTTCAATTACTCAGGCACAGATATATATAAAGAACTGTGTCTTAAACAGAAAATCAAAGAAGCAAAAGAGAAAATCTTCAAAATTGAAGAAATGGGTTTCGAAGAAAAATAGGAACAGATGAAGAGGAAGAAGGAAAAGTGACGCAGCGGCGGCGTGACCTAGCGGTGCGACCCAGCAGCGGCCTGACCCAGCGGTGGCGTGACCTAGCGGCGTGACCCAGCAGCGGCGTGACTCAGCGGCCTGACCCAGCGGCCTGACCCAGCGGTGGCGTGACCCAGCGGCTTGACCCATCACTCTCTGTTTCTATCACTCTCCGTTTGTTTCTTCTTCTTTATTTCTTTTTTTTTCTTCCTTCAACCCCCAACGATCGGACCTGCACGAACCTGCACGAACAACGATCGGACCTGCGACGATCTCCACCATCACCACCGGAGGCAAAGACCAAATGGGTTCTGTGATGAAGAACCAAAAAAAAAAAAAAAAAAATTCTACAATGAGACCGATGGGTTCTGTGATTAAGAAAAAAAAAAAAAAAGAAGGAAGAAGTAGAAAGAAAGAACTGAATGGAGTGCTGAAATGAAACAAGGAGCTGCAACTGAAATGAAACAAGGAGTTGCAACGGTCTTGGGCCAAGACCGAGACAGACGTGACAATACACTGGTGCTAGGGCCCACGTTCACACCTTATTTACGAATTTTGCCACTGAACTCAGTTTTCCAAAACTGAAAACAACTCAAAACTGTTTTCAGTTTTGGTTACTCACATCCAATAAAGTGAGTGATTGGATGATGAGAATTGAAACAGAAAACTAAGCCAAACATTTTATTTTATTGTGGGGTCCACTAAATTTGGATATTGGATGATGAAAACTGAGTATTGGATGATGAAAACTCTCAAACCAAACAACACCTTAATGAGCTTGTCTTTCAATAGTCTTCGTTTTCTTCATCATGTACAAATGTCAGAAAGTTTAAGTGAACTTGCTGGAGAAGCTTGCCAAAAATGAGGAGTTGAAGTCATCTTTGTTATGTACAAAAGTCAAGGTAATTAAGTTGCATTTATTGTGAACTGATGTCAAGAGTGTGAAAGGAAGAAAAAAGAAAAGGATGAAGAAATAAAAAGAAGGCCATTCGGCCATTTGGCGAAAGAGAGAAGAGTGAAAAGAAGTCTAGTGAGTGAGATTGGGGATAGTGTAGTCCTGAAGTGGAAGAGCACTCGTAGCAATGGCGCTATATTGATGTATTGTTATATTTTAACATTTTAAATATCAAAATTATGCTTTAGTAGTAGAGTTAAATTTATTTTTTTTAGCTCTATTGCTATAGTGCACATCTATAGATAGATATGTACTGTTTATGAGAGCTAAACAAAAAAAATATTATTATATTTTGTCTAGTGGATTAAAATAATAAAAAGTAGTTCTTTCTCTCTCAGTTACTCCGTGCCTCTCTCTCTCTCTCTCTCTCTCTTAGCTCTCTGTCTCAACGTCTTCGACCCACGCCTCTATAGGCCTCAATGTCACCGGCCTCCACATCTCTGACCCACGCCTCCGCCCAGTCCTCCATCTCAACGCTCACCCAATGCCGATCAGACCATTGCTTTGATTTTCCGCCGATCAGACCCACTTCTCTTCCGCCGATCAGACCCACGCTGACACTGTCCTTCTCACTGAAGCCCAGTTCTGTGATTGGTGATTTTTTATTTTGTTTGTGATTGGTGATTTTGTTTGGTCTGGGTTGAGGAAAAAGATTGGAGATTTTAATTGGTGGTTTTTTTTTCCCCCTGCTGTGTACTGGTTATGGCTGTGGCTGTGGTTGTGGCTGTGGCTGATGGTAAAGGTGGTTGTAGTTGGTGCTGTGGATATTTTTTGGGTAGTAGGATATATTATTTTATTGTAGGAGATATATTATTTTATTGTGATGTTTTTATTATTTTATTGTGTTGAAAGCTAAAATAGATTCACTGCTGCAGCATGTGTGTAGGTAAAATAGATAAAGAAACTTTTGGTGGAGTTAAAAAGCTAAATTTTTAGCTCCACTGCTGTAGATGTTCTAAGTGAGAGTAAGCAAAAGAGAGGAGAAAAATGTGAGAGCAAGCAAAAGAGAAGAGAAAAATATAAAAAGCAAGAGAAAATTGTGAGAGATACATAATAAAGAAGAGATCAGCAAGTGAAAAGAAAAAGATAGTTTTTTTTCTTTGCTTAAGTTGTATCTCTAAGTATTGTAATCTCTATTTAATATAGTGAAATTATTTGGAATTTGTCCCATAATTTTTCTCTTCAAGGGGAAAGAGTTTTCACATAAATTTTTGTGTTTTTATATGGTTGTGTTTCTATTGTGCTTGTTGAAATTTTTTCCCACTTGTATAGAATTTTTCCCAAACCTAATGGGGTTTAGAGATGGGTAAAATTGGTTTTTGGGATGTGAGAGCAATATCCGTATGATGAGATTTGTAAATCGGAATATGGGGCCGTGGGCAGAAAAACCCGGTTGAGATAAAAGGGGGTGAGTCGAGAGTGATGCTTCATGCTTGTTTTTAGGTGTTTTTCAAATTTGTTTTTAGTACTACTTAACGAATAAATTATGTGGGATTCTTTAAAGGAAAAAAAAGTTTGGTTCATTGTTCTCACAAAATCATCTTAAATTTTAAGAGGTGTTTGGTACATGCACTTAAAAACTAAAAATATGTGTTTGAAAATATGTGTGGATGAAGTGTGTGAAAATATATGTAATATTATTTAAAAACTGAAAATATGTGTTTGAGTGGATGTACCAAACGGGGCCTCCTCTTTAGAAGGAGAAATTATTACTTACACCTAGAGGATTGCTGATGTGATCCTCCCTGACCAATGAAATAATGTCATCTATGAAAATGTATGTGTGAGCTTCCTAATTAGTATAAGAAATAAAAAATAGAAATTACTAGATGATGTCACATTTGCATAAATAACAGCATTTTATTAATTGAGAGGTCAGGGAGGACCACGTCAGCAGTCCACCTGGTAGACTTAATAATTCTCCTTTAAAAGGATTGTATTAGTTATTCCTTAAAGTGCAATAATTTCAAAACTTAATATATTTCCAAAAAAACAAATTTTTCATATGCATTTAACAATTATAAAAATAAAAAATTATAAAAAATAACACATATTTCTCTTAAATTTAAAAATATCAATTTTTCAAAAGATATAATTGTATGAGTAAAATATTTCCTAAAATAATCTTAAGTTTTATTCTCAAGTTATAACTCACAATTAAACTTATGAATAGGTTTAGTTATTATATTATAACACATTTTATTTATAATAATAAAGATTACAATCTCTGTTATAATCCTCATTCAGTGTATCAAACGTACTTTATGGTCCGTTTGGATTGAAGGGGAGGAAGGAGGAGTAGAGTAGAGTAGATTTGTCCCAAAATTAACTTATTTTTAACCAACTCTACTTTACTCTCCTCCACTCTCCCTTCTTCCCCACTCCATCCAAACGGGTCCTAAGTTTAAACAAGAAGAGGTATTGTACCTATGCAAATAGCCAACTAGGTAAATAACACCTCTTCAATCAATTAAACTCTTGCGAGCCTATGGAGAATGGAAAGCAAAATTAGGGAACCTAGATACCATCAACTCCTCCATTTGATGAGGTGAACTTTTGATGTAGTTGTGAGGGAAGAAAAAGCTTGTATCACAGCAGTGATCAAAGATCATAAAGCCAAGTGCCTAGTTGCTTGGACTGTATTCACAGAGGTAATTGATCCTCTAACTGTAGTGCCAAAAGATGCATTATTGTTGCTAACAAAAGTCAAAGAATTGAGATACCAATTTGTGTTATGCAAAGGGGATTCTCTCAATGTTACCCTTTCTCGACAAAGCTCCACTAACTAGCTGCATTGAACAATTGAGCCTGTCCTTAGTGAATGATTCCTTTAGTCCATTTGGATTGAAGGGGAGGAAGAAAGAGTAAAATTGGCCTAAAATTAGCCTATTTTCAGCCAACTCAATTCTACTCTACTCCCTTCCACTCCTCCTCCCTTCCCCCCAATTCAAACAGGCCCTAAAGTCTTTTTTTAATGTGTATTTATAGACCATCGTTGTAGAGATTTGAATTTTTTGGTCGGCAATGTGGCTAGATAGGCACATTGTGTAATAATGAGGAAAAATTTCCATCTCTACTATTCCTAATGGTTGTTTTTGTTGTTGAGATAGAGATGAACATTAAATCACGTTATAATTAGATTAGTTAAACAAGTCACACTATTATGAAGTAAGCCATGTTATAAAATATGTATATATATATATATAAATAAATAATCTTTTAAGTTATCACACATTGGGTTGGAGAATTTTTCCTCCGAACTGGATTTTTACAATGAAGTGTGAAAACAAATTTAGTACAATTTTGTCTAGATCTAGCCTAATTCGTTATAACCAAGTTGAGACATAAACAAGAAACTACTACTTACCTAAATTTTAAATGGTTTTTTTTTTTTAATGTAGTTAGATATGTAAATTGGGACTAGGTCAAATTGTGAGGGTTTAAAAAAAAAAAAAAAAAATCCTATTCTACTATGGAACTATTACTATTTAGTACCTACTACTATGAGGGTAATTAATTTCAAAAGTATATAGTGGCAAATAAGGTCTAGCCCATGCATAGGGGAAGTTGAATATTGATAAACCACATAAATCATAAGAAACTGACCCCTCAATTCCATTACATCAATCCTAGCACACAACACAAGTTATTAAAACACATCACACTCGAACACATACCTCTATAGTGACATCCTAAAGAAATTAAAAAAAAAAATTCTTAAGCAAGTAATTTTTTTAATTATAAATTAAATCACTAAATTTGACGTGTTTTCATTTTTGTCCCTTTAGTTTCAATTTTTTCAATCAAGTTCTTTAACTCCCATCAACAAATGTGCAAATATGCACACTTTTAGAAGCACATATGTGAACTATTTTTTAGGCAAAATATGTAAAATTTGTGTCTATTTTTATCATGCAAGACTTTATATCGACTGATGTAAATGCTTTTAGTTTATTATACAAACTTTTTTATTATTATAAATTGTTGATTACTATTTAGTATTTATATATTATATTATAAATATTTTATATAGTAAACTTTGGGGGATAGAGAAAAAAATAATGATATAATGTTATAGTAAAATTGAGGATAATCACATTTTACCGTGTAAGACAGTTTTAGCCAAATATATATGAAAATATGTGGTATTAGCATGAATATTGGCGGTTACTTTCGGCTTGCAAAACGTCTAATTTGGACTTAATGGTTAATGCTCCAATTGTTGGGGCACTGCACCATGGGTCCAGCCCACTTCTAACAGACATGCTCATTTAATGAGCTTGTCTTTCAATAGTCCTAGTTTTTCTTCATCATGTACAAATGTCAGAAAGTTTAAGTGAACTTGCTGGATAAGCTTGCCAAAAAGGGGAGTTGAAGTCATCTTTGTTATGAACAAAAGCCAAGGTAATTCGGTTGCATTTATTGTGAATTGATGTCAAGAGTGTGAAAGGAAGAAAAAAGAAAAAGACGAAGAAATAAAAGGAAGGCCATTCGGCCATTTGGCGAAAGAGAGAAGAGTGAAAAGAAGTCTCAGTGAGTAAGACTGAGGATAGTGCAGTCTTGAAGAACCGCATAAGTGAGAGTAAGCAAAAGAGAGAAGAAAAATGTGAGAGTAAGTAAAAGAGAGAGAAAAATATAGAAAGCAAGAAAAAATGGTGAGAGATATACGATAAAGAAGAGATCAGCGAGTGAAAAGAAAAAGAAAGTTTTTTTTTTTTTTTTTTTGTTTATGTTGTATAGAAAAAAAAAATTGTAATCTCTATTTAATATAGTGAAATTATTCGAAATTTGTTCCATAATTTTTCTCTTCAAGGAGTAAGAATTTTCACATAAATTTTTGTGTTTTTATATGGTTGTGTTTCCATTGTACTTGTTGAAATTTTTTCCCACTTGTATAGAATTTTTCCCAAACCTAATGGGGTTTAGAGATGGGTAAAATTGGTTTTTGGGATGTGAGGGCAATATCCATATAATGGGATTTGTAAACCGGAATATGGGGCCGTGGGCAGAAAAACCTGGTTGATGAGGTGAACTTTGAAGTAGTTGTGAGGGAAAGAAAAACTTGTATCACTGCAGTGATCAAAGATCATAAAGCTGAGTGCCTAGTTGCTTGGACTGTATTCACAGAGGTAATTGATCCTCTAACTGTAGTGCCAAAAGATGCATTATTGTTGCTAACAAAAGTCAAAGAATTGAGATACCAATTTGTCATATGCAAAGGGGATGCTCTCAATGTTACCCTTTCTCGGCAAAGCTCCACTAACTAGCTACATTGAACAATTGAGCCTGTCCTTAGTGAATGATTCCTCGTCCGTTTGGATTGAGAGTGAGGAAGAAAGAGGCCTAAAATTAGTCTATTTTTAGCCAACTCAATTTTACTCCCCCTCCATTCTACTCCCCCTCCCTTCCTTCCAATTCAAACGGGCCCTGAAGTCTTTTTTTAATGTGTATTCATAGACCATGGTTGTAGAGATTTGAATTTTTTGGTTGTCAATGTGACTAGATAGGCACATTGTGTAATAGTGAGGAATAATTCACATCTCTACTATTCCTGATGGTTGTTTTTGTTGTTGAGATAGAGATGAACATTAAATCACGTTATAACTAGATTAGTTAAACAAGTCACATGATTATGAACTAAGCCATGTTATAAAATATGTATATATATATATATATATAAATAATCTTTTAAGTTATCACACATTGGGTTGGAGAATTTTTCCTCAAAACTGGATTTTTACAATGAAATGTGAAAACAAATTTAGTACAATTTTGTCTAGATCTAGCCTAATTTGTTATAACCAAGTTGAGATATAAACAAGAAACTACTAATTACCTAAATTTTAAATGGTTTTTTTTTTTTTAATGTAGTTGGATATGTAAATTGGGACTAGGTCAAATTGTGAGGTTTTTTTTTTTTTTTTTTTAAATCCTATTCTACTATGGAACTATTACTATTTAGTAATTACTACTATGAGGATCATTAATTTCAAGAGTATATAGTGGCAAATAAGGTCTAGCCCATGCATAGGGAAAGTTGAATATTGATAAACCACATTAATCATAAGAAACTGACCCCTCGATTCCATTACATCAGTCCTAGCACACAACACAAGTTATTCAAACACATCACACTCGAACACATACCTCTATAGTGACATCCTAAAGAAATTAAAAAAAAAAATTCTTAAGCAAGTAATTTTTTTTAATTATAAATTAAATCACTAAATTTGACGTGTTTTCATTTTTGTCCATTTAGTTTCAATTTTTTCAATCAAGTTCTTCAACTCCCATCAACTTCCAACGTAACCCATCCGTCCACCTCCATCCAATTTATGATGTTAAATCCACCAAAACAACATTATTTTGGTATTTTCCCTATAGCATTGCATTTGCGTCCCACATAATTAACAAACTTTTTTTTTTTTAGAGAGTTACATAATTAACAAACTAATGGTTAAAGAACCTTTATGTAATACATATACTAGTCTACCCAAAAAGAAGGGAAAGTTCATGGGCATAAAAAAAATAAAAAAACTCACAATATTTTATTTTGATTTTGAGCTGTGAGAGGTCAGAGTGTAATATTTTAAAATTTCCAAAAAGAAAAAAGAATAAGAACTGTAATACATTCTTTTTTTGATTTTTTTTTTTGAATTGGTGACTTTGGATAAGTTTCCACCTCAAATAAATATACTATTCTCAGACCCACTAACAATTTTGAACATATGACTCAATCTTCATTATTATTGTAAGGAATTGATAGATTTTGGGTTCAATTGACGAGAAATGCTTACCATTATTGAATTTCAATTTCACATTCCTGATTTAGCATGAAAAGAACTCTCTTCTCTAGATTTTTATTCCTTCTTTCTTTCACTGTGAAAATTAATTAATGTAACATTACAAGTTGAACGTTTAAAATGGCATAAAGCCCCAAGCTTCACTAATCAATATATGTTCTTTTCTTTTTCTTTTGAGAAATTATCAATATATGTTCGTTAGTCCATCTTATACGTACTCTACCACATGAAATCCCTTTTTTCCTTTCCAACATAATCAAAAAATTGAGAAAAAATATACACATAACAAATTGCATTAGATAGAGCATAATAAACTACAATACTCTCAGGCTCAGTGGCATATGTGAATTTTGTTCATAATATGATATCAAAAAATTAAGAAAAAATAAAAACGTAACAAATTGCATTGCATTTGATAGATCATACGCTAGAATTCTCTTATAAGTGGCACAAGTGAATCTTGTTCATAATATGATATATCAAAGAGTTTATACATTGAGATTATTGAAGATTAGAAATTCCATTGAGAGAAAATACGCAGGGAATGGCCAAATTTATTTTTACTAATCAAGAGCGGCTAGTTCATGGAAATTTATAGGCCCAACCGATGATGGATCACTAAAAAGTACCCCAACTGCGAACTTAGAAGCAGCTTGTGTGGGATGGAACTGGTCCCAGAACAAATATTTAGTTCGATTTGGACATAAGTTGGAATCTTGTCGGCATTTAACCTCAGCATTGAGCTTTACTTTTCCACAGCAGGCTTGTTGGAGCTCAAACTCTACAAATTTTGGATAAATGGAAAAACCTTAGATTTATATATATATATATATATATATATATATATATACACACACTAATTCATTGGGTACATATATTTATTTTTACCAATAATTTTCCATGTAATCATTTTAGAAGTTCTTCGGCAAACAGAATTGTTTTGTCCAATAATATCATTGAAACAAAGATCAATGTTTCACAAGTTAATAATTTATAAAAAGCTAGCTTCGCATAAAATTATTTGAAACCAAATACCTTAAAAAAAATGTGATTTTGTTTCTCTGTATCTTTAAGTACGAAAAAATTTCATGAAATCTGTAAGGAAACCATTTACTTCACAGTTAAAAATGCTTAGGCCTGATTTTGTCAAAAAAAAAGTGAATTAAAAGTCATTGCAAGTATTGTAAGCTATCACCAATCATGTAATAAAATTTGTAGTAATTGTAAAATCGCTCATTATTATTGTTGTTGTTTTTTTAGAGAAATTATAGCTTACGAGCATGCAGAGAGAAGATTTTGTCAAATCAGATGTGTTTCCCAGTGAGTAATTCATCCCTGGGAACTCTGAGCTTAAATTTTTCAAGAGGCCTCCGAGTTCCTTATTGAACACTTGTGCATAATCATTCAAGCCCTCCATACGCCCACCACCAACAGTGTCATTGAAAGTACGTAGATGTGGGCAGCACCCAATTGTTGATAAACCAATTATGCCAAATTTTTTTGCTCCAAGGTTTGAAAGATTCTGTCGTTGGGGCAAAAAAAATGAGATAAAAATTAATTAAGAAGAAGAAGAAGAAGAAGAATATATAATGCTTCCAAAATTTGCCTTTCACTCAGGCTTTAAGTTCATCTTGGGTGTAAAATTTATGTGGAGCATTTGTCAAAATCACTCACAATCTATTTTAGCAACTTAAACTATAAAAACCATGCTATGTCAAAAGTCTTATATCTAAAATTTTTTCACTTTTAGCTACAATTAACTCTTATAAATAATTTTTAATTCTCTCACCATCTCTCTCTATTATCGTACTCTTACTTTCACTCTCACTGTAGCAACTCTTATATTATTTTACTATATTATTTATATTATTTTAATGTGTTGAATGTTAAAATAAAACTATTAATGTTTGATGTTTTGTAAAGTGAGGTAGTAAAATAGATAAAGTAGGTTAAAAACTAAAATTTTTAGCTCCTTTAATGTGAATGCTCATGTATATATCTATTTTCTTGTTAAAAAATAAGAAACAGAAAGGATTAATGCCCATAGTCTAATCCTTACAATACAAAAAATAAATAATAATATATAGTTAAAATAAAAAAATTTTGAAAAAGAAACTTTTAGCAAGTCATGATTGATAAGTAATTATTCAGTATTATAGAGAAACAATTTGGTAAAATTCATAATTCATGTGAGAGGAGGACAGATTTGGATTATGAATTGCACACAAATAATGTTGGGCATAATATTCAAAATAATTTCTTTTTAGATTGAAGTATACTTTTGTCCCTTCAATTTTAGATTACGTTTGAAAATTTTCATTTCAATTCTTCTTCTTTTCTTTTTTTTTTTTTTTTCTTTTTTTGTTGAAAAACTTCATTTCAATTCTTCATGTTGGATTCTATTTTCATATTAGCCTTGTTGTCCATCTCCATTAGTAATCATTAAATGGCACTTTAACAGTCAAATTACTAGCAGAAAAGAACAACAAGATGAACATGAAGAGTGAACACAAAATCAAACATTAAGTGTCAAAATGATTTTTTTTTTTGAAATGTAAAAGGCAAAAATGAAAATAATTCCAAATTTTAAGAGTAAAAATGTGATTTATTTTTTTTAATTGCATTATTATTGAGAGTTTGAGAAGGTGAATTTTTAATTGATTGAAAAATTATGGTTTGGAAAGGAGAAAAAAAAAACCCAATATTGTAGAGGTGGAGAAAAAGAAGGTAGGCAAACAAGGGAAATTATTGTGTACTCTCGGAGTACTAAAATACGTACTCCCTCCTCTCACATGAATGGTAAATCCCACTAATTAAATTCATGGTGGGACCCACCATTTATGTGAAAGGGAGGACTACGCATTTACGGTACTCCGAGAGTACATAATAATTTTCAGGCAAACATTGACCTTTAAATAAATTAGTTAGTAATCCATGCAATATATAATAAATTTTAACATATATAATAGACTCTTTTTATATAAAATTTAATAATTATGATAATTATTAATAGTTATTATGATTTTATTCATTCTACCATTAAAAGAAAATATTATTGGAAAAAAAGAGAGAAAGTAAGCAGGAACATTCCTTTAGATGAATTTGGTAATTATACATTAGAGTAGGGATGGCCATACCCATTGGGTAATGGGTATCCAACCCTACTCGATCCAAATATTTCGGGTAATACCCAGTTCTTCACGGGTAGAGCTTAACCGGGTAGGGTACAGGTATTACCCGAATTATTCGGGTTGGGTTTGGATATTATCCAAACTCGACCCATAAAAAAAAAAACCCCTAAATCTCTCTTAGGTCACTCACACTCTCTCTGCCTCTCTGCCTCTCCTTTGAGTCCTCTCATGCCTGAAAGTTCCTATGTCTGAAAGTTCCTCGTTCCTCTCACTATTTTTCAACTCCAAGCCTAGCCGTTCATTTGTTTGACTTTCTTCTCCTCCTCCCTCCTACGGCGGTGATCTCTCTGAGACTCTGATCTTCGGTGAGCTTTTCCTTCTTCTTCTTCTTCTTCTTCAGTCGAAGTTCCCAAAAATCAATATTTTCGAATTTTGAATCTTGATTTGTGTAAAAAAGCTCTGTTTCTGAACTTTGAAACCGCATTTTCTCTTTTTTTCTGCATTGCTTAATGCTCTGTTTGGTTGATGAGAAAGTGCAGGAAAAAGAAGACGACGAAACTTGTATACGAACTTGCTAAAGAAAAAGCAATTTAACTCAACGAAGTCAATGAATTAAGCCGACTTCTTTCATTTTTCCAAGATTTAAGGTTTAAAGCGGCATCACTATGCGATTCCTGGAATTCTTTTTCCATTTTCTCGGCAACCAAGCAGACTAAGAAAGAAATTAATAGCAAAAAAAAAAAAAAGTTAGGTTATGTGATCGTTTCTGTTTTCTTCAATCTTTACTATTCTTTTTTTCTTTTTTAAGATAAATCAATTGGTTAGTTTTTAAGTTAAAATGTTTTGGATTAAAAAAAAATTAAATGGGTTTCGGATTTCGGGTAGGGTATGGATATTTATGGATAATAAATTCGGGTAAGATTCGGGTATGGGTACTAATGGGTATTGATATTCGGGTATCTATGGGTAAATATTTTGGGTCTGGTATGGGTATACCCGACCCATACCCTACCCATGGCCATCCCTACATTAGATAGGTCATATAGTCTTGAAGCTCTTACTCGGTGTGAGATACGTTAGGGGGAAAGAAAAACTCAAAGATGTCATTGCTTCCCACGCTAAAGATAAATAAGGACTTCTGAATCAAGGTCTCGGCAGCCGCATCCCCACCCAATATTTGTGAGATATTGCTGCGGACGGTTGCGAATTGTTCGACCTGTTCTCTCATAGGAATCACCCTTGTCTGTGGTGGAACAGTTTTCAAAGTTAATTGATTTCGTTAGGATTAGTGTGTGATCTGAGTTTGTGTAATTTGATTGGGATTTAAGAGCTTTGTAAAAATCTTGATAATTTAAAATGCTTTGAGAGTTTTTCATTTATGGAAATAGAGAAATGAATTTAGATATTTGAAAGTTGCAAACAAATTGTTAGGATATCTCATTGTGGGGGAGGAACGAATCCAAACCTGCAAGCAGTTTGTCCGCTTTGGGTCTGAGGACTCGCACGGCTTTGTCCTTTGCAACGAGTGTGGGAAGTCTTTGAGAGCAGTCCCACATCGAAGAAAGAATCGCCCCACCCCTGCCTTATAAGCCTGAGCCCAAGGCATGAGTGTACCACTACTACACGATCTGAAATTCGGTCTATGATGACTTAAATGATTAGGGTTTCTCTATTTACAACCCTAGTCATATATAAGGCTTATTTTAAAAGTCATTAAGTACGAAAACAGAGACTTAAAACTCATATATTATGTGTGAAGCTACTGCGTTTGCTAACATTAGGGTTTTGTAACTAAGTGTTTCTCGATCTTCATTTTTTTAAATTTAAATGCTGATGTGGCATTTTTTAATGTCAATTAACATTTCTTTATTATTATTTTAATGACCACGTCAGTTTTTAGTGCGCCAACAATGCACTCCGTTTGCCACGTGTGCATTTTCTATCTTTGATGTAATAGTAGGGACGAAAACGAGACACGTTTTCCAAGAGTTAGTCACATACTGGGATCCGTGTAATAGAATTAATCACAGATTTGAGATTTGTGCAAAGTGAAGAAGCCTACTACTAGATCAAATTCAATTGGGTATTGAAGCAAATGTTTAATTGTAGGTTGGTATTTTAGACTAAGGTAGTGGTAAGATTTCTCATACTTATAACCATTTGATTATTGATTAGTAGATTCTTGAGAGTGGTGTTTTGAAATTCACCTAGTGCGGTTTCTGACTTGCGAGAGGTTTGCTCCATTTGTCAACAAATTACCGAGGTATTTATTTTCCGTTGCATATTAGTTATTTGGTGATTTGTTGATGCCTCCATGATTTACATATAATTTGACTTAATTAATCAACTTGGGTGTATATATATATATATATATATATATATTTTTTTTTTTTTTTTGAGAAAGAACTTGGGCAATTAAATTAATTAACCAGTGTCAATCTATTTTAACTCGAGAAAGAACATGTATATTACCGCACACCCTTGGTGCGATGGTCACTCTACAAATATAAGTGTTTGTAGAGTGTGAAGGGTAAGGGCCATAGTTCAAGTCTCTAGGAGGGAACTTCACACACATATACACTTAGATTAGGTTAGAGTAAAATTCTATCTTGTAAAAAAAAAAAAAAAAATTGAAGAAGAAGAGAAAGAACATGTATACTGTATAGTTTAATATATGTTTTTGTCCCTAACATAAGCATTTTATAATAAATGCTTATTTTTTTATAAAATTATATTAAAATAACATAAGTATGTTACTAAATTAGAATACATTAAAAGAATTAAATAACTTGAACATATTTAGCTGTTCTTTTACTTTTCCAATTTTTCGTTTACATTTGTAATATACCTGTACATCTATTTCTATTTACCTATTTTAATTTTTGTGTTTTTCCTATGGTTTGCAAAGGGTTTTCTTAACATTAATTTGAAGAACAAGAAAGATGGAGCTTACAAAATTTTTTCCAGTATTGTCAAGAAGTCCGGATCCTCCTGAGGCGAAGTTAGTACCATTGAGGATGCTCTCGTTCAGATTCTGTAGCTGCTGCTCGTGAACAAATGAGAGAAAAGGTGGCCGGCTCTCGCTGTAACCCAAACGTTGGACTACCCAGCAAATTAAGTAACAATAATAAGATCAAAATATCAAAATCTTACACAAAAAAAAATAAAAATAAAAACAAAGCTATAAATATATATATATATATATATATATATATATATATATAATCAATGGTATCAATAAATTATTGATTATCCAAAAAACTTAAAACTGTAAAAAACAAAAGTGAATGTATTCTTACATGGTTCACTAAAAGATAATGATCAAATTAGGGTGCATGCATGATCTCATAGGGCTAAAATAGCACTGAAAACCACCTATTCTGATATTATAAAAATTTCAGTTGCACTAAAAAGTTTAAACTGGCTAAGAAATGATGAACTTAATCACTTAATTATTGTTTTAACTCTTACCAATAAAATCGATAGTGTTATAACCATTGCTAAACCTTCCTATTGGCTTAGCATCAGGGTAATCAATCCCATTGAAAAGCATATCGGCCTTAGCTCTTCACTCTGGTATGTAATTATTTGTCCCTACATCTGCAGTAGAGTCCCCAAACACAAAAATAGCCGGCACCACAGGTTGTGACACAGTTTGGGACACATGCAAACCAACCTTGGTCAGAGTCATGGAAAAAGAAAAGGAGAATGACATTAATGTTTTGGCCATCTGATCAATATGGCAGAGGTGATTCTTAAAAACCAATTTCAGTCTAAGCTTAATTATCTACTTACATGCTTGATAGAGCAAATTTATAAGTAGTGAGTGTCAAAAAAAGACAGCGTTAAGAATTGTATAAGGGGTCATTGTCCAAAGTTCCAGTCTGTATAGAGGCATATTTTTCTGAGAAAGTTTGGAACCGTATAGTGGCATATAAGAACAAAAAGGTTGATCAGGCGGATTGTCCAAGTGATACAATCACAGACCAAAACAATCACAGACCATTTTGAAAAGCACAATTAATCTAAATATTCAACTACCTTTTCTTGCCCCTGCCTTGTCAAATATATGCGACCAAACTGAGTCTTATATGTTGCCATTGATGTTAAGCACTATGCATTTTCAATTTGATATGGACAAGACATTCCACCTCGTCACTCAACTCGGGTAAGATCCATTTCTGCACATTTACTTGACTATCATTGTTACACTGCCCTTGCTACACTGCACGAGTCTCACACCTATTGTGAGGCTTCCACTGACCCTTTATGGCAGATTGCAATGAAAGAGGAACTTGATGCATTATCTAAAAACCATACTTGAGATTTGGTAACTCTCCCTCCTGGAAAATCTGTGGTTGATTGTAAGTGGATCTACAAGATTAAGACTCGCTCTGATGGGTCCATTGAGCGCTACAAGGCTCGTCTTGTTGCAAAAGGCTTTACACAGGAGTATGAGATTGATTATGAAGAGACCTTTGCTCCGGTTGCACGTATCTCATCTGTTCGTGCCCCCTTAGCTGTTGCTGCTGCCAGTAAATGAGACCTTTTCCAGATGGATGTTAAAAATGCATTCCTTAATGGGGATTTAAGTGAAGAAGTTTATATGCAATCTCCTCCTGGTCTCTTTGTTGAATCAAACAAGGTTTGTCACCTTCGACGTGCACTTTATGGCCTTAAACAAGCTCCACGAGCTTGGTTTGCCAAATTCAGCTCTACCATCTCTCGCTTGGGTTACATGGCCAGTCATTATGATTCTGCCTTATTTCTTCGTCGCACTGACAAAGGCACTATTTTACTTCTCCTGTATGTGGATGATATGATCATAACTGATGATGACCTCAGTGGCATTCGAGAACTCAAAGATTTTCTCAGTCAGCAATTTGAGATGAAAGATCTTGGACATCTAAGCTACTTCTTGGGTCTTGAAATCACTCATTCTACAGATGGACTTTATATTACTCAAGCCAAGTATGCATCTGAACTCTTGTCTCGAGCTGGACTCACTGATAGCAAGACTGTTGACACTCCAGTTGAGCTTAATGCGCATTTGACTCCTTCAGGAGGGAAACCATTGCCTAAAGCCCACAACACTATACACGTTAACACATACATTTATCTGATGGCAATAGGCTTCATAAGCATATACCCCTCTCCCCAAAACCAAAAGCAGACGAAGCTAGGCCTAGTGATAAAATTCATCAGCATTAAATTACTCTCATTATAAAAACGTGGATATTTATTTATATATTTTCTAGATATATAATAATTAAATGAGGATCCTCATAGCAATTATCTTCTTTTGAATACAATGGAATGTCTCAAGCCGAGTGACATGATGTGTAGTACTGTCTCTTCTAGTGTATGAGATGCTATAATTGATATATTATATTTTACCTGCCCAGAAGAACAAATAGTGATCATAATTATTAATTTGCACAAAAAAGTATCAAACATGTATACCGTAACTCCCTAAATGATATATTGAGCTTCTGATAACCCTATGGAGTTAGTTTAGTGGTTTAGAAACCTCATGTCATTCATGAATTTCTTGATTCAAATCTTCCAACCAATTCATAGGGATCACTTCTAAGAGATTCTTCCCCCGTTATGTGGGAGGTGGTATACCATGTATGGGATGCATGGTATTCTTTTTCAATGTGATAGGAGTGCTCTGGTGCGTGGGGTTGCTGCTGGCTAGCTCTGGTGCGTGGGGTGCTGCTGGCTGGTGCGAGGGGTGCCGATGGCCAGTGCGAGGGTGCTGATGGCATGTGCGTAGAGTACTGATGTGGCCTAGGGCTGCTGTGCTTGGATCAGAGGTTGCTACTACCATGTATATGGGTTTAAGTCATTAAGTAGATAGTTAAGGGATAGTGTAATTGGTATTATCTGTTAGTTACAGCTATTGAGGGATGGGGTGGTTAGTTAGTTAGTTAGTTAGTAGCAGTTATGGGAAGTGCCAATGTATCCCAATTCTGTTAGGCTTGGGTATAAAGGAATGTAGATTCTGAATATGGGAGAAGAAGAAAATTAATGCAACTCCTGTGTCTTTCCTTTTTTCTAATCCCTATCTTTTTTCCCCTAACCTTTCTCTGTTCTATTCTTCTTCCAAATCCCCTGTTTCTTCTTATTTGGTTAGGAATAAGGTGATTCCTATCACAATGTGTGGAGGATGGGAGGACAAAAAATGACTCTATTTTTCCTTTTCTTTTTCTTTGCTGAGTAAAGGACAACACATACTTGGTAATTAGTTAAGTCCTCTAAGAACCATGAACACACACATTACCCCCTCTCCTTAAAAAAGCAATGTTTCATCCTGTTGAACAATTTAGCTTAGTATGGTTATCTGACTAGCTGCTAATCTACAAGGTGTGCTCAAAATGATAAGGAACAATCATATATTGCCTAATCCGTGGAAATTGAATTATGATTGAATAATTCAGATTAAAAAGGCCAACTTCGCCCCGCCCCATAGGTATAGATTTTTATTTTTATTTTTTGATAAAAGTCCCAAGGTATAGATAGTAGTAGATCCTATATAGGACTCTTATCCTTAATCGGGTTCTATGCAGGAATTGCATTGAGGCTTCAATCCTGGTATAGTACTGAAGGTCGATGCAGAGGTGGTGTCATTTGAATTGTGCCTGTCAAAATGAAGATCACAGATATTACATTTTCTGCATTGGCCATTTCTGATGAAGAGATCTGCAGCCAGACTTTAAGGAAGACCTTAATGATTTTGCTTTGCTGTATATAAGGGGTAATTCTTGGAGTGTTAAGTGTGTCACGCATGTCTAGGATGAGTTTCAGCAGCTTTAGTTCTTGGCTAGCTGTGTGACTTCTTCTGCAGTGGTTGTTTGTTTGTTGTCTGTTGGTTTTAGACTTTTAGGCTGTCTCCTGTGAGTCCTGTCTGCCTGCTGTGTTTTCCATTGTTTTGTTTTGTTTTTCTTTTTCTTTTTTTGAAAGTTTTTCCATTGTTTTGTTGGAACTTGGTTTTGGCAGCTTATGCATTTGTATTACTTTGTAATTTGTACCATTCGTTGTTTTGGACAAAAATATTGCAGATGGAGCCACTCTTGGGAGTAAACCTGATGGGGCTCTATTAGGCCTTGTTTGGTTTAAAAAAATGGTCACTCATCACTCATCACTCAATTTTCATCACTCATCATCCATCACTCATCACTCATTACTCATCACTCTAAAATATCACACCCAAACAACATCATCACTCAGTTACCATCACTCAATATTTTTACACTATTTGTGGGTCCCATATCTATCATTGGTACAGTTTAGTTTTTTTTTTTTTTTACCCAGTACCCAGATCACCCGAACTAGTGGAAAAAAAAAAAAAAAAAAAAAAAAGAAGAAGGGAGAACGAAGAAGACCAGATCAGAAAAAAAAAAAAAAAAAAAAAAAAAAAAAAAAAAAAAAAACCAGATCATACGAAGAAGAAGAAAAGAAAAAGGAAAAAAAAGAAAAAAAAAAAAGGAACCAGATCACACGCAGGAGAAGAAAAGAAAAAGAAAAAAAAGAAACCAATCACCGAACAAAGAAGAAAAAAATAAAAAATAAACCCCAAAAGTCAACAATGATGGCTGCACAGTGTAAAGTTTTATGTTTAATTACAAAAATGCCATTGAGTTATGAGTTATGAAAACTGAAAACTGAGTGATGAAAACCATAACTCAAAACTCATCCAAACAAAACATCTTGCAATTCAGTGATGAAAACTGAGTATTGATTAATGAAAACTGAGTATTGAGTTACGAAAACACCTAAACCAAACATCACCTTAGCTAGCCTAGGCCCAAAGTGATTGGGAGTGCTCCCAACCCAAAACTCTATTTCATGGGTGGCCTTGAAAGCTGTTGATGGGGCAGTAGGCGTGATGTGTGGTTCGGTTGCTAACCGTTTGGTAGAATGGTAGTAATTTTGGTATTGTAAAAATACGTGTTTGCGTGTTATAGAAATACGCATTAGAAGTGTTATTGTTGTTTAAATACTGAAAATTGTTGTTTAAACAACAGTGCCAAACAGCCCCTAAGTTCTTCTTTTACTAATTCACTTTAGTAGACTTGATGCTTTCAGCCCTTTTTGGTAACGGTATTTAAACAACAAAAAATGTTTTTTAAATGCCACAACACATTTTCATATTTTTTTTTCACCCACACAATACTAAAAATCTCTTTCCAAATATACTTTTCCCTCTTTTTACAGAGCCTCTCTTCTTTATCTTCAGATTTGGTTTTTTATTCCTCAAGGCCCTTCTTCCCAGCTCAAATCAGCTCACAATTCTGATTCCAAACAACCCACAGACATGAGCTTTCTTTAATATTCTGGACCTTAACAAGGCTTTGCTGACAAAGAATGGACTCTGGCCCAAATCATCCTCAGCCCGCTAAAACGGTCTCCGACAACCACCAAACTAAGCAATTTATTGTAGTTTGGCATTTTTTTTTTCTTCGGCTTAGACTAGGAGTTGGGAGGTTAGTTAGTAATATGGATTTGTGGGCTTAAGAATTTGACCAATAGAACTTGGGAAATGGGACAAAGATGCATACTCGACCACGCAATTATCTTATTTTATAGATATAGTAGACCTACTAGTCTTAAAGCTCCATCAACTTCTGGATCTTTTTGCAATAAGCACGTGGCTGTCCTACCAGTCTTATCTCAATTTTGATACCAAAGAGAGTGTTATGTAAAGTAAATAAGACTAATAAGGCTGAACAAGGTTTAAGGAAAACAATTATTTTTGCAGCATTTTTTCACATTGCATTAAGTTGTGATTAGAAATTTGGCGTAAAATTATCTTATTTATATAAATTTATTATTAATATCATTTTTATTATACATTAATCACAATAAATTTCATCCACAAATGTCATAATTGTGGGAAAGTTTTTTTTTTTTTTTGGTTTTCAATAATAAAAGTCTACACAATACAAAAATTCAATTTAGCCTATTCCTTGGGGACTGCTAAACAAATTGATTTATTCACCCCGGGAGCCCTATGGAAAGGAAAATCAAAATTAGACTTTGATTCAATGAAAACTTTATTACAGTGTAATTCTCAAAATGTAGTCTTTATTTATCTCATAAAGCAAGTTATGGTCGAGAAAATAATTATATAATTACAAAAGAACTTTAAAAGTGAGAAAGAAATCCTGATATCTTACGTTTGATTCGCTGTTGTGTGAAGCTTTCACCTATAATTAAGGTGTATAGCATCTATAGTCCAGATAAATAAATATTTTAAGGTACACATGTATGTTAGCAAAAAGTTTAGCATACATACTCAATTTTGAAGAAAAATTACTTCCTAAATTTTTATTCATCTTAAAATTTCGATAGATAATTGTATTTAATTGTACTTAAAATTTTGATAGTTATGCTCTTTATCATCAGATCAAGACATCGGTTAGTTTTTTGTGTAAGTAGAGATATAACCTTAAATCTCTTATTTAACTATTAGAGATTTTACCAGTTGATGATATTATCTAGTTCAAATTCCTCCGCAACCCTCATTTATTATAAGAAAAAGAGAGAGACTATAATATGAACTCACGACAACATATGAAATATTTGCACTTAACAAACTTTTCATTAAGGAAATCATACATTTTCTTATGGATTTGATGATAAAAGTTTTAAAGAATTTATCCTAAATACCTATTTATTTTTTTATCATGACAAGATTATGGTGCATCAGCTCAATCTCGAGGAGTGTGTGGGTGTTTTCCCACTAAGCGAACGTTTGGATACAGCTGAAATGATTTTTTAGCTGTGTCCAGCGTCTGTAAGTGGGTTCCGTGCACTGTTTATAGGACACACAAGCCTCATTTTTTAGAAAAATTTTCATTAAAAATGGGTCTTATGGCACTATTCACACATTTTAAAATTATTTTACTACAGTATTTTCAGTTTTCAGTAATAAGTAGTATCCAAATAGGTTTTAAGCCCACAATAAGTACTGCATATTACCTCTTGATAATAAGGGCCTCAAAAAGGCCGAGAAAGATTAAAGAAAAATTTGGTGTAATCATTAAAAAATGAAAACATATGACATGTGATGAAAATGAATTTATGGTTATATGCACTGTTAGAGCATCCACACCAGCCTTTGTATAAGTGTGCAAAATGGAAAAAGTTACTAGTTTTACACATTTTGAACAAAAAAAACACCCACATCAGTGGGTGTAAACTCATCTATAATTACAAGTTGCTACAGTAACCGTGTAAATTTACACGGCTACTGTAGCATGTGGATATAATAAAAAAATAATTTTTTTCTCTCTTTCTCTCTGCCGGACTCTCACGTCCCTCTCTGCATATCAGATAGCACAACTCTCTCTCCCTCTCTCTCATCTCATCAAGCTTTTCTTCCTCTAGCTTCCGCCGATGAGAACGAGATCGCCCCGCCGCCGATGAGAACGAGATCGCCCCTTCGCCGATGAGAACGAGATCGCCCAGCCGCCGATGAGAACGAATTGCCCCGCCGCTGATGAGAACGAGATCGTCCCGCCGCCTACAACACGAACGGATTTCTCCGATGAGTTCGTCGCCTAGAATCTCGTGGGTTTTAAGCTTGAGCCACCGTGAATCTTTTTTTACTGGTTAAGCTTGAGCCCAGAATCTTTTCTTACTGCTTGAGCTTGAGGCTGCCGTGAATCTCATGGGTTTTGATCCATTTTTGGTTGAGCTTGATCCATCTTGCCTTATCAATCTTTTTTTTTTTACTGGTTTTCTTTGAGATTCCGGTGTGATCGGCTTGTGTGGATTCCGGCGTCGATCTTGTTGGTCGGTGGGAGCCGGAGGCGTTGATCTCTGTGGCTGATGAAGGTGGCTGTGTGGGTTGTGATGGATTAATGAAATGAATATTTTATTTGGATAAACGTGTATAATAGATAAACTGATGTAGGTGTTTTGTAAAAATAGGGGTGTAAAATGGAAAAAGTAAGTTTTAAACGTGTAAAATGAAAAAATTTTTGCACGAACTGGTGTGGATGCTCTTATCCCTCGATGGGTGGTAATCTCAAAAAAAAAAAAAAAAAAAAAAAAATCACCGATGGGTGGTAGTTTGATGATAGGAATCTCTTGAACCATTACTCTTGCGAGTTCGAGGGTTGTGGCTAGAGTCATAGCGCTTCAATTTAAAATGATGTGCCCACATGGATAGCCTTAAGCAACTTTGGTAGTCCCACGTCATAGAATTCAAATTTAAATGAGTCAGAGCAATAATATCGCGCCATATTACTTTTTTTTTTTCATAAAAAGAAGAAGAAGAAGTTATATGCACTATTGGTATAAATTAGCAAAAAAATGTACTATTTGTGTACTATAAAAGTATACCACAACCAAGGGAGAGAGAAAGAGAGCTACCTTTTACCCTATAAGAGCATTCACAATAGAAAATGTCATTCTATTATATTTTAACATCTTAAAAAGTTACTTTATCAATTGTACCATATCATTTTACAACATAACCAACATCCCAACTTTTATTTTCCTATTTTACTCATTAAAATAATATATAACTTACTAAAATAATATAATATATTCCAATATAGCTCTCTCTTTTTCTTCTCCCCCATCTCTCTTCTACTTTATCAATTAAAATATATTATAATTGTAAAAGAAATTTACAATTGTAAGATTTTACAAGTCCAGCTGCTAGGCTCTTTTTTGCCTTCATATTAAATTTTTCCTACAAATACCATTTACAATTGCCTATGGGAATCTTTTAAGCATGTTGACTTTTAGGAGATTAGTATTCTATTGAAGCTAATCTCATGCCTTTTGCCAACATATGCCAAAATTTTATTCCATAAAAGTTTAAGAAATTACCATTGTGCATGCTTGCTTGTGCCAAAACCCAAATTTATGTTTAGGGAACCAACTCATAACTATGATTTTTTCTCCCTCTTTATTTTTATTTTTTACATAGTGTATATTATGTAATACATAGTAGTATAAACATAACATATACCTACATTGTTTTTTTAGAGAGAGTTTAAATATAGCTAAAAAGTCTAAAATCATCCCGTAGCAAAATGTATTACTTTCTAAATTGTCACCATCTTTTCTACCAAAGAACATATCAATATTTCTTAATATAGACGTGCCTAAATTTTAAAAGTTATATTTAGAAAACCGATATTGTAATAATAATATTTAAAAAGAATTTTACAGTCAGTGAAAAATATTATACAAATTTGACTACATTATTTTACATACAAACGAACGCTCAAAAATAGAAAACATTTTAGTTCAAAACAAACTAAGCATAATTGGCCATATTAAAAACTCAAAATCAAATAAAAAATATAGCATATATTCCAATTATATATATATATATATATATAAAATTAAAAAAAGCAATTTGCACATCATCATTTAAGAATTTGTCAGAGAAGCCGAATTGAATAAAACGCTTACTCGGTGGTGGTAATTGTTGATGATCTAGTTGTGGTAATTGTAAATGTAATTGCCGTCACTTTCCTCCGGGAAGTGTTTTCAGTTTAGTTTATCTCCAAACAAACTTAGTCTCTACGCAGAACAAACCAGTTCGCTTACTGCTATATTTATTCAGTACTCTATTACATAAAATATATATAAATTGTTGTGATGTATAGATAGTAGTACACGTTATATTTGATGACGATCGTGAGTATATGCCGCTTCGTTAGAGATATATGGGATCGAGCTATGGACCGATGTTACCACCTCTTTCCTTGTCTCTCCGATCCCGGTACCTTCTCTTCTTTCAATCTTTTTCATTTTATGATTTTTTTTTTTTGCAGGTTAAGTGTTTGTTTAAAGTTCCAGCTGAGGAAAGTTTTTTTCTTTGGTTAAAAAAATTTATGGGTTTTTCTTTGGTTATTGTAATCATGACATTTATGGCGCAAAAAAAGCTGATTTCTTTCCATTTTCAGCTACAAAATGAAGGAACATGTGGGGTTGTGTGTTTTAATTATGTATAATTTTTGAAAATTTGGGTTGGGTTTTGATATTTGGGAAGTGGGTTTCAGCTCGGAGATCTTCGCTGGGTCTGAAATTGGCGTTGGTGACGCTGCATCTGATATACGCTGGCATTCTCTTTCTGTTTGATGGAGATTTGATAGAAAAGACAAAACATGAGCCATGGTATGTTAGACCGTTAGTGTCTTTTTCTTAAAAATACAAATTTGAAATTGGGTTATTGAGATCTTATTTTATGCTTGAGCTAAAAAGTTAGGTCTTAGTTTTAGTACAATAATGTATAATCTCGCTAAAGTGAAGTTAGCTTATAAAGAGTGAAATTTGAGATCACATGCGCCCAAAAAAAGAACTTAATTGGGGCTTTTGGAATGTGCTTTTTGTGATTAATGTTTATGAAAACTGAAGGGGAAAGAGATTTAGATGTAGATTTGGCAATTTGAAACTTTGGAGACTCACAATTGAGTCATAATGCTCATGCAACGATATATTAAATTGGAAAAGTTTTACTAAATTGAAAACTTCAAATGCAGTCATTACATTGAGTGGTATTTCAAGATGGATTTTTTATTGATATTTATTCCAAAAAAAAAGAAAAAAGAAAAAAAAGAAAAAGAAGGGATTACATTTTAATTATTTAATGCGAGAGGAACTGAAATTTGATTCTACCGAAAACCAAAAAAGGAGATTAAAGTGTTGTAAGTTGTGTAGTCAGTAGTCGACATTATGGTCTAATCTAAGTGCCATTCTTGGTGCAATGGGAAAACCTGGAGAGGCTGTTGGGCTGTTGTCAGGACTTAGGTTGAATTTTCTATCACCTTCTGGGGCTCTCTAGCCTTCTAAATAATAAAATTGTTTCTTCACATTCTATTAGCATCAATTTGGATGCATTTAGGCAAGGATTTATTATTGTTACTGTTCATTCATATTGCATCTTGTCTGCTTCAACTTCTGAGCATGTAAAAAAGAAACGTTTAAGATCTCAGTTACATATAGGAAATCTATGGCGTTGCATTTTTTTACATGAAAATTTATTTAAAAGATTTTAAACTACCTCATAGGAGATGCTATTTTGTATTTTCTTTTCTTAGGCATGTAATTGTATGATAGCCTAAAAGCATTGGCAGAAAGAACATGGGCCACAATGTGTAATGGATGTAAATGAGACAATACTTGCAGGCACTTTCCTAATAGAATGGGAGCAATTATGTAACTTTAGAATTGGTTGCTTGGAATAATATACTTTTCAAGATGAGCTTATGCAGATGAACAAGTGATTAGTTCATCTGGTTTGCAATGGTTTTATAATGATTTCTATCATTTCCCTAGCCTTCCTAATATTCTTTTGTTTTCAGGTACACTTCCTTATATTTGTTTCTGTTTTTTGCTACACTGGTTCAATACTTCATTACCTCCAGCTCTTCTCCTGGGTAAACATTAATACTATTATATTGCCTCAATATTGGAATTCTGGGTGATGCATGATACGTGCATTTTATTTGCAGTCTAACATGATTCTTTTTTCTTTTCCCCCCTGTTTTTATCTATATAGCTATGTAATTGATGCAATGAGAACTATCAATGAGGCAAATTCAAGAATGCAAAAGGCATCAATGGCCTCAAAGTAAGCAATAAGTTGCATTCTACTTAAAGGTTAACCATTGAAAAAAAAGATCTTAAAATAATTGAAGTAAATTTACAATTCAACATCATCTTATTATTTATTTCGTTTTTATAATGTTTAAGCAAAGACAACCTGCTTCAAGCAATAATGGAAGCTTGGCTATTACTGTGGATGGAAGTCAGTCGGGAAGAAATCTTCTAGCAAGTAACTCCATGTCATGGTCGAAGCTGGTTATGGACATGTATCCCCCTTCAACATCTGCTAGGTAGGCAACTATTTTATAAGTGTCTGAAGAATATCTGATTGGTGATGCTTTTTGAGCAATTATTTGGTGCCTGTATATTTATAAATTGTAAATTGCATTATTAGGGTATTAAAGGGACAGAAGCTTGTACCAACTTTTTTGTGAACTTTTAGATCTTAACCTCAAATCTTATTTGTGACAGACATAATCTTTGTCTGGTGCTTTGCATTAACTTGATAAATTACTTCTCTTTCAATGCTTATTAGTTTCATTTCAATATGGCATTTTATGAACAAATATAGAAAGAGAATGCTGACATATTTGACAATTTTCAAAATTTAAAATATTGCTACTAACTGCTTCCTCTTGGTTCTTGCAGAACTTGGACTTGCTCCTACTGTAATGTTGAGCAGGTATTACCATTTCATTTTTATATCTTCATTTTTGTATCATAAAATTAAGCTTAAATTAAGATCTGGTGCAACCTCTAGTATGCTTGTTTGTTTAACAATGCTGCATCTTAATCCTTAAGTGAGTTGTCTTTTTATTTCTATGGCATCGTTTTCGTTTTGATAATTTGATAATTACAATACAACAATGGGATAAGGGAGATTTGAACCTAAGATGTCTCCATTGTAAACAACAAGAGGTGCCAGTTGAGATATAAGGCTCCTAACATTTCTATGGCATCATTAGAGTGCCTAACTAAGTACTTATTAGTACGCAACTGAACATGGGAACCTATCTTGTTGTAAACCATCATTGTAAATAGACTAGGTTGAACCTCGACACAATCAATATTATAACACAGCGAACAACAGAAAAAGATTCCATGGAATCATCTAAAAGACGACGACGATGACAACAACAACAACAACAACAGCAAACCTTAATCCCAAATTTTTGAGTCGGCTATGGATCCGCATCAGATTAATTAGGGCCAGACACAGGTATTCTCTTCCTCCATTTTCCTTGATCTTAAGTCATATTCTTTGTTACTAAATCCTTTTTTATTACTTCTACTAATGTTATTTTGGGTCTTCCTCTACCTTTTTTAATTCCCTCAACTTGGATCAACTCACTTTTTCTTACTGGTGCATTAATTGATATCCTTTGAACATGACCAAGCCATCTTAGGTTACTCTCTATATCATCTTTTCATCAATAGGAGCTACCCCTATTTTTAAGCAGGTTTCCTCATTTTGGATCCTATCTTTCCATGCGTTTCCACTAATCCATCTTAACATTCTCATTTCAGCTACACTCATGGAATTTCATTCCCCCCCCCCCCCTCTCTTTATTCACTCCATTCTCTTTCCTCTTTATTTATTTATTTTTAAAAAAGAGATAAAAAAAAAGAAAAAAAGAAAAAGAAAAAAGAGAGAGCATGATATAGATATCACAATGGAAGTTCAAGAATATCATTAACTAATTCACTGATTGGCATATAAGGTTTGAAAAACTTTAGCTATTAATGCGAGGAATGAACTTTAGCTATTATTAACTAATTCACTGATTGGCATATAAGGTTTGAAAAACTTTAGCTATTAATTCACTGATTGGCATATAAGGTTTGCATGTAATGGGAGGAATGAACTATATTCTACCAGCCAGAAGTGTTGGACCAGTCAAAGACAGGGAAATTTACTTTTCTAACGTCCTACTTTTTCCATATTTTGGGCTTTTGTGTCGGAATAGTAGGCATTTACTCTTGCCATGTACTGAAACAGATATGTAATTTGTTGCTAACCAGCAAACTTTTTTGTGTTTATTACTCTGATCTCTGTTAACCTTCAATCTAGTTTTTAGTGATTAATTTTTTGTTTGTGGCATATATTAGCCTCCTCGAGCTAAGCATTGTCATGACTGTGACAAATGCGTTCTCCAATTTGATCATCATTGTGTTTGGCTGGGGACATGCATTGGCCAGGGTAATCATTGTCGATTTTGGTGAGTTTATTACTTTGTTATATTTCATCCACAATAAATTGTGCCCTTGCATAAATTGCAATTTTTGATATTTCAATGACTGGTAATTATGCCCTTGCTGAATTTTTTTCCCTTTCGCTAATTGATTTCTGCCTTTTGAAGGCATTAATTCCATGTTATTGTATATTTTGATATTCTAAGATATGGTGCTTTTTGTCGAATTTAGAAATGCATGTATTTTGACGTTCATATTTTTGTCTTTAGTACATTAAAGTTCTGATTTACTGGGTTTGTAACTTGCCAATCAAAAAAAGAAATTATGTATTTCTATTGTTATCGTATGATAATTGGACTAATATACATAAATGAGTGTGTATTTTATTTTTTAAAATTTGAAAGTAATTTACTATGAAGTTAATTTTTACTGCATTATGATCTGATTTTGGTCAAACAACCACCTTGTGCGTGGTTGTAGAATTGATAAACGAGAATATAGAGCTTTTTTCCAAGTTGTCAAACTGATGTTCATATCCCACATAGAGCTCTGTAGTTTTACCTTTAAATGGAAGAATATAAATTATATAGATGCATTTCTCATTTATTTTTATGTACAAAACAAATGTTTTCCAAGCTAAGAATCTCTCTGTTTTTTGTCACAAAACATTAGGTGGTACATTTGTGAAGAGACAGCATTATGCCTTTGGACTGGCATTTTGTACATTTCTTACCTGAAGGCTTATATATCAAGGGCTTGGTATGTTTCTTTTTGAGCTTCTTATTCAATGAGAAAGTTTCAGCTTCTTATGTCATGGTTGGTATCGTATTGTTGATGGAATTAATGTCTTAGGCTGCTCCTCTGTCAAGATCACTACCTTGAGAGATAGGAAGTACCGATATTATAAGGATATGGTGATATGTTAATTTTTAAAAATTTAGGATATGATACGGCATATCTTAAATTTTTCTAGGACTAAGGTTTTGTTGTTGTTGTATTTGGCATAGTAATTTAATTAATTAATATATACTTAAAATATTTTTAAGTGCTCATTATTCTATTTTCTAGGTTAAAAGATAAACAAAAATATGGAAAAACACGGAATACGTCTAATTAATAAAATTAATTAAAAAGCTATTAGTTTCATAAAGAGAAAGTGAGTGAGAGAGGGAGAGAAAAATAAAAGAGTTAAAGCATCCCACAGTAACAGAGAGTATCCATATCAGATATATGTCCAATACAAATATGGCTGCTAGTTTGAAGTATCCGCGCTTCTTAGCTTGAGAAGAGAGAGGTGGAAAAATAGTCAAAATTTTGTAACGGTGGTGGTAACATTAATCTTCAATGTGACAATTGTGTTTTTGTGTTGAATTGAATCTGAACTTGGATCCTGGAATGATGTCATTGTCAGGTGGAAGGATGCAGTCATGATAGTGCTTTTGATTACTTTGTCAATCTCCCTAATCTTTTTGCTTCTCCTACTGATATTTCATAGGTAAGGGCTGTATTTCTATACTTACATAGGTCTTTCCTGCATCAGTTTTCATATGTTCATGACTTTGCTTCCCCTGTTTGCCTGTGATTTCAAATCTAAATTTGGAAGTAATTTTTTCCCTTTTAATCTAGCTTTTTGCATCTAGATGATTTTGTAAATTTACTTTTACACGTAATCTGGTGTCAGGGTTCATAATGTAATGTTGGCTACAAAAATGACCATATCCTACTTTTTTCGGAAGACTACTGGTTCCATGTTATGCAAACTTTCTAAAGTTGTCTTGCTATCTAATAAGAATGAAGAAGAGAAAATATGCGCTGAAAGTAATCCTGGCTTAGGATTGGAAACATCAAGGATTACCTAGGATAGTCCAGGACTGAGAAGCTTCACCAATTCTTTGTTTATGAGAACATTACACAGGCTAGGCAATCTGTGACATAATGATTAGATGCGAAGGAAAGGCTTCTTTTCCCCAGCCCTCTCCTGGCTTTCAAAGACTGATTCCTGTGAACTATTAGTGACCACGCATGGTTAAGTCCTGAATCTAAAATAGTTGGCTTATTGTGTTACTTCTATGAATAATGAAAAATTGATTTCCAGTGTTGTTTGTTGAGACAGACTTTGAGGTGTTGTTTAGGGAAACTTGCCAAAACCCCGTAAAAGACTACACAGCTGACTACATTTCTCTGAATTTTTAGTAGTAATATATGTTTAATAAAAAACCTAATGAACCTTTAAAAAAAAGGATAAAGGCCCAGCAGAAATTACTAGTTTTTTGAGACCCTGCTGTACGTTCTATCCATATATGTACTGATTGCCAATTATAATGATAGATTAGCTATATGTATTTATGATATTAAACATAAGTTATAACTGGGAGCTTAATTCTTCTGGTTTGGACTTCATTTTGCTGCAGTTATCTTATCTTAACAAATCAGACTACCTACGAACTTGTGAGACGTAGACGCATCCCATATCTAAGGTTGGTTGATTCCTTTTACACTTCTATTTTGTATTATTCATTTAAAAATGTTTGTTTCTTCCAAGTGTTTAGGGTTTAGCATTCAAGACATTAATGAGTTACCTACTGAATCAAGTTGATATATACCAAGTACATGATTACTGGTTGGAGACATCAAAATTGGAGGCAAATAAGAAGACAATTTATTATTACACATCTTCAAGTTCTTAGCTAGTTCATTTGATACTTTGTGTTAAACTGCAGGGGTATTCCTGAAAGAGTGTATCCTTTTAGTAAAGGAGTTTGCACAAATTTGTACAACTTCTGCTGTGCTCGAGTCAGCATATACAAAATGGAACCACTGCCCACAGCCCCAGAAATTCAAGAAAAGTCAAGGCCCTACTCCTGCTTGGATGTCGTGACCTGTCGCTGCTGCTGACCATGCCAAGAATTTTCAGTGCATTACACATTCGTTTCTACAAATTCATTGTGAGCTCCCTGAAGTATGCCTGCGTTCCATTTGTCTGATTATCTAAAGGTCATGTTAAAGTTGGTTTATTGGTTTTTAGGTTTCAGGTTCCTCTTTATTTTTGGCTAAGTTCATAGGTAAGTCATAGTGATATTTCGTGGTCTTGTGGTCTTTATAAATGAAGAAGGAGATATTTTTGTACTGATTATCATATTGGCTCTAACCAATTAAACAACCCAACAAGATTGCCGCATACAATTTAGCAGTGTGGCCATCTAGTTCTTGCTTTCTTCAATGTGAATCCATCAGTTATGCTTGTGACAAACTCTTGCATTTTGAACATCTTCTAGAGTGATTGTATACATGGAGGGGTGTTTGTCAAAGCCCAAACGTCTTCTTTGACATTTTGACTGGACTATTAAAAGATAAGCTTTGGAAATCCTTAATATATTTTTTGCTTAATATATGCCGGTGTTGAAGTGGTCAAAAGTCAAAAATAGACAATATATAAAGTAAGAACTTTCGAAAAGTGAAGAAAAAGAAAAAGAAAAAGAAAGTAAAAGTTGAGAGAAAAAGAGAGATACAAAGATAAAAAAGAAAAAAGAAAAAGAAAAAGCAAGTAAAACTTGAGAGAAAAAGAGAGATACAAAGATTTTACGGTCTTCAAGTAAGATTTTACGATCTTCTAGTTGGGAGTTGGGAGGGTGTGTTTGGTTGGAGTGAAAATAGAGAGAATGGAAAATATGATGGAAAATATTGTTTTTTACTGTTTGGTTGAGGAAATAAAATAAGAGAGATAGAAAATAAAGGAAAAAGTTTTTCCTCGGCTTACTTTTTTTATCCTCCCAAATTGGGAGAAAAATGAGAAGAAAAAAATGACGAAAAATGCATTTTATACAAATATTCTCATTTTATTACATTCACTTATCTCTCTCACCTTCTTAGTATTATATAACAAAGACATAATAGTTAATTTATATAAATTATATTTTTTATTTTTTCATTTTTCTCTTCAACCAAATAAAAAGGTTTTTCAACCTTTTACTTTTCTACTACTTCAACCAAATATTTTCTATTTTCTCACTTTTTCATTCTCCTACTAATTTTCTATACACTTATTTTTTCACTACTTCAACCAGACAGACCCTTTATGTTAAGATGAGCTAACGTTGAAATAAGTGGAACTGTAGGGGTTTGGTATCACCAAATTTTCCACGGTCAGAAGCTATCCACAATTTGAAAAGTGATTTATTCAAACGAATCAAACTTAGCCCGACAAGGGTGGCACCGCTGTCCAAGTCGAACTGTCCAACTATGCCTAGCAGTTTCTCAAAAAAAAAAAAAAAAAAAAAAAAAAAAAAAAAAAAAAAAAAACTATGCCTAGCAGGAAATGTACAAAATATAGGCATGTTTTTCCAGAAAGTTTGGTGCACCACTAACGCAAGACTTATGTTATTCTTGTGTTGTGGTCCAGACAACAAGAATCAAGCCTCTCTTTTTTATTTTATTTTATTTTATTTTTCGGTTGGAGAATACTAATTATTTTAACATATACAAGGGGAAAGGAAAAAATGATTTAAAGAAACTAACAGAATCAAGTCTTAATCTTATTATTAATGTTATTTTTGGTCTTTTTGTATTTTTTTTTCTTTTTAGGTAATAACCGCATATTTTAAGAGTTAAGTTTTTACTGATTTACTGAGTATCAATTTGTGAATAGTTTATTTAGCTAAAACTGAAAACTTTTTGCTGTAAGTACTGTAGATAAAACTAAAAAGTAGCTAAAATAGTACTATGAAACCTATGAATAATACTAAAAAGTGCAATAGGGTCCATAAATAATAACAAAAATAAGTTAAATAGTAAAAAAATTTGACTTTTTAAGCCAATACCAAACACACACTCAATAGAGTGCGAGAGTTATCAAACTCAATAAAAACTAATTCATTAGGAAAAGGATTCTCATACAAAATAAAGTTAAGTTCTTTGAGAACAACCTTTATTGGCAAAAGCATCACCACGTCTCATTCCTTCAACTTGAATTAATCAACTATTTCTCATTAATGTATTAATCGTTCATTGAACATGTCCAATCCCGTTTAAAGTCACTCTCACTAGTGCTAGATTTTTATCGTTGTGGTCCATAGAACAAAGTACACTACCTAAAGCCTAGGATTGATGAAATCTAAGGCTGTGGAAAACCAAAGCTTATAGAAATGGGAGCCAAGGCTGTGAACCAAGCTTAGGTTGTTAAAATAGCTATAGAAAGTGGTATACACCGTGATTTATATGATTATTTCTTTCATTAAAGTCAAATGAGAGAGAGAGAGAGAGAGAGAGAGAGAGAGAGAGATTTTAGGTTAAATAGTAATTATAGACTTTTAGGTACAAGAATTTTATGCTGTCAACCATTACATTACCACTCAAAAACGAAAAAAACAGGGGGGGGGGGGGGGGGGGGCTGGGGGAATTGTGTCGCCTTGGCCTTAATTTGAGCCATGCAACACAACAGCAAGCTACCAAATACATATTCCTTCGACGAAAAGAATGAGAAGAAAATAAATAGGTCTTGATTTGGCTTAACGTAATTCTCTAATTGGTTTGGCAAGCTAATTAGTGAGGCTTGAAGAAACTCAGTTCAACACCAGTATCAATCACAACATATAGCCCGGCTGCGATCAATATGCCACTTAGACTCATGCCCAAAACCCCTAGGAACCAGTTGAGCCACCACATTGCTCCATACATCTTAGGCTTTCTAATCTTGAGCCACATGAAACATGGGTATGCCAATGTGACAGGCAGTGCTATCCCTCCTATCAAACCAGCAAGGCTTCCCAAGAATGGAATTGCCACTGCCACAAAGAAGCACCCGTACCCAAACATAGCCCGGAAAATTGCTCGAAGCCACCATGGGCACGGCTGCTTCTTTCTCACTGTGTACTGGGATTCCATGTCATCAAACATTGGCATGCCATAGATTTGGAACGAGCTCAATGCATTAACTATGACAAACAAGCTAGTCAGGCCTAGTACAGCTTGTGACACATCGCGTGAATGGAATTGGTATAGAGCCGTAAGCATTCCTCCATTTGTTGGTATCTGTCAATTAAAAGAAACAAGTTTTCTTCTTTAGATCTAAAACAAGTAACATTTTTAGGTTCATAACGTTTTAACTTAAGTTATTGTGGTTTTTTAGAGTGCTTAGTTGATAAATACCTTTTGGCCATAAGCCCAATAGCCTCCAATTGCAAGAGGGAATAAGCATGCAGATATGACTGTATAGGAAACCCTGACTCCTTGCCACATGGGCACACGCGAAGGGTGCTTTTCATCTGAAGGCATTGTGGCCTGCACCATAGGAATATTAAAATTTTGAATGTGAAACATTGAAATAATACAGGGTAATATGACTTTTTTTCAAAGAAAATTTTCCTCCAAACTCGAACGAGTGTAAAATGGGGAAAAATGAAGCACACTGGCCCACTCTTTTAGTTTAGAGCCTACATATCTTTAATAACAATGTGATCAAAGACTAGTCCCATGCCAAAAGTCTTCCCTCTGATTTTGACGGTACCAACATGTTCATATCTTAGGAGGACTGACTTTTTGTTAGGTATGATCTAATCAAATTCCTTTCATTAGTTTACATCCAAAGACCTAGTAACTTAAAAATTCACTTTATTAGGCACAATGCTAGTAGTGTTGATGCATCTTGGCATTCAACTTTGTGGTTGAGGGTATCTAATTAACCTTAGGTATAACATATGAGAATTCAACTAATAAACTAACGCTAATTCTAAAAACCTAAATATGTAGAAAATTGTGAATTTAAGCTAGGAATGGCCCCTCTGAGAATGGAGTTGGTGGTTACCAAGTACTTAGTAAGCAAAACATAATAATAGCATTCATTTAGGAGGGAACTACTATATACCTGAATCTCAAGAATAAGATTGTGGCCCCTAAAAGCAAAAGCAATGATCCCGAGAGCATTAAGCACGTCAAAAATCCTTACAACCTGGGTGCTTCCCCTCACAGGATTATAGGACACTCCTGGGAGCCTGCCTTCTGCCACAGACACAACCCATATCATTGTGCAATACCCTACAGCAGTGACGGCCCCGATCAACGATAAACCTGCAATGGAATTCAAGTTGGGCAGCTGAGACAGTACAACGGCTGCACACGTAAAGACCAAGTACCATTCCACGGTGGTTAGCGGCTTTGCGCTGCATGTAGCCCCGCATACAATCTGGAAGAACACTTTACTGGTTGATCCACCAATAATGATCAATGCCACACATGTACCTCCCGAGAGATACATGATTGGGAACAAAGTTAGCCACTTTCCTAGCCTCTCACCTGTAACATTGGATTAGAACACCAGCAGTTAATAATATATACAAAAAGGAAAAAAAGTAACATAGAGCTATGCTAGAAGCCTAGAAACGTTGATTAAACGATTAAATTCACAATTTACTATCTCCTTAAACTTTTGGGATAAATGATAATTTATTGTGATATCAAAGCACGTAGTCAGGAGTTTGAACTCACTCTACCTCTCACTAAAAATTAAAAAGGTTAAAAATCTCACGTGTTGGATCCACTATTTATGGAGGAGTTTGAGTTCACACTTGAGAAGAAGTGTTAGAAGTTAGAATATTCGTTAAGTGATTAAACTCATCATTTACCTTAAGCTTTTAGGATAAGGGATGATTTATTACTATGCATACTAACCAATGATTACAAAAAGATTAGATGTCATACCAAAGGTAGCACAGGAAAGTTGGAGGTAGCGGCTGTAGCGCATCCCATTTTCAGTTGATTCGTGGAGCTGAACAAGTAACCATAAGGTGTAAAGCTGCCATATGAATGCTAGAGTCAAGCCAATAATTCCCCATGTCCTGCAAGAAATCACAAAATATTTTAGAAACCGCTAAAATAATGGTTATGTGATTATCATTTCTCATTAGCCTAAACCTTTAGTATAAACAGTTCTATTTTGAACTCAGCTTAAGCTAATGACAAGTCAAAAACAATTTAACTCGAGCTATTTAATGATAGTTAGCATTATGAGTTTTGGTGGCTTACCAGCCAAGGATCGTGAAGGCCACAGGAAGCACAAGAGCCTGAACTCCAATCCCAGAACAAAGAGTATGAAAAGCAGCATAGTACTTGTTACCATTTCTTGACTCAGTGATTGGAAGCCAAGCATCCTGAGGGTCAAGCTTAGTCATCCTTAGAGCCTTTCTCATAGGGCTTCCAAGAGGAGTAATAAACCTTGGAGTCAAAGAGAGTCTTGGGGTTCTTGGGGTTTTGGGAGTCTTGCTTGGAGGTGGTGCCTGGTCTGCATGCTCTCCATTGAGAAGTGGCGACCTTGACAAGGATGGTGAGTGGTACTGAGAGGGTGGACATGACACTGGTGGTGATGACACAACAGGAGGCGTTGGTGCAGCTGATCTTGGCCTCGGCGTTAATGGTGCCGATCTAATTTCATTCTGCTCGCTCATTTTTGTCCCTTATTTTTTATAGATCAGTTATGAATTCTCAACAGATTAGTCTCTTGCACAAATATCTCAGGCACTAGCATGTTATATATGTACTAGGGGTATTGGGTGTTATACATGCCAACATCGGTGGCTTCAATGGAAGTCAAGGAGGTTAATTTAATTGTTAATTGTGATAGATTGGTGTGTAACGAGACTAATGTCGTTTTTAGACAGCTTTTGGTGACTCATTGTTCGTTGAAATAGTTAATGCAATTGTTGACGGACAATTTTGGCTGCTAAGTATTTGAATTAATAAAGAAATATGAGAAAGTTAAAGCTCTATGTAGGGATGAATTTTTTTGAAAGCTATATGTAACATACATAAGTTCATAGTTCATACTATATGCTATAAACTAGGACTTGGTCAACGTAATACTCCGGGTGCCAAAGGGAACACCAGGGGAGTCCCTATTTAATACTAAAAACACAGTGTCAACGACCATGTGAAAATTTGACAATATAAGAAAATTGAGAAAGATAACAAAAGAGTGTGCACCTTGTTTTATGAGGAAGGTGTACATTTGTCAAAAGAGGAGTTCTTATTATGTCTTTAAACTTTAAAGCGAGTCTTTGGTCAGCCATGGGAACCTGGGGAGAGCATTAGAGCAAGAAAATCAAAGTTGGATCCAAAAGCAATAAAATTGGTAGATGGACTTGGATTAAAATATATAATTCGCGGATGGACTGTCATGACCCATGGTACGTGAAACATAATTGTGGAAATAAACCTCCATTCTTTGTTTATTATTGGTTTTTTTTAATAAAATCCAATTTTTAAAGGACATTTTTTAATTAATGATCAAGCTTTACTTCAAATTTAAAATAAAGTTAATGAAATATAGATATCATCTTCTCAAATGGTTAGCTAGAAAATTATTAAGGGCCATGTACATGTTAATGAGTACTCTAATTAGGGAAATTGATAATAAATCATATTAAAAAAGTTTTTAACACCACTTTCATGGGAAATATAAAAAATTGTCAGAAAAATTAATTGTTTTATCATTTTTTCATAAAATATTTTTAAAATTAGTTTCTAAACCAATACCCTTAGAGCATTCATTAACATTTTTCAATTATTAAAATAGTATACATTAAGTGTCCGTTTGGCAAAGATTAATTTTGCCAACTACTATTTATGGGTCTCATTGCACTTTTTGGTATTATTTATGGGTCTCATTGCACTTTTTGGTACTATTTATGTGTCTTACTGTACTATTTCAGCTAACTTTTATCTTTATTTATAATACTTTCAGTAAAAAAATTTTAATTTCAACAAAATAAACGGATTTCAAACCAACCTTAACTCTCTTTTTTGGTCAAAAGATAGAATGTAAGTTTTTTATGATTTTTGGCGAAATTTCCCAAAATGCGCTTTTGATATCAGTATTACTCAAGAATATGATGGTGCTGACTTTTAAGTTTTTAAGTTAAGAATTAGGAGAAAAATACAGCATGCCTCACAGTACGTAATCCTAGGGTCCACGTGCTACGAGAGACATGGCAATACCAACGATGTTTAGCAACCAAAAAAAAAAAAAAAAAAAATGTTAACGGGTGCTGTACAATACTTGTTAATAATTTATTTAAGAAAAATTTTTATAAAAAATGAAAAAAAAAGTCATTAATATTTTGACAACTTTTTTCATTTCTCATAAAAATGGTATCAAAATTTTCTTAAAATAGATTATTAATAAATACTGTACAGCACTCGTTAACATTTTCCTTTTAAGCAAACTACTTTCCCTAGTATTTACTCAACAATCCGTATCTTTTTAACAGCTTTTCACTTCCCCTTTAAATTTAAATTTTTAAATTTAATTTCAGTGCGGGGTATACTTATTTATTAAACATTAAATATAGGGTGTTAAAATTAAAATAGTCAAAAATTTTTTTTGGAGAAACAAAAAAAGTCCAACTGAACATACAGAACAAGGTGAAGTTGAGTCCAACATTGTGGGCTTATAGTTGGCTTCCTATCTGGATTATTGAAATCTTTCTTTGTTAAAGAATAACATAATTTGCATTTGTAGACAGTAAACTTGACAAAATGACATATTCATTTACCCCAAAGGACAATACACAACAAAAAATGATCTCACATTTTATATATATGATAGAATAACATGCATAAAGCATCTATGTATGAATTATATAAAGGCCAAGAAAACTGATATATCCCCCCAAGAATGCTAGAAGTTTATCATTTTCGATACTTCAGTGCTTCAAAGCGAGCAGAGAGTGCATCATAATCTGGCAAGTTGGGGTGAACATGAAAATTTGAATCTTGTTTATCATGAAATGAAGGTGCTGGTGGTGGAGGCCGCTTGGGTGGTGGATTAATGCCACTAGGTGGAGGTTCTTCCATCTCAATTTCTTCATCACAGTCCGATTCATCAAACTTTATATCTGAATGTCTAGAGGGTGCATTGTAGCTGTGTCTCCTATAAACCTTTCCACCATTCACATTGGTAGTTGGTGTCTCCTCATTGCTTGCAAAATGGGACGTTCCAAACCTTTGCAATGCATAAGTCCTCCCATGAGCTTCTTGTTGATGATCAGTGTTCTGTGAGTTAGCTGGGGAATGGTGATTTGGGATGAAGCCAGTAGAATTTCCATAAAGATTTCCAAATCCATGGTTGGTACTTGAATCATTCAACTTGTTATCAAGACTAGATGCTTGAGTGGCTTGATTAAAGTTTTTGTTGGCCAGATAGGCAGCAGCTTGTGCAGCAGCAATTGCTTTCTTGGCAGATTCTGCAGCTGCTGCTGCAGCTGAGACAGTGTCCTCAAAAAACATATTGCCATTTTCTCCACTGATCATTGATCTGGGTAAATAACCGGAAGAGACTATTAAGCAATGGATACAAAACTACTTAAGTCACCTAGTATCTATAATGAATTGAAGTACGGTGAATAGATTGGATAACATACCTAGTAGTTGGCTTATTTGGCTCAGCAGATTGAGTTGGCTGAGGCTGCATGGGTAGGCTGGTAGCACTAACAAAAGTGCAAGGTCCTTCCTGATCAGTGAGAGAACTAAGATTCTTAGAAAAACAAACTTTTCAAATTGTGTGTGTGAGAGTGTGCGTGTGAGTGAGAGAGAGAGAGAGAGAGGAACCCACTATACGCTCTTCTGGAGGCTTGAGAAGCTCCATCTCGGATTCTGTTGTATCCCATTGAATCTGGAACTCCTTTGCTATTTCCTTCATGACTTTCAATTTTACTTCACCAGTAGGGGTTCTTACAGAGAGTTTGTCGATCAACTAAAATAATTTTGGAGGGAAAACAATAACATTACCAGCTTACAGAGAATTTGTCAATTAACCAAACAAATTTGGATGAAAAAACAATAATGTCACCAAAGAACATAATAACATTTAGAGTTCATAAGAAAAGATAACTGGTTCACAGGTATGCAAGACAAAGAGGGAATAAATAGGTTTTATTGTTACATATGATATGATTAACGAAACGAAGGCGGTAGTTACCATGCGGTTTACACCACAGTTAGGTCGCAGATCTGTAGCTGCTGATACAAAATCTTTCCCATATTTTTTCTCAAAAACTTTCCGAAGTGATAAAAGTTCTGGAATTTCTGAGCACCTTGGGGAAGCAAATATTAAGCTAGCAATACCTTCTTTCAGATCTGCTGGGCAATCCCTGGAATAATTCAACCCAGATCAGAATTATATGTATCTAATAAACCATACAAAATAATAATAATGTTTGATTTCTTTCACCTTTGCTTTGCAATGATTGAAAGTCTGGCCACAACTAATTCACAGAAGAGCTCAATGAACTCATTTGCAGCCAAAACATTCTGTTCCCTGATAACATGTTCAACCTACAAAACGAGCAAAACAAATTACTTGGTTATGAAAATTCATAATCTCATATTGTGTGGAAAACATAACTACACCTGACAGTCAAATTAATTCATATCATTATCAGCATTCCATCCCCTGCTGCCAATCCTTGATTGTAAGTTCCATATTTGATTACAAAAATAAGTAAATGCCATTGGAAGGAGGATTCCGAGCCTTCAATAACATGAAATTTCTGACACAAAACCATCCGAATAGAAGTTCATTCTATTGTGTCCTTGTCTACATTATCACATTGAGGGCTACTCCAACTCCTTCTAACCACCTTTGTGATTTCTGTTCTGATCATAAAATTGCATCAAAATGACTGCAAACCTACTTAAATTCTCAAATATTTCTGTTTGGACTTCCCAAGGAAAAGGAATTCATCCATTTTGCTTACTTGTATCTTACAATCATATCGTTATCTAATTTAAGGACATGGTCACTTAGACCACATCAAAGTAAAAAAAAAAAAAAAATCATGTCAACTTAGTGCAGTTAAGCACAGCCAGCAAAGGCAGTGTTCATTTCATATCCAATGTAAAACACCATAAAGTCACCAACTAGTAATTCAACCCTAAAGCAACCTGAAATAAGACCATAGAAAGAAATCCAACTTCTTCCATTCCCTTTATGTATATTCCTTGAACTATGTGCAGTTAAGTTCAGCCAGCAAAGGCAATAGGCTTATTTTATATCCAATGTAAAACACCACAAAGTCACCAACTAGTAATTCAAACCTAACGCCCAAACAATGTAGAACACTGACCAAACAACCCAAAGTAGGACCATAGAAGAAATCCAACTGCTTCCATTCTTTTTATGTATGTTGTTATTCCTCTCAATAACAATGTCAATACCACAATAAATGACAAACAGATTCTACACCCAAAACCTTGCTTTATGATAAACTACCATTTCTCCCAAAGCTTAAGCTGATAGGAAATGGTGAATTTAATCACAAACCATTATTCTAACATATTCCAACTCCAATGAGAAAACCCCAAAACACAGTTGTCCACAAATGTTAATCTACAACCCTCAAAATAGAAATTTAGACAAAAAATTACCCGGATGCGAGCAGTGGCATCTTGACCTGACTGTAGAAGCAAGGCAATGTCGCGCCTCATCTGCTTCACCACCACCTCTCTCTTGTTCCTCAGCAGCTTTATCCTCGCCACTGCCATCTTTGCCGCTGTCTTGCTGTTACATATACCCCCACATTCACAGAAAAAGATATATAATCAGTAATTTTACCACTTACTAGCCCTAGCTCTGTTTGGTAAACACGATTTTTTTTTTTTTGGGCATCATTTAGGCCTTGCAGAACAAGAAACCACAACACCCAGAATCTTAAAAGCTTCATTCATTTTCCAATTTATTTCAAAGTAACTGAAATCCAAACAATAATCAGACAGCTAAGGAATTAGTATTTTTACTAATTAGCTCCTGCTCTGTTGGTTACCAAGAAAAAAAAAATCGTTGTTTTGCACCATTTAGGACTCCCATAATAAGAAACAACAAGACCCAGAATCTAAATCTGCAAATTTATTCAAAAGAAATACTAATCAATAATCAAACAGACAGCTAAAGAACTACATTTCACCACTTATCTTCTCTGTATGTTCACCAAGAAAAATCAAATCTTTTGGTTGTTATTTCATCATTTAGACCTTGTAGAACAAGACCCAGAATTAAAAAAAAAAAAAAAACTTCCATTTTGGTACACATTATCCTAGGCCACCAAAAAAGCTCAGGGTGTGTGAATGTGACTAGGGTTTCTTGGAAAAGGAGAAAGAAACAATAGAGAGGGAAATAGAAAGAGAGAGACAGAGAGGAAACAATGTACCATTTTGAGGAGTTGAAGCCACGGCGGAAGAGAGAGAGGCCGATCCTCATGATGGTCTTGGCGTGGCTAGTGGCTACACTCGCCGCAGTCATTGGCTGAGTTTGTGAGTGTTAGTGTTTTTAGTGTAAGCGAAGAAGCTGTGAGAGAGAGGGAGAGAGAGAGAGAGAGAGAAAGTAACGGTCTCCTGAGATGGAAAGTGATACTTTTATTGGATCCTTGATCCTTTCCTTTCCTTTCCTTTCCTTTTGGTGCTTTCATTGATGGAGGGTCCAAGTGGGGTCCACTCAATGCACCGACCCGCTTTGGATTTTCTTCTACCATGCTGTTGGTTCGTGTCAACACAGTGTGTGACGGAAAATATAGCCGTTAAGAAGATTTGACACGTGGAAAAATGTTAGAGGATTTCATGAGGATGGAGCGGAAGCATCCAATGTGTGCTACAAGCTATAACTTGTGATATATATATATATATATATATATATATATATGGATAAATAACTTAGCTACATTGCCTACACAACTATTTAAGTGTTACATTTACCAAAAAAAAAAAAAAAAAGGCTTTTCTAGGTGTTGCAATTAAATTCACAGTTGTTTTAGGACCACGGAATTTGTTAAAATGCATTTTTGTGATTAAAAAATCATGGCTTTTACATGGACTTAATACTCTCCTTTTTGTATCAAAAAAAAAAATGCTCTACTTTTTTTTTTTTATCCTAAATATTAGGAATGTGGCAAAAGTTGCAACAAAGAAATTGTGTCTACTAACTTCCTCCTAAATTCATCCATATATGAGGAAAAAAAAAATATAGTCATTAGGAGATTTGACGCAAGGAAAAAAAAAGTTGGAGGATTTGATGATGGAATGATTGTCCCTCTATTCGTATATAATTTTGTATCGAGTGATATGAAAAAACATTTATTACATGAGGTTTATAAATTGATGGGTTACGAATCACAAAAAAATAATTCAAACATTCGTTTGTTAGGTTACTGAAGTCCACTAATCATATTCATTATAACATCAATTTGTGAACATTTTGATTTTATAGTAAATTTTGTAGCAGTTTTAACATTTTCAATAAGTCTAATAACATAAATAAATAAAGGGTCCGATTAACGAACACCCTTAAGTATCAAATGCCTTAATAGCTATCAAAATAAAAGTCAATAGTACGCATTAATAGCTATCAAATGCTCATTAATCGGATAATTTTAAGAAAATTTTAGTACCACTTTTGTGGAAAATATAAAAAAACTGTATAAAAAAAAACAAGGGAAATGCTAACAAGTGCCCTAAATAATCCATTTAAAGAAAGTTTTTATGGGAAATGAAAAAAGAGTAATTAGGATAAACTACAAATTACACCCCTAAAGTTTGGGGGTGACTGGATTTTACACCCTGAAATTTCAAAATTTGAATTTTACCCCCTGAAGTTTGGTGATGTTTGGATTTCACACCCTAACGTTTCAGAATTTGGATTTTACCCTTTATATTTTAGAAGTTTTTGAATTTTACACCATAAAGTTTTGAGGTGTTTGGATTTTACACCCTAAAGTTTCAGAATTTGGGGGTGTAAAATCCATACAATCTAAACTTTAGGGGGCAAAATCTAAGTTCTGAAACGTTAGGGTGTAAAATCCAAATACCCCAAACTTCAGGGGGTAAAATCCATATTCTGAAACTTCAGGGTGTAAAATCCAATCACTCTCAAACTTTAGGGGTGTAAATTGCAATTTACCCAAGTAATTAATATTTTAACAGCTTTTTTTATTTCCCATAAAAGTGAAATTAAAATTTTCTTTAAATGGATTATTAACGAGTGCCCTTAGCATTTCTCAAAAAACAATTAATTTTTATTTTAGCATTTCTCAAAAAACAATTAATTTTTATTTTTGCATAAAAAATTTCTAAAAATATTCATAAACCAACGCTAGCCCCTTAAAGTATCTGTTAACATTTTCCATAAATAAATAATATAAAAAATAATCCCAACCAACAATTTGAAATGAAATGTTGCTATTAATATATAACAAAATAATGTAAGCAATGAATCTTTGAGTTCAACTAATCACAATTTTTCATCTTAGAAAGTCATGGGAAAAGATGTAACCAAATTTGTTGAGAAGTTTTTGTCTCTATTGCTCACCAGTTATATGGAGCAACGTATCAATTCTATCTTGAATGGAAGGTTATGAGCTACGAGTTGCTCTCCAGCTTCACATACATAGAGAATCAAAAATATGAACAATGATTTAATGTTGACTTTTAATTTCTATTCACAAAGAAATGATACAAATTTAAAACACTTGAAAATATATGGTTATGGTCATCGTAGCTAATATACCCTCTAAAGCACAATTTCCTTATTTTAATGCAATTCATAGAATCAAACTCCAAACTAATTCATTTAAATAAAAACGTACACCTACGGTGTTAGGACTGGAAAGGCTCCTCAGTCCTCATCCACTAGTGCACTAAACGACAATTTTTTAGACTAGAAAGAAGAAAGTCAAGGTAAAAATATGAAAGAGTGATCGATTATAGACATCAACCTTGAAGCATAGTGACTTACTAGGCAAAGTCCCAAGTCCTATTTAAATTCCTTGAGGAGCAATACAGAAAACTAAGACCACTAATCTATATCTATATAGTGGGTTACGTTTCAGTTAGCTCAACTGGTAAAGTCTTGGACGGTTGAATAATAGATCTGGAGATCAATTTTTGCCTACACCAAAAACCGATTAGTGTCTTGATCTGATGATAAAAAATTATTATCAGGAGCAAACGTCATAGGTTGAAACTTAAAAAAAAAAATCTATATCTATATAATTAAAAGTATGTATTATTGCTACACTCCTATTAAGTCACATCAACATAACAATTCAATCTAATTCGGTTCACTTCGGTTCATTTCAACTCACTTCGGTCTATTTGGTCGATTTCAATTCACCTCAGTTTATTTGGTCCTATTCGGTCAAATTTTGTCAATTTCGATTTACTTCAATCCATTTCAATACACTTCTGTCCATTCGAACCATTTAGGTCTATTTCAGTCCATTTTGGTCCATTGGGTCCACTTTGGTCTATTTCAGTCTATTTGGCTCACTTCGGTCCATGTCAGTCCTTTCAATCTATTTTAGTTCATTTCGGTCCACTTTGATCCATTTTGGTCTACTTCGGTTTATTTTAATCCACTTCAGTGATGTTTTGGGAGAAGAAGTTTATGTTAAAAGAGGAATTGCTTCATTGACAATTATGTCATATTTTTAGCGTAACGTTGATATGTTTTTGATGAAATTACATTTGCCTTATATTATTAAAGTCTTGTATTTTATTTTTTTTTAAATATAAGTGATGAATTAGGTTTAGGAGTTCTAATATTAGTTAATACAATATATTAGGTTTATATATTACGTTTAGGAGCTAGAACCATCACCAACTCTATCAACTCTATGTAGACTATTTGTATTTGTAATTCCTCTGTACCGTTTCAATTTTACTGGATCTCCTCGAAGGGACTATTTGTAATTCCTAGTTTTTTTACATTGTAAGTCACTTTTACTTTTTCTTTTAATCAAAAAAAAAAAAAAGGGAGAGAGAGAGAGAGAAAGAAAGCAAGAAAAGAAAGAGGGCAATGTTGGAGATAGAATTGTACTGGTTGCGGCCTTGCGGGCACCATTAATCTAGCTATCACGCTAGCACTTACTCATGAGTACCTAGAAAAATGATTATGCTGGAAAAAGAAGAAGGAATATATGCAGTTTCTATTCAAAATGTCACATACTTAAGAGACAAAAGGGAAGGGTGTGGGAGTTTGTACATACTTTTCCAAAACCTGCCGAATCAATTTTATATTCACAATGAGAAATTGGTGAAATCACCATCCAGGCTGTTCTATTGTATACCTCTTTTGTTAACATATGGTACCAAGTAGATGAGTGATTTTTATTTTTATTTTAATACATGCATAGAACTTTAATGATACACATGTAACACATTAATTGACAGATTTGAGAGTCCATTGAAATTGAGATTTAAAACAAAGATGGCTAAAGAAAAGGCAATAAAAGAAGAGCTGAGCATAACAACGCAAATCAGCAATTGCAAAGTGTATCTATACATTTTGATTCAAGTACATAAATATACATTAGAAAATATGTAATTTGGCAATCCATGAGATTCAAGACAAAAATTGGAGATCACCTACTGAGAAATTATATTTAGGCCAAATACTCTTGTTTGGATCAAGTGCCTAAACAAGCACTCCAAGCCTTTCTCGAGGCCTTTCATCCTAACATCTAAAGCATCCAACTTAATCTGCGCAGACTTTATCTTTTGTGCCCCAATATCTTTGCTTGAATTGTGCATCAGCAGGCTGTTAAGTGCTAAATCCACGCCTTCCAATTCATTCATGTTCTCATGTTGGTCTTTGCTCGCTAATTCATGTACCCCTTTTTGCACTAGTTTTGAAACCAACGACCATCTGCTTGGCTTTGGTTTCAACATAGGCACAGAAAGGAATAACAAGAATGAGTGAAAGATTGAACTTGTAATCAAGCTTGTTTCATTAAGTACTCTGACCACTGCTGAGAGGTGATGATCCAAATTTAACATGGGAAAGATTTCGTTGCCCAATGGCTTCAATGATGCTAGAGACCTTGCAGTCTCCTTCCTCATCTTTCTTCTTGAGCAATTGTAAGTAGTGAGAATGCTTTCAATGCTCAAGTCTCCAACTTTTATTCTTCGAAGACCGGATTGAAGTTCTCGAATAGTTTCTTGCATCAACAGAATAGCATCCCTGGCGTTGCCACATATATCTAAGTACATCAAGGAACTTTCAAGTAATAAATCATTAAACCATTTCTGATGTTGGTATTGAGCAAGAGCCTGTTGGGTCAATGGCAAATTAAGAAGTTCTTCGATGCACCTGTACAAATCACTCAGACCTGATAGACCAACGCATATTATTTCTACCTTTGATGAAGATGATGCCTCCCAAGATTTAATCTTGTTTAGCTCCTCTTCAACTCCAAGTGTGGTTGGATGAGATCTAGCAGGCAAACTAATGGATCTAATAGAGGCTTTTGAGGAGAAAGCTGCCATAGTTGGTTTCTTCATCAGGGTTCAATTAGTACTATGATTTATCGTAACATATTTATACCAGGCACTTAGAGAAGATGGGAGTTGATAGCTATAGGTCATTGTGTCAACGTGATCAACATGTGAAAGCGGTGTGGGTATATTCTATGGTGTGGGTTATGTTGTCTTGTGTTCAACCAACAAGAGCTCTCTTTTTTTAATAGAAACCTTATGGTGTTATTTGGGTTCGGGTGTATTTCATAATTGTGGTATTAATTTCTATTACACGAGACTAGACTCATTTGGCTTTTCTCCCTTCTCTTTTTACTCTCTTTTTATAACTGCCTCGTACATTCTTACATAAATGTGGGTTGCATATGTAAACTCATAGATGGAGTTTATCTTTATATGAGTGGAAGATATAATATAATTGTAGATTCTAATTAGCTTAATCATAGAATAGACATCATTAGTTGAAATATTTCTATAAAAAAATAAAAAAGTAAAATCTCACATTCGAGTTAGAGATTTAGATTCAAATCTTGTATGTATCAAAAACCAATTAATGTATTGACTTAATTGGTTAGAGAGTAGATGATATAGTGTTTGATTTTATCATTTCTATCAAAACAAAGATCTGGGTCCGTTTGGATACTACTGAAAACTGAAACACACTGTAGCAAAATAAATTTTAAATTATAAATAGTGTCATGGGATCAATTTTTAATAAAAAAGTTGCTAAAAAGTGATATTTGTGGGTCTCGTGAACAGTATACGGATGCACTGTTCATGGGAAAAGTCAATATTTATGGCAAAAAAAAAAAAAAAACACATGTGAACACACACTTGGTGCTTTGAATAATCTCACCCATCTATGCCTTATCCATGGTTCAAATTCATGGAAATTTGTAACCATTAAAGAAGTGTTGCCGTCCAAATTTGTCTGTATACCCAAAAGCTTTGGTTCTCTAGGAATCAAGATTCGGGGAGATCCTGAACCATATTAATTAATTAATTTCAATTTTTCGATAGAGGATGCTTGTTAAAATAAGAAATGGGTCAATTAAACATGGGTGCACGAGTGACATGTTGTTGTTGTTACCTTGTTTCCCTAAGGTGTACCCATTGGCATTATGCAACCTGTCAATCTAAGATATCACTTATCATTTAGTGCCTCATTGTGCAATTATGAGGTACAGATCATATGTTAATTTATTGCTTGGTTCATGAATCCTACTACAGTAATAAATTAGTGAAAATCAAAAGAGTGAGAGAGGTAATGAATGATGATCACCTAATTTTTAATTTCTAATTCTACGAGAAGCAGAATCTGAGACGAGATAGATGCTGTTTATGTTTTTGTCTTGATCTTATTTCTTGCCTTTATTTTCTTCTTTTTCCTTTTTTTTAACAACAATTTTTATCTTTTATAGGTAGGATTCAACCCAAAACAGAGTAAAGATTTCGTTCTTTCGGGAAATTATTTAGTACTTTAAGACAGTTACGAAGTCATTTCAATCAATAAAGTGAAGTTATTTCTCATCAATTCTTAATCTCGCAGAGGCCATATAGGCATTCAAAAACCCACAATCCGGCTAATCTTGGTAGCCAAAGGGTAGCTACTAGCTATAGTGTTAAAAACTTATTCAAAACAGATCTTTCAAGCTCCTTCTAATTTGACTCTGTATGAATTATTTAAAAACTTATATAAAATCCAAATTATTTAATATCAATCTCATACTTTTAATTCAATTCAAGCTCGGTCTAATGTCTGACTTAAAAGATTTGACATTAGACCAAGCTTGAATTGAATTAAAAGTATGAGATTAATATTAAAACCTTTTAAGTCAGACATTAGACCGAGCTTGAATTGAATTAAAAGTATGAGATTGATATTAAATAATTTGGATTTTATATCTAAGATGAGGCTCAAGAGATTTCAAGAACTTGGATTCAATACATTAGTGATTAGAGGAGACCAAAAGTAAAATTTTTTTTTTCACAATATTCAGCTTTTTATAAAATTCATTCAAAAATTTTAATCCAATAACCATTCGTAATTCTTGTGGTTTTTTTCCCTTATGTATATTATTATATAAAGTTATAAACCCTAGCAAATTAATGGGCCGTGAATTGTGAACCTTGGAATGACAAAAAGGCATTAAGATTTTAGTGTTGCTTGCAAGTAAAAAATAGAGGGTGCCTTTGCTTGGGAAATAAGCCAAAGAGAAAAGCCTAATGGTCGGCATGAGAGATCAAGATAGAATCTTATTAACGCTGGAGTAAAGGGCAAATCAAGAAAAATTAATTGAGATTTCAAACTCAACTCTTCAATGCACACCGCACACGTGTGAACTTATTAATAGCTTGTTCCATGCATCTTACCATTTCCTTGTCACACGTGGAGGATGACAAAAGCCATGACATTCAAAACAAAAATTGTACGTACGTAGCATCTTATTTTGGAATATATAATCGAGACTCCAAACTTTAATAATGTCGAGTTTAATTTATGTTTTTTAATAAACCTTTGGGCCACCTCAGTCGTTTTTTGACTCACGTTAGAATTGTTAATTCATAATTTGTCATAATTGATTCTTAAAATAAAATTTATGTCACAATTTGACAAAATAATTGAGATTTACTATCCTTTGCCTTTTCCTTGTTTCCCAAAACAAAATTAACAAATAAAACAAAACAAGAGATATGATTGATATGAGGTAGAATAGGACATAAGAAACCCAACAGAGGCTTACTACTAGGAGCTTGGGATACTAACCAAGTTGGTTGTTGTACGGTCTGGGCCAATCCTTTATTGGGAGCCGAGCATAACTTATCATCACGCGGCACGTGGTCCCGAACAGTCCCTCATAAACTGGGCCGGGCCGGACAACATTGGGCTCCCAAACGGGTTTGTATTGCTGACGGGAACTCCGTTGCACACAGTATCCTTTCATTATCACTTGGTCGGTAAGTTGACCGACCATAGGGAAGTAATTAGTATTACCATAAGTGTTTATTCACGGGGAAGCGTGATGTTCGGACTGGCCGGCAAAACACCCATGAAGTCGTTGCCGTGCATAACACAGCAACGAAGAGCAAGTTCCCAAGCCACTTTGCTGCTCAACTACCAAATTCCCACTTAACAACGATAACATTGGACCCTCTCTTCCACTATTGATTGGAATAATCATAACACCTCCACCTAGTGAAAGCTATAAATAAGAAAGAGCTGTGAAGGAGAAGGGGGCTGGAGAGGAGAGAGAAGAAAGAGGTACAGAGAGAGAGGAAATTGATGAAAGGAGAGGAAATTGATGAAAGGAGAATAGACTGATCGGGAAGTAAGTGAGTTAAATGGGCCTCAACGTACTGAGCCCCCCATTGTAGGAAAAACAAAGCCCACGCCACAAATAAATTGAGCCCAAGAGAGAGGGTCTGGCCCAATAAGCTCTTTTTGGTACGCACAATTGGCACCGTCTGTGGGAAACTCCTACTAAGCGGTAGCTCAGCCTTGGTCCACACCAGGTGTGATGTCTGAGAGACGTTCGGGAAGTCATGCTGAGAGCGGTTCGGTAGGGTCCTCGCAAGGATCCACTTGGCGGGAACGAAGGCAGAAAAGGCACGAAGACAGGCACCGTGGAGAAGATGGAGAGCAGTCCGGCCGGAGCGAAGGATCGCGCCGAACTCACCAAACAGTGTCCGGCGCCACAGAAAACAGACGACCCGATCCGAGAGACGAAGAATTGGAGCGGCTACGTAGGCTGGTAAGGGATCTGGAGTTGGAGGCGGAAAGACGCCGGGGAGCGAACTTAGATCAACGGGGGGGGGGGGGGGAGACAGAGAGGAACGAGGAAACGCCAGGGAGAACATTCCGAACATTCCATCCATTACCGGCAGCATGATCGTCCACATTCACGGGAGAGGCTGGGACACCGAGACCGCTCCCGATCACGCGGTTATGCCGACCGTGGCTCAGATTCCCCGGAGGAGCAATGCCCGCGAAATGCAGCCATGGACGCTATGAGCCGGGCGCTACGTAAAGTTGCACGGTCCCCGTTCTCGGATGAAATTGAACAGGCCCCAATGCCGAACAGGTTTAATCGGCCACCGTTCAACTCTTATGACGGAAAAACGGACCCGGTGGAGCATGTCAGTCATTACATTCACATGATGTCTTTGCACAAGCGTGATGACGCGCTGATGTGCAAAGTCTTCCCCTCCAGTCTCGGCTCTACTGCGTTGAGATGGTTTAATGGGCTTCCAAAGGGTTCTATTTGCAACTTTGCGGAACTAATTCAGGAGTTCGGTGCCCACATTCACGGGAGAGGCTGGGACACCGAGACCGCTCCCGATCACGCGTTTATGCCGACCGTGGCTCAGATTCCCCGGAGGAGCAATGCCCGCGAAATGCAGCCATGGACGCTATGAGCCGGGCGCTACGTAAAGTTGCACGGTCCCCGTTCTCGGATGAAATTGAACAGGCCCCAATGCCGAACAGGTTTAATCGGCCACCGTTCAACTCTTATGACGGAAAAACGGACCCGGTGGAGCATGTCAGTCATTACATTCACATGATGTCTTTGCACAAGCGTGATGACGCGCTGATGTGCAAAGTCTTCCCCTCCAGTCTCGGCTCTACTGCGTTGAGATGGTTTAATGGGCTTCCAAAGGGTTCTATTTGCAACTTTGCGGAACTAATTCAGGAGTTCGGTGCCCGGTTTGTGACTTGTAGCCGGGTTCCGCAGCCCGTGGACGCATTGCTATCCATAAAGATGAGGGTTGGGGAGACCCTGCGCAGTTACGCGAACCGCTATTGGGAACTCTACAACGAGATCGGAGGGGGCAACGAGAAGATAGCAGCAAGTACCTTTAGAATGGGACTCCCCGAGGACTCCGAGCTACGAGAATCGTTGACTAGGAAACCTCCAGAGGGCATGAGGCAGCTAATGAGGCGCATAGAGGAGTATAAACGCCTAGAAGATGATCGGATACAAAATAAAGGTAAAGCCCTGCTGACCACCCGTCCTCGGCATTATGAATTTCAGCCAAAACCTAGAAAGGGTCCAGCCGTCCAAGAACAAGGATTGCAGCATGAGGAAGTAAACGTGTTGTTCAAGGAGCCGGTGCACAGGATCGTTGACCGGATAAAGAACGAGCCGTACTTTAGATGGCCGAATAAAATGGCGGGCGACCCATCCCGGAGAAACCAAAACTTGTACTGTACATACCACAAGGATAAGGGACACACCACCGAGCATTGCCGGGTACTAAAGGATCATTTGGCACAGTTGTTGAGAGCAGGGCACTTAAAAGAGTTCGTTATCAACACGGCAAACACTGAAGGTGAACTGGGTGCGAAGCCGGGCAAGGGCCCCCGCCCGCCTCCCATTGGAGTAATTGAGGTAATTCACGCTGCTCCAAGAGATGTCATGAGGATCGGCAGGAGTGAGGTCTTGATGGCGACCCCGGCTGACGTAGGAATGGGGGAAATATCACCTGCAAAAAGGGTAAAACTTGCCCGGGAGATTATCGCTTTCGGCGACGAGGACCTCGTGGGAACAATCCAGCCACACGACGACGCACTGGTGGTGACGGCTCAGATAGGCGGCTTCTTGGTGAAGAGGTTGTTAGTGGACCAAGGAAGCGGCGCCGAGGTCATGTATCCCGACCTGTACAGGGGGCTCGGGCTGAAAGTTGAGGATCTCACGAAGTACGACACGCCCTTGATCGGCTTTGACGGCCAGATAGTGGTTCCAGAGGGGCAAATCTCCCTTCCCGTGGTCTTGGAAGGCAAGGAAGTCACAGTGACGTTCATAGTGGTTGCTTCATTCTCTCCTTACACCGCAATTCTTGGGAGGCCGTGGATCCATGCGATGGGGGCCGTGCCGTCCACCCTGCACGTAAAGATTAAGTTCCGGACCGAGCAAGGCGTCGCAGTGGTAAAGGGCAGCCAACGAACGGCTAGACAGTGCCTTATTGCAACGGTGAGCCGGAAGAGTCAGACCACCGAAAAAGGGGGTCAATCTGAAGAGGCCCCTTCATAGCAATTACTGCGGTCCTCGGGGGAAGCGGGGGCTAATCCCACAGAGGAACTGATCAGAGTGAGACTGTTGCCAGACGAGTGCAGGTATTTCCAGATAGGGGCCAGCTTGACGGACGAGGAAAGGGTGGAAACGTTGCTGCTTCTTGTCTGGAATGTGGATATATTCACTTGGAGCCCGTATGAGGTGCCCGGGGTAGACCCCGATTTCATCGTTCATTGTCTCAATACCGACCCGACCATAACCCCTAAAAGGCAACGGCCGAGAAGATCAGCGAAGGAGCACGTCGAGGCAGTAAAAGTGGAAGTAAAAAAACTGAAGGAAGCGGGGGCAATAAATGAGGTCTTTTACCTGGACTAGTTAGCGAACACGGTGGTGGTGAAGAACGGTAAGTGGAGGGTTTGTGTAGATTTCACGGATTTGAACCGAGCATGCCCGAGAGATCCATTCCCAATGCCGAAGATCGACCAATTGGTGGAAGCCACATGCGGACACCCCAGGATGAGCTTCTTGGACGCTTTCCAGGGTTATCACCAAATAGCCCTAGTAGTTGAAGATCTAGAGAAGATGGCATTTATCTCGCCGGAAGCCAACTATCACTACACAGTGATGCCCTTCGGTCTAAAGAATGCCGGGGCCACCTATCAGCGAATGATGATGAGGATGTTCCGTGATAAGATAGGACACACGGTGGAAGTATACATAGATGACATGGTCGTCAAAAGCAAACGCGAGTCCGGGCACAATGAGGATCTCCTCGGGGTGTTTGAAATCCTCCGGAGACATCGGTTGCGCCTTAATGCTGAAAAGTGTGTATTCGGGGTGGGAGCAGGAAAATTTTTGGGATATCTAGTCAATACACGGGGAATAGAGGTCAACCCCGACCAGATCGGGGCCGTGATGAATTTAATGCCCTCGAGGAACCCAAAGGAGGTGCAGATTCTAACTGGGATGTTGGCCGCCCTTAACCGGTTCATCTCAAAGTTTGCCGACCGGTGCCGTCCTTTTTACCAACTACTGAAGAAATGGAGAGGGTTTGAATGGGACAAGAAGTGTGACGAAGCATTCCAAGATTTGAAGATGTATCTGACACGGGCCCCTGTACTGACCGCACCATTGCCCGGAGAAGACTTATATATGTACCTCTCGGTTTCAGAGCACGCGGCCAGTGCCGTGCTCTTAACGAACCGGGATACACAACGGCCCGTGTATTACATTAGCAAGACCTTGGTCGATGCGGAAACCAGATATTTGCCCTTGGAAAAGCTGGTGTTGGCCCTAGTGCACGGTACTAGAAAGTTGCCGCACTACTTCCAAGCCCATACCGTGTATGTGTTAACCGAGTACCCTTTGCAGTCCTTATTGAGAAGATCAGACTTCACAGGTCGGATAGCTAAATGGGGGACCCGGCTTGGTGCCTTCGACATAAGGTACAGGCCGAGGAATTCGATCAAGGGTCAGGTGTTGGCAGACTTTGTGGCCGAGTTCTCCCCCAAGAATGAAGGGGGAATGGTTTGCCAGGTAGTCTCCCCACCGTGGAAGGTCTACGTGGACGGCGCCTCAAGCTCAACAGGGGCCGGAGCCGGGATCGTTTTGATCACACCGGAGGGGATTTGGTTGGAACATTCCTTTAAACTCGGATTTAAGGCTTCCAATAACGAAGCAGAATATGAAGCATTGCTTGCCAGCCTGAGAACTGCGGCGAGGTTAGGAGCAAAGAGCGTCGAAGTATACTCGGATTCACGGCTGGTTGTCAACCAGCTACAGGGAAGCTTTGAAGCCAAAGATTCCAGAATGAGGAGGTATTTGCAGCTGGCAAGAAGGGTCATGACTGAGTTCCGGACAGTAAAAATAGCCCAGATTCCCCGGGGACAAAACAGACATGCAGACTCGCTGGCCACACTGGCCTCGGCACTAACCGAAAATGTGCCACGGATGATCAAGGTAGAACTTGTACAGGAACCCAGCATCCTAGAAGTAGGGGAAGCTACCGGCCCCACAGTAGGCATCGACAGCATCACCCGTGCCGGACCATGCTGGATGGACCCTATCATTGAATTCCTGACTAATAATCAGGTCCCGGGCAATGAAAAGGAAACCGAGAAGATTCGTCGTGTAGCAGCCAGGTATTGGTTATCAACAGATCGGAAATTGTACCGGAGATCCTATGGAGGACCGTACCTATTGTGCTTACACCCCGGTCGAGTGAACGAACTTTTGACTGAGTTACATGATGGGGTATGCGGTAGTCATGTGGGAGGACGTTCATTGGCGCACCAGGCAATCACCCAAGGATTCTGGTGGCTGCAGATGCAAAAAGATGCCGCCGAGTATGTACGGAAATGTGAGAAATGCCAAAGGCACGCCCCCTCGGTCCATCAGCCGGCAGGACCTCTCAACCCTGTCAGTAGTCCCTGGCCTTTCGCCCAATGGGGGCTGGATATTATCGGTCCGTTTCCCCGGGCTACGGGAAACCGGAGGTTCGTCCTCGTAGCCGTGGATTACTTTACCAAATGGACTGAGGCTGAGGCATTAGCAAACATTCGAGACACGGACGTCAAAAAGTTCGTGTGGAAAAACATAGTGACAAGGTTCGGGGTACAGTATTGTCTCGTATCTAACAATGGGTTACAGTTCGATAGCTGGGCATTTCGCGAATTTTGCAGCAACCTGGGCATCAAGAACAGGTACTCGACACCGGCCTACCCTCAGAGCAACGGTTAAGCCGAAGCCGTTAACAAGACGATTATGAGCGGATTGAAGAAGAGATTAGACGGAGCGAAAGGACGGTGGGCGGAGGAGCTCCCTAGCGTGTTATGGGCATATCGAACGACACCCCGGAGATCCACTGGGGAAACCCCCTTTTCCCAGGCCTACGGGGCGGAAGCCGTAATCCCAGCCGATGTGCATTTGTGCAGTGCGCGGGTGAGGGGTTTTGACACCGGCCAGAACGAGAAAATGCTGGCACAGCATTTAGATCTGCTCGAAGAGTTCAGAGACACCGCCCTAATACAGCTTGCCGGGTATCAGCAGAAGATGGCTCGCCGCTATAACCAAAAGATAAGGACGAGAGAGTTTGGTGCAGGGGACCTAGTTCTGCGACGAGCTGTGGGTAACATGCGTGATACCAACGCCGGGAAGCTGGCTGCAGCCTGGGAAGGACCGTACAGGGTCACCGCAATAGCCGGGGAGGGGGCTTATTATTTGGAGAGCTTAGACGAGAAACCACTTCCTAGGCCGTGGAACGTTCATAACCTGAAGAAATTTTATTGTTAAGGAATTCTGAAAGAAACTATGGATCTATTCGTTATCCTGCGTTCGTTTTTACTTATTGTGGTCACAGGAATGCATAGTCGGCGCAGTATTGTCAGCCGGTAAACTCCTTATATAAGGACAGAAACCTGTCCCCGGTTCGATCACGTTCACCGGGCAGGTGGAAACCTAATAGAAAAAACTCTAAGGACAGAAACCTGTCCCCGGTTCGATCACGTTCACCGGGCAGGTGGAAACCTAATAGAAAAAACTCTAAGGACAGAAACCTGTCCCCGGTTTGATCACGTTCGCCGGGCAGGTGGAAACCTAATAGAAAAAACTTTTAAGGACAGAAACCTGTCCCCGGTTCGATCACGTTCACCGGGCAGGTGGAAACCTAATAGAAAAAACTCTAAGGACAGAAACCTGTCCCCGGTTTGATCACGTTCGCCGGGCAGGTGGAAACCTAATAGAAAAAACTTTTAAGGACAGAAACCTGTCCCCGGTTCGATCATGTTCGCCGGGCAGGTGGAAACCTAATAGAAAAAACTCTTAAGGACAGAAACCTGTCCCCGGTTCGATCACGTTCACCGGGCAGGTGGAAACCTAAACGTAAAATTTCTAAGGACAGAAACCTGTCCCCGGTTTGATCACGTTCGTCGGGCAGGTGGAAATCTAATAGAAAAAACTTTTAAGGACAGAAACCTGTCCCCGGTTCGATCACGTTCGCCGGGCAGGTGGAAACCTAATAGAAAAAACTGTTAAGGACAGAAACCTGTCCCCGGTTCGATCACGTTCTAGAAGTAAAATTGTCACCGTAAAGGTGGAATTCTAGAAGTAAAATTCCTAAATGCAGAAAAATTTTTCCGGTACAGTCTATTTGCCAAGCAATAATTGCCCCGAACTGATCCTTGACACCGAATGATCAAATTCAACAACTAAACCATCATGCGAGGGTTCGGTTGGACACTTCTAACCGTCTTCACGGAACAATCAAGTTAAAAACAAAATGTTTTGGAATATGCAACAAGTACAAGCATGCAACAATCAGATTAAGCACTTTAATCGCTAAACAGACCGGAATAAGTATAGATAAAACCAAGAAATAAAATATTGTACGGACGCCACAACCCGGCATCTAGGCATGTAGCATAAAAAAGAAAGTTGATGACGATAATGATAAGTCTAAAATTGTTCCGGCACCACAACCCGGTGCCTAGGCAAATAAAGCAAATAAACGTTAACATAAAAACACTAACAAATTTAAGTCGCAGGGTTAAGCGGAGAGGGCGGAGATGAGCCTATCACTTCTCGTCCTCGGTTCTCCTCAGTAGGTGGTTGCCGTAACTCTTCGTCACCAGGAGCATTGAGGGCGCTGGATACCTCTAGATCAAGGTCTTCAACATGAGTATCTATGGCCCGGACCAGCTCCCTCATGCTCGGAGTGTCCTCCTCATCAGCAGGAATTGCCTGGCTCTGAACCGGGTTAAGAGAAGTTGGTCGAGGAATGTTTTCAGAGATCCAGAACGGGGAGTCCCCGGGCACACCGACTGCTCGTAGGGCGGCCAACCAACCCTCTTCAAAGCCGTGAGCCCTGGCCTGCGAAACGACGGGCTCCACGGAATTCTCGGCGTCCGCGAAGCCCTCATTGTACCATTTTTCTTCGCACGCCTCCAAGGTCACCTTAAGGTCGGCCACCTCGTCAGCATGGGCCATTGCCAGGCTCTCGGCTTGTGCAAGTTTCAGCTCTGACTCACTTAACTTCTCCTCCAGCTCAGCCACCCTCCTCTCAGCCTGCTGCTTAGCCTTCTCCTCCGATTGTGCCCTCCTCTCGGCATTCTCGGCAGCTGTGGACCTCTCCCGTGCCGTCTCAGCAGCCACTTCCCTGAGCGCCTTCTCCCGCTCAGCATCCTCGGCTAGCTCGTTCATTCTCTCCCCGAGCACATGAGTAATTTGCGCGGCCTGCGACACAGTATCGGCGAGTTTAGAAGGAAACAAAGAGGTAAGTACATGCTAATTGAGTTGAGAGAGAACATGACAAGAGAATTCACCGCTATGGTGTGCCATTGGAGCCGCTTGGCTATGGACTCTTCAGTGTCGTCCCGGAAAAACTGGACGTCCGCGGGCAGCATCAGGCCACTGGCCAAGCTATGAGCTACTTGGCCACCCTCTCCTTGTGCCCATAGCCTTAGGCTTGCTGTGGCCGGCAGGGGCTCGTTGCCCAACGAGAAGGTCGGCTGCCAACTGGGCGCCTGCCTGGAGGAGGAAGCCCGCCCAGCAACTCCCCGGATGGCCGGCTGGGAGCTACCGGCAGGCTCGCGTATCACAATCCCGCCTGAGGGGCGGGGAGGGGTCTTGGAGGAGGCATCACCTTGCCTCCCGGGAGGGGGGTCCTCAACACGTTGTTTCTTCTTTTGTCTAGCAAGCGGAGGAGGAGGGGAACGGTCTCGGACCCGAGTTTGGTGCTGTTGGCCTTGTTGCCTCGGGCCGGGTAGAAAACGGTCAACGGTCAGTGTCCTTCTTGTAACCATCTCGTCAACTGGGGTAGTGGTTCGGATACCTTCAGCAATGTTGGTTTGGGGTAGCTCGGACTCAGTGTTGCCTTGGTCAACTGGAACGTGTGCTCGTTCCCTTAATAACCGAGAAACTCTCTCGGCAGATTCGTCACGGACGGGGGGAAGGTCGTCGGCTGTTGTGTAGCGTGGGCCGATGTCTCGGGCTTCTCCTACGGTAAGTGAAGGGGGTAAGAAGTTGGCGTGCCGGACGTCAATATAAGAGAGCAGGGGACTGTCTACCAAGAGAGCCTGAGAGAATGGTTGCCAAGTCCGGTAGACGGGTATACAGCCCAAAATTAGATGCGATGCCCGGAGTTGCCCGTCTGTGTGTACGAAAATCTCAGACCTTAGCACGAAATTGAGGTCCCTCACGTGCACTGATCTAATGTCCGGTGTGAACACTCTTCCGTCTGTAAAAGAAGGAAACACTAAATCAGACCCCATTGCAAACGAGACAAAAATGAAAAATAAGGAGAAGATAAAATGACGATAATAATAATAAAGGGAAAAATTAGGGGGAGGTTGATGTGCGGTACGAACCAACTTCGCGCCGAGAAAGGGGGCAGGGAGCATCATCGGCAAACCAGTTGCCGCTCACCCGGACAAACTCCCCGGCGGAATTTTTATTAGAATCGGGTAGGCAGGAGATCAGCCGTACCCTCATGTCTCTGACCTTCAAATAATAGTTGGTCCTCTTATTTCCGCACAAGCTATACATGTGATTTATGTCATTATGGTCCAGTTGTAGACCATAAATCTGGTTCAATCGGTCAACACAACTAACTACCCGGTAAAAGTTGGGAGGAAGTTGCTCGGGAGACAGTCCGTAAAACCTAAGGGTGCTAAGTAAAAGGAGGTTCACGGGAAACCTAACCCCGCCCTCTAAAATGGCCATTAAAGGGAAAAAGGCAACGTTGGGTCCTCTGTGTAGAGCAATTTCGCTCTCGTGACAATACGCAACATTCACATCCTCTGGGATGTTGAATGTCCGCCTAAAGGAGGCTAAAGATGCTTCGGTGTTCAACAAATGAGCATAACCCATTCTAAAAAGTATGGAAACTAAGAATGGAAGCTAAAGGAGGAGATAAAAGTAGGAAGGAGAGGCAGAGAACTTACTTGGGACTCTAGGAAAGGGGTGTTCTGGGCTGGAAAATGACCACTCAGATGAATGCTCGGCAGAGAGGGAATTCAGGAATTGAGGAGAGTAAAAGTATTGGAACGACTTGGAATGGATTATTTATAGGTGTGAAGAAAGCAATGATGAGCATCATTTAATGAAGAGGGAAGGAGCGGGAAAAGTTGCAGCTTTTCACTTGTAGCGCCTCGGTTCGCGAACCGTCAGGCAATAATGATGGATAGAGCAGCAGGCTGGAGTGATGCGCCTTTTCAGGGCGCATTAAAGTTTTGCCTACTAACCTTTCAGTATCAAAACTCCTTCGCCTTCAACGGCAAAAACAGCACCCGGGTTACCTTGATTCGTCCCCGGCAAGCGGATACAAATCAAGGGGGGGCTATTGTACGGTCTGGGCCCAATCCTTTATTGGGACCCGAGCATAACTTATCACCACGCGGCACGCAGTCCCGAACAGTCCCTCATAAACTGGGCCGGGCCGGACAACATTGGGCTCCCAAACGGGTTTGTATTGCTGACGGGAACTCCGTTGCACACAGTATCCTTTCATTATCACTTGGTCGGTAAGTTGACCGACCATAGGGAAGTAATTAGTATTACCATAAGTGTTTGTTCACGGGGAAGCGTGATGTTCGGACTGGCCGGCAAAACACCCATGAAGTCGTTGCCGTGCATAACACAGCAACGAAGAGCAAGTTCCCAAGCCACTTTGCTGCTCAACTACCAAATTCCTACTTAACAACGATAACATTGGACCCTCTCTTCCACTATTGATTGGAATAATCATAACACCTCCACCCAGTGAAAGCTATAAATAAGAAAGAGCTGTGAAGGAGAAGGGGGCTGGAGAGGAGAGAGAAGAAAGAGGTACAGAGAGAGAGGAAATTGATGAAAGGAGAGGAAATTGATGAAAGGAGAACAGACTGATCGGGAAGTAAGTGAGTTAAATGGGCCTCAACGTACTGAGCCCCCCATTATAGGAAAAACAAAGCCCACGCCACAAATAAATTGAGCCCAAGAGAGAGGGTCTGGCCCAATAAGCTCTTTTTGGTACGCACAGTTGTCAAATTGTCAATCTTCTAAAATAGCATTCCCTTGGTTTTCCTAATTTTTCCTCTTTATTTCATGGATCATGCTAACGAGTGCTTTTAGGACATTAGTTAACAATTCATTTTAAGAAAATTTTGACACCACTTTTATGAGAAATGATAAGAGCTGTCAAAATATTAATTTTTTTTTCTTTTCCCATAAAAACTTTCTTTGAATGGATTGTTAACCAATGTCCTAAATGCATTCGTTAGCATTTTCCTTATTTTATAATAGAAAATTACTTTTTCTATTTCAATTAACTACTTTTCATAAAAATAACCTACATTTTGATTCTCTATCTTAGACTATATTACATTAAAGTATTTTTATTTTTATTTATTTTTGTATTATTTCTCAGTTTTTAAATCACCGAATTTTCTTTATTTGGATTACAAAGACATAAAATAGAATAAAATAATTATTTGGGAGAATGAACAATACTTCATTCCAAGATAATCAATTGTATCAGTACGGGCCAATGGGCCATACCAGCAATATATACTGTTCTCAGGCTTATAAAATATGTATAAGTTAAATTGAGAATGAAAAAAAAAGAAGAAGATAGAAGAAGACAAAAAAAAAAATTAAAATTAAAAATAGTAACAGTGATATGTTAATTAAAAAAGTAATAGAGATATGCTTGACTTTGAACAAAATAGAATGGTAGAAATATACGTGCTCGATCTTAACTAATCTGTTGATGATTCATACTAACCAAATTTGGGACTAAGGTTTTATTGTCGTTATTGCCACCCTATAATTAATAATAAATAAATGATAATTTTGCTATTTCCTTTATCTTCCTGTTTTTAGAATTTGAAATTTGCCTACACTTCCTTTATCCTTGCATGTACTACTTATTTAGACACTATGCACAAGGAATTTGGAGGCACAGAAAATATTCAATTATTGGTCTTTTTGATATTTATTATAATAGCAACAGAGAAAAGAAGCATATTAGAATGTGGATCTTAACTCGATGTTTGTATTCATTCTATACCAATGACACTTGATACATGTACATAGGAAAATTCGAATCCTTCATCCTCTAAAAATTTGGATGGTCTTCCAGGATTTGAAAAGAAAGAAAACTTTTACATTAATTTTCTATTGAGAAATTATATTCAAAAAAGAGGCTCTTGTTTTGATCAAGCTCCTAAACACACATTCCAAACCATTCTCCATGTCTTCAATGCCAATCTCCAAATCCTCCAATTTTTTATGTGCACTTTGTATCTTCTCAGCATCAACCCCTTCACTTGAGGCATTTATGCATAAAGTACTTAGTGCAGCATCAGCGACTTCCATCTCATTGACATTCTCTTGCTTCTCTTCGCATGCTACTACACCCTTGTGCATTAGCTTTGAGACCAGTGACCATCTAGTTGTCTTTGGCTTTGACAATGGCACTGTCAAGAACAGCAAGAGGGATTGGAAGACAGAAACATTCATTACACAAACTTCTCTAAGCACTCGTATCACTGCTGAGAGGTGGTGATCTTGAGCTAAGACCGGTGATATTGCCCCCCATTTGTTTTCCATTTGCTTTAATGCTGTGATCAACTTCTTCACATCTTTCTTCAATTTCTTTTTGAAGCAAGTGTAGTTGTTGATGCTGCTTTCAATGCTTGAATCACCCTTTCTCCTTCGTAGAGCAGATTGAAGAGCTCGAACATGTTCCTTAACCTGCAACATGGTATCCCTTGTAATGCCACAAATATCCAAAAGCCTTACAGAACCATCCAACAATTCCTCCACACATTTCTCATGTTGGTGTTGAGAAATGACTTGTTGGATTGATGTCATATTGAGAAGACCATCCATGCATTTGTACAACTCATCCAGACCAGTGAGACCTTTGCGAATCGACACTGATGTTGATGTTGACTCCCATGTTTTGAGCTTGTTAAGCTCTTCTTCGAGTTTAAGAGTGCTAGGATGAGATCTAGAAGGCAAGCTAATAGATCGAACATGGTATTTACCAGCCATGGTTGCTCTTTTTAATTTGTTTTGAGAGAGAGCTCAAGTTTGAGATGCTTCTACCAATTCTATGACTCTCCCTATATATAGAAACACACACAAAGACGAATAGGAGACAGGACTTTTCACGTCAACTTGACAAGCATGTGGTGCCAGAGTGGCATTTCCTTTGTGTTCGGTCACCTGTCACAGCTTTGTCCGGCATAGCTTCAATAATTTGTCATTCATTTAGGCCAATAGAGTTGTGAAATGTTTAAAAGGTGTTCTGCTATTCAGTAATATAATGTCAAGGACCCAAAAAAGTTTATAATCTTACCTACAATTTAGGTGGTAAATTGTAATTGTAATCATTTCACATTCACATAAACATCACTTTTGTTATACAATCACAACATATTACAAAAATTAAGGTTGTGATTGAAATGATTTCACTTTCACATAGCTAGGTTCATAACTCACATCACATTTATTACAACAATCACAACATATTAACTTAACGGTTATATAAAAAAGGGATTGAAAATTTGTCTAAACTTATTGCCTACTATTTTATCATTTGTGCATGTGTGATGCAAGTAATAGGAGTCGTGGCCCATTTTGCCTCCCCAACTGCCACATTACCCTCTATTTTCAATTATAAAATTGAAGCTGCCACACCTTCAAAGATGTGCCCTCCCTGCCTTGTCTGTGTTGTCTCAATTGTAATAACCTTACTCAGCACTTGTGTTAAACAAAAGCTTTAGATAAATCCAGATCTAGATCTGTTCAGATTAAGAAAATGCATAACAATTGATTTATAGATAACGATTAGAATTTCAAGAACAATATCATAATTCAATTATCAATGAAGGTTACTATTTTATTTTTTGCACGAATGGACTGTACTCCGTATGTCTCCATTGCATTTTTCTATTAGTTTTGTTTACAATATTATTGAAAACTTCACCAAAAGTAATATTCTTTAATTTCCTCGAGTCTCTTAGTAATCGAAAGTTACGCAAAGGTAGGACACGTAGTTTATACGTGTTTTGCTAACAATTTTTAGCTATAATAGAAATCCGTGCACCAGGATTTGGCATGTGGCTTTCTGGGACAAGTGTTGCACACTCATGGAGCAATAATGATATGATTAGGCTAGCTTCAAGAGTCAAAGCATGAAAGAGACACTAGCCATGGAAACAATTAGTAGAGTCATTGCATAATGTAACCACTATACTCTTTTGGAGAGAAACATGAACTACAAGCATTAATGGCTGATAAAGAAAATCATAGAACTCATTTTGTCAATGCTTGGAACTAGCAATGCGATTTTAATAATAATATTGAGTTACTATATGTGGACGTGAATTCTAGGCACATTTGTTTTCACATTTCACAGAGCTGCAAGCATGAATGTACACCTAATGCTCCTCCATAATTCTTACTCTAATTCTTAGTTGTTATTCTTATGTTGATGTACATCTCAGTTCCTTGACGGCTCTCTTTGCCTGCATATGACACATTTAGGTAAAAAAATCTGTTGCTCATTATGTTGCCAGCAAGTGATAATGTAGTATATAAAGTTATGCATTTTATCTTTGCACAGCTAGCAAAAGATTTCTCTCACTGTTTTGTTTGAGTTCCAAATTAGGATCACCATGATAAACTACAACAAGTTCAAAAAAGTTTACATTTAAAAAATAGTGAATTTATCATTATTCTAACAATAATATACTGTGATGAAGTGAAAGATGTGCAAGTTTTGTTATTCTATTTACATTAAACTTTCTATTAATAGAATAGGTTCCGCTCTTATGCAGTTTTAAAAGCTATGTTAATTCTTAAATTTTGGGGAAATTGTAAAAACACTCCATAAATCTTGGGTTAAAATCAAACTAACCCCATGTACTCCATGTACACTTTTAATTTAAAATTAGAAGCCCCTAGACTTAAAGATACCCAAATTAATATTTCTGTTATGATTATGTTGGATGGGTTGGATAGAAAATACACGTGTGCTCTAGGTTAATTAGCTAAGAGATTTTCCATTAGGGTCACTTTGATTTGGACACAGTTTTAGATGTTATCCCAAAGCTTAGAGCTATTTCACAACCTGCAAATTGGAAAATTGTTTATTTATATCATAACTTGCAAATTCTCAAATGCAATCTTTACAATGTCAAAGTATGCCTACTAATATCCCAAGAATAAATACCGTGGTTCAACTTACAAGTTTTACATTCCTTTTTTCTTCCTAGTTACAAGTGAAACCCTAATAATATCTTTAGATTGGATTGGATAAGTATGCGTACGCTTAGATCTAGTATTTATTAGGTCAAATTGAGTTATATAAGTGAATATATACCAGGAACTTCATTTATAAACTGATTAGTCCTTTTTTTTTTTTGATGTAGTGATGATGTGGTTTGTGCTTCCTTGAATGATTACAAATGATATTAGAACTAATCTGGTCGAGGCCGCCCTTTATCATCAGACCCATTTGTAATGGTCTGCTAAACTTTGGATGAAAACCAGTCTCCCTAAGTTTTGAGGAATAATCAAATTGACCCACTAGTAGGGCATAAATGTCGGGTCACGTGGAGAGCAAGCAAGTATATTTTCATACAGTCAATTTCAAGGAATCATAACAGAATAGCCAATTTAAGCATTTTATGTAGTTCAAAGGCTTCCGATTTCAAATGGAGAAGATTATTTCCCAAAATATGTTTGATTTGTAATCTAAGTTTAGGGACTGTTTTTGCTTCTTTTTTTCCCCATATTTATGCAAATTTTGCGTATGCAATTCAATAGCAAAGATACAAATTTGGAAAAAAAAAAAAAAACTAATAAGAAATAAGAGAATCAATTTGTGCTCTAAGTATACTATCTTATAAATGTATGTTCTTATACAAATGTTGCTTTGGAAAGTGTGGATACCAAACCGGCCATTTTTTGATGTACAAAGATTGATATCCTTAATAATCAAGGATGTTCAAGAAAGACACTCTATTTTGGACTAAACTCCTAAATATACAATCTAATCCATGCTCAAGCCCCTCTAAACTAAGATGGAGTGTCTCTAACATCCTTTGTGCCAGCTGAACATCAGCCTTGGCATCATTATTTCTTAGATGTCCATGGAGGGAATAAAGAGCAATGTCAACACTCGCCACCTCATTGATAATCTTCTGTCCTTTCTCAGAGGATAATAATCTCATGGGCATCAATCTTGAAATCAATGACTTTGTCTTCATTGTAGGCATGGATAGGAATAACAAAAGAGATTTAAAAATGGAGATAGTAATGGCACTTGCTTCTCTTAGAACACTTGCAACCATTGATAGATGGTGATCTGAAGCTGAGAGTAGTGGAGAGGAAAAATCAACTTTGCTTTCCATTTGCTTCAATGCTTTAAAGCACTGAGCAATGTCCTTCTTCACCTTCTTTCTAAAGCACATGTAAGCATGAATATCATTGTCAATTCTTGAATCTACACACTTTCTACGCAAAGTTGACTGCAGGCTTTGTACATGTTCCTTCATTGTAAAAATTATGTCTCTTGCATTGCCGCATGTGTCCAGCAATGCGACTGAACCGTCCAGAACTTGCTCCACTAGCTTTCCATCTTCATAGCGCAGAAGAGCTTGTTGGGTGAGAGGAGAGTGAATGAGTTCCTCCACACAATTGTACAACTCTGCAAGCCCCACTAGACCATTTTGAATGGTCTCAGCTCCAAAAGAAGCAACTGTTGAAGCTGATGAAATTTGGATGGATTTTAAGCGGTTTAACACTGCTTCAACTCTAATAGAGCTAGGGTGTACTCTAGCAGGCAAGCTAATTGATCTAACAGGCTGATGGACACCACAAAATTCAGATGAGGATGCCATGTCTATATTTACTTTGTTCAAAACTGTAATTGCTCGTTCTAGTACAGAAGCTGAGTATTGAGCACTTATGACTCTCTAATCGTTGAATCTCTATTTATAAGAAACACAATGAGGGAACTTAGGCTTGTAAATGCTATATGCGCAGTGCCCATGTGATGGCATTGTGGCTGACCATACTGCTCCGATTCTCTTGTAACGTTTTTGGCCAACAATCTGCGACCCTCAATTGATTCTTTAATAGTGAATGGTCATGAGAAATGCAACGTATGGCTCTTGTATGAATTTGTTGTTATTCTAAAAATGTGAACATTAGGTACAGGCCATTAGGCTGTAATGAATGCCTCCTTGCCACCCCAATCATCACTCTACCATTGTCTCAGACAAAATATAGTAATGTGTTATGCTTTGAATTGTCTTGTATGACAAAGAATTTCAATTTTCATACTAAAGGTTCTTAAGTCGCGTCTTATTTCAATGAACCATATATGAAGAGCCACATCCACTTTTTGGCTAGTTTAAAATGATTAGATGCTTAGCATTATGAATATGTCGTAGGCCACGAATCTAGGCCTATAGTTACATAATAATAATGTTTTATTATTCCAAATTGCCATTAATTTTTATCTTAAGACGGCACATGAATTGTAGAAAGCATATATGGTCGTGATGACAGTACAGTTGGTGTCCTTGGGAGACAAGGAAGCATTAAGATTAGATATTTCTTATACCTTGGAAATTGATGTTAGCCTAATACAAACAATGAGAGACAGAAAATTTGTAGGGTGGGCAGTAATTGTTGGAAGAATTGCAAGAACAATACTTACATACAAAAACACACGTTAGTGTCACATGCTCAATTCTATATCCATGAGTTCATGATTCTCGTTGTCCCCAATAGTTTTCTGTATGTATTTAGCTCAACTCATAAGCAAGCACAGTACATGGGGCTGGCTTGCAATGTACATACATTAATTGAATCCATATTCCCTGGCAGACAAAGAGTCAGATGGGTAGTAAAAATTCCCAATTTAAAAGCAGAATCCTTGCACATTCGCCACTATGATATGTTTCCAAAAAAATTGAGTGTGTTTATTGCTGATTATTAATGGAATGGTTGTGGCCTATTACAGTCGATTAACTATATTCATCCCCATTCCCATATGCAGCGAACTAAATTCCCGTGCATGTAGCATACTAAGCTTCACATGTCCTGAACCAATACAACAACTAAGTATCATAGCACTTGACCCTGTGAGGCACGAAGGGGACATGTGAAAGACGTTCATTCAGTCATTTTGTCGAACCTGTGCTGGAAATGAACAACCGCAGTGCATAGGAAACTAACAAACTGCAAAAACCGTTGGTGAGTACATTGAGTTTGCTGACACTATTATTGCACGCCATTGTTGTATCAATTAACTTACTAGTGAAGTTGTAAAATTAAATTCAATGACAATGATGAGATTGATGCTTATGAATTATGATCCATTTCATGACTTCCAAATTATAAACAGCAATTAGCACTCATAATTGTGACTCAGTGGTTAGGGTCTCAGTATGAATGACCACATGATGCTAGTTCAGCTAAAAAACTATTGCATGTTATTGCCTGAAACCACTAATGCTATAAGCACGATTAGATTATGACTTAACTCACATGATTAGACTATGACTCAACTCACATGAAGGAGCCTCTGCAACTCCTCATCCCAATTATTTATGGATAAAAGAGTTATTATGGTCACACCTAAATAGAATGGTCAAGAAGACTAGTTTGTCTCACTTTTATATTTTTTCCCAAAAAAAAAAAAGAATTATTGCATGATGTGAGGCCTACTCTACCCTACTTAACTATATTTTGATTAATTCTCATGAACCAAACCTTGTGACTCACTCTCTGGCCGGTCATGACTATTTTGGTTGAGAGGTGTGGCCATAATTGCCAGGTTGTGGTCACTTATTAATCATAGAAAACTCACTTATTATACACAAGGCCTGCCAACCTTTACATATGAGTTGATATAATAATGTCCCCATGATTGGTGAGTGTTCTCACTTCTTTCTTGAAATAGCTTCCCAAAAATTCATAAATACAATTCCTAGTTCTTATTTCTCAGACCGAAAATAAAATGACCAATCCCACAAATTTCTTTGGGTAAGAATTCTATCATATGGTCATATATAGGTTCGAGTAAATCTCTCTCTCTCTCTCTCTCTCTCTCTCTCTCTCTCTAACTTTGTCGTTTATACACATTAACTGCTCCGAGCAAGCAATAAGCATTAATTTAGTATTTCGTTGTATAATATTAAAATCATTAACGTGCTCAATTATTTGTGTGGAATTTTGTCTGCATTCAATTTTTTTTACAATTATTAATCGAGAATAAAAAAATTTGATTAAATTAACTTGATGCATATATACATATTCAAGTTAGAGTTTATTTCTGTGATCTATGGCTAATAATCATTGCTAAAATTAATTCAAGGAATTATAATTGCATTGACATCAGAGTTACAACAACATAGCTACGTTTTGACAAACATATATTTATTCATCTATATATCTATATATATTACTAAAAACTGAAGTGTAGAATTTAAAGCTGTTGCTCTCACGTTGCGCCACATCAGCTGCCACGTCATTTTTAAAAAAAAATATATATAATTTGTCCTACAATTTTAAAATGATTTTTACAATTTTCAGTCGTATAAATGCAACCCACTAATTATTTATTTTCTTCCACTATCACCCTATAATAAATCCAGCCCACTACTTATTTATTTACTTTCACTATCACTCTATAATAAATCTGTATAATTAATCTAACACACCTTTTATTTATTTAGTTCCACTATCAAGCCCAACCTAAAGTCTTTTCAGTTTAGCTTTAGGGTTTTGTGTGAGGCTTTTCAGCTTAAAGGAAGAAAAAAAAAAACAAAAAAAAAAAAAACAAAACGTTGAAGCCTTTCAAGCTTTAGGTTTTTTTTTTTTTTTTCCCAATTTTCCTATAATTGTTTTTAACATTTATTTTTTTTAATATTTACACTTCTCTAACCTTTCTCTCTCCCTTTCCATTTCATCTCCCCCACTACTTCTTCAATATTTCTCCCTTCTTTACCTTTACATCTTCCCACTATCCTCTACATTAATATCATTTTTCCTCTTTCCCTTCATCTTCCTTTATTTTTGTTTCTTCTTATTCATACCTTCTTATTATAAATTTGTCACTATCTCTTCTATTCTATGCATAGTTTTCCCTCATTAAAAAAAAAAAAAAATGGTTCTCTCTCTCTCTCTCTAAATTTTTTGGTGGATTTTTTTATTTTTCTTGCATCTCTACTTTAGGTTGATAATTTTTTATATTCTTTAAAACTCTATTTTGGGTTAATGCGATTTGTTTTTTTTTTTTTTTTAAATTGTTGTTGTTTTTTATTTTATTTTTTATTCTCTTTGATTGTTAAATATTATCCTATTGCGTTCTAAAGAATTAAATATAGCATATAAAAATATAATATTATTCTATTATATAGCATGGTTTGGATAATTTGGTATTTATTTTGTTGTATATCATGATTTTTATAATGCTCAATTTAAATGTTAAACTATGAGACTTTACTAATTTTTGTTTATTTTCTAATCCTTTGTGGTGGACAAAGTACTCTTAATAATTATATTAGAAGTACTCTATAATGCCATTCATCTAAAGAAATGCAAAGGTTAGCCAAACGAAAATAATCGAATAGGTGACAAATTTTAACTTTTGTAATTTTATTTTAATTATTATTATTATTTTATAACTATGCATGTATAGAAATTTAATTTTTAGATTTTGCTAATAATTTTTTATTTGATAATATGTTTTGAGTGGCCGAAATTATAATTTCTACAAAGAAAATAACCTTAATAAATTATCAAAAAAAAATTATCCTAATATTGGTTCAATTAATTATTGTTAAGTTTTATTAATTTTTTTTAGTTTACGTTTTTTTTTTTAGATTGTTTTTATATTACATTTATGATTGTTCCTATAACAAATAAAAATATAATTACGAAATACATTTCTCATTATTAGATTAGTTTAAATTGTAAAAAAATTAAATAAAATTACCATAAAATTAATTATCACGCGCAACGCTTGGTTCACGGCTAATTATATATTAATAAGTTATTCACGGACCTGTAGGAATTTTCTTTAATAGTTTCTGTTGAACATTTGACCAAAGTACCAAACCTCAGTACTCAATTTACTTGTCTCTGTTTAAAAATAACATGACAAAGTTTGGACCACATATTACCATTTCTTTCTACAAATTCATTCTGTAGGGGAAAAAAGAATAAGTATTTGTGATACCTTATTCCACAACCTTTTCACAATCTGTTGAGATAATAATTTGTGAGTAATGAAATATATAAGTAAAATTAATTGTGTGTCTATGTAAAAATGATTAATTATACACCTACCAAGACTTGTCACCACAGAAAGTTATGAAATAAGTTGTGTAAACGGAAAAGTTGGAGTGGCGTAGTTATTTTTTTCTATTTTACCTTTTTTATTATTTCTTTTAAAAATAAAGTAGTTATTTTTTTCTATTCATTTTTGTCAAAATTTGTATTTTTCATTTTCTCTAATTATCTATTAATTTTTAATACATCAACAAGATTATTTCCATAAATGAATATATTTTATCACTTAAAGTTCTACATTTATGTAGTCTAGAGAGAGAGAGAGAGATAAGTGAAGGGTTTTGTAATTCAATTCCATTAACTCTCTCCCGGGGAAAGAACTTAGATTCAAGTCCCTCCATCTCTACGTACTTACTATAAGAAGACACACACACACACACACACACACAAATAGAGGAGTACGTAAACAATGGCCATAAAATTAATTGCCAATCATGCATCTACACTGCAAAAAAAAGGGTGAAAAAACTAAACTGCACTTTTTGAATTGCATTAAATGTAATTTACAAAGCTCTAATATCTTCAGGATGTTAGGATATTTAACAGGGACACTCTATGTTGGATTAGGCACCTAAATAGACCATCCAATCCAGACTCAAGACTTCTGATGCCATCATCAAGTTTTTCTAATCTCTTCTGAGTCAATTGCACATGAACCTTGGTATCATTTTTTGGGATCTGCCCATGGAGGTAATAGAGAGCATGATCAACACTCTCTACCTCATTGAAAACCTTGTGGCTTGTCTCAGATTTTATGGACCCTGTGGACACCAATTTCTTCATCAGTGACCATCTTCTAGAGGTCATTGCTGGCCTTGACAGAAACAACATGAGGGACCTAAAAATAGAGATAGTGATGGTGCTTAATTCTCTAAGCACTTTAATCACCACATGTAAATAACTATCTCCATCCAATTGGGTAAAGGACCCCATATGGCTTTCTAGTCTCTTCAATGCTCCAAGGGACTTGACAACATCCTTTTTAACCTTCTTTCTAAAGCAAATATAAGCATTAATATTGCTTTCAATGCTTGATTCTCCACCTCTCCTACGTAGCGCCGATTGAAGTTCTTGCACATTTTCCTTCATGATCAAAAATAAGTCTCTAGCAGTGCCACATGCATCTAGCAATCCTACTGAAACATCTAGTGATTCTTCCACTAGCTTTCCATGATGATTGTGAAGAGTTTGCTGGGTGAGTGGAGTGTGAATTAGCTCCTCAACACAATTATACAATTCTGCAAGCCCAACCAAACCCATTTGCATGGTTTCAGCTCCCAAAGGAGTTGTTGCCGAAAGTGATGACAATTCCCAAGTCTTAAGCTTTTTTAGCTCTGCCCCAATCTTATGGGAATTGGGGTGTAGTCTAGACGGCAAGCTAGTGGACCTTGTAGTTTTTTGCATGCTACCTATTTTAGAGAAACCTGCTTGCAATAGCTCAATATCACTATGTGAAAAATGAAGTTTGAACAACTGCTAGTCCTCAATCTATATATTACACTAAGATAAGGAATACCTTAGTCCTTCATGCCAACGGAGCAGAGTAGGCATGCTGTTAACAATCATAGCCAACAACCAGCAATCAAATGTTTCTTTAATCTTATGGCCGTTAGATTGGCTACGTATAGCTTCCATTAGTTTTAGCTTATGATACTCAAATTGGAAACATGTATAGATCAAGATAATCGTATGCTTCCTTGTGTCCCCCCCCCCCCCCCCCCCCCCCAATCATTACTAGTACCATACCATCCTCATGACCAAAATTCAATCAAATCCTTGAAATTGTTTATGAACACCAAAAGCAGGCAATGTATGATTCTCTTATTGCAAATAACCGAAAAAAGGGAAACAACAAATTTCAGACAAGATTTAGCATAAAACTAGTGACTAGACCTTAAGACCAAGAACCTAGGCAGGGTTGGTATAAAAAAATTTAACTAAGAAAAAACCATTTTGAATAGGCTGTGAATTCCGTATAGGCCTGTACCTAAAGGGGACAAGAGCCTTTGTTTGTTGGATTGGAGACAAGGTATTAAAGGGGTATATCCTTTGGCCACCCTATTGCATTTCTTAGAGGACAAAAGAGAAAGCATGTCATTATAGTAAAACATTTTGGGTGGGGATAAGGGTGGCATTTTGTTTGCTCTAAGAGTCACAAAAGATCCTAAAATAAAGGAAGGCCACAATCATATCACATGCTTATTACATTGACCATGAGCACAGCCCATTATTCTCTCTCACCATGTTTCTACTACATTTGCATTTAGCAGCCTAAGATTAGAATTTTTCCCCAACAGAAGACTTGTTGAATCATTCAGTTTTTACAGGAATTTGGAGGGAATGACATCTTCAATCTCGCACGGTGGAGATTAGTGAATTAAAGAAAGAAAGGTAATCCAGCTATTCATTTTTTGTCAAAGTCAAGATCATTCACGGGAATTTATAGCCTGCTAACAATATTCAGTTGTTTCCAACTATCAGACATTTTTTTTGAATGGCCAACAAACCAAGTCATAAATATGAAGAGGATGGTTGTTTTTCTTTTCTTTTAAAAAATAAAATTAAAAGGGGACCTAAGCAATTTACAATAAATATAAATCCAATGCCAATAATTTTGTGGTTTAATAATATCATCCAATTCTCTTTGTATGGAAAACTTAAGTTCGAATCCCCTTTCTCCCTCTTGGTGTAAAAATTAAGGTTCCCTAGCAACCTCATAGTTATCACAGAGAAAGTAAAAAAATGAAAGTCTTAACAATGAAGAGTCATAAATTACATTTGTAAGTCAATCAGTACGAAATTTACTTCCCAGTCTTAAGACTTGTAATTTCTTTCCTAGTTGAGGCATGTTATTGCTCGCAGCTCAAGTAGGTTGTTGGGCTTGGATGTTGTCTGGAGTACCAATGTTGCATAATCATGCGATCTTGAAGAATGAAGAATGTGTCAAAAAATTCAAATCAACATAGAACGAACAGCACTCCCTGCCTTGAGGGGAAGAGAGAGTTGGTGGAAGGGAAACATAGGGTCGAGGATGGAATAGTTTCAATGGCAGCACAAAGTCCAATTACAAAGCAAATTGGGTTCCCTGAAAAACAAAGATGCCTTTAAGAAAAATTGTAAGTTTGTTTAGACTCCTTAAACCCAACAGATTAACCTAGAGAATTAGCAAAGTGATTAACTTAGGTAATTTAAACAGAACTAGGTTAACACAAATATATCAAAAACAATAAAGCAGCGGAAAATAAAGAACACAAAGATCTGATGACCCAGGAAAACCAAACCGGTAAAAAACCTGGGGAGGATTTAACCTAGCTATCCTCAAGATAAAACCGAATTCACTATGAAAGAATCAAAGTTTACACAATAAGACTTAGACCACTAACATCCTATTGCTACCCAATGTAGGAAACTTACTACCACGACCACGTGACAGCTCCGAGATCCACGGACTCCTTCTTTCCTTGAATTCTTCAGCAATCCACAAGCGCACCTACTTGTATATCTTTGAAGCTCTTTGATTCTGCAACTATATGATTTACCAAGCTCTCGACATGAATCTTGAGTTTGGAAACCTTAAGTGTATGTGAAGGTAAATACCTCTAGATCTCACAATGAGATTCACAAAAACACAGTATTCAGAACTCTAAAAACGTGGCTAGGGTTTTCCCCTATATACTTAGGGCAAACATAAAACCCTATACATTAAATGGGCTTGTGCTGAGTTGGAATTTTCTGCAGAAAAACGTTCTACTCGATTTTCGATCGGTCGAGTCTAATTCTCGATCGATCGAGTCAGGCAGAAAGTGAACAGTAAATTCTGCAGTCAACTCGATTCCAACTTTACATAAAGAGCCATACTTTGAGCAAGTCTAATACATAACTTAAAGAATGTTTTGATCATGGTTTGCCAACATTACAAATTGAAGTTCTAATACATTAGTTCCAAATTCTTAGAACCTAACAAACTCCCCCTTTGGCAATCCATGACAAAACACAGACTAAAACAAAAAGCTCAAAGTTTACAAATTGAAACAGCCCATTACAAAATAAAAAGCCACTTAAACAATTCAACCTAACTACTATCTAACAGTTGTAAAGTAGACAGCAGCACAACTGAATCAACCTGTATATTCTTGTAACACTTAACAAACACATAAACGCATGTGTGGAAAATACAAGGAATATAAAAAATAACTTCTTGATTTCACATGACACAAAATAAAGGGATATATCATGAATAAACATCATAAATATAAATCAATAAGCAAAGTAGCATAGTGGAACAAGAAACATATACATCAAAATGTATCTCAACAAAAATATCTCCTAATCAAGAGCCAAAAAGGTAAATACAAGGTGAAGCGCCTAGATACAATCTAATAACTCCACAAGCTCCGTAGTATCACTACAAAGTACAAAAACTCCCCCTAAAACAAAAATCTCAAGAGCTAAAACTCTCCAAGATATACTCCCCCTTTTTGTGACGAATTGTCAAAGAACACTCATTCATCAGCAAAAGGAGGTGGAGGAGAATGACGAGAACTCCCCAAATCTGCTCGCAAAGCACGAATCTCATCAAGGATGTCCACCAGTAGCTGACCATGAGCAGCCTGAATGGTCATGACAGTGTCTAGAGTCCGATGAAGGTCAGAAACATCATCAAAAGGTGGAGGAACATCACCAGGAGTAGCAGCAACAGCAAGATCAACAGACGTCTCAGCTGCGGGAGCATCTGTAGAAGAAGAATGAGGTGGAGTGACACCGGAAGGCTCTACCCTAGGACGCTTAAAGTTAGCTCGAAGTTGAGCAGCCCTTTGCCTCAAGAAGGTAGCACCTATAGGAGCAATGACATGTACAGGCTCAGAAGCAGGAAAATCACCTAAACCAAGAAAAAGGAGAATCCTATGAATAAAAACGGGAAAGACTAACGCATGAACTGTAAAACTAGATCGATGTACCTCGTTCAAAGAACGAAGGAACAAATGGGGAAAACTAATAGGAGCATCAGTAACAAGGGCATACAAAAAGACACACCTCTCAAGAGGGATGGTGTGGAGATGAGAAATAGGCCACAAGGAATGACAAGCAATCCTAAAGAAAAGGTAATGAAACTCAGAGAGCTCAGCAGAAGTGATCCGAGGATCAGAACCCCACTGGATAGAAGACCCAATGATGTATGACATAACATCATCAAGAGGTGGAGACTCCTCATAAGGAAAAACGGGATGATCAACAATAGGCACCCCAAGAGCATCAGACACTACCGAAGGGGTAATGCGATACTCTACACCTCGTAACCAAACCTTAACTAAAGTGTTGGTATCATAGATGTGGATAGAGAGGTTCGAATAGAACTCTCTAATCAAGGTGGCAGGAAGAGGAGGATGCTCAAACTCGAGCAAAGATAACCAACCCCGACGCTCAAAGTTACATCTCACCTCAGGATCTACCTCATCTAGTATGACCCTACGCTCAGCCCAGATATGACGCCTAAGATTAAGGGTCTCATAGGTCACCTGGTTCGACTCACTAGGGAACCAATCACTATCGAACGAAGGTGAAGAACCAGAAGTCCTATGGGTTCTAGTTTTCCTAGGCATGGTGCTAAGGAAAGCAAAGAGAGACACAGACAGAGAATAGCAAAAACAAAAAATCAAGGGCAGACTGCAAATTAGCACAGCATAAAAAAAAAATAGAAATAACAATTCTATATGATGCATGAACAAAATATGCAACTGATGCATGAACTAATACAGTGACAAGTTCAAATATAATCCAAATTAACAAAATTGACTTGAGCATAAGTTTTAAATTAAAAATACCCAATTTTGAAAAGCCCAATTTTCAAAACACAACAAATTGAAAAATTGATCATCACAATAGTTAAACAACACAATATAATGATCAAATTAATCAATCTAACAAGTTAATTTCATCAATTTATATCAATTTGAACAAAAACCCGAAAATCCCCAATTTCAAGCCCTAGAATTTCAAAAATTCCACAAAACATCAAATTAATCAAATTAAACCATATATAGTGCTTGTATGTAGTGTCCCCACAAAAACCCATGATTCATTTGAAAGAAAACGAACCAAAATCAATCCCAAAAATACCAAAAACCGAAATGGCAAAAATACCCCAAAAAATGCATGAATTTATGCATGAAACATGAAAATAAAATCAAAAGAGAGGGCAAAAATGTCTTACCGGCCTTGGGAGAGAGAGATTATGCAAAAAGATCGGAGGAAAACGACAAAAATCACCAAAAATAGGCTTGACCGGTTGGTAGGGAGAAAAAGTGTTTTGAAAAGATTTGAAAAAGGTGAAGAACACGTGAGAAAAGATCCTTTTTAAAAACACTCAGCCCGATTTTCGATCGATCGAAAAACAGATTCGATCGGTCGAAAATCCTTCGATTGATCCAATACCAATCGAGAACCGATCGAAACACACAGAGACATTACTGAGATTTTAAAAACAATTTCGTTCGATCAAAAAACAGACTCGATCGATCGAAAATCTGAAAAATTGAATTTTTGAAAAATGAAACATATTAGCTCAAAAACTCCTCAAAACATTAGATTTTATAAAAAAAATGCATGAGTATGAGATGAAATGTTTTCCAAAAACCCATGTTTTTAAATCCAGATATCTCAAAGCAAAATTTTCTCTCAATATCCCTCAACCAATTAAACAGGCAAACATGTTCAGCATCAATTTCCAAAAATATTCAAACTTGGTTGGTCAGACCAAAAACACACACAATACCATGCACACAGTTTAGCAAAGAATAACTTGTGTAGTGTGTGCAACTAGCATAAGCTTAAGAAACATGTGAGGTGATATGCATATAGTAATCAATAACAATTTCTACAAAATCCATCACATGAATTTAAAAGAGACTATTACTTAAAGAGTTACATCATATAACTCTCACATCTCCTAGAATAAAAGCTTGCAATCATGTAAGTTTCTTGATATGCCTCAAAATTAATATTCAAATTAATTGATTAGAAACTTAATAATATAGCCGGGATAATGTACACACCATTTTTATGAATTGTGAGATTATTATAGCCCAATAATGTATACACCAATTTTAGTTAGAGGCTACACCTTATGTTCTTTTTGGGCATGTACTACATTTTCTCGAGCACAAAATCTTACGATATGCACTAAGGTGTTCATGATTGGCTAGTAAACAGTGGTGAGATGGTTATTTATGCCTTTCTCAATAAGACCAAGTCCGACAATCAAAGACATAAGACTTCAAGATCAAGATCATGTGATCAAAAACTATAAACATTTTTCCCACACAACATGCACTACAAAGACTTCAGCTAGTAAAGTGCAATAGAAATAAGTGCATCAAAGTTAAACAAGGTACATAAACATGTTATGCAAAATTTGATTGACCAACCTTGTCTTCAAATTCAAGGAAAAAATTGCAAAAAAACACAATTTGCAAAAAAAAAAATTTTTATATAAATAAAAGAAACAAACATCCTAGAATGAAATGCATGAATGTTATGCAATGCAAATCCTAGAAACAAAGGTCACAAAAGATATAGCAATGAAGCACAAGGACCAAGAAGTCAAGAATGTCTAAGGACAAAGAATCACACCAATAACTTGACGAAGAGTTTCAAATTTTCCTCTATCAAGTGGTTTGGTGAAGATATCAGCATTCTGACGTTCAGTTGGAATATACTCAATAGCAACAATTTTCCGTTCAACAAGATCCCTAATGAAATGATACATAATCTCAATGTGTTTGGTCTTAGAGTGTTGAACAAGATTCTTAGAGATATCTATAGCACTAGAGTTATCACAATAAACAACCATAGTGTCCTGTGAAATCCCATAATCACTCAAGAGTTTTTTCATCCATAGAAGTTGAGAACAACAACTTCCAGCAGCAATATATTCTGCCTCAGCAGTAGATAAAGAAACAGAATTTTGCTTCTTACTCATCCAAGCAACAAGATTAGCACCAACATAAAAACAACCACCAGTTGTACTTTTTCTATCATCTGCATTACCAGCCCAATCAGAATCAGAAAAACCAGCTAGAGAAAGATTTGACTCTTTGCCGTAAAATAGACCATAATCACAAGTTCCAACAACATACTTTATAATTCTTTTGACAGCATTTAAGTGAGACACTTTAAAATTAGATTGAAATCTAGAACAAACACCCACACTAAACGCAATATCAGGACGGCTAGCAGTTAAATACAAAAGACAACCAATCATGCTTCTGTATAGGGTAACATCAACAGACTCACCTGATGGATCGTTTGTTAGTTTTGCATTAGCAGCCATTGGTGTCCTAGCATGTGCAGCCTTGTCAAGACCAAATCTCTTGACCAAATTTCGTGCATACTTAGCTTGGTTGATGTAAATTTCAGCATCTGTTTGCTTTACCTGCAATCACAAGAAGTAAGTTAGTTCACCAACCATACTCATTTCAAACATGGCCTTCATTTCACCTGCAAAAGATTGAGCAAGAGAATCATTAGTAGCACCAAAAACAATATCATCAACATAAATTTGAGCAACTACAAAATGATTCTTATCTTTTCGTATGAACAGAGTGGTGTCAGCAAAACCTCTCTTAAAGCCATGATCTGTGAGATATGTAGTGAGTCTATCATACCAATCCCGTGGAGCTTGTTTCAATCCATAGAGAGCTCTCTTTAACTTGTAGACATCATTCGGCCTGTGAGGATCAACAAAACCTTTTGGTTGTTCAACATACACCTCTTCTTGTAACATGCCATTTAAGAAGGCACTCTTGACATCCATTTGATACAACTTGAAGTTTATATGACTTGCTATAGCCAAAAGAATTCGAATGGATTCCAATCTTGCTACAGGTGCAAAAGTCTCATCAAAATCAATCCCTTCTACTTGTGTGTATCCTTGAGCAACAAGCCTAGATTTATTTCTGATAACAGTTCCATGTTCATCTGACTTGTTCTTGAAGATCCACTTAGTTCCAATAACATTGACTCCCTTTGGTCTAGGAACTAATTACCACACATCATTTCGAACAAACTGATGAAGTTCTTCATGCATAGAATTTACCCAATCAGCATCTTGTAGAGCTTCATCCACCTTTTTTGGTTCGAATTGGGATAGATATCATGAGTGAGTAATCACATTTAATGCTTTGGATCTCAATCTCATGTTATCATTTAAACCCCCCAATATATTGGTAGCAGGATGATTCAACTTAACTCTTGAGGATGGACCTTTAACCAATGAAGTAGAGGTACCTTTCTGATCTGATGTACTTTGAGATTCTCTCTGTTCTTGTTGAGCTCCATGAACTGGTGTTGAAGGTTCTGAACTTGATGGCACAGATGCTGTATCATTTAACACCATCAACTCTTCCTCTGTAGGCTTTCCCACATAGTTTTCAGGTAGAGAATCATCAACTTCCATAATCTTTTCTTGAACCTGAGGTGCATTTTCTGAATGACCTTCTGAGTTTAATTCATCATTGATCACTACATTTGAAGATTCCATGACTGTTTTGGTTCTCAGATTGTATACTCTGTATGCTCTACTGGTGGAAGAGTATCCCAGAAAATAACCCTTGTCAATCTTAGCATCAAACTTTTCCAGGTTCTCTCTATCACGCAGAATGTAACAGTCACTGCCAAATATTCTGAAGTATTTGACTACAGGCTTCTTTCCTCTCCAGAGTTCATAGGGAGTTTGCTTGGAGTTGGGTCTGAAATATACCCGATTGAGAGTGTGACATGCAGTATTAACAGCTTCTCCCCAAAAAGATTTAGGCATCTTCTTATTATGAAGCATGACACGGGCCATTTCTTGTACAACCCTATTTTTCCTTTCCACTATTCCATTTTGTTGTGGTGTTTTGGGTGAAGAAAATTCCTGATGTGTACCTTGATTATTGCAAAACGTAGCCAGTTTTGTGTTCTCAAACTCTTTTCCATGGTCACTTCTTATTCTGGCTATCACAGTCCCTTTTTCTACTTGCAATTTTTTGCACAGATGAATCATTTTTTCAAGAGCCTCAGCTTTATCTTTCAAAAGAACAACCCATGTGAATCTGGTAAAGTCATCCACCACAACTAGAATATACTTCTTTCCTCCTAAACTCTGAACTCTGGCAGGACCCATGAGATCAATGTGCAGCAACTCCAAAGGTTTTGTAGTTTGAACATCAGTTACAGAAGGATGTTTGGACTTCACTTGTTTACCCATCTGACATGGTCCACAGATGCATTTTTCAATCTTCTCAAACTTGGGCAACCCAATTACTGCATCACATTTTGAAATCTTCTCTAATTGCTTGAGACTAGCATGTCCTAACCTTTGATGCCATAGATCAACTTGATTGATCTTAGCACTGAAGCATTTGTTGCTTATACTTGGGGTGATACCATAACAGTTATCAGCTGTCCTCACACCAACACACATACAGTCACCTCCTTCATCAAGTATTTCACATTCTTGTTTAGTGAAGAACATATTCAGTCCATTGTCACAAATCTGACTTATGCTGAGTAAGTTAGCCTTCAACCCATCAACATACCAAACATCTTCAAAGACTGGTAGCCCTGGAATGTCCACAGTACCAATTCCTCTGATCACAGATTTGCTTCCATCTCCAAAGGTAACTGTTCCAATCTTTCCTTCAAAAAGTGTCTTGAACAAGGCTTTATTTCCTGTCATGTGCCTGGAACAACCACTATCCAAATACAAAAGACAAGAATCACGTGCCTTTAAGGCGGTTAAAGCAGTATAGCACATGTAATTATTATCATATGTGATTGAACCAAGACACACAAGAAAGATTTTAACACAAAAAGTAAAAGACAAGAACACCAAGTAGACAATGTGGCAGACTAAAGAGAAGATTTTAGAGAAATCCATAACAACAGGGGTCAAGGATCAGCTCAAAGATCAAAGGATCAAAAACAAAAGCAACCCGCTCTGATACCACTTGTAAGTTCGTTTAGACCCTTTAAACCCAACAGATTAACCTAGAGAATTAGCCAAGTGATTAACTTAGGTAATTTAAACAGAACTAGGTTAACACAAATATATCAAAAACAATAAAGCAGCGGAAAATAAAGAACACAAAGATCTGATGACCCAGGAAAACCAAACCGGTAAAAAACTTGGGGAGGATTTAACCTAGCTATCCTCAAGGTAAAACCGAATTCACTATGAAAGAATCGAAGTTTACACAACAAGACTTAGACCACTAACATCCTATTGCTACCCAATGTACGAAACTTACTACCACGACCATGTGACAGTTCCGAGATCCACGGACTCCTTCTTTCCTTGAATTCTTCAGCAATCCACAAGCGCACCTGCTTGTATATCTTTGAAGCTCTTTGATTCTGCAACTGTATGATTTACCAAGCTCTCGACATGAATCTTGAGTTTGGAAACCCTAAGTGTATGTAAAGGTAAACACCTCTAGATCTCACAATGAGATTCACAAACACAGCATTCAGAACTCTAAAAACGTGGCTAGGGTTTTCCCTTATATACTTAGGGCAAACATAAAACCCTATACATTAAATGGGCTTGGGCTGAGTTGGGAATTTTCTGCAGAAAAACGTTCTGCTCGATTTTCGATCGGTCGAGTCTAATTCTCGATCGATCGAGTCAGGCAGAAAGTGAACAGTGAATTCGACAGTCAACTCGATTCCAACTTTACATAAAGAGCCATACTTTGAGCAAGTCTAATACATAACTTAAAGAATGTTTTGATCATGGTTTGCAAACATTACAAATTGAAGTTCTAATACATTAGTTCCTAATTCTTAGAACCTAACAAAAATAAATAAATAATAAATAAAACAAAAAAACCTCCTTAGCATTCCATCAGTTTGAAGTTTGTACATCACAATTCCCAGAGCTAAAATAACAATAGGATAAAGAGTTTTCATCAATATTCTATTTAAAAGCTCCCCACATTCCGATTAATATTTCTTAAAACCCTAGCAGATAACAATAGAAATGCACTAATTCAAAGTGACCTATTCTCCAAATTTTGTTATGATTGGTACATCTTATGCACCAGTTTTGTCACAGGACTTGTTGAATTGCAAAGAGAACAAAAAGCTCATAAAACTTTAAGTCATTTTTGTCATTTCAATAGCTGAATATGAATATAAACAATTGAAAAACAGTCTCAAGTCAAAAATCAAATCCCCATCTGATGATTCATTTTCCAAATGAATATCAGACCAATCAAAGACATAAAATGGACCATGCACTGTAAAAAGAATGCAAACTACACTAAAGCGTCACAGCTAAGCCTAAACCCAACACTAATCAAGTAAAAGCCCACGCCTAAATACTGTAACAGCTTCACAAACCAACCTTAACCAATAATCTAATAATACATAAATGCATCGTATACAAAAATAAGTCATGAAATCTGATAAGGGTAAAAAAGTACAGATGACTACTCACTGGTGGAACGGCATAAAGCAACGTCCCAAGTAAACCTGTCAGCCTCACCCGTGTCCATTGGTAATAGCAGGTAGTCTATGGCTTAAAGCTGATGTGGTGAATCCATTGTTGATAGTAAGCTGACGTTCCGAGGCCGTATGGGAAGTAAAGCTAAAGGGATGAAGCTGATGAGGTTAGCATGACTTGCCCTACACGCTTATGCATGAAAAGAAATCTTGCGCCCCACGCTAAACCCAAAATAAGACTTCTCCTACAAGGAAAAGATTTCGTAAGGCACATGAAATAAAGAGTCTCTCTCCTACAAGGGAACATCTTCTTGAACATGCCACGGATGTCAACTTTACGCTACTATAAATACCCCCAAGCCCTCATGAATCAAGGTACGTATAATTTATCCCAGCTTTGGCACTCTAGAGTTGTGAACAAAGGATTTCTCTAACTTGACCGTTGGAAGGTATTTGGCCTGTACTACACCGGTACTCCTCTTAAAGTTTTCAACTTTCGTATTGTACAGGTTTTCCATCAGGAGCACATGAGGACCGTGTGACTAACTGACGATATTTGGCATCATCAAAGATCATCTTTGTTCAACATATGAGGTTGATGATCCTACAGCATTGAAGGTTGTGGTACACTTTGAACATCAGACATGTAACTCACCATATCTTAGAACAGAGAAACTTATAATCACACCACATTCATACTCCAAACTATATAACTGGTGGGAGTAAAAAGAACAAAATACTTGAGTTTTAAGTGATTCGTAAGGTTATCAACAACCAAAAAGACTATTTTATATAAGATCCACTATTGGACCATGACTGGATGTGAAAGTAACAAGGATAAAACAAAATATCTGTTTAAAATAGGGTTTGTCTATGTCAGAGTATAAGAATTTTAAGCTCACCATTTCTTTTCAATCTAATATATTTTTGGAACTCAGTGCAAGCTTTTGTACCATAACTCGCATCCTGACTTTCATCATTTGTGACCTAGAAAGATGGGAAGATACTGAATTTTCTGAAATAATCAACATAACAACATATATGACTAAAAGATTCATAAAATAAAACGTACAGGTGGGAGATCAGATATCGCATCCTCAAGACAAAGAGCCTCTTGCATCATACAACTATCATCATTATCAGATCTAACATGTATATCCTGCAATAATGACCAACTCTGTGTCATTTTTTATGAAAGCTGAAAATAAAAAGGCAAATTAAAACACCAAACTCACCTCAAATTCATTTACTCGAATAAATCCTCTGTCCTTGACCTTATGAGTTGGCAACGGATATTGAGGCAATTTCTGAAATATGAAAAACAAACATCAAATTATTTATCTTATGGTTAAATGATACAGACGTGACCAATGCTGATTAATTTGTTGAGAATTCATAGTTGACCCCAAAATTTTGGGACTTAGGCTTTGTTATTGTTATATTATATGATTTAATGATATAAAAGTATTTATAAATGTACTAACCTCTCTAGGACAAGCACCCCACAAGAACACCCGCATCCGAAATTGTGGCAAACCATAAGATCCTGCAGCCATCATGCCCAATCTTGCTTGATAATTCATGGAAACAAGATGTCCTTTGGCATAACGCCCCAAAAAGCCACCAGCAAACTTCAATATATCAACAACGTTCTCCATCAAAACATATCTTGGCTTCAAGTAATCAATGATATCCATGAATACCAGCAACTGACGGTTCTTTACATCGTCTAAGGGAGCTTCTTCAATTCTGAAGCGGTTAAAACCACTTACTCCTTGACAAGGAGGACCCCCACAAATGATGTCAACATCACCCTGCATGAACAACCAGAGATTAGCAACCTTATACGGATTATATAAGTAAAAGGAAAATAATTATGTCAACTATCACAAAAATGAAAATGCTAACTAACATAGATAAGTTATAAATAAAGGAGAATAGCTTACAGGAAGAGGCAATATTTTTGACTTGTACCCTTTCTTCAAAAATTCCTGCAGTCTTTCTTTGCAATTGCTGGTGTATATATAAGTGAAATTATAAATGAGAAGGTGGAAAAACTAAATTAAGCAAAACAGTAAAGATATAGATGATGATGACAATGCTTGCTAATTTACCAATTGTCCTAAAAGTATAAGCTGTTAGGAAATGGTGAATATAATCATCTAAGCATAATTCTAAGAATGCTTATTATTTGTAACAGCAAAGAAATGCACTATCTCAAGCCCTCGACAGTCTCCCATGTGTCCTCACTAGAACCATAACCCTTCCAACGAACCTGAGGTATTTCATACATAGATAAAAGATAATTAATGATATAAAAAAGAACTGAAATTATTGGAAAACAAAGTTGAGTGTTAATATAAAGTAAGCATTCCTTGGAGAGACTGGATTAAGCTTTAAGCAGCAAGCCTTATCAGGATTATTGCTAAACAAAAGGAGCAAACTTTCAAGAAAAAGGACTGGATATTTTTACTATTTACAGTGTGGTTAAAAGAGCGCTTAGGCACACTTAAAGCTCAAAGTTGATGTATGCCTCTTCAACAAATTTGATGTTTATATACCTTAAAAGTATAATCCAGGTTTCTTCAAGTTATTGGGATCACCATAGCATACAGCTAATAAATCTTGCACTTCAAAATCCACATCAGGAACCATAGAGCTTTCATCACCATCACTACCAACCTCCTCTTCGTCATTGTCATTGCCATCATCCCTTTCTAGATCAAAATTCTGCTCTGGTAACTCGTTTGATCCAAACAATGAGAAATGCTTGCACAATTTTGTCCATACTTTCACTAAAGATAAAAAGTCTTCTGCTGCTTCATTTCTCACCTAATCAGCATTTAGTAATTTACAAACTTTAAAAAAAAAAATTACAAGGAAATAGATATACAAATAATGACATTTAAAAGACATGGGAAACTGAATACTACCTCGGTTTTAGGATGATTCGACTTTAAACTTTTAAGTGCATGTGGATTTATGTCAACAGCCCTCCTCTTTATAGTCAAAGACAAACATATTAACATGTTAATGAGTTATGATTAAATTAATATGAAACCATTTGCATGAATGAATAAAACAAAACAAATAAAATTAAAATGACCTAAAAGTTCATTAAAAACTTACGGGGACAAGTTTTACGCCCGATATATATGCACCCATACAAAAACCTGTGGACATGGCCCCACATCTGGAATATAAATCTAACAACGTCATTTCTGACTTATTAGAGTCACCAAATGAGTTGTCTAATTCAGCGTTGCTGGAAAATGATGATCTATCATTCTCAACCATGGACTGCTCCTCTAAGTTATCTAAGTGAGCAATCAAAATAAAGTTAGTAAAATCATATTTCATTAAGAATAATAACAGTATTTTTCTTTAAACTAACAAAAAAGTACCAGTGGCAATGTTTGCAAACGTGAGATACGAAAATGAATATTTCATGTCATAATAAAAGTCACAGGGAGGGATAGTTTTCTCCTTGTCAACCAAGTCAACCTATAAGAAAATTTGATTTGATAAAAAACCTTTTTAATAAATATGCATTTAGCAGGCCAAGAACAATTACAGGAAAATAAATATAGTAGCGAATAAACATCCTTACATTTGGGAAAACACGGGCAATTTTTACTTTGCCGATGATGCTATTTAATAGATTTTCGTCCTTTAAATCAGAGAAAAAAACTCGTCTTTTGTCAATAAGTCTTGCATGGTCCTTGATAACCTATAAGGATCCAATATATAAAAGATCAATGAACCAGTTAGATTCCCCAAAATAATAAAACAAAAATAAAAATAAATAGATTATATAGACAAGTAATGTTTATCTTACCGTATCTTCTGCTCTGTAAAACCACTGAGCAGTAAAATATAGTTGTTTGTCAATTCCCTAGAGTTCCACAATTTTTGCAATATAGTCAGGCTTTTCACCTTCAGCCTAAAAGCAGCAGTAAAACGAACTTATAAGCAAATCATATCATATATAATAAAAGTTAGGCTTAGACGCTATGGTTGCGCTAAGTAGCTTCACAAAATTGCAGAAATTTTCTCAAAAATTTTCTTAAATTTTTAGATTTTAAAAAATATATATATAAGAGTTGTAGTTTACACGTTAGATATTAGTGTCCCTCACATACACAAAGACCGACCTACAATTTGTGGTTAAGGCCAATCTATATTCTTTATAACGTGTGAAGTGTATACCCAGTGAACTTTATGTACTTCACACATTGGATATATAAGTTTATATAAAATAATATATATAAAATAATATTATATACTCATCATGTGTAAACCGTATATATCCCAAGAAAGGAAAAAAAAAAGTTGTTTATATAAAATAATATATAAAAAATAATATTATATACTCATCATGTGTAAACCGTATATATCCCAAGAAAGGAAAAAAAAAAAAAAAAAAGAAGTTGTTGGTGAAGATAAGAAGTTGATCAGTAAAGAAAAACTCAGTAGATATAATAAAAGTATATACCAATTGTGGCCGGAGTGGGTTTCTATTTATTTATACCAATTAGCTTTAGACTTTTTGTTCATATAAAATTTTTCAATGTGGAGTGTGTGTGTGTGTATATATATATATATATATATATATACAATCTCTACTATTATTTTCTTCTACCTACAACTTTACAAGTATGTATTTGTTTACTCTACTTTTTTTTTTCCATCAAATTGAATATATTTTGTATATTTGTTTAAGTTGATTTCCTTAAGTTTAATCTAATTTGGAAAATTGTTATGGATCGATGTTTGTACTATGTTTTTTTAATTATATATTATAATATGTTTTTAATTTTAATTGCCACTAAAGGGCTTGAATCACGTTAGTGCCTCCATGAACATATTAGAAAATATTTTTAGTTATATAGACCAACCAATCAGGTTAGTACAGACCATTGAGGTTGTATTGCAAAAATATTATTTTTTTTAAATATATTATACTCTTTGCAATTGTTGTGCATCTTATTAATATGTTATTATGTTTGCAATTGTTGAAAGGTATATTATTAATAATATTATTTGATCTAAATTAATTTTTATTTTAGATCTCTCTCTCATTTGTTGTTAAAATTTTTAATTTTTCAAAAATTATAAAGAAATTAATGTAGAAATTAATAATATTATTTAATTTTTATAATCATAGTTTGTTGTCATCAACTTAAACTATGATAAGTATAAATAGTTATAATTAAGATATGCACGGGCTTAGACCTCACGATAATAATATATTATCAACATGTGCTAATTCTATTATAATACATTATCAAATTATAAATTAGTGTACAAATTACAAAAATACATTAGACCTCACGATAATGTATTCATAAATTATTTCCTTAATCAACTCTAGACCAAGAGCATACAAAAATTCTATAATAATTGCATAAAATTCTTATTTATAATTTATATAAATTTCAAATTATAAAATATAATTTGTCATATTTTTTGGATAAATATGACAAAGTAAATAATGAAAGAAAATAGTATTTTATTTACAACTATAATAGTTGTGTCTATCTAAAATGTTATCAACAAAGCCTAAAATCAATAGAATAGAATTACCTAAGGATAGAATTTAAATAAAAAAGAGAGATAAAAAAATGTGAAAGAAAAAAAAAATCGAATTTTCATTTTTTTTTTCCTATGTTTCTTTAAAAAATGTAAAAAGAAAATAAAAAGATAGAACTTGCATTTTTTCCTACATTTTTTTTTTTTTTGGGGTGGATGAAAGCATACATATTGTTAGAGACCCATTTGATATAAAATTTAAATCCTATTAAAAATATAATTGTTAAAAAACGTGTTATATTGCCATACTAAAAAAAATAGAATTAAAAAAAGAAACGTCATATGAATAGAATCAAAGGAAAAAAAAAAAAACCGTGATTGATGGTTGAGGCAATAAGGATATAAGAAAGATTTTTTTTTTTTAAAGGATATATATTTTTAGAGTCCCATTTGTTATAAAATTTAAATCTTATTGAAAATAGAATTATTAATCAACATGTTATATTACCATACTAAAAACAAAATAGAATAAAAAAAATTAAAAAAAAAGGTCCTATGAATAGAATGAAGGGGAAAAAAAGGTGATTGATGGTTATAAGGAAATAGGATATGATTTTTTTTTAATTAAAGCCTAATTATCAAACGTAGAAATTTTTTCCTAAGAAGTGATAACACAATAGATGAAAAGTTGATAAGAACAAATAATATGTTATATTTATCTAAAAAAATCATTGTAATTAAATATAACAAATAATATGTTATATTTATCACCCTTCCTACCTATTTACGATACTATACCTCTTAAATTACCAAATATCAAGCTTTTAAATTGGAAAGATCAAAATCTTCTCTAATAGTTTTTTTTTTTTTTTTTGGTTTTTCTCTTGCAATAGGCCTCTGAATATTTATTTTTCCATGATTTATATTTCATTGATCTAAACATATTTCTTATTTTGTTATTATAACCATTTGAATGAAATCAACACTAAACAAATGATTTAAATATCAAAATAAGAAATAAAAATTAAATTTCTTTTAAGTATACAAGTACAATTTATTTTTTAATCTTAAATTTTGAATTAATTTTTTTTTTCCATTTTATTTGTTATTAAATTTAATTATATTATCTAAATATTTTCTATTAAGCCGTGCATCGCACGGGCATAATACTAGTTTATATATATATATATATATATATATATCTAAAAGCATTTAATGTTGCTACGCTCCTATTGAGCCACATCAGCGTCCACGTCATTATCCTTTTTTTTTAATTTTTCTATAATTTTTTTAACATTTACTCATTTTTTAAAATATTTATACTTTCTCCCTTCCTTACCTTTTCATCTCTCCACTACCTTCTACTTTAATATCACTATTCATCTTTCTCTTCATCTTCCCTTATTTTGTTTCTTCTTATTCACATCATTTTACTATAAATTCGTCATTTTCTCTACCATTCTTTGCATAGTTTTCCCTCACAAAAAAAAAAAAGGTTATTTCTCTCTCTCTCTCTCTCTCTTAATTTTTTGGTTGATTTTTTTATTTTTTTTACATCTCTGCTTTAGGTTGATAAATTTTTGTATTCTTTAGAACTCTACTTTTGGTTTATACGATTGATTTTGTATTTTAAGTTTTTTTTTTTTTTTTTATTCTCTTTGATTGTTTATCTACTCTAATCGATTATGTTTTAAACATTGCAAATTACCCTTTAAATCCAGGTTGAATAGTATTCAAGATTGTAAGTGTTTTTGTCTTTGTCTCTCTCTGGTAGGACTACCATTCTTTTACCAAAGTAGACGAGGATTACAATATATGATGTTGTCTTAAAATTATTGCAGGTACGTTTTTATCAAATTTAATTATTTTCTTTTTTCCTTTTAAGTTGTACTATTAAAACATGAACATTGATAGTTTTAGTGACATGTAATGCATATTGTGATATTGATATGGATGCTTTTTTATGAACCTCCAAGAAATGGCCCTATGCTATGGGAATAGGCAAATGCCCAACAAATATAAAGGTTTGTGCAGAAGGTTAGTGTCGCTTTATTTATGTTAGCAATGCACTTTCTTAATTTAAGGTTTAAACGTTAAGGTCATATGGTGATTTGCTCATCACGTGTTTGACATTTTTTTTTTAGACAAATACCAAAACTCAAGTTTTATAATACTTTTGTGCAAGATTGACACCATCAATTGATAGGCATGATTTTTGGTTCACTAGATTGTATGCTTTTTCCAATCTGGATGTGACTCTATTTTCATAAGTATTTGTCTCTCTAATTGAAAATTCCTATGTTTGGTCTTTGGTACATCTAATTCAAATAATCGGAAAGAAATTTTAAAATTAGAATTTTAGGTAATCAAAATTTTACTTTTATTTTTGGGTTGTGATCATTTATCAAATGTAATATCCATATTTTTGGGTTTTACTTCTAAAATTTTATAAACCATAGTTTAAAGTCATCTAAATTTTAATAGAGCAAAAAATATTGCCCCAAATTTTCTATAATAATCTTTCAAGTATCATATCGATAATATAATTAAATAAGGATATTTTCATTCAACTTGGGCACAATGTTTCTCTATTAATTTCTATATAATAAATTTGTAATGGTTGAAAGCAGATTTGCGTTCCTTTGTTTTTGTTTGTTTTTTACAAGCTATTGTTTCTACTTTTTGTTTTTTAAATAACAAGACTTCATATGAGTTTCATAAGCAACATTAATAATAATAATAATAATAATAATAATAATAATAATAATAATAATAATAATAATAATAATAATAATAATAAGAACAACAACAACAACAACAACAACAATAATAAGTTGTGTGCTGTATTTATATTGTTTGATAAGGAAGCTGAAAAGTTACTAAGACCATAAAATTGGCATGTATGATCTTTCATCTACTTGCTAAATTAAATTCAATATTTTATTAGATGGATGCAAATTTCAACCTACTGAATGAAAATAGAAAAGCTCATTGGAAAAACATTTATATTTCAACTAAAGCTTAACGACTATAACAAGAAGGAAGGATGAGAATTCAGATATAGGAATTCATATTGTGTCAAAACAATCAAGTAAAAGTCTTTGATCCATTAATAATAAAATCTTTCTGGAAAATCGAAATTTATACAAGTTATACTACCTTCTTAACTTCTACCTACTTTGATTATCATTAAAATAACAAAAAAAAAAAAAAAGCAGCCAAACTTTTGACCCCATGAGGTACATGAATCAAGGGTATCCAATAAATACTAACACTGATAAAAATAAATTGTAAACTAAAGAAAAATAATGAATCGCATCAATACTAGCGGGCAATTGTGGCTACTACTATTCCATGAAATTTACTCATTTAAGCTGAAATAAAAACTTCATTATTTAACAATCAAAATATAATCTTGGCTCATTTTATTCAACATTTAAATTCAATTACAACCTTCAAATATATTAAATTATATATTTTTTCTCTCAAAGAGAGAGAGAGAGAGAGAGAGAGAGAGAGAGAGAGAGAGAGAGAGAGAGATAGATTTAGGGTAATAGTATATGTTTTTAATCATCTAAGGAAGTAGAATATATAGAGTTCCTTAATAACTTATAAGTTAAAACCCAAATCCATAATAGAACTAAACAATCAAAGCATGAATATATAGCATCAATTATTTTTGAATTATTGTTTGAAATTTACACAATTATCGGAAGCACTTAAATTCAAAAAAAAAAAAAAAAACCACATAAAGTGTTCTTATGAAACATTACAGTGCAATAGGAAAAAAAATAAAAATAACATAACTACCAAGGATATTTCTTCCAGTAATAATATACGTAACATAAAAAAATAAAGTTACCAAATTTAAATATCATAATTTCCAACATTTCATTTCACCTTTTACTATGTGTAGGTAAAATAAATGATGTGGATATTAATAACTTTTCAGCTACTTCAAAATTATTAATAATTAATTTGTATTAGAGTTTTGATAGTTCAGATATATTGTCTTTTGATTTTTTTTTTTTTTTTTAAGGAAAGTGGCAATTGAATAGGTACGAAGAAGTAATTCAATTAAATAAAGAGAGGAAGAGCCAAAAAACTGGATATTAATGATTGTTTCCGCTGTTTCAATATTATTAATAATTTAATTATAAGAGACTTTTGATATTATAAAAGACAATAATTTAATATTATTGTCTTTTGATTTTCTTAAAGAAAGAGGCAGTTGAACAAGTATTGTAGCGTGAAAGACTATTTGGCTTGGACTTCATTGAGAAGAACATTAAACATTAGCTATAATTGAAAAATATATTACATACTATGAGACTTGGGCTTTATTGTGGAGGGTATATGAAAAGATTTTATTCACTTAATCGACAATGAAAAATTATTGCTAATGACTAGAGCAATCACTAATCCATAAAACACACACAACACTATAAATTACAATCCTAAACAACTTAAAAATCACAAACTAAAAACATGATACAACTACACAATCACAAAATGAGCACACAACATGATCACAAATATTTTGTACAAGATCAAATTACAAGGGGAAAAGAAATCCTTCTTCAAGCCAACAAAAAAGGGGACAAAAATGCAAAATATGGATTAGCAATTGCGCTATTATGTGAATCAAATGATGAGGGAATACAACTACTATTTTCGATTATAAATCAACTAGAAGGAGGGGGGGGGGGGGAAAAACTTCTCCAAAACTATTGACAAATCCTTCAATATACAATTTTTGTAATAAACACATTTCGTATCCCAAAAAACCAAGCATGCAAAAAAATTTGAGTGGACCATTGGGATTATGAACGTCCTTACCCTTATGGAAAAAAGGAATTACATGTAACATGCAAAATGTGTTCAATTGACTTGAAAATGTATAAATTAGTCAATCGAGTATTGTAGAATTAACATTAAAAAAAAAAAAAAAATCAATTCTACTATAAATTATCCTCATTTTGTTCCAAATAGTAATCTCTAATAAAAAATATATAGTTCCATGAGCAAAAGCTCCTGTCAGCATGAATCCTACTATATATTGGTAATACATATATAACACAGCTTGAGACGTAATATCATGATAAATATTAATAACAAAATGACCACCTTAAAAAAAAATTATCACGCGCAGTGCGAGAGACCGCGACTAATATATAATAAAAACTAGAAACTAATAGGCACTTCTAAGTTCTAAGTTCTAACAACCAATTGCCACTTAATCCATAGAATTTAGCATTGTCAAAAGTTGACCATTGAGATGCAAATATATCATCTACATTCCTTTAACCCTTTTTTAGGGGGGGTGGTCCCCACTGATTTCTCTCTATTAATTCTCCGCTTGATTGATTAGAAATTGCATGAATAAAATAATTAGATCTTGCAATTTTTCATCATTAAAACTTAAAAGTAAAAAGAAAGAGAAAAACAAACTTCAACCAAGTTTAATAAAGAATTCATTGTACATGTATTAAGAACTAATGCAAGATCTTCTTTTATGTTCCTAGAATTGATTGAAACTTTTGCAATTAACTTCAAATTTTGTGTTCCTAGAATTTCTGTAAAACCAGAGTTTGAAACTCTAATTTTTTTTAAAATAAGTAAAACAGAGTTTGAGCATTATTAACAAGTAACAACTATAGTTTCAAGCAGAGTTCAAGCATCAAAGACTTCAATGATGTGACTGAATAGAAACCATTTTATAATATATATATATATATATATATATATATATATATATATATATTGTCTGCTTCCAAATGCATTCAGTTTGACTAAAAAATTTTAAATAATAAAAAAATTAGAAAACCACAAAAAAAGAAAAAAGAAAAGAAAGAAAAGATCACAGCATGGATTTATACTGTAACGTACCAATATGGCAATATCAACCCTTTTTTGGGTAGCCATAAATATCAGTTCACAATTACATGCATATTCAAAAGTCACACTAAATAATCAAGTCAGAACATACTATAAAATCAAGGGACAAAACTAGTAATCTCATAAAAATAAATTTAACGCAACACCACATCTCCATATCGTAATTGAAGTCAAAAGAGCAAACCAGATGCAACACTCCATCTTATCTCCTTTGTGTGCCAAGCGCTAGCTACATCTGTGTACCTTAAAAGGACTAGTCACAATTGAAACTCTTTGTAGTTGTTAATAAAGCCCAGATTTACCCAGTAAATACCCGATGTGGGACTTATCACACACCCACACACATCACACAATCAATCAAATTGGGGCATCACAATCTCCCCCACTTAAATCCCTAACGTCCTCATTAAGGCCCCACTTTGTGGGGTAGTGTCTTTGAGCCTACACGGAATTACCGGGCCGGCTCTGATACCATATGTAACGACCCAAGGAAAAGCGATAACCACATCTACGCTGTACCTCAAAAGGACTAGTCACAATTGAAACTCCTTGTAGTTGTTAATAAAGCCCATATCTACTCAGTAAATACCCGATGTGGGACTCATCACACACCCATACACATCACACAATCAATCAAATTGGGGCATCACAGCCTATTTTATAGTTTCACATATTTCTATGAATTCCATCAACTTTGTCTTTCATTATTCATCTTAGAAAATAAATAAATAAACATACACAACCTTGAACCAAAACGCCCATTAAAACTACAATTATCATACAACAATTTCAATAACAGGATGAAAAACCCAAAAATTGGATTCCCCCTTGGACACATATCAAAATCAATCTAGACAACCCCAAACAAGGCCATCTAACATAACAATTTAGAGGTGTCCAACCAGACCCAGTACCCGACCAACCCACCCAACCTGGCCGATCTGGCCCGAGAACCGTCTAACCCGTCGATGGTGGGTCTCTGCCCCCAAAACTCAAGATCGGCGGGTCAGTTGACGGGTTTGAGAATGGAAAACCGATTTTCAACCAACCCGAACGGAAAACACACCGAAAATTGCTATTCTCCACCGATTAGAGTGGTTCGCTGGTCTGGGATTGTCCGATCTGTCAAGATCTTGCCTAATCTCTTCGAGATCCAGCCTGATCTCGTTGAGATCTGCCTAGATCTCTTCAAGATCCTACCTGATCTCATTAAGATCCACCAAGATCTCTTCGAGCTCCAGTCAGATCCAGCAAAAACCAGCAGATTTTGGCAAAATTCAATTGATTTCTACAAATTCTGGCTAATTTCTACAAATTCCAGTGATGATTCGCACATTCCTAAACCGACCAAGACCCAACTAGAAATCGATGACATCCGACCACCCAAACTACTGCCTTCAGCGGATCGACGCCGGGTCTAGGTATAAGAGACCCGAAGTGATCGGGTCAATTCCGGGTTGGGCACAAACTCGACCCGAACCAACCTATGGACTGGCCTACATAACATGCAAGCTTTAAAACTTACTTCAACACAATAATTCAGGGAAGTTCAAGTAGAGCAAAAATATAATTTGCAAGCATGAACTCTCTCGGTCACAGGGTATCACCTCACCATCATGGCCAAACCTCCCAAGGATATCCAAACCCTTAATCTCAACACCCAATCACCTACAAATCATTAATACCCATAATGTAAGTTATCGTTAGTGTGAATGTAGACCTCTAAGTTATCTTTATTTTTCTCTAGGTCTTTTTTTTTTCTCATGTACCTTATCATTATATAATTATTATGTCTCAGGCATGGTTAAGCTATGTTTTACCTATTATAAAAAAAAAAAAACAACACCATGTTTAGAGAGAGAGTAGACCTTGACATAAGCATCATCATTAAGATTATAAATACACCCATCGATCTTAGCTTGAGTATAGTGGCATCGTGCTTGCAAAACCTCCTTCTCTTCATTGTTTGATCCCTTGCACACATTTCACCAACCAAATTCCTCAAAACCCATAATCCTAATATGGCTAAAAATATTGTTTTCTTCTCTAAAATTGTATGAATTTTCATTTTTTGTCCCCAAAGTTTAAGAAGTTTGTTTTTCATTTCTAAATTTTTAAGAAAAAAAATGAATTTTTTTTAATAGTTTAGTGATTAGAAATGCAGCAAAGTTAAAGGGAAACTGACCCTTTTTTGCTCCCAGCAACCTCAACTCTCTTCAGCTTACTCTGAAACAAAAATTTGAACAAACACATTTGAATATGAAAATAAAAACTAGAGATTTTGAAAGCAATGAGGTAGTGAAAAGAGAAAGGGAGTGTTGGGTATGTTTTAAAATTTAAGCTCATGATATTTTGTTGTAAAGCCCAAGCCCATGCTCTAGAATTTTCCTTGGCTGGCGTGGGAATTTTTGGCAGCAAACAAAACCCTCAATCGTCTCATATTTCCTTATAAAATAGTCAGCCGCACCTTCCCATGTTTTGCAGAAAATACAAAGCGGCTTGTGATATCAATGGGAAAGAAAATTCCTTTGTTTTTGCCTTTCCCTTTTCACTCTAATCTTCTTTAGCTACTTCCTTTTTACAGCTCTTCGACCATCAAAATTCTGCATATATGATATTAGTTAAAAAAAATAAACACATATTACTTTTGATACTCTAGCTACTTTGTTTTTGATGAAAATTTTCTCTTGGGCATTTGTGACAAGCTCGAAACTCTGTTTGTGAGTGCACATTAACAAAGTTGTTGTTGTATCCTGGAGAGCGACTGCCTGAGCCATTTGCACCAACAGATTCATTCCAGTGGGGGCGAAATCGCTTCTTAAGGACAGCGGATTTAGTTTCGTGCCTCGGCAATAAGTTTTACTTAATCCTTAATTTTATACGCTTTTGTACTTGTCTATTTTGCTTATAAGTTAATTTGAGCATATCTTGTTTTATTGATATATTATTGATATTTCTTTGTAACTTTGTTAATCAATTTGGACAATTTTCCAAACTATAATTCCAATAGGGAGGAGGAGCAACCGTTGATTGGTAGCAGTAGGGCCATTTGCGACGGGCTTCGACGGCCGAAACGAGTTTTCCAGAGAAACAAACATTGGAATTTGTTGTGTTGCGTTTTGCTTTTCTCTGCTTGTTCGATACCAAAAAAGAAATGAGTTCATCTTTTTCACACTCTTTGGATTTCTTCGCCATTTTCAAACAAAAATGAAGACTTTAAGACAGAGAGAAGAAAAAATAGAGAGCTGGAAATAAGAATAGGAGAGCAATATGGATGGTTTTTTTTTTTTTTTTTGAAGTTTAAATAGAGAGCGGGCTTTTCAATTTTTTTAATATTTTTTTATCGTTAATTTGGGGAGTAGAGATTTTCTTGTTATTTTGGGAATGTGCGGGTCAACACGACCAACCATTTATTTTGTGCCACATATGAGATTTTCTTTTTAACTCTTTTCCTTTCCTTCTACACTATTTTTCTTAGACCAACTGAACAGGGGATATTTGGAGACTAGCAGGAATTTGCCACATTATATAATTAGTTAGCCAGAACTGGGAAGAAATGAGTAAAATAACATCTCAAGCCTTAGAGGCTTGAGTTTGGCGGAGAAATCGAGCCTTAAAGACTCAAGTTCTAATTGCTGAGATGGACAAGTTTTTGCCACATGGAACTCGAGTCTTAAAGACTCGAGTTCCAAAGAAGAAGACGAACGAGGATGGCGATGAAGATGAAGAACCAAAAATGAGAAGAAGAAGCAAAACAGGGGAACCAGAAGCAGAAGTACGAGCTGATCTGAAAACCTCTCTGGAGAACACAGATTCTACGAAGAAGAATCACAGGCTGATCCAACGAAGAAGAATGTGGGCTGAAGGAAGAAGAACATGGGAGGAAGAAGTAGCACAGGAAAGTAAATGGTAGAACTCGAGTCTTAAAAACACTCGAGTTCCATGTGGATCCCACCACTTACAACTCAAGTTTTAAAAATTCGATTTCTATTTTGGAACTCAAATTTTAAACACTCGAAATGCTAGTTTGCTAAATAATTTACAAACTAGACAACTAACTAAAATATTATAAAAATAAAGCTAAATGGAAAAAAAAAAATTTCGTCCAAGTTTAATGTAAAACTTTATATATAATGAAGGTCATTTCTTTTCCTAATGTAAAATTCTGTCCCTTTTTTGTATTTTATTTTAAAAAAATGCTATATGTACAAGCTATTTTATAACATTTTTATGAATTGTTGATGTGGTTTAGCATTTTTTAAATAATTATTGCCGCAAAACAAGTTTGTAACACTTCTTGCATATTGGTATATGTGTCAAGATATAAAAAGGGCACCTGTCCATGACCCGTTTAAAGAAAGAGAAATGCTACGTCCACGTCCACAACATTTCTCACAACATTCTCACAACAAACCCTAGTTGGCAAGTTGTTACAGGTTTTAAATTTAAATCTAACACTGAAATTACTTTCTTACCCACTAGTAATAGCAAATAATAACTTGCCAACTAAGATTTGTTGTGAGAATGTTGTGAGAAATGTTGTGGACGTAGGATTTCTTTCTCTCTCTCTCTTTATCACACACACGGGAAAAAATAAAACAAATCCTTCTCTCTCTTCAAAACCCCACCAAGTCTCTCTCTCCTTCCTCTGTTCTCTCTTCTCAGATACCCAGCCATATCCTTCGTGCCCAGCATAGCCCCGCCACATCCAGCTCATCCCGCTTCACCGGTCTCACTCCGCCGCCAAAAACCGCTGCTTCACCATGGCTAAAGCTCGCAGTTGTGGGTTGGTTTCTGGGCTTTTTCATTGAATGAGGATTTTATGGGCTTTTGGGGTTTGATTTTGGTTTATGGGTTTCTCATTGAATGGGTTTAATGGATTTTTGGGATTTGATTTTGATGAGTGTTTGGGGTTTGATTTTGGTTTATGGGTTTCTGATTGAATGGGACTTACTAGGTTTTTGAGATTTGATTTTGACGAGGGTTTGATCACTTTGATGGATTTTTGGGGTTTGATTCTGGTTTATGGGTTCCTCATTATTATTATTTTTTTATTTTAGTAATGAATTTATGGGTTTCTCATTGAATTGGGTTTAATGGGTTTTTGGAATTTGATTTTGATGAGGGTTGAATTCGTGTGAAGAATTTGAGTGGGTTGGAGAAATTGATGGTTATGGGTTTGAACAATTTGTGGCAGTGGCTGTGGTTTTTGTGGTGTCTTAATATCTTGGCAAAAATGGGTTTGAGATGCGGTGATTTCGGATTTTGAGTTGCAGTGAGAAGGAAGAAGAACAGCCATCTTTCTAGGTTGACATATCTCAACCTCTCTAACTAATTTTTTTCTGGCCAGATTTCGTCAAAATTTTCAGAGCTTTCCAAGTTAACATCCCTTGATCTGTCATATGATTCTATGCTACATGTCACAAGTCTAAATGGTTTAGTTCAAAACTTAACCAGCCTGAGAGATTTACGTCTTAATTACGTTCAAATATCATCTCCAATGCCAAAAATCACTAACTTTACAACCTTACAGGTAAAATAAAATCACCAACTTTACAAGTACAGGTTAATTTCACACTATAATTCATTGCATCTTCTCTGTAACAAAATAAGATGATTCCATTTTGATTCAACCTCACAAACATTAAAATTTGTTATGGGTCCACAGACCTAACTGTTTTAAGGCTCAGGCAGGATCACATTTTTTTGGGGCCAGAATGTGATTTCTACATGTTATTAAAAGCTTTTAAAGGAAATCATTAAAAGGGGTATATACTGATGTTTTCAAATACTACCAGAAAATTGGAACTGATGAAGAGCTATGGGTAAGAAGGAAAAATATTATCATAGGAAGGAAGAGAGAGCATTGCTGGGGTTTTGAAGAAAGAGAGAAGGATTTGCATTTTTATTTTTTCCGAGCGTGTGTGAGAGAGAAACGTTAAGAACTTAACAGAAGTTTTCGGTCATGGACAGGTGTCCTTTTAATATCTTGACACATATACCAATACGCAGGAAGTGCTGCAATCTTGTCTGCAGCAAATCCTTGTCCGAAATGGAATTTAAATTTATAGCCCCATATTGACTGACCATTTACCAATGAGTCAATGACGTACCGACATTTTGTTCTACAATATTAAAAGTGAATATGGAGATTGATACTTTCTCAAAAAAATATATTAGATTAATAAACTACTAGCTGAGTGCTTATCAAAAAAAAAAAAAAAAAACTACTAGATGAGTGCGCTTCAGACGTGCCACCCCATGCGTGCCACCTTGTTTATTTTATACATCTGATCAACTAATTAACAGGTTTCTCAGAAAAAAAAAAAAAAAGATCAACTTATTAACAAATTAAAGAAATCACAATATAATAAGGACAAATAAAATTAATATTAAAAAAAATCCAATTGCTCGATATCAAATGGGAAAGAATTTAAAAAGAAAAAGTAGAGAACATCGTTATTGTTAAGGCAAAAATGTATTGACCTTTTGCAAATTAATTAACTACCCAAGTTAATTAATTAGATTCAATTACATGCAATAACGTGGTAAAAAAAAAAAAATCACCAATTATACTAAATGCAACGGAAAATAAATTTGACACAGTTAATTTATTTACGAATGGAAAAAATCACCGAGGCAAAACTCCACCGGGTTATTTTAAAGTCATTACTCCTAAGAATTCACTATTATCAATCACAAGCGGTTACAAGTATAAGGAATCTTACCAAACCCTTTGGCCTATCCCGAAATACCAACCTACAGTTGAACCCTTACCCCAATACCCAATTGGACTTGTATTATAACGGCAATCTTTCCGTTCAATGCACGAATCCCAGTACATGACTAACCAATGATGCACGAATCCTAGTACGTGACTAACTCCTTTGCACGAATCTTAGTACGTGACTAACTTCACAGCAACCCTTTGATTGATACAATTGATTTGCAACAGCTTCACATAAAAACATCAATAAGATCTTCAATGATGGTGTGAGAGACTTTGCTTGGTTACAAAACTCAAAGGTGTACAAGAAACGCAACGTAGCAATAACTTTTTCTACTGTAAGAGGAGGCTAGTGTTTCAAAAAGAAAACCTTATGAAGCTCTCTAGGGTTAGGTTTTTCTTTTTTCACCTCCTTGTTTAAATATGAGCTCAATGGGCTCTCTTATTCCAAATAGGTATACACAAACCTTGAACTTTCCTAATCCAATAAGGATTATACAAACCCATAAACAAATAGCCTTTGTAGAATAAAACGTTCCTAGCTATATTCTGCTTCTGTCGAGTTTCCTCTTTAAATCTTGATAAAAGTCGTTTTCGTCAAGATTGCTGTTAAGCTTTAATGAACACTTTTTTCTTCACTTGTTTCTTGGTCAAATATTCATGGCTTTAACACTTGACTTAAACATTTGTTTCTTGAAGTACTAAACTCATCCTATATCTACTCAATTACAAGTAAAGTGCATTTTGTCAAAACATTAGCCAATTACATAAAATCTGTCCTTAACAGTTATGTTAAGATAACAGCAAAAGAATGCCTTTTATGGAGTTTTGGATTTGTTTGTTATACACGTAATTCTCTTTTGCTTAATGAAAATTGATGTTTATTCACCAAAAAGGACAGTGGCAAAAGAAAGAACACAACAATAATTGTTCAAATTTCAATCTCAAGAAAGATGATCAATCTTGATTCCACCAATGGTGGCAAGCCCTTTCCCATACCTTGGCACCAAGGTCACAATCACAGTGTCATCATCTTCAGCTTCCAAGTCCTCCAACAAGTCAGTGATCCCAAGTGTCAAGCAAGTGTTCATCTTCTTCCTATGCTTGTGTTTATGTGGCACGTTCACAAAGCTCCCTGCAAACTCGGTCTTGTCTGGTCCACTAGGGGAGTCGTCCTCATCATTGATATAAACATCAAACTTCACAGCCGCATCTCTATCAAACTCAATCTTTTCAATCACCAACACTTCCTCTTCATCTTCCTTTTCTTTTTTACTCCTCGATTTCTTGGGTCTAGGCACCACAGTACTTATCACCGAGTCCAAAACAATTGGAAACTTAATTGCCGATGTTTCAGCAGCAAGTGCTACATCCTTGTGTCCTAGATGAAAGAACTTAGCTACTCTCTTGAGCTTTGATTTACGTGGGGTTGGCTTAGATTGTAGCCACGGAATATCCACATCTTGATAAACATATCCCAGGTTGGTAGTCTCGAGGCAATCCTTAACCTTAACACGAACTGGCTGTGCATTTTCATCATAGAACAAAAACTCAGCGTTTAACCAATCTGAGTCCGTGTAATCTGTTCGTTTCCCTCCTAATGTTTTCCATACAGCCCACATTCGATCAACATTGGAGTGGTGAGCGAAAAAGATTGGATCTCTAGCGGCAGAGTAGAAGTTGCCCATGTCTTCCAAATTAGGCTGGCTTGTGTCACCGCACCAAATGTGTACAGGACCATGAGGAATGTTCTCAATTGCACCAGCACCTGGATCAGCCTCATCCCCAGCACGATAAGCGCTACCAAGGAATAGCTTAGCGTTCTTGCCATTGGATACCATTTGACGATACATGATGTTGAGGTTACTAGAGAGTTGGTCTTGATTCGTGGTTGAAACGTCGGTACCATTGTAATCAAGGTCGAGTAGGGTCGGTGGCTGATGATTAGCATTGCGTAGACTATCATAGAGTGGTGATTTGGGGTCAGCAAATATGGCTGGCAACTGCATTCCAGGAGGGGAATCCCAGTTCCAGAATGGCAACGCAAAGGTGGGATCACCAATTAATTTTCCCAAGATTTTTTCGTAGAAGTACAAGTAGTAACGATGGAAGGGAAAGAAGAGCCATGAATTATGTACTTGGAGTTCAAGGTTTGGAAAACCGACTTGGTGGTATGCCCCATCACAATAGGCACAGTGAACATTAGCTTGTTGGGTGAAATTACGTGGGTCATCGACTGGCAGGGCTTTCATGAGCTCAATGGCTTTAGAATATTTGGCTATGTATTCTTTGTCAGCCAAATGAGCTGCAGGTCTAACACGCAAGGGGGAGTTTTGGGTAGGTAGCTTAAAGTCTAATATATTTGTGGATGGTGGTGGGCAACAATTGATTGGTTTTGCTCCTGCAGGTAACTCAGCCTTGCCACATTTAGTTAGGTCCGGGGCGGTCACTGGAGCCGCCACTGCAAAAGGGTCACTGTAAAGACTGGCAGCTCCATACAGACCTCCTAGACCAATGAGTACATCTCTCCTCTCAAATTTCCCTAGAGGAGTTTGTCCATCTTTGGAGTTTTGGTCACCCTTTGTGGCTTTGCATGCCACTCTAGGAACAAGCTTAAGGTGATGATTTTGCTTTCCGACTTTTGAAACATTGGTTTTTCTGGGAAAGAATGGACTGAGAGAGGAATGGGGAGGAATGCCAGTGGTCTTGGTGAAGGGTGGTTGAGAGAGAGAAGCCATTGGGTGGTTTTGGTGTAAAGGTGTTTAAGAGTCTTGGTTTTATAATAGAAACTATGTTAAGACTTTTCTTAATGTTCATGCATGTTGTTGTCAACTTGTTACTTAATCTATTCTATATTGACAAAATCAATAATCGCCACCCCATGTGAAATTAATTGTGGAATTTCCAATGAGGAATATATTTTTCCCTAGTTGCGTATTTACTATTTAGTACTAATAATACTTTTAGATGTCCAAGCACGCAAGGTTGCAAACTAGGGTAATAAATTTGAAAAAGGATGGCGTTGAAGTTAATTTGGTCACTCTCATTGACCATGACAACAACTAATGCACGCATCTAATATTGGTTCAAGATGAGCAAAAGGTTCCTTGTAAAACATTCAATTACAAAAGTCCAAGGAAATGGAGGTAGAGATTCAGCTAGAGTTTCTTGGAACTAGAATCTTGTGTGATTATTTCAATGAAGTAGTTTGTTCTACCAAATCCAATAGCTAGGTTAGTAGCCTTGGATAAGTTTTCTAATTGCCAAAATAAATATTTGCTTTATGAATGATAACATTCTGACTACTAAGGCCTTGTTTGGTTTAAAAAAATGGTCACTCATCACTCATCACTCAATTTTCATCACTCATCATCCATCACTCATCACTCATTACTCATTACTCATTACTCATTACTCATCACTCTAAAATATCACATCCAAACAACATCATCACTTAGTTACCATCACTCAATATTTTCACACTATTTGTGGGTCCCATATCTGTCATTGGTACAGTTTAGTTTTTTTTTTTTTTTACCCAATACCCAGATCACCCGAACTAGTGGAAAAAAAAAAAAAAAAAAAAAAAAGAAGAAGAAAGAAGGAAGAACGAAGAAGACCAGATCAGAAGAAAAAAAAAAAGAAAAAAAAAAGAAACCAGATCACACGAAGAAGAAGAAAAGAAAAAGGAAAAAAAAAAAAAAAAAAGGAACCAGATCACACGCCGAAGAAGAAAAGAAAAAGAAAAAAAAAAAAAAAAAACCAATCACCGAACAAAGAAGAAAAAAAAAAAAAAAAAACTCCAAAAGTCAACAATGATGGCTTGCACAGTATAAAGTTTTATGTTTAATTACAAAAATGCCATTGAGTTATGAGTTATGAAAACTGAAAACAGATAAAATGTGTTTTCAGTTTTCATAACTCATTACTCAAAAATCAGAGAACTGAGTGATGAAAACCATAACTCAAAACTCATCCAAACAAAACATCTTGCAATTGAGTGATGAAAACTGAGTATTGAGTGATGAAAACTGAGTATTGAGTTACGAAAACACCTAAACCAAACATCACCTAACTAATTCACTAGACCTCGGATCTTTCATATCTTCATGTAAGGGGGATTATGGGCTTTTTATTACTTAAATAACATAACAGAATATTCAATGAGAATAATCCACTTGCAGCTTAAAGGAGGAATAACTTTTGATGTGGTATTTAGTACGGAGTAATGTTTTAGGATTTCTAAGAATGTTTAAAGATTCTCATGTTTTGTTACAAATTACACTAGGGAATCAAATGTCGAAGGAATCTCGATTCTCCTTTTAACTCCTTTTAGTATGAATGTGGATTTCCTTTAGAATAGGTGGGTATCCAGATTCCCAAGCTTAAAGGAAATTGTATTTTTTACAAATTGACAATTTTAACTCATTTTCCTTATTATTTAAGCAATTGAGATAAAATGTAAAACAAATCATCAATATATTTTCCTTTGTCTTTATCTTTTCCTGCCAAAACAACATCATCTCTTCCCGTCAAAACAAAATAAATAAGATAGACTACTCTGTTGATATATAGACCATAGTTTTAATGAATTTGTGATAATTTATAATTTATATTTTGTTTTTTATTATTTATTTAAAGGAAGATTTTTTTTTAAAGACTTATATTGGATTTACAAATTTAAGGATAGAATGAGAAAAATAAATAATTCAATTAAGATTCCTAAGAACAACCAAACACTATAATCTCCCATTACTAGGAATCTTATTAGATTCTCAATTAAACCAAACATAAGAATAGTTACATTCCTAGGCATCAAGATTGCAAATAATCATATTCTCAAGAATCTGGATGCCAGAAGTAATGTAGATTCTCCATATATTACATGTCCAGCAAATATTAAAACAAAAAAAAAAAAATGAGTGAACTATATGAAATGCATTAGACCAAAAGTTTCTCATAGGTTGATTGGAAACTAAACTCTTTTTTTTTTCCCACGTAATATTGAAACCTATTATCAAATTCCTCTGTTATCAAGTTTCTACAAGTTTAGGGTTACATTTAGAAACTTGAATTGGATTTGGATTTTAAATCAATAGATTTTAAATGAGTTGATTTCCAATCCATTGATTTTAGATATTATTTTAAATTCAAGGATTTTTTCAAATCCAAATCCAAGATCTTTTTAAACTATCTAAATAAGATATTTTAATAACTCAAATCTAAATTCGCATGCCCAAATCCTCCTATGCAAATGCACTTTGTAAGAAGTAGATGACCTCCTTATGTGTAATAAACCCAAGGCCAATAATGGGATTCAATGTTCACTAAAAAAATAAAATAAAGGAGGATTCAAATGGTACAAAAGAATAATTTTGAATATATATATGCTGAACTCTGTTCCGGTAAATTTACTTCCTTAATTAATTGGAAAACCATGTGAATGGGCAAGTTGTTTTTTGATAAGCATGCTGGCCACGTTGTTAGTTTGACATTTTCTTTTTGGGGTTGTCCGATCCGCAAGAACTGCAATCTTGCTCCCCCTTATGACTATTAGTTAGATCAGCTGAACTTTCATCTAACTTTCCAACGCCAAAAAAGTCGGATTTATTTTTAATCTATATTGATTTTATGAATTTTTTATTCATATTTTTCTTGACTAATTGGCACGATCTCCATCGAAAACAGGAAGTTGGACATTACCATTCAATCCCAAATACTAACTAAGAATTTCATTGGAGAGTGTTAATGTGTATAGTGTTATGGGCTTTAGGCCCAACCTAATTTACTTGTAGAGTACATTATATTACTTGTACAGTACACATCTTGTACTACACTCCGACTTGTACTACACTCCGACTTGTACTGCACTCATATGCCTCCTATATAAAGGCACACTCATGTATATTTTGGGATTGAGAAATACAATACAATTATTCAGTATTTCTAACATGGTATCAGAGCCACTGCTCTGATCCCTTTCTTAGCAGTCTTGTCTTTCTTGGTGTTACTCCACCCTTGTCGCTTCCGCCGTCACAACGACCTGCAGCCGTCGTCGTTGAGGAGTCCCGCACCACAGACCACTGCACTCACCGTCTCCGCCGTGCTTCCTGCTCCAATCAATTTTTTGAAGGCACCACAGTGATCGTCTCGCCTCGATCTACTCAGTCGTGGAAGCCTTGCAGTGATTGGAGGCCGCACGCGCTGTCACGCGCCGCCAAAAGAATCAACGCCTCAGCCACGCGCCTCACGCGCCACCTCTAATCTTGCTGACGTCATCAGTGACGTCATCTAGGGCTGACGTCATCACACAGGCTCTGCTGACGTCATCCATCCAGGCTGCTGATGTCATCGTTGACTTTGACCGTGACCGTCGTTGACTTTTACCGTTGACCGGACTGTTGACTTTGACCATTGACCGTTGACTTTTCCAGGGTTGACTTTTGCTGTCCAGGTTCACCTTACCCAGTTTTTCGCGTGGATTTCATTTTTGCAGTCCATTTTTGCATATTTTGCTTCTAAATGAAGAATAAGGACAGGTCCTCTTCCTTTTGCAACAATCATCGCCGAAAATCCAACAAACGTTTTTGCAATTTTTGCAAACGTTTTGGCCATAATATTGAGACTTGCTATCAACGCAACAAATCAGCTGTTTCATTTTCTGCTGCTACTGTTGCTACCACTGAGAGTGTCCAACCAATGGCTCACATCACTGTACAGTCTCAATCTTCTGGATCCACCTTCACCATTTCCAGAGATGACCTTATAAACATCATCGCCAATGTCATTCATATGGTTGGTAATGCATCTTATTCCTCTTCTCTCTCAGCTTTATCTGGTATGTCTCCTTTCTCTTGGCTTATGGATTCTGCTTGTTGCAATCACATGACACCTCACTCATCCTTATTTTTTGAACTTCAACCTGCACCACACCCTCTTAATATTCGCACAGCCAATGGTTCCATAATGTCTGGTCATAATATAGGTTCTGTTTCGACCTCCAACCTCTCAGTTCCTGGGGTCTTTAATGTTCCTGACCTTTCTTACAATTTATTTTCTGTGGGACAATTAGCTGAGTTGGGTTATCGCATTATTTTTGACTATTCTGGGTGTATTGTGCAGGATCCGAGGACGGGACAGGAGCTTGGGACCGGTCCCAGAGTTGGACGTATGTTTCCCGTGGACAACCTTCGTCTTCCACTTGTTGCTCCTATTTCTGTTGCTGCAGCTGCTGCAGTTTCTACTACTCCTTCCCTTGCACTTTGGCATGCCCGACTTGGTCACGCATCTTCCTCTCGGGTACAACACTTGGCTTCTAGAGGTTTGTTAGGCTCAATGTCCACAGAAAATTTTGATTGTGTTTCATGTCAATTAGGAAAACAACCAGCTTTGCCTTTCAATACTAGTGAATCAGTGTCCACTGATATCTTTGACCTAATTCATTCTGATGTTTGGGGACCTTCCTCTGTTTCTAATATTGGTGGGTCTCGATATTTTGTTGTCTTTGTTGATGATTATTCCCGTTATAGCTGGATTTTTCATATGAAACATCGTTCTGAATTATTGCAAGTATATTCTAATTTTGCAAAAATGGTTGAAACTCAATTTTCCAAACGTATCAAAATTTTTCGATCTGATAATGCTCTTGAATACACTCAATATGCTTTTCAAGCTGTTTTGCATTCCTATGGCACTGTTCATCAACTAACTTGTCCAGGTACCTCTCAGCAAAATGGTAGAGCCGAACGAAAACTTCGTCATATTCTTGACACTGTTCGTGCTCTCCTTCTCTCTGCCAAAGTTCCTGCTCCTTTTTGGGGCGAAGCTGCACTTCATGCTGTTCATACTATTAATCGTATTCCCAGTCCTGTCATCCAAAATCAAACTCCATATGAACGCCTTTTTGGGTCATCTCCAGATTATCATCACCTTCGCTCCTTCGGTTCTGCCTGTTTCGTTCTTCTTCAGCCACATGAGGATAACAAACTTGAACTTCGGTCAAGGCTTTGTTGTTTTCTTGGCTATGGCGAAACTCAAAAGGGGTATCGGTGTTATGACCTTGTTTCTCATCGTCTTCGTGTCTCCTGTAATGTTGTCTTTTGGAAACATCGTCTCTTTGTCGAGCTCTCTCACTTCCGTGCCTCCCTATCTTCCTCCTCTGTCTTAGATCTTTTTCCAGATGAGGCTCATATTCCTTCTGTCGCTGCTCCTGATCCTCCTGTAGTTGCTCCTAATTCTCATGTAGACTTCTCTGTCCAACCACCAGATATCATTGATCCCTTTCCTAGTTCACCCTTTAATGAACAGGTGGAAGATGAACCGGTTGAAGACGAGCAACCCAACCCCAACCTTGAGCTTGGGTCCCCTGCTCCTGCTCCGCCTGAAGATCTTGCACACGACATTCCACCTCGTCACTCAACTCGGGTAAGATCCATTCCTGCACATTTACTTGACTATCATTGTTACACTGCCTTTGCTACACTGCACGAGCCTAACACCTATCGTGAGGCTTCCACTGACCCTTTATGGCAGATTGCAATGAAAGAGGAACTTGATGCATTATCTAAAAACCATACTTGGGATTTGGTGACTCTCCCCCCTGGGAAATCTGTGGTTGGTTGTAAGTGGATCTACAAGATTAAGACTCGCTCTGATGGGTCCATTGAGCGCTACAAGGCTCGTCTTGTTGCAAAAGGCTTTACACAGGAATATGGGATTGATTATGAAGAGACCTTTGCTCCGGTTGCACGTATCTCATCTGTTCGTGCCTTCTTAGCTGTTGCTGCTGCTAGTAAATGGGATCTTTTTCAGATGGATGTTAAAAATGCCTTCCTCAATGGGGATTTGAGTGAAGAAGTTTACATGCAACCTCCTCCTGGTCTCTCTGTTGAATCAGACAAGGTTTGTCGTCTTCGACGTGCACTTTATGGCCTTAAACAAGCTCCACGAGCTTGGTTTGCCAAGTTCAGTTCCACCATCTTTCGCTTGGGTTACACTGCCAATCCTTATGATTCTGCCTTATTTCTTCGTCGCACTGATAAAGGCACTATATTACTTCTCTTATATGTGGATGATATGATCATAACTGGTGATGACCTCAGTGGCATTCAAGAACTCAAGGATTTTCTCAGTCAACAGTTTGAGATGAAAGATCTTGGACATCTCAGCTATTTCTTGGGTCTTGAAATCACTCATTCCACAGATGGTCTTTATATTACTCAGGCTAAATATGCTTCTGATCTTTTGTCTCGTGCAGGACTCACTGACAGCAAGACTGTTGACACTCCAGTTGAACTTAATGCGCATCTGACTCTCTCGGAGGGGAAACCATTGTCTAATCCTTCTCTTTACAGACGATTGGTTGACAGCTTAGTTTATCTCACAGTCACTCGTCCAGACATTTCCTATGTTGTTCATCAAGTAAGCCAGTATCTGTCTGCTCCACGATCGACTCACTATGCTGCTGTTCTGCGCATTCTTTGATACTTGAAGGGCACTCTCTTCCATGGCCTTTTCTACTCAGCTCAATCTCCACTTGTACTTCGTGCATTCTCTGATGCTGATTGGGCAGGAGATCCTACTGATCGCAGGTCCACCACTGGTTATTGCTTCTTCCTTGGCTCTTCTTTAATTTCTTGGCGAAGTAAGAAGCAAACCTTTGTGGCCCGCTCCAGTACTGAAGCAGAATATCGTGCCCTTGCTGATACCACATCTGAGCTCCTTTGGCTGCGATGGCTTCTTAAGGACTTAGGTGTGTCTACATCCTCTGCTACTCCTCTTTATTGTGACAACCAGAGTGCCATTCATATTGCTCATAATGATGTCTTCCATGAACGGACTAAACACATCGAGATTGATTGTCATTTTATCCATTTTCATCTTGTCCATGGTGCTCTCCAGCTCTTCTCCGTCTCCTCCAAAGATCAACTTGCAGATATTTTCACCAAGTCACATCCTAAAGGACGCCTTCGTGATTTAGTTGACAACCTCAAGCTGGTCTCACATCCACCTTGAGTTTGAGGGGGGCTGTTAATGTGTATAGTGTTATGGGCTTTAGGCCCAACCTAGTTTACTTGTAGAGTACATTATATTACTTGTACAGCACACATCTTGTACTACACTCCGACTTGTACTGCACTCATATGCCTCCTATATAAAGGCACACTCATGTATATTTTGGGATTGAGAAATACAATACAATTATTCAGTATTTCTAACAGAGAGAAAATTCAAATTAGTTTGGTCAATAAAGCTATCCAACATAGAAAAAAGCCTATCTACCCCGACCTCTGATCAAGCTCACTCTTTGCAATCAAGAAATATTAACTAGCAAAGGTTGACAAGCAATCGGAGTCACAAGAAGCTTATCTTAATTGGGGAGTAAGAATCAACATCACCGTCTATGTTTGTCCATTCAACTCGCTTATTTATTACAATTAATCCAAATATAATAATGAGCTAATGGAATCATAAAGTTAGCATTTAAAATTCAAATTTTCTTTGAAGGTTGAAATTCAGGGACAGCGCTACAGTTTGGCATTGGGGGGCCATTGCCCCCCCTGATATTTGAAAAGACCAACAGCTATATATATAATAGGCTTGAGTTACAATTTAGCCCCAAGAAAAATTAAACCTGCCCCTCTATCTCCAAACTCTTGGCCCCTTTAAAAAAGAATATATGCCTAACTCTTGGCCCCTTAAAAAAAAAAAAAAAAAAAAAAAAAAACGTGCCTAACTTACCCATTTATACTATTTGTGTCTCTGTTTTTGACTGTATTGTTGTTTTTGTTGTTTTTTTTTTTTTTAATAATTTTTCTATGTGAAATATGTTGCAAAACTGTGAAGTGTTGAGTATGTGTGAGTGTAACCTATTATAACTTATAAAGAGTATAGATAGAGTGAGTAATTACTAAAAAGTTACTTAGTAAAGTTAAAGAAATTTATAAAAAAAAAAAAAAGAGGTAAAGTTAAAGAAAAAATAATAATTGTACAGTTAATAAAAACATTTGGTTGGCTAATGGGTTGTTGAGGGAAATGCATTAGCTATAACAAGCTAATAAATTTATAAATTGAAAACTAATTATGAATTGATAAGTAATAAATTTATAATTAATTTCTTATGCATACTGTCCAAATTCTTATATTTGTCTTTATTTAGTAATAATAATTAGTCCTTTTGTTCTTAAAAAAAAAAACAAAAAAAAAAAACAAAAATTAGTCCTTTTGTGAGATTCAATCTTAGAAGAATTTTGCACCCCTTAACTCAAAGCTCTGGCTCCGTCCCTAGGTTGAATTTTGAGCTATGCTTGTTTTCAGTATATCCCATTTCATTTTATTATTACACGTATAAGAGGAATTTGATAATGAACCCCTTGTATCATGAAACAAAGACTAGTAGAAAGGAATTGTACAAGCTATTGCACATGCTATATAATAACTAGGAATATATAGCTCAATGTTGGGAAAAGTAAAAGAAAAAAAAAACACAAAGCAATGTTCAATGTATAAAATAGAAGCGATTCTGTTAATCTATATCATATACTATATATAATAACAGAAGCTTTTTCCTGCAATCAAGAAGGTGCTGCCATGTAGGAAAAATGCCCACTTAAAATTCTTCCACGTATAAGTTAAAATGTGATAAATTATGTTTTTTGGCAATGCTACAACATCGTTTAAAAGTCTCTCATTATAAATAAAAAAAATTAACCACATAAATCAATTAAAAAAAAGGCTTGCTTGCTGTACTGACTAGGAGAAAAAGAAAGAGAACAGAGTCTGAGAAAGATACAGTCACAAAGAGAGACAGAGTTCATACAACGTTAAGAGAGAAATATCTAAGCTCCACCATTATGGTTAGTTTTTCTGCCGCCATCCGTTCCCTCGCCAGACTCAAAACACCGAAACCGCAAGCACACAGGAATTGAGATTGAGGAAGAGAAATTTAAGTGCCATTAACTCCATCAATCAGGCCATTTACTTGCCATCATCAGATCGCCGAAATTTCCTTTGGTAATTTTTTTCCCCTTTCTTATATTTGGGTATGAAATATGACTTAGTTTTTGGGTATTTTGGTTGGATAGGTATAGATTTAGATATTTGCTTTGATGTTTTGGGTTTTCTGTTACGGTTTGTAGATTTCAGATTTTGATGTTGTTTGTTTTGTTATGAATATGTTGCATGTAGAAGTTCTTTCCTTCTTGCCCTAACTCACTTTTTCTCTCTTGCTTTCCATCAATGTTTGTTTCCCAAGAAAGTTGTAATTATATATGCTTTGTTATTTGTTATTTTTCCTTAAAGAGTATATAACTCAAGGGATTATTCAGTTTGCGTAATTAGAAACAATGAAGTTTTTGATTGGTTGTTGAGAAAATGGAGGATTAAGTGAGGGAATGATGGGGAAATTGGAATTTGTTTTTAGTTCAATTGGGGACTGATTGAATAAGCAAAGTTCGAGTTTTAGTTTTGTTAGAAACGAAATGGTAAAAAATATGTGGAAAGGTTATTAATTTGATGCTTCATTTGTTGCTGGAATTGTACTGGAAAAGAAATTGTAAATTTGAATTTATTCAACTATGTATTGGCATTATTCCTTGCCAAATTTGCTTGTAATTCAATATTTAGAAACCTTGTATTTAAGTGAGAATAATATAAGAGTTGTGTGTGAGAGAGTGTGAAGATTTGATCAAGAGTGTGCAACAAGAAGTGACTCACGACTGGAACTTGTGACTGTGGTGACTCGCCAAAATGTAGCACACGTGTGAAGCAAGTTGAAGAGTCAGGACAACTGGATCACTACAGAACAAAAAGTACAGTCTAGCCATTCTGGTAACTAGCAACTGGAACTCGCAACTCATCCCAGTCGCAAAGTGAGTCGCTAGTGCACCTTGTTTTGCTGAAAACTGACTTTTCACATTCCATCTCATACCCTACTATAAATACACTTATACCCACGAAATGTAGAAAGTTTCCAGAGAGAATTTTGAGAGAGAAACCCTAGAAAAAAATAAGATTGATTCATCCACAATCTTATACACTTGATTCTCCAAATTCCTCTACTCTCACCCTCTTCATTGTTATACCCATGAGAGGATTATAAACAAAATCCTTACCTCACCAAATTCAGAATAGTGAGAAGGTTCTTGGTGTTTGGGAAGTAGTTCAAGAGAGAACCAGTTTATTTTGGTTGAAGCAATGGGCTAATTGTGGGATCCTGTAAGCTAGAGAAGACACGGCTCAGTATAACCTTGTTGGAGAAGAAGCTTGGAGGGCTTAGGTGCATCGAGTAGATTATGCTTAAAGGGTCTATTGCTATTCATGTATCTCAACTGATTTTCTAGTGGATCATTTACCGCTTGGAGGGCGGCGAAGAGGTTTTTTGATGAGTTCTTCAGTTTCCTCTTTGATAACACGTGCCGGTATCATCTTGTGTTTGCATTTCTCTTTCCCTTACTCTTAGCTTTTAATTTTTGCTAGTTGTGGTTAATTAATGGCTTAGAGTAGTTTGATAATTTGGGTATTGCTTATATTTCATATTCTGCACATATATTGTTTGAATATAAACCTGCTTTGGAAAATTTGTTTTTAGGAGTCTAAACATTCACAAGTGTTTATTACACTAAGTGACTTTTCATAAATAAATGTGAACAATACTAAGGCTTTTACTATTGTTCTTATTTTAAATTTTATGCTTGGTATTTGATGCGACCTTTTTAAAAAAAAAAATTCAAATACTTATCTTAGGAAATCTAATCTATCCCCCCCCCCCCCCCAAAAAAAAAGAGGAATGCTAATCTTAGCAATTAAAGAAAGTTTACATTTTCTTCACACACACATATAAAAATTATAATCTTCTCTGCTACCTATGACATTCACATCAAATGGTATTTCCTCACCATTTATCATCCGCTTCTTTCATCTATATCTCCAGTCACGCTTCACTGCTCCTTTAATTTTCTCTTCTTTCTTTTTTTGCAGATCAAGCATAGATCATTTCATTGGCTTTCAACCTAGCAATTCAATATACAAGGTACTTAATGAGGATAGTTTCTCTGTTTCATGTACTGAGAAACTATGGCAGCAATTTTTCTCTCATCTATATCTCCTATGCTCCTTTCTCAAACTCTAAAACACACAAAGGCTGAGATTAATCATGTATTAAAAGGCTTTAATCTCTTTTCTCTCCTTTTTTTTTCAGTTCAAGTATAGATTTTTTCATTAGCTTTCAATTCAGCAAATCAATATGCAAACAAGGTATTTGATGAGGATAATTCGAGCATGAGAGAAAGCTCCAATGATAGGCTAATGAAAAAGAAGGAAGCAATCAGAAGAAGAGAGAAAAATGTTCAGTCCATACACTTTGTGGAAGTGAATTACCTCCACAGTTGCTTCGCTCATACCGGAGAGGTATAACTCTGTAAAGTTTTTGTGCCGCCATCTTTGTCTTTGGATTTGTGATTGTCGTCTTTAGCAAACCCTAAGAAGCTGGCAATTTTCCTCAACAACCCCATCGGGAATTTGAGAAGAAAAAAAGCGCTGATTGTTGGGTAGTTTTCGTCCAATATTGTACGGTTTGTGAGAGAAAAATGAAAGATGATATAAATAATTAAATAAGAAAGATCTTGGAAGAGAGAAAGAGAAAGAGAAGTGGTGGGAAGAAATGGAAAGTATATAGTGGGTGGCCGTGGTCTTTTTCGGGGTTTCTTATGGCTAGCTTGATTCACTCAACAACTTTTCTTTTTCTCTGCCTTTTTGTCTGCTTGGACCCAAAATTTTGGTGCAGCTTTTGGGTAATACTGTAGCTAAGGGTCTCATCATCCTTCAGGTTTTCAACTTTTTTATTTTTTTATTTATTTTTAACGGAGATCAAATTGACACTCTACTCGCATAAACTTGGATCAAGTCCCCTTCTATATACATCTATTATGCCATAAGAGCATTACCATTAGGTATTGCATATCAAATGTCATTTTTCCACATAAAAACCTATTTTTTCTATTTTAACATATCATTTTACAGTACGTCGTTTATCAGATATTCTATTCTTCCCTTCAATACATTAAAATAATATATACAACATATTAAATAATCTAAAATAACAAATATTAGCCACTGCTACAACCAAAAAAAAAAAAAAAAAAAAACCACCACAACAACCAATATCAGCCACCCCACAAGATCAACCACCAACCACCAATATTAGCCACTGCTACAACCCAAAAAAACAAAACACCACCACAACAACCCCCACAACCAATATCAGCCGCTGCATAACTCAAAAAAAAAAAAAAAAAAAAAAAAACAAAACAAAACAAAACAAAAAACAACACCACAGAGAGGGAATGAGCAAGATTGGCGAAGAGGAAGAGAGGCTGATGGCGAGATCGACGATGGCGTGGTGAGATCGGCGTGGCGAGACGGTGATGGCGAGAACCAGAACAACGAGAGATGGGTATGGACGAAAAGAGAGATGTGATGGGAGGAGAGAGAAAGTTCAATAAAATAAGCCAAAATATTTTTGGCATGGATGTCCGTACCGTCTCATATTTGAGACGGTACTGTAGCATAGTGCAAAATTTTGACATGTTTAGAACACCTCATGAAGCTTGAATAGTAGTATTTGGTGTGTCAAATGCCAAATATTTGGCATTTGGCACACCTGATAGTAGTGCTCTAAGAAAACGTTTTTGCCATCCCCTATTTCATAATAAAGAAATTGCCTAACCATGTCTCTAATCTTAAGCAATTTTTGGGGTTTTATGAATGTTATTTGCATTTTAGGCTTTAGCAAATGAGAATAATAACACTTTGCAGAGAGGGTGGTGCTATTGTTAAATTGATTATCAGTGGCTATTGGTTTAACTTTAGTTTAAATTAATGAAACTAACATCAATGAAGATCAAAGACTTGGTAAAAAATTAATGTCTGTTCTATGAAAGTCTTATATTGTTGTTTGGATTATTTTTTGTTTCTTTTCATGCCAACATGGTTTGTGCTGTGATCGATGGAATTCAGAGAATTTAGTTGAATTCAAGATGACAACCCTCCTAAAAATTATTAGACAAGAAGAGAGTAGTTTTTTACGGAGTAATATTTGCTGCCTCTTATTACTTGAGCTATAGCTTAAATACAACTATGAAAAATTCATTTAAAATTGAATACAATTTCAATTTATATTTTTGGGTGCAGCACATCTCGCTTAGAAATTGTAATTTACTTAGGTTTAAAAGCCCTTATTTTTTTTTTTTGGTTATTTGTTGGCTTATAAATTGATTAAAGTTCTATTATGTGTTTCTTTATAGTTTTGTAGGCTTTATTCAGTACTGTTAGTGGAAGCAATTGGATTTGCTTGGTGATTTCGCTGAAGGAGCTTACAGTTATTGATATAAATTTCATGTAAAATTGTGAGTGGTATTAATGCATTCACTTAAAAGTGATTGTCTATTCAGTACTATTAGAAATAATTCTTGCTACTACCACTGCACACCTTAGGTGCAGTGGTCACTCCACAAGTATAAATATTTGTGGGGTGTGGAGGGCAAAGGCCGAGGTTCAAGTATCCAGGAGGAAGCTTCACACACATATACACTTAGATTATGCTAGAGTAGAAATTCTATCTTATAAAAAAAAAAATTCTTATTGCTGGCTGGGTCATGTAATTAATTGGACGTGGACATAAAAGAAATCCATTTATGAATGAGGAGTAGGAGGAATACATGTTGCGTACACACCTTTTTTTTAGGCTTTAATTCATTCAACTGACTACCTACTATTGTAGTTTACTTTTAATTCTTTTTTCTTCAATCCCTATATGATGGTTGCTGTTGAAAGGTAGAGATAGAGTTATTTTCTGTTTTTTATTTTCTGTTTTTTTAGTTATTTGTTGGCTTATAAATTCTATTCAATTCTTTTATGTGTTTCTATACAAATTTGTAGGCTCTATTCAGTACTATTAGTGGAAGCAACTGGACTTGCTCGGTGATTTTGCTGAAGGAGCTTACAGGTATTGATATAAATTAATATTATTTAAAAAATTTCATGAATTATTAATATACAATGAATCACTGGATGCTATTAAAAGAGAATTAGATGTCAAATTGTAGAATAAATTTCATGGGTTTGGTTGTGCTGAGGATGTAGAGTTGATTTAAGAGATATTTTTGTTTTTATCTTTTTGACCCAGCAGATACACATTACATCAACAGTCAACACAAGGAAAGGTAGGAAACCCATAAACACCACTCCATAGTAAATTATTGCTTTACATAGGTGGAGAAGATCTTTTTGGAGAAGATTATTGCTTTATGCAGATTGGAATTTTAAGCCATGTTCGCTTAATGTCACAACTAATAAATTATTGCACGGTTTCTTGACTATATCTATCCCAATTTGGATTGTTCCTCCTTTTTTATTATTTTTTTAATTTGCTTCTTCCTTTACAACGACCTAGCTTTCTCGCACACAAGCCTCCTTGCACCAACGCAATCATTAAACCTACATTAGTGTCTGTAGGAGCATTTCGAGGTTGTTTGTTCCAATCATGATTCTAGGCAGTGTTTGTACATCCTACTCTTGAAATTTAATATTATTTTAGACCAATTATTATGCGTTTCATAAGTTAAAAGAGAAAAGACAAAAAAGATGATTCAGGGTAGTTTTCGGGATGAATCGGAGGATTCTGTCCATAGATTTACAAGCCATGTATAGTAAGTTTATAATTTATTATAAATGTCATTGAAAGTGTCAAAGTTTATAATTTTAGTCCAAATTTTGTAGTTTGTTATTGTGATTTTTAAGTTATTTTGGTCATTATGTTAATTTATGAAAGGATCTAAGAATATATTATGCTCTCAATAATAGTTTTTTACCCCTACTGTTTTAGGGACTCTATATACTTGAGACTCTTTGATGTTTGAAGTTTCTGAGCAAGGTATGCTTTCAGTTTTTTATATTAATTTTTGGAGTGCATGTTTTCATTTAGATTTTCTACAATGATAATGTTTGCAACCTCTTTATCAAAGAAAAGTTATTCTTAGGGAAAAATGTCAACAAAAACTTATTTTTCTCAATAGGTTAATTACTTTTTTTTTTTTAAGAAGTATGTTAATTACTTTGTTCTTTTGATTGATTTTTTCTTTTCTCTTTATATTTATTTTTTGTGTGCGAATTGGTCTCTACTATTGTTGCTGTAGTTGGCTGCATACACTTAAATTATTCTTTTCATTCCTTTGCATTCCTTCATTTTAAAACATCCAATCAAGGTTACTTAATTTCGTTCCATTTCAAGCGAGGGAATGGAATGAAATGGAAAGGAATGAAAAGAATTATTTTAGAATATTCTTCCATTCTCTTGTTTTGGAGTTTTAATGGAGGGAATGGAAAGTTCATTCCCTTATTTAAGAGTTTAAGTAGGAGGGAATGAAATTGGTAAAATGGAACACTCATTCTTCTCTATTCCCTTAAAACCTCAAATTTTCATTCCCCCCGAAATTGGGAGGAATGGGAGAGAATGGAATTAGATTTAATGATTTTTTTACTAAAACTCTGAAAATACCCTTATATATTCAACCTTTTATTTTAAAATAGGGGTCTAATAGTAATATTGTCATAAAATGATTCTATTACATTCCCTCCATGTTACTCCCAAACAAAATTACTTACATTCCATTTATTTTCATTCCTTCATTTTAAAACATCCAATCAAAGTTACTTAATTCCGTTCCATTCCATTCTTTTCCCTTACTTAAATACATTCTTTTCCATTCCATTCCTTTCCATTCTCTTATGATCATTCAATTCCATTCCCTTATGAACTCCCAAGCAAAGCCTTAAGGGTTTTGATGGCATGAGTTATTTTCAATTTACATTCCACACCAAAAGCATTCCAATTTTGTTAGCAAAGTTCTGCCCCTTTGCCTTTTTTACTAAAATCTTTTTGTTGAAAAAAAATACTCTACAAAATTTAGTAGTTTCATATTGCCATCCTCTTGGTATTCTTCATAAAATGGTTGTTCTTGCATTCCAATTTTCTTTGCCATTAATTTATCCAACTTCAGTTACTCTCTCTCTCTCTCTCTCTCTCTCTCTCTCTCTCTCTCTCTCTCTCTCTCTCTCTCTCTCTCATCAAAGTTAAACCCCTCAAATGAGATTGCCAAAAAATAGGGCAAATAATCACCACTCAAGAAGAAAGAGAACAAGAACTAGACAGCTAAAAGAGACTGTCACGGATACAAAAGAAGAAATCTTCAATGGAAGATCAACTTTATAGGTCGCATGTTTAATGAAATTTCTCTGAGATAGGTGATTTGTAATCCTTTGATTCATTTTTTTTTTTTTCTCATTTAGATTCAATCCCACTCTGTCTCTTACTATCTCTCTCCTTCCCCAATCTTATTTTTATTTATTCCCTCTCTCTATTTCTCTCCTTTTACCCTTCTCTCTCTCTCTCTCTCTCTCTCTCTCTCTCTTTTTAAGATTAATGAAAACACTGAGCCTTTGGCAAGTCCGTTGGTTTAAGCCCTCACTTGGGTCACAAACCCACATAATTAAGCTCAACTAAATAGTAATACATTTACTTGATAACGGTCATTGTGATACAACACATTTGGGTGGCTTTGATTTTTATCTTCTATTTCATAATAAGTTGAAAATTTGCAGTGTTTTAAATATGTTCTTTTGGAATTTTGATTATATGTTATTGACTTATTATTGCATGCCAAATGTTCATCGAAAATTTCTTTTTGATGTGATGTGAAATTTCATATTTTATATGAGCTACGTTCCTCCCATTTTGTGATCACTGTTTAAGGTTAACTTTTTGAAAATTATTTTTTGGTTGGAACAAAGATTATGGTGGTTCAATTCAACTTATATCAAAGTCTTTTGACTAAATGGGTAAAAGGGATTTGGCTAATCGGTGAAAGGCATTTTTTCACATTAATTTAGCCAAACAACTCAAATATGTTCCTCAAAAAAAAAAAAAAAAAAAAAAACTTTGGCATGCCTTTATTACTTTAAATGTTTAAGATAGATTCAATGCAAAATTAATGCAGAATTGTAAGGCTTAAATTCAATGGATTGGTTAATTTGATATTTCGTCTCTACACATTTTTCCAATCAATACATTCTCTTCATCAAAGTTTTTTGTCATTAAACTTACAGGAAAATTTTAGAAGGGAAGGAAGAAGAGGTGGTGGAGGAACTTTTTGAGATAGCATGGATGTTGTGGAGTTTAAAAAAATTATTGACTTTTCGAATAGCAGTACAAACTGCCCGCTGTGATGGCCAAAGAGCCATATATTTCGCTGCAAGACTACAAGACCTATAACAATCTAATTGCACATAAGAATCCACCAATCAAGCATAAAAAACAACTTCCCCAAGAGATGTCCTTCATGATAAATTTTGATGGAGCAATTTTTAAAGAACAAAGCACATTGGGAGCAAGAGTTTTTATTCGAGATGATAATTGGTACCTCATTGCAACATTGAGTTGCAAAGAGAGCAATTATGGATTAGGAGGAGGAAGAACTAGCAGCAGTTGGCTAGGCCGCTAGGCTATTAATTTTGCAATTGGGATAGGTGCAAGAGATATCATCTAAGAGGGAGATTTAGCAAATGTTATTGACAAGCTAGGATCCGAGGAGGAATATAATTCATGTTGGGAGCTGTGGTGGAGGAAGCAATACTAAGAATGAATCTGTTCAAGCCATCGAAGGTAAGCTATTCTAGGTGAGAGGCGAATCAGCATGCATATGTATTGGTATGGCTTGCTTATTGATTGGCTAAACATTGATGTAATGAATATGAATAGTATTTAATACAAGTTATCTTTGATTAGTCTAAGGGGGGAAAAAAAGAGAGACCAATACCCCAACATACTATCTCTCTCTAAAATGCTTCCAAAGAAGAAAAGTTTCAGTTGCTCCATATACTCTATGGTGGTTTTGATATATGATTCTATTTGTTCCACTTTGTATGTCATTTGTTTTGACTCTCTTTTTTTCAATATTATTATTGCTACATTTTCATTGAGTTGTTTTTTTTTTTTTTTTTTATCCTCCATGGGCAAATGCACTTCCAGTGTGGACCCTTATGATCATTATTACATTTGTAGAAGTTTTTATGTCGATATCAATTTCCTGTCATTAGATTTGATCCATATATTGCACCCTAACCATGTAATAATTCTAATAAATTTATCACAAAAATAGGTAGGAAGACGATTACTAATCTACTGTCAACATGACCTTGGTTCATTTACACTTCTAATACCTATTGCATTAAGTGTTTTTATTCTGTCATGAAGTAATAGTTGAATAAATTTGCTTTGAAAATTTACTGATTTTATCAAAATTTGTTATAACTTCAGTTATATATATTTTTCCCTAGAGGATATTAAAAATAAGCAAATATGGGGCTTCACAGTTTCAAATTAGTTTTTAATCTTCTTAAATTCTTAACCGTGTGTAAGGAAATAATCAATGAAGTAGGAGCCTATGTTGCAAAAAATATTTGTGTCATGTATCTTTCTATTTTGAAAGAACAACATTCTCCTTATTTAGCCTTCATGGCTGCCATTTTAGTTTGAGTAAACTTAACAATAGAAAAATATGATCATTAGGTTCATATTCTTTTGTATATTAACCTTAACTAATTATATTTACTCTATTTTTAGTAACATGTAATGTAATTGAAACTAATTCCTCAAACATTAAATCACATAATGAGTATTATAAATGGTCTTGAAGATAATTTCTTATAAAATATTTTAAAATAAATTAATACCGAACCTGTGCATCGCACGGGAATATTGGCTAGTTTATATATTATTAAAAGCTGAAGCGTATCGTTTAATGTTACTGTGCTCATGCTGAGCCACATCAGTATCCACGTCATTATCCTTTTTCTTTCCAATTTTCCTATAATTATTTTTTAATATTTACTTTTTTTAATAATTGTATTTTCTCCTACCTTTCTCATTTCTCTACATTTTCATCTCCCCACTACCCTCAACCTTAATATCACTTTTCATTTTTCTTTATTTTGTCTATTCATCTTTCCCTCCCTTACCCTTTTATCTCTCCACTACCCTCAACCTTAATATCACTATTCATCTTTCCATTCATTTTCTTTATTTTGTCTCTTTATATTCACACCATCTTCTATAAATTTGTTATTCTCACTTCCATTCTTTGCATAGTTTTCCATCACAGAAAGGTTGTGTCTCTCTCTCTCTCTCTCTCTCTCTCTCTCTCTCTCTCACACACACACACACACACACAATAATTTTTGGAGTATTTTTTTTTTCTGCATCTTTACTTAAGTTGATAAATTTTTGTGTTTATTATAACTCTATATTGGGTTGGTATGATTTAGTTTTGTGTTTTAAGTTTTTTTTTTTTTTTTTGGTTCTCTTTGATTGTTAAATATTATACTATTGAGTTATAAAAAATTAAAAAATATAATATATAAGAATATAATATATATTATTCTATTACATAACATGATTTGGGTAATTTGGTGTTTATTGTTATATATATATATATATATATTATTTTTACATTTTTAATCTTTTCATCTTATTTTATTCAATATTTAAACTCAATCACATCCTCCATATAATTAAATTATTTAAATTTTCCTTTTTTAATTAAACATGTAGTATTTTATTTAAATTTAAATAAATTAAATTGTACTCACTTTTTTTTAACATTTATACTTTCTCCAACCTTAAGCGTAGCGTTTAATGTTATTGTGCTCACGTTGGGCTACATAAGCATTCACGTCATTATCATTTTTCTTTCCAATTTTCCTATAATTGTTTTTTAACATTTACTTTTTTTTAATAACTGCAATTTCTTCAACATTTCTCATGCCTTTACCTTTTCATCTGCCCCTACCCTTAACCATAATATCGCTTTTCATCTTTCTTTATTTTGTCTCTTCATCTTCCCTCCCTTACCTTTTCATCTCCCCACTACCCTCAACCTTAATGTCACTATTCATCTTACCATTCATTTTCCTTTATTTTGTCTCTTTATATTCCCACAATCTTTTATAAATTTGTTATTCTCACTTCTATTCTTTGCATAATTTTCCATTACAAAAAGATTGTTTCTCCCTCCCTCTCTCTCTCTCTCTCTCTCTCTCACACACACACACACACAATAATTTTTGGAGTATTTTTATTTTATTTTCTTGCATCTCTGCTTAAGTTGATAAATTTTTGTATTTGTTATAACTCTACATTGGGTTGGTACGATTTAGTTTTGTGTTTTAAGTTTTTTTTTTTTTTTTTTGTTCTCTTTGATTGTTAAATATTATACTATTGCGTTATAAAAAAATTAAAAAAGATAATATATAAGAATATAATATAGGGATAATTACAGTAAACCCACCTGTGCTATGGCCCGTTTTCACTTTGCCTACCCGTGGTTTAAAACTTTACACTTTGCCCCCCTGAACTTCAATCTGTTACCCATCCGTTACCCACCTCGCCCTCTGACGTTAGAAAAACACCCTTTTGTTAAAATCAAAACATAACACCGATCAAAAACACGAACCATCAAGTTCTTTTTCTCACGAGCCCTAGAAACACGAAAATCCCCTAGAGAAACCCCATTCTGCATCTGATATTGAAATAGCGCTGCAAGTATAAACCTAGACGAGCAACGAATTGGTCGAGGGACTCAAATCCTGGTAAGAAATCAGTCACTGTTTGAGTTTTTAGTTTGGGCTTGTGGTTGTTTTATAGTTTTTTGAGTAATTTTTTATTTTTGGTAGAGGTTTTTTGAGTAATCAGTCAATGGTCAATGTTACATGTATGTAATGAGAATATTGGTTGTGTTTGTTGATGTAATGTTACCTGTTGTTTGGATTTGTGTTTGTTTATGGGCATTTTGTCTGTCGTGGTTATTGTGTCTCACAGTGGTCCCAAATTTCTATTTTAGTGTTTGCCATGTGTGTGTTGCATGTATGGGCATTTTTGAGTAATCAGTCAATGGTTTAAGTTTTAGTGTTTGCCGTGTGTGTGTTGCATCCCAGAAGCAAAGCAAAAAAAGTGGTCCCTCTGATGTGTGTGTTGCATCCCAAAAGCAAAACAGAAACATGTTTGTGTATATTGTTTACAATTCCTTAATTGTTAATTGTGTACGTGTCAAATGCTAATTAGTTATTGCAGATGGCTGATGAGGAAGTGAAATTGGAGGTACATTATGGGGGTACTTTTCTGTGGAACCCTAGGTTAGAATACTTTGGTGGGAAAGTTGAAATAGTGTGTAGGGATCTTGATAGGCTTAGTTATTTTGAAATAAAAGGTATATGTGAGGAATTGGGGATTGATGAACCGTGTAGGGTTCATTATTTAGGTCCTGGGGCAACTTCGAGCAAGACTTGAGGCTCATAGAAGATGATAAAGATGTGGTGCCCATGTGCAAGTTTAATGTGGGAGGGTCAAGAGACACCATCATACTGTATGTGGAGAGTGGTCATACTCCGCTTGCAGTTGAAGTCCCTGATGGTGCAGGGGTTGGTGCAGGGGGTGGTGCAGGAGCTGCTACAGGGGGTGGTGCAAGGGGTGGTGCAAGAGCTGCTACAGGGGATGATGCTAGTGTAGGGATAGAGGAGGAGTTTGATTGGTTGAATGAAGGTTTGGAAGGAGAAGACTTTGCTGATGACATTTTTGGTGAGTCTTCTCCACCTCACAATGTTCCATCTGACCCTAACACTGTTCCAACCACTGATACACCTCAACCAACCACTGATACACCTCAGCCAAACACTAATACACCTCAGCCAAACACAGATACACCTGGCCCAAGCAATGTTCCTCCAAACATAGATTTAGATGAAGAGTGGGCTGAACCAGCTTTAGAGGATGATATTGCAAGTGTGGATGGTTCTGATGATGAGCAGGGGCTTAGAAATCTAGAATTCAATGAGAGGACTGATATGGAAAATGTTAGGTTGGTGGTAGGGATGAAGTTTCCAAACTCCAAGGTGTTTAGGCAGGCTTTGAGGGAGTATGTGATTCAGCATCACATTGATATCAAGTGGAAGTTGAATGAGAAGAAGAAGATTTCTGTACATTGTAAGAACAATTGTGGATGGAAGTGTTATGCATCAATGGTGACTGGAGAGTGCACATTTGAGATCAAGACACTTAATCCTGAATGTACCTGCCCCCTGACATTTCGAAATGGGCAAGTTACATCAGCCTATGTGGCAAAGAGGTATTTAGAGGATTTTGGTAAGAATCCTAATTGGGAGGTCTCAGGTGTTAAGCACCATGTGATGCAGCAGATTTCAATGGATTTAAGTATTAGTCAGGTGTATAGATCAAGGAAGGCAGCTAGGGGTTTGATTACTGGGAATGAAGAGGCTCAGTATGGCCTACTTAGAGATTATGCAGAAATGATAAGGAGGACAGATGTAGGAAGCAAGGTGATTCTACAAACAGAGATGGAAAATGAGAATGCAGAACCCAAGTTTAAAAGGATGTACATTAGGTATAATGCTCAGAAAGTTGGATTTCTAGGTGGTTGTAGACCTTTTGTTGGGCTGGATGGCTGCCACTTGAAGGGTAGGTTTGGTGAGCAATTATTGTCTGCCACTGCCAAGGATGGCAATGACAATATATTCCCAGTGGCAATGGCTGTGGTTGAGCAAGAGAACAAGGACAGCTGGACCTGGTTCTTGGAGCAGTTTACAGATGACATTGGCAGGCCAGAGGAGCTCAATCTGGTATTCATTAGTGACAGGCAGAAGGTATTATCATCTAGCTCATGTTCATGACTTCATTACTTGCTTACTTGCATAGTTGCTTACTTGAATGCTTACATGATTGCAGGGCCTTCTACCTGCAATGGAGACTCTATTCCCAACTGTGGAGCACAGGTATTGTGTGAAGCACATATACAACAACTTCAAGGTTAACCACAGGGGCATGGAGTTGAAGAGTGTACTGTGGAGGTGTGCTGGCACAACCTCAGTGAGGGAATTTAAGAGGGGGATGGAGCATCTTAAGAGTTTGGATGAAGAAGCTTGGAAGTACCTTGCTGATATAGAGCCTGCACAGTGGACCAGATCCCACTTTTCTCCAAGAGCTTTGACAGATTGTCTGGCAAACAATCTGAGTGAGAGTTTCAACTCTATGATTCTGAAGGCTAGAGACAAGCCAATCTTATCAATGCTGGAGTGGATCAGGGTTAGGCTTATGAGTAGACTGTATGTGAAGAAGATTGGCATAGAAAAGTATGGTGGCAGGTTGTGTCCAAGCATCTAGGGCAAGTTGGAGAAGTTAAAATTAGAGTCTAAGAGCTTCTGTGCAATGCCATCTGGGAGGTTTGTGTATGAGGTTGCCAGTGAAAGGGAAAGGCATGTGGTGGACTTGGTAGGGAGGACATGCAGTTGTAGAGCATGGGACTTGACAGGAATCCCCTGCAAGCATGGAGTTGCAGCAATTTTTGTGAATCGTGAGATGCCAGAAGACTACACCCATCCATGCTACTACAAGGATGCTTATGTGGAGACATACAAGACACCTATACCTCCCATGCCTGGCCAGTCTGAGTGGGTGTCAAGTGGCCAACCCAAGCCTGTTGCACCTATTATCTATAAGCCACCGAGCAGGCCACCCATGAAGAGGAAGAGAGATGCTGATGAGCCAAGGAACCCTTATAAGGTGTCTAGAGCAAACAAGCTAGTGAGGTGTGGAAGGTGTCAAAAGGAAGGGCACAATACAAGGGGATGCAAGGCCAATGTTACTGGTGAGACACCATGAGAGAGGAGGAAGAGATTGCAGAAAGAACAATCTGTAAGTCTTTACAAACTTTCTTTATTAAATGCAAAATGAAGACTATGTAACAGACACTGTAAACATGATCATTTTTTGTTGTAGGGAAGTGGAAGGCCCTCTACATGCAGACAAGCCCCATCCTCATCTCAACCCCCACCAACACATCAGCCTTACACTATGGGCTCATCCTCATCCAACCAGGCAGCAGGGTCACAACCACCAGCTACACAACCACCAGCTCGACAGCCACCAGCTACACAGCCACCAGCTCAGACTCCATGGTCACAACAACCAAGTCAGTGGTACTCTTCAGACTTCAGGTACACAGTTAGAGGAGCTCCTTGGTTTTCTTCAAGCCAGCCAGCACCACACACCCCTGCAGAAACATGGGACAGTAAACCACCTGCTACAAGATCACCTGCTACCAGAGGAGCTGCTTTGAGAGGAAGGGGTAATGCAGCTAGGACTCAGAAATGTAGAACAAGAGGTGGAAAGGCCAACAGTGGTGGGAGAGGCAGGGGCAGGGGCAGTAAATGAAGACTATGTCAAGACACTTTGTTGCTATATATTAGGGTTTTGTAATGTTAGGGTCATATGTATTTTGTAGACAATGGCAGGGCAGAAAAAGTATGGTGGCACTTTTTTATATATGCTGTTCAATCACTTTTTGTATTTTTGTTAAGTTTTGTAAACAGGGGCAAGTGCAACTATTTTGGTTGTTGTACCAAATGCCCTATATTTACTGGTGCTTGATGAAAGACTATTCAATGCTACCTTAAATATGTATACAACTTCCCAACTTAATGGCAGGTATTCAAAATTATTATTTTGGTTATTGCAGTTGAACATATGAGTTTGTTTATGTGTGTATGTATTGAATATAGCAGTCACTTTTGAATAGCAGGTGTATATGTTGAATGGCAGGTTTGTGTGTGTGTGTTTGTTGTCTTTTCTTGCAAGTTAACAGATAGTTGTCATGTACTTTACACTTTAAACAATTAAACTTTCAACACAATTATCTGCACACAATGCACTTTATGCACAAACCAACACAGCTCACAGCATCCAACAAAACACCAACAGCTCACAGTTTACAAGTAGCCAATTCACTTTAAACAAAAATACCAACAACATCTAACAATCTTAACACTTTATCTTAAAAAGACTTATATTATTAACTGGCTTCAAGCCAACAGCATCTACATCTTACATAATTCTATTACAATACAATTGAAGACCAGCTTATGTTACAACCCACCAGGTAGACTCAATTTCATCATTCCAACATTCTCACTTGAGGTAAAACACGAAAACAACATAACCAAAATAAAAAAAAAAACCAAGACAGCATTAGTGCAATTCTGCACTTTCTCTCTTGCTCTAAAGCTCTCACTGCTATCTCCTTGGCTTGAACTGAGGAAGCTCGAAACTTTCTCTCCCTCTCAGTGGCTTTTGCTGCCCTGTCTTGAGCAATTTCTGCCATTTGGGTAGCTTCTGCTGCTACCTGGGTAGCTGCTCTTTCCCTTTCATGTGCAAGTTGCAGCTCACTTCGCAGTAAATCCATCTTCTGTTGCACGAAATGGGCAGCTTCATTCCCACGCACACAAGTGGGATTATCAATCCATTTGAAGAAAGGGCACTTGGGACCAACCTTATATCGGCTACAACCCAGAAACCTTCTCCCAAAATTATCCACTGTCAGACTTGTTCTCAGCACACAAGTCTCATATGTACACATATGCCCATTTGAACCGGAGTAAGTTCCACTCGAAGAAGACATCATTTATCAACTTCCTCTGAATCAAAGCTACCGTCAACACTTGAAACCCCAACCCACATAAAGCACAAATGCCGTACCTGGTGATGATCTCTCTTCAAATATTCAATGCCTCAAGACAACCCAAACTCAGAACCTCACCCTCACATGAAAGCACGATCAGAAAAATCAAAACCTCAGCTCAAACAAGGGATTTTCGTGTTTCTAGGGCTCGTGAGGAAAAGAACTGATGGTTCGTGTTTTTTATCGTTGTTATGTTCTGATTTTAACAAAAGGGTGTTTTTCTAACGTCAGGGGGCGAGGTGGGTAACGGATGGGTAACGGATTGAAGTTCAGGTGGGCAAAGTGTAAAGTTTTAAACCACGGGTAGGCAAAGTGAAAACGGGTCATAGCACAGGTGGGTTTACTGTAATTATCCATATAATATATATATTATTCTATTACATAACATAATTTGGGTAATTTGGAATTTATTGTTATATATATATATATATTATATTTTCACTTTATTAATCTTTTCATCTTATTTTATTCAATATTTAAACTCAGTCACATCCTCCATATAATTAAATTATTTATATTTTCTTTTTTTTAATTAAACATATAATATTTTATTTAAATTTAAATAAATTAAATTGTACTAACTTTTTTTTAAAAATTTACACTTTCTCCAACCTTTCTCTTTCCCTTTACATTTTTATCTCTCCACTACCCTCTCTTATAATATCACTCTTCATCTTTCCCTTTATTTTGTTTCTTTTTATTGTTATCCTTTTAGTATAAATTTGGCAATCTCTTTTTCATTATATGCATAATTTTTCTTCACAAAAAAATTTATCTCTCTCTTTCTCAATTTTTGGTGCTATATATATATATATATATATATATTTTGCATCTCTGCTTTAGGTTGAGAAATTTTTGTGTTTTTTAGAACTCTACTTTAGGTTGATGCGATTTAATTGTGTTTTAAGTTTTTTTTTTTTTTTCACTTTGGTTGTTAAATTTTATCATATTGCATTGTAAAGAATTAAAGATAGTACATAAAAATTTAATATTATAATATTACATAATATGATTTAAATAATTTGTTATTTATTTAGAGATAATTAATTTGATGTTTATTGTTATATCCTTTATTTTTACTTTTTTTTTCTTCTCATATTATTTTATTCAACATTATTATTTTTGTTATTGTTGAATTAATATATTAAATTGTATATTTTTTAAAAGTCAATATATTAACTTGAAAGAAAATTAAAAATCAACTATTAACCAATAATAACTAAAACAATAAGGGCATGTTTGGTAGACTGTAATAGCTGTTGTAATGTAATAGTTATTCCTTTGGTTTAGTTATTCTTTAGTTTGGTTATGTTTTTATTACAAGGAATAGTCATTCCTTATGAATAGTTATTCTTCAAAATGAGGAATAATTATTCCTCTTTAAAAGGTTGTATTAGCTATTCCTTAGTAAGTGTAATAATTTCAAAACTTAATATATTTCCAAATAAACAAACTTTCCATATACATATAACAATTATAAAAATAAAAAATCATAAAAAATAAAACATTTCTCTTTTAAATTTAAAAATAACAAATTTTAAGGAGATATAATTGTATGAGTAAGATATTTCCTAAAATAAATATTCAGTTTCATTCTAATTCTATAACTCACAACCAAACTAATGAATAGGTTTAGTTATTACATTACTACACACTTTATTACTAGTAATAAAGATTACAATTTTTGTCGTAATCCTCATTCAATGTACCAAACGTACCCTAATATTATTACGCGCAACGCCCGGGTCTACGACTAATCTATATATTACTAAAAGCTGAAGCGTAGCATTTAATGTTGCTACGCTCACATTGAGCCACGTTAGCAGCCACATCATTTCCATCCTCTTTTCTGAATTTTTAATTTAATTTTAAAATAGATTTTACCAATTTTAAAATACCAATTTTAAAATACTAATAAAAATAAAATTATTTCCAGCCCTATCTCTACTTTAAAGTCCACTTCTTATATATTTAATTCTACTATAAAGCCCAAGCCCACACCCAAAGCCTTTTCAACTAAATCCCTTTGTCAAACCTAATGTTTTTTCACGGTTACAACTTCCTGTCTCCCAGTCCCACGTTTTTTTCACTGTTTCAGGTTTAGTCTCTTCCCCTTCCTCACTTTTTGATTCTCACAGTTTCAGCTTCTGTTCTACTATTTCACTCACGGTTTCATCTTCCTGTTCTACGGTTTCAACTTCTATTGTGGCTTCTAATGGAAGCCTCTCTGTCTTCCTACCTTCCTCTCCTCACATCTATATAAATACTGACTTAAGCGGGGTGGTTCAATTGAGGTACTCATTTTTCACGCTCTCTCTTTGTTTGGAGAACCTTTAGTTTTTACAAAAAATTTTGGGTGGTTTTAAACGCCATGATCCATTTTTAGGTGGTTTTATTTGAATCGTTTTTGTTTTGGGTTTTTGGATTCTCTATCAAAATGTTTGTTTTCTCAATTTTGGATATTTGCTTTTGTTTTGTTTTTGTTAGCTTTTTTTTAGATTACAGAAATCACTAAAAAAATTGATTTTAGTTTGGGTACTTCTGTTTCTAATCTTGAGGAAATCGTTGGGATTAAATAAGTATAGGATTGAATGTTGCATTGGTATTTATTTTAGGTTTTTTTTTTCCGTATGAAAAACTTGATTCCATTATGAAAAAAAAGAAAAAAAAAAAAAAAAAACAAGATTCAATTTCGCCTCTCTATCCTCCCCCTCCTCCTTTTTGGAAAAATCAAAAGCAAAAGGAAGGCGAGATGGTTATCTCAATCTATGCCAATTTGATTGCTTCTCTTTCAGGTTCTTACATTTTCCACCGTTTCTTATCTTACTAATAATTTCCACTTCTTTATCTTACTCTTTCATATTTCAGGAGGCATATACACGGGCCAATCTGTGGTAAATAAATCTATGTTTAATTTTTCCTTCAAATTCTGAGTTTAACTAAATGCTAATTGGTTTTTTATTTTGGGCAGAGAGTTGTTCCTACAGATATTAACAGTAGGGAAAACTGTTGATGATGTTCAACTACGATCCAATCCTAGAAATGCAAGTTGTATACATATATGTCCACTTTTATCTAATCTTAGCCTTCTTTAAGTTTTATCTTTGAAATGAATTTTTGTTTCATATTATAATCAAATTCTACATTGATTTGTTCATTTATGTTGGTATTTTTATGTTATATGCAAAGCAAAAACTGATAATTCGATGTAATTATGGACACACCAAGTGCACATAAATTGTTTGTTCTTACTAAAACAACAACATCAACCAAGCATTAGTCCCAAAATTTTGGGGTTGGCTATAGACTAAAAAATATGGACATGGATCACACAGTGATATGTTGATTCTTTAAAAAAATAAAGACATGATACGTTGGGGATGTAGTGATTAAATCAATTAATATATTTAGGTATATTTTATTTTTATTTTAAGTATAGGGATTTTGGAGTGTTCATGCTTCTGAGGCTATAGATCTTTAGAGGGTTAGCCATGTATTCTTTTCTGCCATTCTAAATTGTTTGTCTTAAATTTTTTTTTTTTCTACTTTTGAATTGATGCCATGTGTTATAGTGATGCAAGGGCTCAAGTTGATGATGAAGATACAGCAATGATGAACATTATCAAGTTTGATGATTGGGTCACAATTAAAATCATAAACTAGACAATGATGGTGAATCCACATCTCTCATTGTTTAGGTTTTTCTTATTCACTTTCAATTTTAAATAAATTTTTACTTAGAACTTTGAAGAAACATTCAATTCTTTTTGCAACAGGAATCAATTATGCTGATATGACTAATCAGTACCTAGCGGCTCTAGAAAGAAGAAGTCCAAGCGATCACTGCCATGTTCATGCAATAAAAAAACACCATTGTTTCTGCCAAAAAGGTATGATCAATTTGAAAATTTTACATGCTTTTAATACTATTGGAATCATGGAAGTGATTCAGGCTTGAAATATGTTTGTGAGAAATTCTATTTATATCATGTTTAGAAAGTAATTTGTACTAGGAAAAGTTATAAAGTAAATGCATAATATATTCCTAAGGTAATTGCAAAGAACAAAGTCAAACATTGGGCGTGATATTAGGGGGCAATCTGTCATGCTTTATCTGTGGTAAATTAGCTCCTTGATTTAAGCATTGAGGCTGAGAATTTGGCTTCTCTTTGTTGCCATATTGGAACTAAGGAATGGGCTGCACGTGTGCTTTATTACTTAATATACATCTTTCTTCTTCTAATTTATATTTGATATTTGAATTGCCAATTATGTTGCTCCTGAAATGTTTTTGAAGTGACGTGGTTATACATTTTTTTTAATCTTTTATAAGATTAAATTAATTTTGATCTTATTGATGCCCTTCAGACTTCACTGTGAAGCTTAGAAAAATTAATGGGTTTAAGACTTTCTGTCAAATTTCTATACTCTCACTGTGACTTGAAATGTGTGAAGATCATTAGTAGGACAAAATAACTTACACAAAAAAACCAACAAGAGAGAAGACCAATTATACAAAAAAATTAACAATTTAAACTAACTTCCTCCCTTCCTGGCCTATTTTTTATGTGAATATTTATCTTTCAAGTGGTTTGTTCTTTAAAATGGAATTAAAAATTCAATGATTGAAGTGTGTGTAAGGGCCACTCTCACTTGATCATTTAGCCAAAAAAAAATGTAAGTCTTACTTAACTTTATTCATTGAGAGTTTAATCTTTGTGCAATTAGGGTCAAGGACTTATCATCTGTGCAAAATGAACAATGTTTTATGTCGAATCGTTGAGATGAAAAATATAGTATTTTTATTTTGATTCAATATTGTCTAATAGTTGCTTCTTCTTTTCTCCGGCAATAGATTTAAACAATAATTCAATAAGTGGGGGCACAGCTAACTAAATGGAAACTAAGAGATTTTATTTATTGTTCAATTTCTTATTGGGGTGTACCTCTCTGTTGCTGCCTTTGGAAGGAGAAGCAAACATTTTTTTTATTGATCATATTTTATCTGAGAAGATGTCTAATAGAATGTTGTCTTTATGTAGTGCTTTTGGAAAGAGAGAAATGCTAAGAAACAGAGTCTACAACAACATTGAAACAGATGAAAAATTTTCCTATTCTTAGGCAAATCATGGTCCTCATGGAAGCTTCAAAGTCTAAGAAAGGCAATTGGACTGGTGTTTCATTTCAGTGTAAGAATTTGAAGAAGTTCCAATATGTTCATGGGCTGTCAAAGTTGAAAAGTGCATAGGAGACTATTGCTATATTGTTATCTTTAAGGGTTCTCCCTATCAAAGTCATGAGAGAATTTGTAAAACAAGCTTCTTTATTTTTTATTCTACATATATATATATATATATATATTTTGGACTTAGGTTTCATGTAAGGTATTGTTTTGTCTAATAGATGTTTGTTGTACTCCCCTTGGCATATTTTTATATTGGTACAAACTGTTGAACATAAACTATATAGGACCTATAATACTTTTCAAAGTTGCTATGTCGAGCCTTAGGCCTTCACTTGGTATTAATTTGGTGGGCAGTAGGTGTTTGTTGAAAGTTGTGAGTATTGGCACTTGGCAGCTATGTGGTTTGTAAATGTTGTAAGTGGAACCTAAATTTAATCAAGCACCGTGGTTTTCTCTTTTGGTTCTTTGGGTGTCTCTTCAAGTCTTAATCCTTTGTTGTCAAGCTCTTGCACTTTTGTTCTTAAGAGTTGGTATGTCTCTGCCTCTCTTTCTATATTGCATTCTGTAGGAATTTTGTTTCATTCCTAATTTCTCCGTCTCCATCTAAATGATTTTTAGTTTTGATATTTGGCTCAAATGGTTAGGATTGGTAGGAATAATTGTATTTGGTGAGTGATTAGTTTCTCAGATCTTATTGTCAAATTAGATGCATTTATATTTTATGGTGATGACTTTAGTATTTCATTTTGAGTTTTGATTCTAGAAGTCATGTGGATAAAACAAAGTACTTGAAGTAGTTGAGGTCTCAAAGGATATACATGATTCTAAAGAGAATTTACCATCTATCAATTTCAATTTCAATGTCAAGATTCTGAACTGCAAGTATAAGTGCACAATCCAAACTCTGTATGAGTAACAATGATTGTAGTTTGTAAACCAAATATGTTGTGAGAGATTGTAATAGAACTTGAAATTTCACTTTTAACTTTTAATTACAATTGCATTTTTGGTCCATTTTATTCTTTTTTTTTTATTATTATTAATTTAAACTATTTCGGTCAATAATATTATACTCAATCCATCTTTATATAATCATCCTATTGTTTGAGACTTCCTGTTATAGAAAGCACACAAATTTGAAATTCATACTTAAATTTAAGACCCTTGATAGGAAAAAATTATATTGGTTTAATTAATCATTAGCTTTTAGCTTTTGAGTTCTTAAGAGAGAAATAGTATTTTTCACTATAGTAAATAGTTTTTTTTTTTTTCCGCGCAATTATTGTTGCTACACTCCCATTATGTCACATCAACAGCCACACCATCCACTTATTTTTTATGCATGAAAAGTTGCCAATTCGACTACAAAACCCTAAAGCCTCATTTGGGAGGAGAGAATGGAATGGAATGAAAAGAATAATTTTAAAATATTCTTTCATTTCCTTGTTTGAGAGTTTTAATAAAGGGAATGAAAAGTCAATTCCCTTGTTTGAGAATTTAAGTATGAGAGAATAAAATGAATAAGAAGAAACACTCATTCCTCTCTATTACCTTAAAATTTCAAATTTTCATTCCCCTCGAAATTGAGAGATTTGGAAAAGAATGAAATTAAATTTAATAATTTTTTTATTAAAACTCCCAAAATATATCTATATATTCAATCATTTATTTTAAAATAGAAATCTAATAGTAATATTGTTATAAAATAATTCCATTTCATTCCCTTCATATTGCTCCCAAATAAGATTACTTACATTTCATTCATTTTCATTCCTTTATTTTACAATAACTAATCAAGATTACTTAATTTCATTCCTTTTCATTCTTTTCCATTCTTTTCCCTTACTTAAATACATTCAATTCCATTCCTTTCCATTCCCTTATGATCATTTCATTCTATTCTCTTATGCACTCCGAAACAGAGCCTTAGCTTGAAAAATTAAACTAAACATCAAAGGTAGTTTTGGAAATAAAGAAAAATGACATCAAAGAGTATATAATATGTTCTAAATATATGCACCACCAAAACCGAGATCTTAACAATATTGTTCTTAGTTTTCACAATCAAAAACAAGATCCATGAGTTTTCCTAATATTTAATTGTTGTGTAAGGTTGAAATTATGATCTTAATCAAGCCTCTTTAACAAAGCAAATATTGCAGAATTCTTGTTTTATTATGCATATTAGAATCAGTAGCGCATATTCTTAAAAGGGAGGCTGATTTGGCACCAGCTTAGTTTCTTCAGTACTGTGCTGGATTTACCAAATTTTCATTTTCTACTTAACAGTTTTCCAGCAATCAAAACAGGAATAATAACTAGAGTAACTTCTCATCAAATAAAATTACCCAAAATGGGGGAAAAAATATAATTCATGATGCAAAGAAACCTACTTAAACAAAGGGAAGCAAAAATCTCATGATCATTATCAAAGTGAAAAAAGAATACTCTATCAAAATGAAGAAAGAATCCTTTTTTTTTTCTTTTTGAAAAAAAAAAAAAAAGAATCTGTACCCCTATACTTATAGCCATATTTCAGGCTAAAATGAAGAAATTCATTCCGTTAATAGGTTGAACCATATGTCAGCTGGGAGAAACCTTGTATTATATGAATGGCAGATAATTATGTTCAAAAAAGGCTGGAGATTAAATCTGCAATCCTTTCAACAACCTTAATTGAGAGATCTCCTTATGTTTGTGCCAAAGATGACGGAGCAAGACAATTGGGGAACTTCAGAGGAACAGTTGTTACCGGCTGGTCATTAGATAATCCTTGGCAAGCCAAACCAAATGTGTATCCTAGTGCAAGAGCAACAGGAAAAGCTACAGCATTCCCAACTTGTATGTACCTGAAAAATGGAAATGGTAAAGACTAGCAAGAGAATGAACAAAAACATTGTTGGAAAGTATATTTCACTTTCCATGTCAATGAAGACCAGATCCAAGCATTGATTGCTAGAAAAAATCGTGGGATTGAGACAACTAATAAGCAATTCAAATTCACATTATTTTTCACTTTTATATCGAACCCCGTTATAAATGTGGGGTTCCCTTGTAATGTGTTACCAATCAAGTGAATTCAAAATGTAATCTTTTCCGTTCTTTCTTCCTCATATTTTCTTTATGTTCCATACTATTTCAGATTTTCACAACACAAACCTTCAGAGTGATGAAGATAATGATAGCAGAGTATAGGAAAAGCATTAATGAAACACAAAATATCTTAGAGAAAAACTCTGGCAAAGGCAATAAGAGACCTCAAAAACTTAAAACGCTAGAACATCTAATAATCTCAACAAACAAAGATATAATATCTAATAATTCCCAAAGCTTATTCCAAAATAAAACTAAATTAAAAAATGAGAATAAAAACTGCAGCATTTTCCCTTGCTGAATACTGAACCAGAGGCAGATAACCAAGCCCAGCTTAGGAGAGAATAATGCTGCACAAGATACCAAAACTTCCTATCCTTATATGCCAGGTAGAAATTTAGAGCAAATTAAATATACCTCTCTTTGACAGGCCCAGAAAGTTGATAACAATCAGGGAATCCTTGTAGTCTAGCATTTTCACGTATTGTCAGCACTCGATCTTGCAAAGGGTGAAGAAGAGTCTACCGAAATAATGAGTATGAGCTAAGAGATTTCATAAAAATGGAGACGCACACATGCTCACTCACAAAAATATGATATATATTAAGAGAAGAAAAACCTTCTTGTGAGGTTCTGCCCTTGTCACAACTGTTGGGACAATTTCATCCCACCATAAACGACCAAATGGCCTGAATTCCAGCTCGTATATAAGAAATTCTTAAATTAATATAAAGAGTGAAATTCAGAATTTATTTAGAAAAAAAACAAAAAAATGCATTTACTTTGTTGATATCCCACGCCTCTGGACAAAGCTCATAGCATATTCAGGGACCTGTATATATTAATACAAATTAGAGAAAATTTCAGGTTGGAGGTGAGATTTGAGTGTGGAAAGGGAGGGTAATGTGACAAAGAAGATGACTATGAAAAATTTATTACCAGAGGTTTACCAGAAGGAAGCATCACTCTTTCCATTGACGGATCCCATTCTACCTTATTATCTGGACCAACCAACACCCCAGGTAGGTCCCTAAAATTTGCACCCTAGGAGAAAACGAGTACAATGATTGAAGGCACTCAAACAATATGCATTGGAAGCATGTTTTTTAATTAAATCAAAAAGTTTTAAGCAATGAATCAACCTTCTTCTTTGGAATAAGGCAAACTCTATCCAAATCATCTTTGCTCAACTTCAAAGGTCGATGATCATACAGCATTGAAGTTTGTGGTACGCTTTGAACGTCAGCCATGTAACTCACCATGTCTTAGATCAGAGAAATTTATAATCAAACCACATTCATACTCCAAACTATGAAGATAAGAGACAGAACAAAAAAATTAACTATAAAAGCATGCTATTTACTATCCATGAATCTATACTGATAGATAAATGCATGTGAATTAGTTTCACATAGTTTCTGATAATTAGGACATTCAAAACATCAATAACCACCATGAGGGAGATACCATCACTGCAATCAACCATAAGGAAAAGGCCGAAACAAAGAAAATCTGAAAATAGGGAAAAAGAATTTGCAACTAACTATTCTTATTTCAAAGGCATGGTATGATTATCATTTCAGTAGGCAAATAGGGAGTAAAAAAAAAAGAGTCTGGAAGAACCAGCCACAAAAAACTACTCTGCCAAAGAATTTATGTATGAATAGCTTTCACAAATATCTGGACAATAATGCTGGAAATTACAAGGGGGAGAAGGACAAGAGAACATGCATGGGAGAGAACATAAGTTTTGTCACTGCATCTTTGCATGAACCAAAATAACTACAGAACCAACAAATTTTTGAACCAAAGAGCTGGTTAGTGTTTATTATACAAAAGATTTTTGCTGCGTTCCAGCTACTATAATATATTATAAAGAGCTATGTAGCACCAGACATAGCTAAAATTGCCAAATACCTACCTGTGTGGGTAGCCAGTGCAACTTAGGTGTTTAATTTATTTGAACTCTTGGCTTGTACTTTAGACAACATTTCAGCAGTGTCACTGTACTTCTCTGCTATTTATTATTGCCTTTAAATTAATTTTACACATGTTTTCAAGAATTTTATTGTTGTTACTTAATTTTTAAACCTAAAATAAACATATTACGTCTAAAAATATTAATTAATTATTTAATTAATTAATTGCCATACCCTAAACATGTCATACCTAGTTTTTCCAAAAATGTAGTACTCCCGCAGTCATAGTAGTATTGTACCCGTACCCATGTAAATACCGTGCAACTTAGGCAAAGAGAAACCAAAGCAAAATTACGAGAAAAAAAATCCAAAAAATTATATTATTGGTTACATTTAGACAAGTAAATGCAACATAACTAGCTCGAGTAGAATAGAACAAAACATTGGGTTTAAGTCATAAATAATGTTATCGACCAAAAAGACTATTTTATACACAATCCAATATTGGCCCATGACTGGATAGTAAAGTAACAAGGACAAAGTAAAATATCCATTTAAAATAGGACTTGTCTATGTCAATGCATAAGAATTTCAAGCTCACCATTTCTTTTCAATCTAATATATCTTTGGAACTCTGTACGAGCTGTTGTACCATACTTCCTTATATCCTCACTTTCATCATTTGTGACCTAGAAAGATGGGAAGAAAAATCAGTATAAAGTACATAAAATAACAACATATATGAATAAATGATTAACAGAATAACACGTACAGGTGGCAGATCAGATATTGCATTCTCAAGACAAAGAGCCTCTTGCAGCATACAATGCTCATCAATAACAGAACCAACATGTATTTCCTGAGATTATGACAAACTCTGTAATTATTTACCAAAGCCGAGAATACAAAGGCAAATAGAAATACCAAACTCACCTCAAATTCATTTGGAATGAATTTTCTCGCATTGACCTTATGCGTTGGCAACGGATATTGAGGCAATTTCTGAACAATGAAAAATGATCATTAAAATCAAATATCTTATGATTTAATGATACAAATGAAACACATCACATCCAGATTAATTTGTTAAGCATCCATAGCCAACCCCAGAATTTGGGACTAAGGCTTTGTTGTTGTTGTTTTTATATCTTACGATTTAATGATATAAAAATATTTATATATTTACTACCTCTGTAGGACAAGCACCCCACAAGAATACCCGCATCCGAAATTGTGGCAAACCATAAGATCCTGCAGCCATCATACCCAACCTTGCTTGATAATTCATGGAAACAAGACGTCCTATGGCGTAACGCCCCAAAAAACCACCTGCAAACTTCAATATATCAACAACATTCTCCATCAAAACATATCTTGGCTTCAAGTGCTCAATGATATCCATGAACACCAGCAACTGACGGTTCTTCACATCATCTAAGGGAGCCTCTTGATTTCTAAAGCGGTTAAAACCACTTACTCCTTGACAAGGAGGGCCCCCACAAATGAAGTCAACATCACCCTGCATAAACAACCAAAAGTTAGTAACCTCATACAGAGAACATAAGTATATGGATAAAAATTATGAAGTTGACTACCACAAAAATGAAAATGCAAGCTAACAAAGATAAATTATAAATGCAGAAAATAACTTACAGGAAGTGGCAATATTTTTGACTTATACCCTTTCATCACAAATTCTTTCAGTTTTTCTTTGCATTGGCTGGTGGAAATATAAGTGAATTTATAAATGACAAAGGTGGAAAAAATAAATTAAGCAAAACGATAATGATAATGATGGTGATGGTAAGCAAATGCACTACCTTAAGCCCTCAATAGGCTCCCAAGTGTCCTCACTAGAACCGTAACCCTTCCAGCGAACCTGAAGTATTTCATACATAAATGATAATTATTGATATAAAAATGAACCCAAATTTTGCCAAACAAAGTTGTCTGTTAACATAAAGTAAGCAATCCTTGCAGATACGGGGGATTGAGCAGCAAGCCTTACAAGCAAAAGGACTGATTTCTGTGGCAGTTATATGTAATATTTAACCTCCTAACTTATTAGTTATTAAAACATTATGGAGAACAAAGAAAAAAGAAACAGTCATTAAAATTTGTTTAATACAAGATACATAGCCGCGAAACTAATCAAGTATATGTCACGTATGCCTTTCAACAAATTTAAGGTTTACCATACCTTAAAGTATAATCCAGGTTTCTTTATCTTATTGGGATCACCATAGCAGACAGCTAATAAATTTTGCACTTCAAAGTCCACATCTGGAACCATAGAGCCTTCATCACCATCATCATCATCATCCTCTTCATCATTATCATTGTCATCAGCCCTTTCTAGATCAAAATTCTGTTCTGGTAACTGATCTGATCCAAACAATGAGAAATCCTCGCACAGCTTTGTCCATGCTTTCAATAAAGCTAAAAAGTCTTCCGCTGCTTCATTTCTCACCTGATCAGCAGTTACAAAATATATATTTAAATTCACAAAGAAATAGATAAAAAAATATAAAGAACAAGAAAGAATACTAAGTATTACCTCGGTTTTAGCGTGATTCAACCTCAAACTTTCACAAGCATGAGGATTTATGTCAACAGCCCACCTCTTTATAGCCAAATATAGACTTATAGTGTTAATGGGCATGAATGAATAAAATAAAATCAAAATAATCCAAATGTTTCTTGAAAACTTACAGGGAGAAGTTTAACGCCTGATATAACTGCACCTATACTAAGACCTGTAGACATGGCACCACAACCAGAGTATAGATCCAATAAAGTCATCTCTGACTTTTTTGACTCTTCAATGGCAACAATAGCATCACCAATTGGGTGGTTGACTTGGTATCACTCGAAATTGATGATCTACTCCTCTCCGTTTTAGACTGCTCTAAGTTATCTAAGTGAGCAAACTAGATAAGTTGGTAAAAATAAAATTCCATTAAGAATAAAAATTATTGCTCTTTCAACTAATAATAAATAAAAAAATGACCCAAAATAGTAATAAATTACCAATGACAATGTTTGCAAAAGTCAGATATGATAATGAGTATTTCATATCATAATAAAGGTCGCAAGGAGGGATTGTTTTCTCCTTAGTAACCAAGTCAACCTGTACGAAAATTAAATTTGATCATAAACTTTTTAACAAACATGCACAGGTTAACAGTTATTGTAGGAAAACAACTATGGTAGTTAATAAGCACCCTTACATCTGGGGAAACTAGAACAATTTTCACTTTAGAAACGATGCAATTTAATGGATTTTCATCCTTTATATCTGATAAAAACACTCTTCTTCTGTCAATAAGTTCTGCATGGTCCTTGATAACCTATAAGCATCCAACATTTAGAGATCAATGAACTAGATAAATCCCACCACTAAAAAGAAAAAAAACATAGATATATTATATGAAATAGACAAGTAGAGTTTAGCTTACAGTGTCTTCTGCCCTATAAAACCATTGAGCAGTAAAATATAGTTCTCTGTCAATTCCCTCAAACAGCTCTATAATTCTTGCAATATAGTTAGGCTTTCCATCTTCAGCCTAAAAGCAGTAAAACCAACGTATAAGCAAATAAATGATAGAAAGTAGAGACTGATGGGAAATTCAAACAACCAATTTTCAAGTAATCCATAGAATTTAGCATCATCAAAAGTTGACCATTGAGATGGAGTTATATCATCTACATTCCTTTAACCTTTTTTTAATAACCTCCATTGATTTCTCTTTATTAATTCGCCGCTTGATTGCTAAGAAATCTCAAAAATAAATACTTAGATCTTAGAATAAAAAGAATCTCATTGATTTCACTTCTGCTATTTTCATCATTAGAACTTAAATGTAGAAAGAAAGAGGAAAGCAAACCTCAACCAATTTTAACCGAGAATTCGTTGTACATTGTAAGTTCGTTTAGACCCTTTAAACCCAACAGATTAACCTAGTGAATTAGCCAAGTGATTAACTTAGGTAATTTAATTAAATCTAGGTTAACACAAATAAGCAAAAACAACAAAGCAGCGGAAATTAAAGAACACAAAGATCTGATGACCCAGGAAACCACACCGGTAAAAACCTGGGGAGGATTTAACCTAGCTATCCTCAAGGTAAACTGAATCCACTATGAAAGAATCGAAGTTTACACAATAAGACTTAGACCACTAACATCCTATTGCTACCCAAGTGTAGGAAACTTACTACCACGACCCCATGATAGCTCCGAGATCCACGGACTCTTCTTTCCTTGAATTCTTCAGCAAATCACAAGCGCACCTGCTTGTATATCTTTATGCTCTTTTGATTCTGCAACTGTATTGATTTACACAACTCTTGACATGAATCTCAAGTTTGTAAACCCTAAGTGTATGTGAAGGCAAACACCTCTAGATCTCACAATGAGATTCACAAACACAGCATTCAGAACTCTAAAAACGTGGCTAGGATTTTCCCTTATATACTTAGGGCAAAACTTAAAACCCTATACATTAAATGGACTAGGACTGAGTTAGAATTTTCTGCAGAAAAACGATCTGCCCGATTTTCGATCGATCGAGTCTAATTTTCAATCGATCGAGTTAGATAGAAAGTGAACAGTTACTTCTGCAGTAAACTCGATTCCAACTTTACATAAAATCTCATACTTTGAGCAAAGTCTAACACAAGACTAAACATTGTTTTGATCATGGTTTGCCAACATTACAAATTGAAGTTCTAATACATTAGTTCCTAATTCTTAGAACCTAACATACATGTATTAAGCATTAATGCAGGATCTTCTTTTACAAGGTATCAAGTTAATTGAAACTTTTGTGATTAACTTTAAGTTTTGTGTTCCTAGAATTTCTTTGAAGCCAAACAGAGTTTGAACCTTTTGTTTATTTTTTTGATAAGTAATCTACTAATATCAACCGGGTGGCCCATAAATATCAATTTACAATCAAAGGTATACATGCAATTCAAAAGTCACACTAAATCATAAATTAAGTCAAAACATACTGAAATTATGGGACGAAACTCATAATCTCATTTAAATCAATTTAATGCAACATTGTATCTCCATATGGTAATTGAAGCAGAACAAGAGCAAACTAAATGCAATTCATTCCTCCATTTGAAAGGAATGGCAGCTCACTCAATCTTATCTCCTTTGTGTGCCAAGCCTATTGTAGTTTTACATATTTCTATGAATTCCATCAACATCCGTTACCCATCTTCAAAACAATATACACAACCTAGAACCAAAATGCTCATTAAAAATACTATTATCATGCAACAATTTCAACAACAGGTTGAAAAAAATAAAGTTGGATCCCCCCTAGACCCATATCAAATCATTTCAAACAACCCTAAAATAGGCCATTTAACATCACATCCAAGCTTCCAAGACATAAATGCAATAAGTCACCGAAAGTTCAAATATAGCGAAAAACATTATTTGCAAGCACAAACTTTTGGCTACAGGGTTTCACCACCAAGGCCAAGCCTCCCAAGGACATCCAAACCCTAAATTTCAACATCCAATCACCCCTAGATCGTCAATACCCATCAACTCCAAGTTATCATTTTTTGCAATGAGTAATTTCATTTATCAAAAGAGAATAGAATACAATTGAACCAACAATCAACAAAAGCAACACAAGTAGCAAAGATTGATACAAACTTAACCTACTTTAGCCATAAGCCAAGCAATCTAGCACAAAGTAACCTTATTCCTTGAATAATATCGGACCAACTAGTTAGGCTCTTCCTGGAAAAACACAATCTCAAAACTTGCTGTCCAATTCCTTTAGTGAAATGTTAGTCAAAAATAAATTATCTCTACACTCTATCTTTTCTTGGCAAAATACATATATTTAATTTCCATTAGAGTCCCACTTAGCTAGCCTATCTGATTTGGTTAAGCTATACTTAACAGACAGCCTGCTTATAGGTGTCGAGGAATAGCACTAAAAAAAAGATCATTCTTCACCATTCAACAAGTATTCGTCGGGTTCAAAACTCATTCCATGCTAAATTACCAATGAAATATTGGAGAAGAAATCTAATGAGTTGTCATTTCCCCCAAAGTTGCTTGATGCTAAGATATGCACCTTGCATAGTGACTAGACTTTTAGTCATCAACATCACAAATCATTAAAGTGCATTTCGATGAAACTTTTTGCAAAATATTTTATTTGCTTATTTGCTGAAATTTGATTATAGTGTAGTTGTACCTATAAAATGTGAAACTTTAAAAAATTGTACATAAGCAAAATAGCTATAAAAAAAAAATAATAAAATAAAAATAAAAACCAATGCCAAACAGACTCTAAATCATTTGCAAAATGTTAGGAATGCTATAAGCATATGGATAATAATTATTATATTGAGATTTAGTTAGTTAGTTAGTTAGTTACAATTCCAAGCATGTTAATCACATTTAGTACATGCTGAAATTATTAATGCACATAGGGAATGATAGAACCAATAGGATGAGGCCACGTGGGCCAATGAGATTAGAGTTAGTCTCCTATAAATACATTATTGTAATTCAACGTTAGATATCAATTAAAAAATAAACCAATTTCTTAGTGAATTAGTGCATCTCTCTCTCTCTCTCTCTCTCTCTCTCTTAATCTCTCTCTTTCTCTATGGAGGGTGACTACCTCAAATTAAGTCAATTTCCCTACAATTCCAATCAATCCCCCTATAATTCCTATCTAACACTAGGTTCCTAACATTTGGTATCAGAGCCAACCACCACCCCTAGTAATCAGGCATAGCTCATTGAGTATGAAATCAAATAAGTTGCAACTTTGTGGTCGGATCCTCAAAAGGGCGACCTAGAAGCTAGATTAAAATAACCAATAAGTGAGTAGAGCCACCAAAAGAGAAAGGGCTACCATCGGGTCCATGTCGTTAAAGTGATCTGTCGTGGATGTCAGCTGCGGAATATAGTGGTATGTTATTATCCTAGTATCCCACATGGATTAAGTGTAAATTTAACCATGTGTTTATAAGCTCTTGGGCACCCTCCCCTTGCAAACCGGTTTTTAAGGGTGAGTTCTACCCATGGGTTCCTAACACAAAACATATATGAGATAGCTGCACCTTATTACACTTTGCATGGAATTCAAGCATTTTTTGACCAAACATGAGATATTTCTCATGTGTCAATAGCTGGCAAAACAGTTCAAAACATAAACCCAATTCACTATTTCATATGCTCTGCGTCAAGTTTACCTTAATGGTGCATTTAGCATGAGGAGAATCTCTATGGAAATTCTTTAGCACTTCTTGTGCAAGCAATAAGTTCTCTCCAAAGTTCAATGTTGTTAAAAGCGCACTTAAAGCTAAAATTTCAAAGCCCCAAGATTTAAGCACTTCACTTGGCCAAAGTAAAATTTGGTCACCTTATTATGAATGAATCCACTTGGCCAAAGCAAACTCATCCAGTGAATGAGACACCCTTCTCTAGGGCTTTTTGAAGAAGCACAAAACACGCGTACAAACGCTTTTTTTTTTTGCTAAAAAAAATATGAATCATAAAAGATTAATTACTCAATCTTGACAAAGATGACATTTACCATTGATTAATTATACAAATATATTCCTAACGTACTGTACTAGACAACAATTTGTTTGTTTCCACGTCAAAAGACATGAACAGGGTTAATTTACTATTCTTTTGCTTTTTGGTCTTTGCTTTTGGGCACACAAGAATTATAAAAAATGTTAACGTTTAAACCCTAAATTAGTGGATTAGTATCATATTATCCATTGATAGTCATTTTCAAATTTACTATAAGAAATTGAACTAGTTTGCATAATAATTTGCAAGTGATATTATAGTTATCAAGATCCAATCCTATTCAAGACCTAAGTCTTTCATATAACTCCAATCAAGGTTTATTGTATCTAATCATACTTGAAGTGCAAGTAAAGTAATCTTAATCTTATTCTTAGTCTTAGTCTTTCACATGACTATGTTTTATCTATTCTAATACAAACAAAATCATCCATATATGTCCACAGAGAAAGAGAGAGAGAGAGGACCTGAACATAAGCATCATCATTAAGATTATAAATAGAGCCATCTATCATAGCTTGAGAATAGTGGCATCTTGCTTGCAAAACCTCCTTTTCTTCACTCTTTGATCCCCTACACCAATGTCACCAACCAAAATGTTTAAACCCATAATAATCCCATCAAATAATTCAAAATCTTCTTAACAAGGAAACTCACTTTTCTTTGCTCCCAGCTACCTCCTCTCTCTTCTCCTTACTCTGAATCAAAAATAGAAAACAACACATTAAGAAAAAAAGCACAAAAAACGAAGATTTTGAAAGCAATGAGGTAGTAGTGAAAGGGGAATGGGGAGTCCACCTTTGATTGGTAGCGGTGGGGCCATCTGTCACTGGCTTCGGTGGCGGAAAGGGGTTTTCCGACGAAACAAACGTCGGAATTTGTTGTGTCACGGTTTGCATTTTTTCTCCGCTTAGTCGGTACCAAAGGAGAAATCAATTCCTCGTTCTCACGTTCTTTGGATTTCTTCGCCATTTGAGACTTCAGAGAGTTGAGAGAGAGAGTCTGGCTGAGTAGAGAGAGAAGTAGTTTAAGCGGGCTTTTCAAATTTTTTATTAGTTTTTTTTTTTACTTTCGTGAGTTGGGCGGGAGCAAATATTCCGGGAATTCGGGGTCAGTTATGGTGCACGAGCAACCAATTATGTTGTGCCACGCATGAGACTTTCTTTTAAAGTCTTTACATCTCCTTTTTCAACATTTTTTTCAGACCAAAGTCAATGTAAAACGGTAAAAAGTAAATCGACAAATACGCCATTCGTTTCATGATTTCATCTAAGGTAATATTCACTTGCATTTCGCTTTGTTGAAATTAAAAATTTTATGCTAAAAATATTATAAATAAAAGTGAAAGTTAACTGAAATAGTATAATAAGATCTATAAATAATACCAAAAAGTACAAAAAAATTCATGAATAATAGTAAAAATAAGCTGAATAATAAAATAAATTAGCAAAAATAATCTTTGCTAAACTAACACGTGTTTTCGCTTGGAACAAGCTGAAAATTTTAGCTTATTTTTGCTACTATTCATAGGTTATATTGCACTTTTGGTACTATTCATGAGTTTTTTTTTTTTTTTAAATGTACTATTTTTGAATTTTACTGTACTATTCGGCTAACTTTTACATTTATCTACAATATTTTTAATAAAAAATTTTCAATTGCAACTAAATAATCTATTCTCAAATGGACACGCAATATTATCTTTTTTGAAAGTAGTGAGAATAGTTTTGACCCAAAAAAATATAAAAGTGGATGATCAAATGTCTCTTTTTCCAATTATATAAATTAATCTCATGCACACATAAGAAATTTAGGGTCTATTTGAATACTACTTATTATTGAAAACATTATAGCAAAATAATTTTTAAATGTGTAAATAGTGCCGTAGGACCTAATTTTAAAGAAAAATTTGTTGAAATCCGTACTTGCGAGTCCCGTGAACAGTATACAAGACCCACGCAAAACACCAAACGCATCCAAACTCACACTTAAGTTTCTTTTTCCAGATTCATTGTGTAATATTCTATTTAAAATAAATAATTTTTTGAATGTGGAAGCAATGAATGTTGCAGTACTCATAAGCTATAGGATATGAGTGTCTCATGAACAAAAAAGGTAATAGTTTGACAGTTTGACTTGAGACCATGACAACACTTTCTTATAATAATATTTTTATTTTTAAAAAAATTGTTTCAATGTCTATTTTACCTATTTATCTTTTTATTTTCTTCCAATTTATCTTTTAACCATTAGTCAAAATGTATTTGCCCTGAATTTGTGTTTTTGGGAAATTAAATTTGAACTAAACATTAAGGTATTGACATCAAAGAGTTAATAATATGGTCTAGAGACATGCATAACCAAAACAGATACCGACAATATTGTTCCAACTTTTCATGACCAAAAACGAGATCAAAAGTACATGAATTTTCCTTATATACAAATAGCAAATAAGAGAACAGGCTAGATGAAAAAGTCAGGGTCAAATGGACACAAATGAATAACTAAAATGTCTTATATCTTCCTTCCTCGTAGATCAGGTTTTGGCCAATTTCTATTGCATTTTGAACTCTACTTCAGTACTTCCTCTTACATCGCTGTAAATCTTACTAATTAAATTTATATCGGACTCACCATTTATGTGAGAAAATGAAACATTGCTTTATAGATATTAATTATATTAGGAGGGAGAGGGTGAGTTCAAAAAGATTCTGATACAGCAGAGCATGATTATTTCAAGCCATAAAGAAAACATGTCTATACCAAAAAGCAGTTCCCCCTTTGAATTGGAATGAATACATCGTAGCAGATACAAAAAGATGATTATTACATGAGCAGATGATAGATAAATGGGCTTCCTGAAGCCCTGAAGCCTTTATGACAAATTAGACTAGAAACAGCACTCTTTTACCACAGAAAAATCGTGTACATAGTGCAAGCACAGTATGATCTCAGATTAGCTAATCAACTAATGAGCCAAGAGTACGGTAGACTAATGCCAAAAGATAAAAAGACCATTAGAATGTCCGAGGAGTGAGGTGGTAGGCTAATACCAAAAAATAAAATTATGTGATCCGATACTTCTCCTGGCTCTACCTGCTTGATGTGGCAATATTGCTCTCTCTATTCATGCATATATTGCCCTCTTAATTCATTCAGCTAAAATGCCACAGGCCTTTTGCTGTACAGGGATGGTATTATAGATATCCCGGACAACAGCTTCAAGTTTGGGACCTTCCAATCAGGGCTTTATATTACCACCAGATGTTTCTCGAAAGACGAGTTGGGCTCAGATGCAGAGTGACTGAAGGAATGGTCTAGTATAATATATGCATGCAATCTTCTCTCTGGACAAGAAGTGTTCACTGTCAACTCAAAACAACAACAGAACCTACATCAGGAAGTCAGGAGATGTCACTTCTGCAAGCACCATCCAGAAAGAGAAACATGCAACTCTTTTTTTTTTTTTGATAAGAAGTTTTAGTCCCAAAGGAAAGGGAGATTCTAAAAACAGGCAACAGCTCTATTTGTAGAGCTAGACAAATGATAAGATAGCCATACTTCTATGAGTGATGCATAGAAAGACGCAGGTCATTTTATCTCCAATGTTGAACATAGAAGTATGATCAAACAAAATTTGATAAGAATACAGACAAAATCAGAGCAATGTGTATATTAATTAGCGACGCAATAAGTTCATGTTGACATATGTCAAAGCATATTCACGATTCACGAAATCATTTTTATTTTCATAAATGACATGTCATTTTGATTTGGGTTAGGATGCCAGAAAATGCCATTATGTTTAAGGCTTTTAGGAAAGAAAACACATGCAACAGCTTTATAAACAAACCTAGTCATATATGGGTGTACAAATAGCCAAAAACCAGGTAGTTATCATGACTAAAGGTGTGGAAATAGCAACATTTAAGCATCAACATAGATAGGTGTTTCTTGTTAAACTTTAATTTGAAAGGCCACATACTCGGGAAAAGAGTGCAAAATCATGTCTAAACATAAAGAGATGGCATCCAAGCTTTTATTCACTCAGAACGCCTAGATTTAAAGGAGGTAATATGCACATTGCATACTACTCTCAGACACCATTCAATATCTAGATCAACTCATTCGTCTGTAATTGAAAAAACATACCAGTTAGATAATATTGCCTTGTTCTTTAGCTTTCTTTGCCCACTTAAGTGTGCTTTCCAACGTTAAGTAAGCGGCAACATCTGTTAAACTCTTACTCTCAACTGCAAAATCAAACACTTCATAAGCCTCTGCTATCCTCCATTCCCTACAAAGTGCCCTCACAAAGGTAGCATAAGCTGCAGTCTCAAGCTTCATATTCCCCGCTTTCATTACCCCAAACAGCTCCTTCGCTTTCTCTAACAGTCTTGCCTTACACAATCCATGAAGCAATGTACTATAAGTACACGAATTCGGACTACACCCCCTCACTTCCATCTCCTCCAACAATGCCAACGCACCCAACGCATCCCCTTCCCGACACAACCCATTCATCAACGAAGTGTACGTAACAGTATCCGGGAAATGACCCTTTTCCGTCATAACCCTTAAAATCTTCTTAGCTTCTTTAACCCGTCCAGACTTCGATAACCCAAAAATCAAAGTATTGTATGTAACCAAATCAGGTTCCACACCCTCCTCCTTCATTTCATTATAAACCCCAATTGCCTCACTCCCGTTGCTCAACATACAATAACCCTTCATAATAGTATTATAAACAAAACAATCAGGCTTAAACCCTTCCTTCTTAAGCACTTTGACCAACCTTGTGGCCTCGCGGAGATTCTTCATATTACACACATTATCAATCAAGATTGTATAAGTAACAAGATCAGGCTTCAAATCAAAATTATCTCGCATTTCTTCTATAAAATCATCAATCAAACTCAAAGACCTAGCCTTGCATAGATGCTTAATAATAAAATTATAAGTATAAGTATCCGGAACAGAGTGTTTTGACGAAAATTCTTTTACCAATTCGACGGCTTGGTCCACGCGACCGGCCAAACAGAGCGAGCGAATGGCAATATCAGCAGTGACCTTATCGGGTGCGAAGCCGTGGTTGAGCATGAGATTGAGGGCTTGGTGGACAGAGGAGAGGGAGGGATCAGGTGCTTTGCAGGATTGGGAGAGTAAGACGTGGAAGGTGGATCGGTCGGGAGAGAAAGAAGGGTGTGATTTGATCATGTGGTTGAGGAGAGAGATGGAGTCTTGGACGGTGGAGATTGAAGAGTAGGATTGAAGGAGAGAGTTGTGGAAACGGAGGTCAAGTGGGAATTTGGGGTTGGTGGAAATGATTGAGTTGAAGAGCTTTTTGGCGTCGGAGAGGTTTGGGGATTTGAAAAGGGTTTGGATTTGGGTTTGGGATTGGGTTTGGGTTTGAGGAGAGTCGTGGGATTTGGTTTTCTTGGTGGTTGGTTTTCTGGGAAAGTGGTGGGGATTGTGAGGTGGGGTTGTGGTTGTGGACTCTTTGGGAATAAGCGAAGAGGATTGTTTTTTCATGAGAGTTGTTGCAATTGCTGAACGGAGTGATGGTGGAACCTTTCCCATTTTCTTCTTTCTTCTTCTTCTTCTGCTTTTCCTTCTCTCTGTTACTGGTGCTGGAGTGCTAGGGTTTTGGCAGGGTTTGAGATTTTGGGTAAAGTTCGCAGGTGCCTCACTGTATCCATTTCGTTTTCTTTCGGGCTTTACGCCTAGTAAACGGTCTGTCGCTTTACGCCTAGTAAACGGTCTGTCGTTTTACGCCTAGTAAATTAGTTTAGCTACCAACTAGGTTAAGCATCCACATTGGTGGCGCTAAAAATTTGGCTATTTGGCACTTACAAAAGTCACTTTATTTCTTTTATCTCTTCACTTTACAATACACCCAACATGAATAGATCTATATTTTTAACTATTTAATTAAAATAATACAAATAATTCAATAGAATAATAATAAAAACATCCACCATAAACTTCAGTAACCAACTACAACCACCTCCACCATCAGCCACAACCACCAGGTCCACCACCACCAATCCACAATAGGAAAAAAAAAAAAAAAAAAAAGAGCAACCAAGTAGCCTAATCTATCCTTGCAACCACAACCACCACAATAGCTCACAGTAGAAGAAAAAATAAATCAAGGCACCCAGCCACCAAACCAACCACACCACAGCCCACACACCACACCACGCTCGATGAACCAACCACACCACAGCCCACTGACACCAATGATCCAACCACACTACAACCCACTGACGCCGATGAACCCAGCCACCTACCCCCCTCAAGACCAATTTACCCACCACCACAATCCCACCCACGAAGGAGAGAGAGAAGGAAAAAAAGAAGAAATGAGAGAAGTAGAAGAGAGAGTGAGAAAGAAAGAAAAAGATAAAATATTTCTTTATGAGGGAAGAGAGAGAAAAGAATAAACAATGATTTTTTTTTTTTTATGTCTTCTTGCTACGGTAAACAGCTACTCTTGGCTGTTTATTGTAGCAAGAAGGCAAAAAAATTTACCTGTGGCTCCACCAATATTGAGCACTAATTGGGGTTTGTGTAAGGGTGGTCAATGTTAGACCCAACCTGCGAACATGACACGAACCCGACACGGGTTTTTTCAGGTTAGGCTTGAGCCTTAATGGGTTTGAGTCATAAACAAGTCAACTCGAAAGCGACACGATAAGAAACGTGTCATAAGTGGGTTAACCCACATAACCTGTAATAGACACGTTTGACACGCCAATTTATTTGTGTTAACCCGAAATGACTCACATAATACAGCCCGTTTAACTCGTATAACAAATAAGTATTTATTTTATTTTAGATTTGTCAAATATCTTTTATATCCAACATATATTTTTAATTTAAAAAGAAAAGTGAGTAATTACAAAAACTTACAAAGAATATAATTGGAAATAAAAGTGAGTAATTACAAAAATTTACAAGGAATATAATTGGAAATTGAAACTTTACAAATCCTAAATCTCTATACCCTACAAACCCTAAATATCTAAACCTTCTTATAAATATCTTCTTCTTTTTTCTCTTCTTTTTTTATAATTTCAGCCATACTACTCACTTTACTATCTTATAGTTTCATGCCCAATTCTTAAACTCAAAGTCTCAAACTAATTATTGCTTCTCTCTCTCTCTCTCTCTCTCTCTCTCTCTCTCTCTCTCTCTCTCTCTCATGTGTTTATTTTTTCTGCATAATGCTTTTGTTCTATAAACTTTGAACGCATGTGTCGTTATTAATATATGAGATATATTAATTATTGATTAAGGCCATGGTTGTTGCTTTTGTTTTGTGCTGTATGTTTTTTTTTTTTTTTTTTTGGTATTTGTATTGGTGTTGGACACCGTCTGTATATCTTGCAAGTGGGTTTATTGAGAAAGTTTATAAACTAGATCTGATGAGTAATGTTTTTAAAGATTACAACAATGTGGGTTGAAGACTTGAAGTGTATGCATTGCTTTTGGGATGTAAAAAAAATTATTTATAGATAGATGTTATATTTAATATTATGCAAGTTGAAATAGGTTGTGTTATATTTGTGTCAACCTAACATGACTCGTTTATTAAGCGTGTCAAATGAGTTGGGTCAGGTCAACCTGCCTTATTAACAAGTCGGGTTATGGTTGAAAGATCATGACACGATTATTAAATGGGTCGGGTTAGGGTTGAGCCATTTAGTCGAATATCTCCATCTCGATACGACATGAATCCGATACGTTAATCCGAATTGACACCCCTACCTTTAGTTGCTTTTATATTTTGTGCTTGATATAATATTAATGGGAAAAATTATTTAATGCACTAGGGTATTGGTTTTGAAAATATTTATAAAAAAATTATAAAAAAAAAAGAAAAAAAATTAATTAATTTTTTTGACGACTTTTTATATTTCTCATAAAAATAGTATCGAAATTTTCTTTAAATGCTTTATTTAGAGTTGCCCTAAGAGCATCGTTAACATGATCTAACATTGATTGCAATTCCTACAATTTAAGAAGTTAAACTCTTCAAATCTGTGTTCTTTCGTGCACCCTACTGGCGAATTGTTTCAATCCAATGCATTGCTATTGTTATTAGTTTTTACCTTGAGTCGTAACAGCCGTGGCTGCTTCCTGATAGGGTCATGATCAGTGTACTTAGGAAGATACTAAATTCTACATTTCCCCATGTCATACAAATTGCGCTCCAATGGCATGGCCCTTTGTGTAAAAATAATCAAAAGATTATGTGATGAAAGTTGTAAAGCTCAACCCTTGCGAAATTAAATATTATAAACAAAAGTCACTATTTCATTTTTAAAAAAATCTAAATATAGAGTCACTTAATTCAAGATTCAATAACACTTTCGTCAAAACATAATGTACATAAAAAAAAAAAAAAAAAAAAAAAAAAAAAAAAAAAAAACTCAAATGAAACTCTTCTTTTTTTGGCTATATAAGAAAGTGGGATCTCCAGTGTAGACTCATCGACCTTATGCCACATGATAGCAATAGATAATACCATGTGTACCACCAGAGCTTTGTTAGAGCTCTCGAACTCACCAAGTGAAACAATTCGAGTACTATACTACCAGCATGCGCCTCCCCCCCCTCCCCCCCAACACACACACACACACACACACACACACACAGAGGAAAAAAGAATATGATCATCTATGATTTGAAGATGTCATTAGTTTGGATCTTCAGTTCACTATCGCAATATTTTATGAAAGGAAACTAATTCATTAAAACTTAATTATAAGACCTGGTCATTTCTTATGAGCAACTATAGTAGTCCTTATATTAGAAATATGACCCTTACATAGACAGAGGCAGTAATGCAAATTAAATTAAATAATACAATTTTAATATTTTTTTTTCCAGTGGCTAATATCTTATGTTTGTGACGTTGAAGTATTCTAGCCCCCAAAAAAGCATGTATTGATCTCTTTCTTCTATATGTCCCACACCATATTCTATATTTCTACTATAAAAGTCGGAAAAACTACCTTCAAAACGCCAAAGCATTACAACAATATGCAACATAGTTTACGCAACCTATAAATGCACATCCCAAAGTGAACCCAAGCCATTGAACTCCTCCTTAGCTCACAATCCCACAATGCCATTGCCTAGCCTAAAAATCATGTCATTTATAGTTCTTATCATCATTTCTAGTATGAAAAATTGCATGTCAATCTTTCCTGCAATGCCTTCATCAAGAGGAATCAAAGCGGCATATTGGTCATCAGATGATGAATTTCCAGTATCTCTCATCAATACCTCATTCTTCACTCACATTTACTATGCCTTCCTCTTACCTAAACCGAGCACATACAGGCTACACATGACCTTCATAGATAGAATAAAATCAAAGAGTTCATGATTGCACCTTATTTCAGAAACTCACACGTCAAAACTTTACTAGCCGTAGGGGGAGCCAATAATGACCCAATAGTGTTCTTAAAAAATGGTTGGTAACAGGAAAACACGTGCTATTTTTGTAAACTTGAGCATTAAGGTAGCTCGAAAATTCAGGTTCAATGGTCTTGACCTAGATTGGGAATTCCCAGCTAACAAAGTTGACATGTCAAACTTTGCCTTGCTATTTACAGAATGGCAAAAAACCATAATGAATGAAGCCAAATCAAGTGGCAAACCACGTCTCCTACTTACTTTTGTGGTATATTATGCATCGAAATTTACGATCTCTGGAGAGCCAAGATCATATCCTAACAACGTAATTCGTAAATTCGTGGATTGGGTTAGCCCAATGTGTTTTGATTTTCTTGGGTCATGGAACAATGTCACTAGACCACACTCTGCATTATGGTGCGGTTTGGATTCAGCGTTTCCTGTGTTGGCGTTTTGCGTTTTGTTTTTTTGTTTTTTTTTAGGCATGTGAACAGTACTCGGCCAATGAACAGTAACTTTTTTATTATTATTTTTTTATTGTTTTCAGTTTTCAGCCAAATAAGTTGTATCCAAACAATCTCTTATATATGATCCAAAAAGAAATGTTAGCACTAGTTATGGAATCGGGTCAGGGATCCAATCTGGTGTCCTTTGCATTTCCTCTTGGATGAACAAAGAATGAGCTTTATTGACAGAAGACAATGGATCCATATGCAAGATTTGTGTTCTAACTTGAGAAAACACATCATTGACTCCCATGAGAAACTTCATTGTGGCTTCTTTGGCTTGAAGACCCTTCAACCTCTGATTGATATTACATACACACTTACCACAAGTACATTGAGGAAATGGACTAAGATTCTGAAGCAGATCTCACAAGACTTTAAGCTGAGTGAAGTAATCAGTGAGTGATTGTTCTCCCTGATGAATCTCAGCAATTTGCTTCTGGATATTGAAAACCTTGGTATTATTTCCTTGATTGAATGTGTCTCGAAGCTCAATCCAAATCTCAAATGCAGTATCTTTGTAAATGATACTACCTTGAAGTTTTGGTGAAACTGAGTTGATGATCCAAGTACCAACTATGTTATCAGCACGAATCCATGCTTGAACAGCTGTTGGAGAATTCACTAACGGAGAAGAAATGGTTATAGAACCATCTATAAAACCAAGTTTGTTTTTGCCAATCAAAGACTTCCTCACGGATCTTGCCCAAGCAGAATAGTTCTCTTCCCCAATTAAAGGCTAAGAAGTAAGAACAGCCTTTGGATTTTCTCTAGGATGTAAAAACAAAGGATCGTTGAGATTGTATGAATCTTGCGAAGAAGATGAAGATTCAGTAGTGGAAGTGTTAGCTGCTGTTGTGTCAGCCATTAAAGGAAAGTGAAAAGCTTGAAAAGATTTTGAGAAAGCTTGAAGAGAAACAGCAATGGTGGACGAGAGAAAAAAAATTCCCAAATCTGTCAAACAGCTCTGATACCATATGAGAAAAGATGGAATTGGGAAAACTGAAAAAATTTTATTGAATAAAATTAGTTTTCTCCTTATATACAACATCAGGTTCAACGTCAACCAATGATAGAAACAGAGCTAACCAAGCTAACCAACTAGACTAACAGAATACAACTAGACTAACAGAATACTAACTTACTCACGTGAGACTCACTTAACAACTCACGTGCAAATGCTAATAACAAAAAACTGGAAACTACAAGTCGTATACACAAAAGCTAAACTACAGGTGCGTCAGATATAGCTTCTTGAACTTCAATCACATCTGTTGAGTCTTGCTTCCTCTACTCCAACTCCTTAGCTATTTTGCCTTGATCTTGATACACGGTCTCTAATAAGTAATCCAATGATGCAATAGATTTATGATGTCATTTTATCTTGTATATAGCAAAATGATAGGCTTGCATATGCTTTAACTAAACCCCAAAAGGAATTCATGTTTGTCATTTTTCGTTAATTTACAGATGGAAGTGCAAAATTCTGAACATGGTCATATAATTGAAGTGTGTGGAGATGTGCAAGCTGCAGCAACGAGTTTCACAGGGAGTAAGATTTGTGGGGAAGCACCATGCGGATTTTCAGATGCTAAAGCCAGTTCCAAAGATGCCAAGGAACAGTCAGCATCTATGCGGAAACTGTTGATTGCTGTTGTACTGTGTATCATTTTCATGAGTGTCGAAGTCGTTGGAGGTATTAAAGCCAACAGTCTTGCAATTTTGACTGACGCAGCTCACCTATTGTCCGATGTGGCTGCATTTGCAATAGCTTTATTCTCACTTTGGGCATCAGGATGGGAGGCAGGCAACACCACGTCAGTCATACGGTTTCTTCAGAATTGAAATATTGGGTGCTCTTGTTTCCATACAGATGATATGGCTTCTTGCTGGGATCCTTGTTTATGAAGCTATTGCTAGAATTATCAATGATACTGGTGAAGTTCAGGGTTTTCTCATGTTTGTAGTTTCTGCATTTGGTTTGGTGGTTAATAGTGCTATGGCTCTCTTGTTGGGACATGATCATGGACATGGCCATGGTGATCATGGTCATAGCCATGGTGGTCATGATGAATTGCATAACCATGGTTTAATTGTTATCACCCATCATCGCCATCATCATGACAATCATCATGATGAGGGGGACTCTGAACATCATGATCATCATGACGAGGGGCACTCCATGAACACCTGATGATCACAAAGCTGATCATGCCGAGCCTCTACTGAAGAAATGCTGTGAAGGTGAAAAGAAGCCAAAGGATGAAGCTTAACAGAAGAAGCAACGGAATATTAACGTACAGGGGGCTTATCTTCATGTACTTGGGGATTCCATTCAGAGTGTTGGGGTGATGATTGGTGGGGCAATTATATGGTATAAGCCTGAATGGAAGATTATTGATCCGATATGTACCCTCGTATTCTCTGCAATTGTGTTGGTCACAACTCACAACAATCAGGATGCTGCGGAACATTCTGGAGGTTTTGATGGAGAGCACACCCAGAGAAATTGATGCCACAAAGCTTGAGAAAGGTCTCTGCGAGATGGATGAGGTAGTTGCTATCCATGAGTTGCACGTTTGGGCCATAACCGTAGGGAAAGTCTTATTGGCTTGCCATGTTATAATTAAGCCCGATGCTGATGCTGATATGGTACTGGACAAGGTTATAGACTATATCAGGAGAGAGTACAAGATCAGTCACGTGACTATTCAGATAGAACGCCAGTAGATACTGAAAGTAATTGTTGATATGGGTAGCATGTTGCAATTGGTGGGTTTGGACATGCTTTGAAAGTTTCAAATTTCTTTTTTTCTTCTTCTTCTATATATTCAAGATTGTGTCTGCTAGGTGGCTGGTCCTTTTAGTATCTATACATTGCAGAGAGGAGAATTCCTATTTAGTATATCTCTTCAGGCAACAATTGTTCAATCTCTCTACATTTGCATTTATTATCAGTTGTTGAAATAGATCTTTGTTCTTCAGTAGCCATCAAAATTAAGAGCTATTGAAATGAATGGTCTAAATTTTTCAAAAGTGGAACTAATAAGGTGTGGGCCTGCTGCTTTGTGTGTGTGTGTGTGTTTTTTTTATTTTTTATTTATTTTTTTATTTGGTGCCAGGTATTATAGAGATGCTGTGGATATCTATTCCCACTGTGGATCTTTGTTCCGGCTGTCTGTTATGTTTTCAATGTGGCGCCGGATGTCAATAGAGAAGCTGTTGTTGGGAGATCACTAAATATGCTGTTTTTTTTTTTTTTTGACAAATAAAATAGGCTGTTTATTTGAAGTTTGTAACCCTGAAATGGGTCTTTAGTGGGGGATCACTAAATAGGTACCTGATACTGGTTAGTATTATAGTATGCAGTGGCATGATCATCTTATTCTTATCTAGTATCCACCAGTAACAAAGATTCCTTGGGGAGGTTCTATCTGCATTTTCATCATTCATATGGTACATGCTTTAGGGAACATTTTACTGACTTCTGTTGGTGCAAGTGCAGAACATGTCCTGACTAATTGTGACATATATATTATTATAGAACTCCACAACTGGAAAATTATAAGCACAATAGGCAACTTAAATACCCTAAAATCCTGCTGCTTTTGCTTGTAACAGAGTCTCAGTAGAGATTCTATGCATTTTTATTGCTTGTTCGGTACATGTTTTAGGAAACATTTTACTGATGTGTCTACTGATGCAATTGCAGAACATGTGATGACTAAATGTTACATATTTTTGTACTTACTCCACAACGGAAAAATTATAAGCACAACATGCCACTTGAATGTTGGAAAATCCTGCTTCCTTTGCCAAACTTTAAATTCTATTTTCTGTCCTCTCCTTTCCATCCGGGTTTGTATTCCTTAGGAACAAATATAACTGAAACAAGCTTTTATCAGCACCGGTAGTTGCAGGGGCTTCTGGAATCACCATATCCACCAGTATCACTTTCCCCTGGTCTGGTAGTGCTTCATAGCAGTTTTTTAGTATCTTTAAGCAATGTTTGTAATCCCAACTATGAACTATCCACCGTCTCATACAAATCACAATGTTAGTTGAAAACTGTTCAGAATCTACAACCAAAGAATTAATAATCTATGTTTGTTGTCTCGAATCTACTCAGTTTATACATCATTAATTGGTGCTTATGGGGGGAATAAAACCTTCATTAATCGGTGTCATAAAGAGGGATATAGACAATATTTGTTAGATTTGATTACCTTCATGAAAATGGCATCTCCTTTTGGAATGCTTACAAACATGTCTCCTGCAACGTGCTCGATATCTGCAACAGTAACCTCCCAGGAATTAACATAGAAAAATATTGAAGTGAATTAATGTAAGAGCAAAATTGATCATATGCCATACTAGTGACTCCTGATTGTTTCAATTGACACTTCAAATCTTTTTTATTTTTTATTTTATTTTTTATTTTTTATGTTTACTAGAGGTTGAGATTCTAACATGACCCCTTAGTATTAAAATGGAACAAGTCTAGTATTGGGCTAGCCTTTGAAGCAGGAACATCTGCGGCACTGGATAGCTTTGGTACACCAAGAAGTCCATAGACATCATACTCCATATTAATCCACTTCAGGTTTCCCAAGCTCTTATAGTACAAGAAATGCACAATTTTCTATCAAATTTTGATCTGAAATAGCATTTTCCTATTAAAGAAGGATGTGGTTATTTGATGAAACCCAAACATTGAAATTCATATCAGGATAGGAGGGTGACTTTTCTAAAACAGGGGCCAAGTTAAAGTTGACACCCTTAATAGTAGGGTACTTGGAGATGACCATGTTAAGGATGGTGCCACTACCACCTCCTACATCCACCAGCAATTTCAGACCTTCAAAACCCTTGTATTTCTCAAGAATCTTCTTCATAACTAATGGGTTAAAATCTTTCATTGAGCTCTCAAAAATTTCACGGAATTTGCCATCCTTCTCATTGTACTCAATTGCATTCATTCCATAAGCCCTGTAAAATGGAATTCCTCCTTCCAGAGCTGCATCTTTCAAATGGTACCTGTTGTGATGGTACTTAACATTACAATTTTTACAAAATGAAAAAAGAATAAATAAAAGATGGTAAATGATACTGATATTAAAGAAACTTTTAGCCATTTGTTAAGCACTAAAAGTGATACCAAACATTAAAATTTTGCTAAAATTCAATTTAGTCCCTTGACTTCCATTTCAATTGTTTAGTTCATAATGTTTAATTTTTATCAATCTAGTCTTTCACTTTGTAAAAATAAATCAATTTGATCCTTCCGTCCAAATTTGTTAACAAGCAACGCTGTTTAAACATTCTTTTAATTATTTTTTAAGTGACAACATTTATGAGATGCTCCATGTAATAGGTCTTGTTGTTTGATGAGTATTATTTAAAAAATAATAATTAAACACTTCCATTTACTAGCATATTTAGACAAAAATGACTAAGATTAACTTATTTTGATAAAACGATGGATTGAATTGACAATAATTAAAATAATTTGATTATTGAAGTAAAAGTCAAATGAACTATTTTTTTTTTTTTGAGAAAAAAGTCAGCGAACTAAATAGAAGATGGTACTGATGATAAAGTTAAGGAAAGTTTTAGCCTAATGTTAGATTTAGATAGTAATACCAGGTATTCATCTCCACCTTGTCCTGGAACAAATCTAACAAGGGTGCAAGTGATCCTCCAATTCCATCCTGGTTTTTGATGAAGTATTTGGAAACAGGTGCCAAACCATAGAGCCTTGAAACCTGTCCATCATGCTGATGGGTGGCAATAGAGCAGGTGAGTACAGAGTGGCTAGCAAGAAGCTTGAGCATACAATCAAGAAGCAAAGACTTGTCTTGATTGCTGTGAGTGGGGAGCTAGGATGCTATTTGGGAAGTAGAAAGAAGTGCTCCAGGACCAGCTCTATCCAAAATCTCGAGCACACCAAGCTCTGTTGCTGCTTTCAATACCATGGGCAACACTGATGCAGTTGCTAGTTGCATAGCATACTAGGAAAGACTGTCCTCTTCATTGGTGGATGCACCAATCTGGCTTTCCTTGGAGCTCATGCAGTTGCTAGTTGCATAGCATACCGGACCACTGTAACTTTGTTAGTTGGTAACTATGAGAATGGATCTTGGTGTTCAAAAAAAAAAAATTACATACTCTGACATCTTCCGCTGTCTTTGGGCGGCTTGACTTGCATTCTTTTTTAGTTTAATCTGCAAAATTCATTAAAATATGTGGTGACAAGGCTTATTGTAAGGCAAATCAAAAAAGAAAATAAAAATTACAGGAATAACATATCAATAAGCCTAGAGATACTAAATTTTTCACAATTGTTAATATAACTTGTTGCGATTGGGACATAATAAAAGCGATGTCATATACAGCCTTTCAAGAAAATAATGTTAAAATAACCTTGCTCCAATAACAACTTGTTAACTTAGACTTCTTAGAAAGGGGTGAGAAGAGGTTGTGTCCAACATTACTCATGATATATTGGTTATTAGGTCTGTTTTTATCTAATGTTCAAGGCTGAGAAAGAGAACCACAAATTCCACTATATATATCTTTCCGTGTCAAACTGTCATACCAAAGTTAAAATACCGCGCTCTCATAAATAATGACCCAGATACATCATAGGTCCAAATTAGGAGATCTTTTGTAAACATAGCTTGTTCAAAACTGAATTTAAGATCAACCTTATAGAACTGATCAAACAAATAGATAAAAGATGAAGCAATTATATTCACTTTTGAGAACCATTACAACTTCATCTAAAGTTTAGACCAACGCCTCTAATGACTCGATAATTACTACTTATGTTAAAAAATTAAAACTGATAACAAATAATAAATTTAAGTACTTATAGTTCAAGCACTTGATGCTTTGAAAATGTCTAAATAACATTCAGTTGCAAGTCCTGTGTTCCAAAATTAGTACATTTCTTCATGCAACAACTTTTGTTGAATCTCTCACCTCTCTAAATTTGCCTTTATTATCAGTTACTGAAATGGATCTTTGTTCTTCAGTAGCCATCAAAATTAAGAGCTGCTGGAATGAATGATTTGGTATGGGCCTGCTGCTTTGTTTTTTTGATTTGGTGGCATTATGGAGATGCCGTGGATATCTATATCCACTCTGGATCTTTGTTCAGGCCATCTGTTGTCTTCAATGTAGCACCATGTATTAATAGGGATCATGAGCAATGGCTGTTTGTTTGAAGTTTGTAACCCCAAAGTGGGGTTTAGTGGGAGATTACTAAATATGTACTTGTGTACTGGTTAGTATTGTAGTGTGTAGTGGCATGATGAGCAGAGTCTCAGCAGAGGTTTGACCTGCATTTTGATCATTGGTGTGGTACTTGCTTTAGAGAACATTTTATTTTTACTGATGTCTATTGATGCAATTATAGAACGTGTCATGACTAAATTTTACATATTATTGTAGAACTCCGGAAATGAAAATTATAAGTACAACATGCCACTTTAATACCCTAATCCTGCTGCTTTTGCCTCTAACAAAAGAGTCCACAGAGGTTCTATGCATTTTTATCATTCATACGGTACATGTTTTAGGGAACATTTTATTGATGTCTGCTGATGCAATTGTAGAACATTTGATGACTATACGTTACATATTTTTGTAGAATTCTACAACCGAAAAATTATAAGCACAACATGCCACTTGAATACCCGAAAATCCTGCATCTTTTGCCAATCTTTCAAATTCTCTTTCTGTCCTCTCCTTTCTCTTAGGGTTTGTACTCATCAGGAACGAATATAACTGAAACAAGCTTTTATCATCACCAGTAGTTGCAGGGGCTTCTGGAATCACCATATCTACTACTATCACTTTTCCCTGGTCTGGTAGTGCTTCATAGCAATTTTTTAATACCTTCAAGCATTGTTTCTCGTTCCAATGATGAAGTACCCACTGTCTCGTACAAATCACAATGTCAGTTGAAAAATGTCCAGAATGTACACCCAACAAATCACTAATCTATGTTTGTTGTTCTCTGTAGTACCATGGGAATTCCAAAGACCAACTCTTAGAACTCGGTTTATAGTTATACATCATTAATTAGTACTTATGGGGGAAATACAATCTTTATTAATTGGTGTGTTAGAGAGGGATATAGATAATATTTGTTGGGTTCAATTGTAATGAACCTACCTTCATAAAAATGGCATCTCCTTTTGGAATACTTACAAACATGTCTCCGGCAATGTGCTCGATACCTGCAACAATAAACCTCCCAAGAATTTACATAGCAAAATATGAAAGTAAATTAATTTGAGAGCAAGATTCATCAAATGCCATACTAGTGACTCCCCTTTGATACAATTGAGTGTCCCACTTCAAATTCATTTTATTTTTTCAAGTTAATTTAAGGTTGAGCCTAACATGACTGACCCCTTAGTATTAAAATGGAACAAGTCTTGCCTTGGGCTAGCCCTAGCATGAAGTAGGAGCATCTGCAGGTCACTCATTGAATATAGATCTTGAACACCATGAATTCAATACTAATCCACTTTAGGTTTGGTTTGAATCAATGCATGACACAAGACAAGAATAGTATTTTTCCTATTAAGTTAGAAATGGTTAATTGATAAAACCCAAGTATTGAAATTCATACCAGGATAGGAGGGTGACTTTTCTATAACAGAGGCCAAGTCAAAGTTGACACCCTTAATGGTAGGGTACTTGGAGATGATCATGTTAAGGAGAGTGCCATCACCACCTCCTACATCCACCAGCAATTTCAGACCTTCAAAGCCCTTGTATTTCTCAAGAATCCTCTTCATAACTAATGGGTTAAAATCTTTCATTGAGCCCATGAAAATTTCACGGAATTTGTCATCCTTCGTAGCGTACTCATTTGCTTCCATCCCATAAGCCCTGGAAAATGGAATCCCTCCTTCCAAAATTGCATCTTTCAAATGGTACCTGTTGTGAAACTTAACATTAGACTTCTTACAGAAGGGGAAAAAAGAAGAAGAAGATAGTAGGATGATGATAATAAAGAAAGTTCTAGCTTTTGTTAAGCACCTGTTGTGATTCCTATCATTAAAATTTCTAAAATCCAGACTTCTATTTTCAATTGTCAAATTTATATCAATTTAGTTTCCCACCTTGTGAAAATGAATCAATTTGATCTTTCTGTCCAAATTTGTTAACAAACAACTCTGTTTAAACATTATTTTTATTTAATTTTTAAATGTCAACATTTATGAGATGCTCCATATAAATTATAATAGGTCTTGTTGTTTGATGAGTATTATATATGTATATACAAATGATTTCATTTACTAGCTGATTTGGACAAAAACGACCATATTCACTTTGATAAAATGGGCTAAATTGGCAAAAATAATTTCTTAAAGACTAACTTGATTATTGAAGTAAAATTGTAAAAGTCAAAGTACAAAATAGAAAATGTTACTAAATGATGATATTAAGGAAAGTTTGAGCATTTTGTTAGCTAGTAATACCAGATATTCATCGTGACTTTGTCCTGGAACAAATCTAAGAAGGGTGCAAGTGATCCTCCAAATTCATCCTTGTTTTTGATGAAGTATTTGGAAACAGGTGCCAGACCATAGAGCCTGGAAACTTGGCCATCATGCTGATGGGTGGCAATAGAACAAGTGAGTATAGAGTGGCTAGCAAGAAGCTTGAGCATACAATCAAGAAGCAAAGACTTGTCTTGATTGCTGTGAGTGGGTAGCTGGAATGCTATTTGGGAAGTAGAAAGAAGTGCTCCAGGACCAGCTCTATCCAAAATCTCAAGCACACCAAGCTCTATTGCTGCTTTCAATACCATGGGCAACACTGATGCAGTAGCCAGTTGCATTGCATACTGGGAAAGACTGTCCTCTCCATTGGTGAATGCACCAATCTGGCTTTCCTTGGAGCTCATGATGTGGATTTGGTGTCAAACAGAAACTGATGAACCAGGTTGAGTATGCTAGGTAGCTAACCAGATCACTGTACCTTTGTCAATTGATAACCATGAAATCAGAACTTGGTGTTCAAAAAGTCACAGCTCTGACCCCTTCTGCTGTCTTTGGGCGGCTTGACTTACACCGGGTTCTTTTTTAATCTTCAAAATTAATTAATACTAGTCGCAAACCTACGCAATGTGTGGGAGTATAAAACTATTATGTAACCTGATATAATGTATAATTTATTCTCCAAAACGTATTGAAGATATTATTTCTAAAATTATCTCTCCATCTCTACAAATATATCATTCTATTATTTTGAGTTTTTTTTTTTTTTGAAAAACTTAGGTGCATTTGATTGATATTATTCCATTATTTTTTTCGTGACAAAAAATAGAAATTCTATTCTTTTTCAAGTAATCTATATTATTCAAATTTTTGTATTGTGTGTTATGGTTTATTTTTTCTACAACTAAAATTTTTAAGTTCCAAAATTAATTATTTGAATTTCTCATTCTCTTAAGAAAATTATTATGATAAACAAACCTCATCACAAATTTACGATTGGTAATACTCAAATAATTTTTTAGACACATTAAAACACATAATCATGTAGATTGTATTTTGATATAAACTCAAATTTTCACTTCTAAAAAAATCTAAAAATTAACTCAAACCAAAACTATAAGAGAGATAGAGAATACATGTGATAAATAACTCAAAAAACACACCACCAAAGTGTATCATCCAAAGTAGGGACAAAAAAAAAAAAAAAATCATCAATCTAAAGTAGAGTTGCAAGAAACAATTAATGAGAGAGAGAGAATAATCACCTATTTTTTGGAAGAGAATGTAAGATAAATAACAAAATTATATAAAAAGAAAATGAATAGAAGAACATTCAAAAGAAAATGTATAGTTGTAAACATCAAATTATCCAAGTCATGTTATGTAATAGAATAACATTAAATCATTTTGTAATTTCATAAGATAACATATAACAAACAAAGAAAATATAAAAATATAAAAAATTAGAATATAACCAAATCATGTCAACTTAAAGTAGAGTTAAACATAAAAATTCATCAATCTAAATTAGAAATCCACCAACAGAAAGAATATATATATATATATATATATAGAGAGAGAGAGAGAGAGAGAGAGAGAGAGAGAGAGAGAGAGTATTCACCTTTTTGTGTGAGCAAAATATGGATTGAATGGAAGAGAAAATAACATATTTTTATAGTAAAAAAAAATGGAGAAAAGAAAAGTCAAAATAAAAAGAAGATGAAGGAATAGAAAAATTGTAAGGTTAAGGTATAGAATAGTGAGGAGATAAAAAGGTAAAAATAAGTGAATGTTAGAGAAGGTGTAATTGTAAAGTAGGGAATTAATAAGGATAAAATAATTAAAAAGGTGAGAGAAAATATTAAAAATAGGTTGATGATGTGGTGCTGATGTGGTTCAATAGGAGCGCAGTAGTATTAAATGTTACGCTTCAGCTTTTAGATATACTAGCCGCGAACCTGCGCGTTGCGCATGATAATTATTTTTATAGTGATTTTATTAATTTTTTTATACAATTTAAACTAATTTAATAAAGAGTAATGTATATTTATTATAAGAATAATAATAAATATAATATTGGAATAATCATAAATCATAAATCAAATAATTTTTGTCGTACTAAAATGAAAAATTTATAATTTTTCTCAAAAATTCAAAAGGTAAATTAACGAAAATATTTATTTTTTAATAAAAGTTATTTATAAAATTTTGTGGATTATTAAAAAGAATATAAAACTTGGAAATTATTCTTTTAGTTTTAAACAAAATTTCTCAAACTTAATTTTTCTGCCTAGAATCCAAAACACTGAAAAAAGTAACTAAAAAAATTAATAAAACTTAACTATGATTAATTGGACCAATTAGGAGAAAAATTTGTTGTTTATAATCTACTAAGTTTATTTTCTTTGCAGAAATTATAATTTTGCCTACCCAAAACATATTATCAAACAAAAAATTATTAGCAAAATCTAAGAATTAAATTTTTATATATGCATTGTTATTATAATAATAATAATAATAATAATAATAATAATAATAATTAAAGTAAAATTGCGAAAGATAAAATTTGTCTCTAATCCAATAATTTTTGTTTAGCCAACCTTTACTTTTCTCTAAATAAATAACATTATAGAGTACTTCTAATACAATTATTAAGAGTACTTTGTCCACTACAAAGGGTTAAAAAATAAACAAATATGATTAAAGTCTCATATTTTAACATCTAAATTGAGCACTATTAAAATCATGCTATCAAATTACAATAACTACCAAATTAAATTATCCAAATCATGCTATGTCGTAGAATAATATTATATTTTTATATTTAATCCTTTATAACGTAATATAGGATAACATTTAACAATCAAAGAGAGAAAAAAAAAGCAATTAAAAAAAAATAAAACTGAATCGCAATAACCTAAAGTAGATTAAAGAATATAAAAAATTATCAACCTAAAGCGAAGATGCATGAAAAATAAAAAATAAAAATCCACCCAAAAATTTTGTGTGTGTGTGAGAGAGAGAGAGAGAGAGAACCTTTTTTTTGTAAGGAAAAACTATGCATAAAATGAGATAGTGACAAATTTATAGTAAAAGAGTATGAATAAGAAGAGACAAAAATAGAGGAAAATGAATGGAAAGATGAAGAATAATATTAATGTAGAGGATAGTGAGAAGATGAGAAGGTGAGGGAAGGAGAAAGGATGAAGAAGTAGTGGAAAGATGAAAAGGTAAGGGAGAGAGAAGGGTTGGAGAAGTGAAAATATGAAATAAAAAATATTGAAAATAATTATAAGAAAATAGAAAGAAAGAAGATAATAACGTGGACGCAAACGTAGCTCAATGTAAGCGTAGCAGCGTTAAACGCAATATTATATTTTTATATTTAATCCTTTATAACGCAATATAGGATAACATTTAACAATCAAAGATAGTAAAAAAAAAAAAAATACATAACAATTAAAAAAAACAAAACTGAATCGCATTAACCTAAAGCAAATTATAGAATACAAAGAATTATCATCCTAAAGTGAAGATGCAAGAAAAATAAAAAAATAAAAATCCACCCAAAAATTGAGAGAGAGAGAGAGAGAGAGAGAGAGAGAGAACATTTTTTTTGTAAGGGAAAACTATGCATAGAATGAAAAAGATAGTAGCAAATTTATAGTAAAAAAGTATGAATAAGAAGAGACAAAAATAGAGGAAGATGAAGAGAAAGATGAAAAATGATATTAATGTAGATCGGTAGTGGGGAGATGAAAAGGTGAGAAAAGGAGAGAGGTTGGAGAAGTAGTGGGGAGATGAAAAGGTAAGGAAGGGAGAAAGGTTGGAGAAGTGTAAATATGAAAAAAAAAATATTAAAAATAATTATAAGAAAATGGAAAGGAAAAAGACAATGATGTGGACGCTGACGTGGCTCAACGTGAGCGCAGCAGCATTAAACGCTACGCTTCAGCTTTTAGTAATATATAGATATATATATATATATATATATAAATATGTGTTGATAAGGCTTACTGGATGGCGAATTGAAAAAGAAAATCACAATCAATTGAATAACATATCAAAAAGTCCAAGGATACAAAGTTTTTCACCGGTGTTAATTTGACTTAGTGCATAATAAAAATGATGTTATTAATAACCTTATGAGAAATCAATATTAGACTAATCTTACTCCAATTACAACTTGCTATCTTAGTAAGGTGTGAAAAAAGGTTAGGTTTAAGCACTAACTCATGATATATTGGTTATTAGTTTAGCTTTCAGTCAATGACTCGGATATTTTAACTTTGGTGAACTAATAAGTCAGATGCATCATAGGTACAATTTAGTAGATTTGCACCAGAAATATAAATTGTTTAAAAACTGAACTTAAGATCAACCTTTTAAAACTGAACAAACAAATAGACGAAAGATGGAGGGAATTTATTCATTTTTGAGAGCCATTACAACTTTATATAAAGATCAAAAGATCAGACCAATGACATGATATATTACTACATATTTTAAAATTTTGAAACTAATAAGAATTAAGAAATGATAAATTTAAGTAACTAAATCACCATTTTAACAGGACAAGCATGTTCTAGGAATTGTACATTATAGGTCAAGCATTAGATGTTTTGAACACGTCTAAACAACATTCAGTTGCAAGTCCTTTGTTCTAGAATTTCTCATAGTATTCTGCATATGTAAAATTTCTATAGACTGCGGGGTGAGTATCGTCTATAAGATCCTTAGCAGGTCCTATTAGAGCATCATTTGATGGACAATAGAATGTTGGGATTGATACTTGCTCTTTGTTGTAGTTCACAACAGCTCGATGAAGCACACTCTTGTATTGATCATTGCTAAGTACCTGATGCAAAGAAAAGATCAAGTTTATTGTATAAGCAATTAAAAGAAACCTCAATTATAACTCGAATAATTTAATCCGTTTAGGGTATGACGCATATTAGTTTATCTTGTTTATTGTATAAAAATATCCTTCGAAAAAATTGATACTCTAAAAAAATTATATATTCCTTTTCGAGATAAAAATAAGTTCAACCAAACATTTAATAAAATAATAACAACGGTATTAAAAAGTAGTTAGGGGTGTAATTGTACCTGCATTTGGTCACCAATGTTGACAATGAAGGTATTAGGAATAGGATTGACAGCAATCCATTTGCCATTTCTTAAGACCTGCAATCCAGGCACATCATCTTGAAGAAGAATTGTGATTAAGTTAGGATCAGTATAATTAGGCAACCCATAAGTAAGCTCTGGCTCTGGACAAGGTGGATAATAATTCGATGCCATATGTTGACCCTGCTTGCCTAGAGCCTTTTCAATGCTGTCTCTTTCTAGGCCCTAGCTCTCTGATATGGCCTCTAGCAACCTTAGCACTAATCCTCTAACACTGGTGCAATACCCAGCCACATCCTCCCTGCATAAAATTAAAAAACAACATAATTAGTTGTAATCAAAATCTAAAAATATAATGGGTTTTTTCACACCATGAAATATTCTTTAGAACTTTCAATTAGAGCAATCCTCGTAATAAGAGTAACTTTAAAATCATAAATTATTCTACAATTTTTATACTACAACTTTAACGTGACAAATTATGAATGGTTAATCATTATTTTTAAACGAATTCATCACTTTTTCTTCATTAATCACGTTCTGTCATATTACAATTGAATTAAAAATTGTGAAAACTGTGGTTCTAAACTTTTCCTTATAATTTTTAACCAAAAAAAAAAAAAAAAACTTTTCCTTATAACAAACTTTAAAAGTGTACCAAGGTAGTACTTATAAAAGTGTACCAATGTAGTACGCTAGTACTTTTTGAGCCTTGTATAACACTAGTGGTCATTTGAAAAATGTTTCTATTAATTTTACTACGCAAAGGACTATTTTGATGTGACGGGTATTTTTTCACCAATCAACATGCACCGTGTTTGGCCACAGTAGAGATTTTGAAGTCACCAATTACGCATGCGTGTCTCCCGTCAAAAAAAAAAAAAAAAAAAAAATTACGCATGCGTGTGCGTTACGTAGGTAGTACTATCTGTTTAAAAAATTTTGGGGATTTATGTGACTTAACGTGTCTTGTTCTTCTTCTTAAAAAAAAAAAAAACGTGTATTGTTCGATTAATAATTAAAAATAAAAATAGTGTCATGTTCACAATACAAGGACAAATAGAAAATAAAGGGAGTTTTCAAGATATTCATCACAACTACATTTGATAAGCTTATTTGTATCGTATTTATTAAAAAAATAGTTTTTGGTAAGGGTGAAAATGGTCTGGTGACTCTGGTCTAATCCAATTTTTGCATTTTTTTGTGACCAAATTTATCTGTTCGGTCTATGAAAAGCCTAAAAAAAAATGACCAGACAATTGAACGATTTCAATTGGTTTGAGTTTAATTGGTCCTGATCAATTTGGTCTGAATTTTGATCTTGGGCTTGTATTGTTGGTATTCCAATTTTTCCAGTTTTTGCAAATAATTTTGGGTTTTTTTTTAAATAAATAGCTAATTGATTTTTTTTTTTTTAGAAGAAGCTAATTGGATTTTAAAAACCCATATATATGTTCAATTTTATTAAAATAGAATAAGAGTGTTAGATTATTTGGGTTTTTTTTCATATATATAATATAATATGATATATATATATATATATATAAATATATGTATATAGGATTGGTTCACTTGGTGGATTATTTTTTTGTAAAACTGATACCAAATTAAAACCCAAATTTTTTTAAATGGAGGGCCGAGACAAACTGGATACCTCAGAAAACTGTTCCAGTTAGTCAATTTGGTCTAAACAATTTTTTTTTTTTTTTAACCATCCTAGTTTTTGGTAAGGTTTATGTTAAAGTATAACAAAAGGCAAAAATCTAGCTTCTTTCCATGCCAAAAAACAAAACTATAATTTAAATTATTGGAATAAAAAAAAAAAGACAAAAAGCAAAAAGCAGCAAAAGTGTATGTTGGGAATTATTTGTTTTCAATAGTTTATTTGCATAGTAGTATTTATTAAAAATATAATTTTTTGGCAACTTTTAAATTAAATGTGTTCAAAAAATATTTTTAAAAAGTTAAAGTATAGATTATTCAAAAAAAAAAAATCAACCAGTCCCAATTTCCAAAGCCACACTAAATTAATATAATATATACTTTAGGTACGAAATTAAAAGTTTTTTTTCTATAAGAAAATAACAAAAGAAGGAGATAAAAACAATGAGACAACAAGGACTCACTCAATCATATATGAGGAAGTATCAAAATCATATTTTAAGTTTTAACCAAGTTTTAAAAATTGATTAATAAACTGAAAGTAATGGTAATTAAGGCACACATAATTAATGCGAGGACCCATATGAGTCTGAGTGACCCACCTAAAGGAAGGAGGATTTGAAGGCCATTCGTTCACGTAGTCCCCAAGAGGGTAACAATGGAGTCTTAAAAAATCCCTCCAGTTTGATACCTTCTCGGTCTTAACATTGAAACTAGTAGAAAGCCTGGTGGTTTTTGTTGGGTCATTTGAGTAACTCTTCATCCTCTCCCTCTTCAGCAATCATTCGAAAACCTGAAAGCCTACCTTTCGTCCCTTCCATTGCTAAGTCCCTCCCAGCCTGGGGAAGAATTGTTCCTCTACTTGGCAGTATCCCCAATTGCCGTCAGTGCGGCCTTAGTCAAGGGAGAGGACAGGGTGCAGAAGCCCGTATACTACATAAGTCGAGCACACCGAGACGCAAAGGAAAGATACCCACCGATGGAGAAGCTTGCCTTCACTTTGGTTACCGCGGCCCGTAGGCCCGTAGGTTGAAGCCATACTTCCAAGCCCATACTATCGTTGTCTTGACTGACAAACCTCTACGGCGAGCAATGAGTAGTCCCGAAGCTGCCAGACGGATGGCGCTATGGGCGATAGAACTTAGTGAGTTTAATGTACAATATCGCCCGCGTACTGCCATTAAGGGACAAGTAGTCGCTAACTTTATTGCGGAGTTCACAAACATGGAAGGCCAGGGTGCAGAAGAGTATCCTTAATGAAGTATCCACACAAACGAATCATCCAACAAATAGGCTGGCGGAGCAAGGGTTGTACTTCGTTCCCTAGAAGGGGACGAGGTCGAATGCATGGTTTGTCTCAACTTCCCTATGACCAACAACAAAGCAGAGTACGAAGCCCTAGTAGCAAGACTAGATCTCGCTAAAGCGGCCGGGGCCAAGAGTGTGATTATTCATTGCGATTCTCAAGTCGTCACAAACCAAGTGAACGGTGATTACGAATGTAAAAGAGAAAGAATGAAGAAGTACTTAGAGCAAGTGAAGAAAAGGGTGGACGACCTACAGGTCAAGATTGTTCAAATCCCAAGAAGAGACAATGAGCAAGCCAACTGTCTTGCCAAAACCTCATCAGCGGAACACTTGATCATCCCCAGCAAGGTGCTTTCCTTTGTTCAGTTTTCACCACTAATAGATCCCATCGACGTGTAGGAAATAGGTTTTGAAAGTAATTGGACCATACATTTAACCTCCTACTTGAAAAATAGTACACTACCCGATGGTAAGGAGGCCGCAAGGAAGCTAAAGGTCCAAGTAGCACGATTCGTTCTGATAAAGGATATCTTATACAAAAGAATACCTACATGCCTACATCTCCATCCATCAAATCCAACTAAAGGGTAGTGTAAGTGGGGCACGGTAAAATAAGGGGTCCATAAAGAAATAGTTTTATGTTACATTATTTTGTTTTATATCAGAATTTTTACTAGCTTTATATGATGTAGAGCTAATGAAACTAAATTTTTAAATTCCAGTTGTCATTTCAGCAATATTTTCAATCCATTCATCAATTTATACCAATTCTTTATTAATTAGGCCCCAAAATAAAGGAAAATTGTTGAATACTCTAGGATTACCATAAATGTGTGCTTCCCTTCTCACATGAATTATGGGTCCCACCACAAATTTAATTAGTGAGACCCACAGTTATGTGAGAGGGGTAGTACGTATTTATGGTACTCCAAGAGTACTCAGTAATTACCCCAAAATAAATCATCCTTAACAAATATCTTATGGTGGCCATTAATATTTTCCTTTCAAGAATACAAAAGTGAGGTTTTTTTAGTCCCCTCATTAATTTATATCAATTTTTATTAGCTAGACTCTACAATAAATCATCCTTAACGAATATCTTATGATACCCATTAACATTTTTCTTTCAAAAATACAAAAAGTGGGGTTGGGGTAGGATTGAGAATTAAAATCCTAGTGGCAAACATGACGAATATGTGCTTTCCATAAGGTTTAGGATGCGTAAACACAATCTAAACTTTAGTCCCCGTTAACCTGTCCCTTTCAAGAATACAAAAAGTGGAGTTGTGTAACATTGAGAATTAAAATCACAATGGCAAAAATAACAAATACATATGCTTTCCTTAAAGATTAGGGTACGTAAACACAATCTAAATCTTTGGATCCCTTAACCTTTCCCTCTCAAGAATACAAAAAGTAGGGTTGGAGTAGGACTAACAATTAAAATTACAATGGCAAACATGGCCATTAATTTATAAATGTTTTTGTTAGGTTCAGGGCAGCGTAAACACAATCTAAATCTTTGGCGCACAAAAAAAAAAAAAAAAAACTAACTGCAAGTGCAAATATAGAAGACAATGAATAAATAGGATAAATAGCTTGATTTATTGGGAAAAAAAAAGGTTAGCCTTTAAAATAATTATTAAAAGCTTAAGACGTAGTGCCCATTTGTTTCAACTTTCTCAGCCCCAAAAAGCTCGTTTTGAAACCCCCAGCCCAAATTTCAAAAGCCCGTTTGGTAAGGTTCAAAACGCAACTTTTGTTAAAAACTGCGTTTTGAATTTATGAAGAAAACGTGCATTTGCAAAATGGAGCTCTGAGCTCCATTTTGCAAAACGCACAAACACGTTTTCTCAAAACAGAAATTACCGTATGTATCCTAATGTTAATTCTTGTAGGTTCAACTAAGGAGCGAACTAAATATGGACGAGAATCTTCCTGCTGTGTTGTTGATGGGAGGAGGAGAAGGGATGGGCCCTATTGAGTCTACTACCCGAGCACTTGGGGATGCATTATATGATGAAAATCATGGGAAAGTGTTACAAACCCAATTGATCCAATTGAGTTTGTTGGTTGCTTCAAGGGAACCAAGACCTACTAATTGATAAATAGACTACTTCGAGGGAGTCTAGACCTCCAAAGTGAATATTCACTCAATAATAATACTTTTCAGTCTCCATTTATTAATCAACATCAAGTCATATAAATAGATGGCTTTACAAGATAAAGCTAACATTTAAATTCAAAAGAAACATAATCTTTATCTACTATATGTAGATAAGATTTATTCAAATACTAAGCTAACAATTTATCCTATCATTATCTAATAACCCAACTCTTAGTAAAATCTTAAATAAAAAAATTAAATAAAAACTAGGCACGTAACATTCCTCCTCCCTTGAGATCAGCCCTTGTCCTTAAGGGCTTAATCTGAAAATTATTGTTGCATATGAGCTCAATCTTTCCAAGTTGCTTCTCACATACTCGATCACTTCTTGGGCTTGCAAGGATCTTATGACTAGGCACCTGCAGAGGTGGTGAGCTTTTTGGTACTGCAAAACTATCTTTAACTCGATTTAAAAGTTGTTGCATGCTTGAATTGTGTGAAGGTGGAATGATTTGATTTTGAGGAGCTACCATGGCCTTCTTTTCTTCGAGTTTGCATTGCCCATTACTTTCCTTAGTTAGCTTCTCTTCTTCATAGAGAGCCAAATTCCTCTCTTTGGTTGCACCTTGCCCACCACTCTCTTTAGTTGGTATCTCTTGTTCATATCTAGCCAAACGCAAGGATTTGCATATCATTTGCATTTTCTTGATACTTTTCATTTGATCAACTGCTAGAGATTGTATCTCTTTCAATTTATCCATGCATTCTAACAATTGTTCCTTCACGCATTCTAACAATTGTTTCTTCATGCCTGGCTCTGATACCAATTGTTACAAACCCAATTGATCCAATTGAGTTTGTTGGTTGCTTCGAGGGAACCAAGACCTCCTAATTGATAAATAGACTACTTCGAGGGAGTCTAGATCTCCAAAGTGAATATTCACTCAATAATAATATTTTTCAGTCTCCATTTATTAATCAACATCTAGTCATATAAATAGATGGCTTTACAAGATAAAGCTAACATTTAAATTCAAAAGAAACCTAATCTTTATCTACTATATGTAGATAAGATTTATTCAAATACTAAGCTAACAATTTATCCTATCATTATCTAATAACCCAACTCTTAATAAAATCTTAAATAAAAAAATTAAATAAAAACTAGGCACATAACAGAAAGCTATAGGTCAGGTGCTTGTGATAGCGGTCGCAACAAAGAGCTTGCCAATAAACTGCTTTCAATTAATTGGAATGTTCCTGTCAAGGTATCTACATACCCGCCAAAACCCACCCACTACTTTGGATGCAATTTACCTTTTCAAATTCACGTGTGTATGAAGTTTAATTATTGCTAGTTCGACTGTTGCGTGTTATAAATCTCTAGAATACTCTGGAAACTGAGATTTTATTGATTGTGAAAATGAATACAAGCATCTCAGTGAAATACATAGCTGTTGACCCTATTTATATACAGTCTAATCAAGTAAAGGTTAAGCAAAACTAACTCCCTCACTTGGCGGGAAAAGTAGTTACAATGCTAATCCACTCTAACTAACTGTACACTTGTATCAAAAATACAACTGCGTCTAACTTCTCAATCCAAAGGTAACTGCTCCGTAAAAGAATAAAGGCAAAAATATAAAATTGACCCTCTAACTTTCACATTTTTTCATTTCAGTCCTCTAATTTTCAGTTTTGTCAATTCAGTCCTCTAACTTTTAATTTTTGTCAATGTAGGGTTCCGTTATAACTTAGTTAGTGGCTGCTGTTAGACCCACTGAAACGACACCGTTTTGCATTTAAAAAAAAATCAGAATAAAAAGAAAATAAGAAAAATTTGGAAAAAAAAAAGAAAAAAAAGAAAACCGTCTTCATCAACTCAGTTACCGTCTCTGGAACTCCTGTGTCAACCTCTCCAACCTCAATCCCAAACTCCACTACTCTTCTTCTTCTTCTTTCTCTCTCGACCTCGCCAAGCTCTGCCACATCGCTCCCGATATCCTCTCCCTCGCCGGCATCGTCTCCGGCGTTCCATATCCGTCCATCAAGTCCGCTTCCTTCTACTACAAAACCGGCCTCATCTGGCATGACCTTCACCGCTTCAACCTCGCTTCCTCTTGCTTCAAGAAAGCCATCGATCTTCTCTCTAATTCCAACCCCACCGCCATCATCTCCGCCGACGATGTAGCGAAACTTCTTCTCGATGTCAATCTCGCCAGATCTTGTACCGCCTGGGAACTCTTAGACCGAAAACTCGCCGTCGCTTTGCTTAGTCGGTCTAAGACCTTGCTTCTTTGCTCCGATCCAGATTTTTCTTATTTTCTTTTAATTCTGAATTAAAAAAAAAATGCAAACGGCATCGTTTCAGTGGGTCTAACAGCAGCAACTAATTGAGTTGTAACGGAGCCCTGCATTGACAAAAATTGAAAGTTGGAGGTCTGAATTGAAAAAACTGAAAGTTAGCGGACTGAAAAAAAAAAAAAAAAAAAAAAAAAAAAAAAAAAAAAAAAGGTGAAAGTTAGAGGGTCAGTTTTGCATTTTTGCCAAGAATAAATAAGGTCTTCAAAATGTGGCATTGCTTCAATTACTTCCATCAATTTTGTGCTTGCCCAATTAGACTCTGCCACTGAAGCTTTAGAATTGCTACTCGATCTGCTCTGCTTCTTGAGACAAACCATGATACTCTTGCCTTCGTTCCTTTTCTGTTTTAATACGTGTGATAATATTTTTAGTGTAGTGTGTAAAAACAAAGACTACTATTCTAATTAGTTTTATCATTTTTTAATGATCTCATTTGTAGTATTTCTTTTCATCATCATATATTTACATGATTTACATAACAGAGACTTTAAATGAGAGATAGAACCATTCATCAGATTTTTAAAAGTCACAATGTATGAAGATTATAAACATTTAAAATTATATATATATATATATATTATTTATTTATAAATAAGGTTGAATGAAATGTCAAAAAGTGGGATTTTGAAAATTGTCAACTTTATTTCTTATGTAATTTCTATTATTGCTACATCTTATTTCTAGTTATGACAGGAAATGTGGTTTCCCTGGTTAGGGTTTGATTAGTTTTAAGTTTAAATTTTGTATGATTATTATTGATATGATTAAGTGAATATAACGGTTGATTTTATTGCATTGTAAGTTTTAAATATCCTCCGTATGGTCATTTTCATTTCGGAGAAATTACACTTTACTACCCTAAACTATGTACTAGAGTACACTTTGCACCCTAAACTATCCAAATGCACACTTTACACTCCAGTGTTATTTTTGCTATTATGTTTGACAGAATTCTATTGAATGTGACAAGCACATGCTTCTTACTTAAGTGGAACAAACTTAAAAGATTGAAACACTCTTCTTCAAAATCAATTATAACAAAAGCCAATCTTTTCCACATCCCTTTGTCTCGCGTGTGTGCCTCTCCCCAAATTCAAATTCTTCTCAAAACCTCAAGTCTCACCCACCTCACCCATCATCCAAAGAGAAAGAAAAAACTCAAATTTTCTTTTAACTTTACTTTTTAATTTAATTTCTATTTTCAAAATTAAGACTACTCCAAATTTTTTATTAAATCCCACCATCATTGTGAAAGGATCCTTAAAATGAATTTAATTTTAATTTACTCCCCCATATCAAATAAGCACAAAATGCACTGTATATAACTAGATGAATCTAGTCTAGGCATCAGCAAAGCTTTCAGCACTTGTTGCACATCAGTTTCTAAAAAAGCCTCTCAGATCCTAGTTTTATGAGCAAAGGAAATAGCTCGAATAGCACAAAATGCGGTTGAGTCAGCCATACCTAATAAGAAAGCTCCTCTAGAGCACATAGCAGTTGATGACATTTCCTTTGTCATCCCGTATATACACACCCAGCCTTACGCATTCCAAATAATCTTGCATTACAACAGCAGCAGCCTAATTAACTTTATACCTTCATAAGGAAAAAACTTTCATCTCACTTTGTTACGGGTCTGTTTGGATAGAACTTATTTTATTGAAACTGAAAACTGAAAACACTGTAACAAAATAATTTTTAAATATGTAAATAGTGTCGTGGGACCCGTGAATAGTGCACGAGTGTACTGTTCACTGCTGAAAAGTCAAAGCATGCAGTTGGGAAAAAAAAGAAAAAAAAAAGGGAAAGAAATGCAAACGGGATCCGCTAAATGGATACGAAACAGACTAACCCTTGGAAGTAGAGATATGTTATGTCCATAACATTTTCATAACAAATCTTATGTGGCAGGTTGTTACAAGTTGTCATTAGTGGGGTAAAAAATAATTTAAACTAGAACCAATAATAGCTAATCACTTATAATTTGTTATGAAACAACTTATATATTTAAACTAGACAGACTAGAGGCCTAGATATTGTGTAGTGAGCAAACAACTTAATATATTTAAACTAGACAGACTAGAGGCCTAGATATTACAAGGCCTATGATGTCTCATAAACTTACTGGAGCGAGTTCATATGTTTATCTGATGTTGAGTTGTATTGGGCTACGGCGAAGGTGCCTGCCTCTCAATTTCAGGAATAGTGCTTTGAGATAAGCGGTTAGATCTACTTAACCGGCTAAACCAAGTAACGAACCCCCTCAATCAATTTGTTAGATTTGATGTTGGTACTGAATTCTTAATTAATCATATTATTTCAAACAAGCCTGTCTAATAATATTGACATAGTTGGATCGTATTTGAGAAACACACAAACATCACTGTTACAAATCAGAAAAAAATAATCATCATTGTCATAAACAGTAGATTCCAGTCACCCTTTTTCCTTCCTCTTATCTTCCCTCATCCAAACATCTACTATAATGCTCTAGCAATTTTACTTTTGCTCTTTTGGCAGGAGGCTGGTAACGTTCCGTACGTTGTTGAAAATGGATGTGGGATATTCTCTAAATCGCCCAAAGAGATAGCAAAAATTGTTAAAGACTGGTTTGGTCCCAAAGCTGAGGAGTTCAAGGCCATGTCACAAAAAGCGTTGGATCTGGCTCGGCCTGATGCTGCATTCGAGATTGTTAATGATCTTCACAAGTTTGTTAGCGAAGGAAATGATGAAAAGAAATGATTCTTGCTTCAACCTCTTTTCTCTTGGCGGTTGTTAGGACTAGGAGTTAAAAAAGGATTTGGTTTACTTTCAATACTTTTTTAAATGGACATGTGCTACTGTTTTTTAATGTACAACAACAAGTGGTAGTGAGTTTTAATCTCACATTTTATTTAATTAATATATGATGTAGCAGTCTCTCGTTAAAACAAAATGAGATTCTTTTTTAAAAAGTATCTGTTGTGTGTATTTGGGAAGTCCCTTCTCCTATCCAAATATTAGTAGCCAAAAGCATGTAGTTCAATTTTAGTGTTAAAGTCTACTATCTTTTAATAGATGAACTAGTTCGGTCCAACTTGGTCCATTAGGTCCATTTCAGGTCATTTCAGTCCAATTTGGTCCCTTTGATCCAGTTCTGTCCTCTTCAGTCTTGTTCGGTCTAGTTTTCTCTAATCCAGTCCTCTTTAGTCCATTTCAGGCCCATTTTGGCCCAGTTAGGTCCCCTCCGTTCCAGTTTGATTCAATTAGATCAATTTTGGTCTTCTTTGGTCCATTTTATCCCTTTGATCTTATTCGGTTCTTTTTAGTCCAATTTGGTCTAGTTTGGTCCAATTCGAGTTTTTGGAACTGGGACCAAAGTTTTTGAAAATAAGATATCAAAATTCAAATCAAAGAAGTGCTGAGCTTGAGAGTTTAGGCTTTTTTTTTTATCCTCTTTTATTTTATTTTATTTTTTAATAAATGAAATATGAATTTTACCAACTGAGGTAATCAGTAAAGTAGACTTTACCATACTAGTTGAGGTAATTGGTAAAGTAATAAAGTAATAAACTTTACCCACTAGCTATATATGAATAAACTTTCAAGAAATCAAGTATTGAGTATTTTTTTTCTCACTTTTTTCTTTTTTTTTTTTTAAATTTTATATTATTAAGTGGGTTATAAATATTTAAGATAGTAATTAGTATTTAGAAGTGTAAAGTGTGGAGTGATTTATCTTTATCTTTATCTTTTTTCTTTTCTTTTTACATGGTACTTTACTTTTAAGAAATTAAGTATTGGGTAAAGTTTTTCTTTTGTAAATTTTATATTTTTAAGTGGATTATAAATATTTGAGATAGTAATTAGTTTTTAGAGTGTGGACTGTGGAATGATTTTTCTCTATCTTTTTTTTTTTTTTTTCTTCTTGTATAGTACTTTACTTTTAAGAAATCAAGTATTGGATAATTTTTTTTTCACTTTTCTTTTCTTTTGTAAATTTTTAATTATTAAGTGAATTATAAATATTTAAGATAATAATTAGTTTTTAGAGTAGACCTTGAAGTGATTTATCATTTTCTTTTTCTTTTTATATGGTACTTTACTTTTAAGAAATCAAATATTGGTAAACCTTTTTTTTCTTTTGTAAATTTATATTATTAAGTGAATTATAAATATTTAAGATAGTAATTAGTATTTGGAGTGTGGAGTGTGGAATGATTTATCTTTATCTTTTTTCTTTTTATATGGTACTTTAATTTCAAGAAATAAGTATAGGGTAAATTTTTTTTTTTCACTTTTTTTTTCTTTTGTAAATTTTATATTATTAAGTGGATTATAAATTTTTAAGATAGTAATTAGTATTTAGAGTATAGACTGTGGAATGATTTATCTTTATTTTTTTTTTTTTTTTTTAGTATGATACTTTACTTTCAAGAAATAAAGTACTAAGTAAATTTATGAAATATAATTTTTACCAACTGAGGTAATCGGTAAAGTAAACTTTAGCATACTCGGTAAAGTAATAGACTTCTTTACCCACTAGTTATATATGAATAAACTTCTTTTTTTTTTCCCGATTTCATTGTGTGGTAGTATTTTGTTTACAAAGTAATTGTTTGAATGTGAGGGTATTGAATGTTTCGATAGTTATAACTATGAATAAAACAATGGTAATGAGGTTAACTATACTTAAGAGTTGTTTCAGTGAATATGTTACCTCTTATTTTTATATTTCATTTTAATTTATCTTTTAACCGTAAGTCAAGATGTGTTTTTAACTTTTTTTTTTTTTTTTTTTTGAGGAAGATGTGTTTTTATCCTTAATTTGTGTTTTTGAGTAATTAAATTTCTTTTTTTGAATAGATAATTACAACATGTTATTAATCCTCTAGCTTGAACCCTTTCCTCCTTAGACCTCTAAACACTCCGTGCATGGGAAGTTCTCGGTTTAACTACAAAACCCTTAGCTTGAGAAATTAAATTTAAACTAAACATCAGAGGTAGTTTTGGAAATAAAGAAAAATGACATCAAAGAGTTGATAATATGTTCTAAATATATGCATCACCAAAACCGAGATAATAAGTTATAAATATATGCATCACCAAAACCGAGATCTTAACAATATTTTTCTTAGTTTTCATAATCGAAAAGAAGGTCCATGAGTTTTCCTAATATTTAATTGTTGTTTAAGGTTGAAAATATGAGCATAATCAAGCCTCTTTAACTTTAGCGGATGTGATCCCTTGAGGTGGGATTTAATGATATATAACAAAGCAAAAATTGCAGAGTTTTTGTTTTATTATGCATATTAGAAACAGTAGCGCATATTCTTAAAAGGGAGGCTGATTTAGCACCAGCTTAGTTTCTTCAGTATTGTGCTGGATTTACCAAATTTTCATTTTCTACTTAACAGCTTTCCAGCAATCAAGGCAGGAATAAAAACTAGAGTAACTTCTCATCAAATAAAATTACCCAAAATGGGGAAAAAATATAATATATGATGCAAAGAAACCTACTTAAACAAAGGGAAGCAAAAAACTCATGATCATTATCAAAGTGAAAAAAGAATCCTCTTTTTATTCTTTTTGAAAAAAAAAAAAAAAAAGAATCTGTACCCCTATACTCGTGTTTATAGCCATATTTCAAGCTAAAATGAAGCAATTCATTCTGTTAATAGGTAGAACCATATGTCAGCTGGGAGAAACCTTGTATTATATGAATGGCAGATAAAAATGTTAAAAAAAGGCTGGAGATAAATCTGCAATCCTTTCAACAACCTTAATTGAGAGATCTCCTTATGTTTGTGCCAAAGATGACCGAGCAAGACAATTGGGGAACTTCAGAGGAACAGTTGTTACCGGCTGGTCATTAGATAATCCTTGGCAAGCCAAACCAAATGTGTATCCTAGTGCAAGAGCAACAGGAAAAGCTACAGCATTCCCAACTTGTATGTACCTGAAAAATGGAAACGGTAAAGACTAGCAAGAGAATGAACAAAAACATTGTTGGAAAGTATATTTCACTTTCCATGTCAATGAAGACCAGATCCAGGCATTGATTGCTAGAGAAAATTGTGGGATTGAGACAATTAATATGCAATTCAAATTCACATTATTTTTTACTTTTATATCTAATCCCGTTATAAATGTGGGGTTCCCTTGTAATGTGTTACCAATCAAGTGAATTCAAAATGTAATCTTTTCCGTTCTTTCTTCAATTCTTCCTCATATTTTCTTTATGCTCTATACTATTTCAAATTTTCACAACACAAACCTTCAGAGTGATGAAGATAATGATAGCAGAGTATAGGAAAAACATTAATGAAACACAAAATATCTTAGAGTAAAACTCTGGCAAAGGCAATAAGAGACCTCAAAAACTTAAAACACTAGAACATCTAATAATCTCAACAAACAAAGATATAATATCTAATAATTCCCAAAGCTTATTCCAAGATAAAACTAAATTAAAAAATGAGAATAAAAACTGCAGCATTTTCCCTTGCTGAAAACTGAACCAGAGGCAGATAACCAAGCCCAGCTTAGGAGAGAATAATACTGCACAAGATACCAAAAACTTCCCTATCCTTATATACCAGGTAGAAATTTAGAGCATATTAAATATACCTCTCTTGGACAGGCCCAGAAAGTTGATAACAATCAGGGAATCCTTGTAGTCTAGCATTTTCACGTATTGTCAGCACTCAATCTTGCAAAGGGTGAAGAAGAGTCTACCAAAATAATGAGTATGAGCTAAGAGATTTCATAAAAATGAAGACACGCACACACTCTCACCCACAAAAAATATGATATATATTAAGATAAGAAAAACCTTCTTGTGAGGTTCTGCCCTTGTCACAACTGTTGGGACAATTTCATCCCACCATAAACGACCAAATGGCCTGAATTCCAGCTCGTACATAAGAAATTTATAAATTAATATAAAGAGTGAAATTCAGAATTTACTTAAAAAAAAAAAATGCATTTACTTTGTTGATATCCCACGCCTTTGGACAAAGCTCATAGCATATTCAGGGACCTGTATATATTAATACAAATTAGAGAAAATTTCAGGTTGGAGGAGAGATTTGAGTGTGGAAAGGGAGGGTAATGTGACAAAGAAGATGACTATGAAAAATTTATTACCAGAGGTTACCAGAAGGAAGCATCACTCTTTCCATTGACGGATCCCATTCTACCTTATTATCTGGACCAACCATCACACCAGGTAGGTCCCTAAAATTTGCACCCTAGGAGAAAACGAGTACAATGATTGAAGGCACTCAAACAATATGCATTGGAAGCATGTTTTTTAATTAAATCAAAAAGTTTTAAGCAATGAATCAACCTTCTTTGGAATAAGGCAAACTCTATCCAAATCATCTTTGCTCAACTTCAAAGGTCGATGATCATACAGCATCAAAGTTTGTGGTACACTTTGAACGTCAGCCATGTAACTCACCATATCTTAGATCAGAGAAATTTATAATCAAACCCCATTCATACTCCAAACTATGTAGATAAGAGACAGAGAACAATAACTGATAGGTGAGTAGAGCCACCAAAAGAGAAAGGGCTACCATCGGGTCAATGTTGTTAAAGTGAGCCATTGTGGATGTCGGCTGCAGAACATGGTAGTATGTTATGATCCTAGTATTTTACAGGGATTAAATGTAAACTTAATCATGTGTTTATAAACTCTTGGACACCCTCCTCTTGCAAGCCAGTTTTTAAGGGTGAGTTCTACCCATGGGTTCCTAACACAAAACATATATGAGCTAGCTGCACCTCAGTAAACTTTGCATGGAATTCAAGCATTTTTTGACCAAACATGAGATATTTCTCATGTGTCAATAGCTGTCAAACAGTTCAGAACATAAACCCAATTCACTATTTCATATGCTCTGCATCAAGTTTACCTTAATGGTGCATTTAGCACAAGGAGAATCTCTATGGAAATTCTTTAGCACTTCTTGTGCAAGCAATAAGTTCTCTCCAAAGTTCAATGCTGTTAAAAGCGCACTTAAAGCTAAAATTTCAAAGCCTCAAGATTTAAGCACTTCACTTGGCCAAAGTAAAATTTAGTCACTTTATTATGAATGGATCCACTTGGCCAAAGCAAAGCTCATCCAATGAATGAGGCACCCTTCTCTGGTGCTTTTTGAAGAACCACAAAACACGTGTACGAACGCTTTTTCTTTTTTTTTTTTTGCAAAAAAAAATATGAATCATAAAAAATTAACTACTCAATCTTGACAAAGATGACATTTACCATTAATTAGTTATACAAATATATTTTTAAGGTACTGTACTAGACAACAATCTTTTTGTTTACATGTCAAAAGACATGAACAGGGTTAATTTACTATTCTTTTCCTTTTTAGTCTTTGCCTTTGGGCACACAAGAATTATAAAAAATTAAAAAAAAAAAAATGTTATGTTTAAACTCTAAATTAGTGGATTAGTATCATATTATCCATTGACAGTCATTTTCAAATTTACTATAAGAAATTGAACTAGTTTGCATAAGAATTTGCAAGTGATATTATAGTCATCAAGATCCAATCCTATTCAAGACCTAAGTCTTTCATGCAACTCCAATCAAGGTTTATTGTATCTAATCATACTTGAAGTGCAAGTAAAGTAATCTTAATCTTATTCTTAGTCTTTTCACATGACTATGTTTTATCTATTCTAATACAAACAAAATCATCCATATACCTGAACATAAGCATTATCATTAAGATTATAAATAGGGCCATCAATCATAGCTTGAGTATAGTGGCATCTTGCTTGCAAAACCTCCTTCTCTTCACTCTTTGATCCCCCACACCAATGTCACCAACCAAAATGTTTAAACCCATAACAATCTCATCAAATAATTCAAAATCTTCTTAACAAGGAAACTCACTCTTCTTTGCTCCCAACTACCTCCACTCTCTTCACCTTACTCTGAATCAAAAATAGAAAACAACACATTAAATAAAAAACGAAGATTTTGAAAGCAATGAGGTAGTAGTGAAAGGGCAAAGGGAGAAGCCACCTTTGATTGGTAGCGATGGGGCCATTAGTCACTGGCTTCGGTGGCGGTTTTCCGACAAAACAAACGTCGGAATTTGTTGTGTCACGGTTTGCATTTTTTCTCCACTTAGTCGATACCAAAGGAGAAATCAATTCGTCGTTCTCACGTTCTTTGGATTTCTTCACCATTTGAGACTTCAGAGAGTTGAGAGAGAAAGTCTGGCTGAGTACAGAGAAGTAGCAAAAAGTAAAAACTAAAATGAGCTGGAAATTGGGATGGGTATTTTTGAAGTTTAAGCGGGCTTTTCAAAATTTTTATTAGTTTTTTTTTTAACTTTTCGTGAATTGGGCGGGAGCAAAGATTCCGGGAATTCGGGCCAAAATTGAAAATTAAGCTCATTTTTCAAACAATATAATTAATAGGCACAGTTTCAAAACTATATTTTTTACTAGCATCTCGAGTCTAAAAGATTCGATTTTGAACTTATAACTCGAGTCTTTGAAACTCGATTTCAGTGTTCTAATTTGTCTGATGTGGCATTTCTTCCATGTGGCGTTCACCCGAAAATCGAGTCTCTAAGACTCGATTTACAAGCCAAAAAATAGCCCAAAAAAATTTAAGTCTAAGTCTCTTCATCTACATGCCATTCCCAGAAATACCCAAAAAAAAAAAAATTTAAGAAATCCAGGCACGCACAATCTCCCTCATCTCCATCCTCTTCCTCCTACTCACCACCGCACTAGAACCCACCCATTCCTTGTCCTTCTCCTTCGCCCAGTACCGAATCGTTGTCTCGCTCTCCACTCGCTCATGACAAGCATGGCCAACCTCTGCGCCTCCAAGGGTGACATCTCAAGCTCGCGCCGAGCCCATCTCATCGTTGAGAAGCTAAAGAGTGAGCTGAGCCTCGGCTTCTTTGGACCCTCAAGAACTACGCGTGGAGGGATCTAAACTACGCTGTGGCAACGGAGCGAAGTGGGCAACCCAAGGCGATCTGAACCTGACCCACGGCTAGGGGTGGCAAATGGGCGGGTTGGGTCATAAATGGGTTGAGTGTGTAATTACCCATTTATCCATTTATGACCCGTTTATATATAAATTAATTATCCATTACCAACCCAACCCATTTAATTAGTAACCCGCCCATTTAACCCAATATGATCTAAATACCTCTAAAACAACTTGAATACCCTCTTGACCTCCAAAATTACCAAAATACCATTAAATACCTAAAATGATGCAAATACCCCTACACTTTCAAAATTACTAATATACCCTTGGACATCCAAAATTATCCCCAAAATCTCTAAAATGAGTAAAATACCCATGAAATCTAAAAAATTACCAAAATACCCCCGAAATCCAAAAAAAGACCAAAATATTCTCGAAACCTAAAAATTACCAAAATACCCCTAAAACCTAAAAAATGACCAAAATATCCCCAAAATCCAAAAAATGACCAAAATACCCCTGAAACCTAAAAATGACCAAAATACCCCCAAAACCCAAAAAATGACCAAAATACCCCCGAAACTCAAAAAATGACCAACATACCCACGAAACCTAAAAAATGACCAAAATACTCCTAAAACCTAAAAAATGATCAAAATACTCCCAAAACCCAAAAAATGACCAAAATACCCCCAAAACTCAAAAAATGACTACAGTACCCCTAAAACTCAAAAAAAGACCAAAATACTCCCGAAACCAAAAATGACCAAAATACCCCCGAAACCCAAAAAAAGACCAAAATACTCTCGAAACCTAAAAATTACCAAAATACCCCTAAAACCTAAAAAATGACTAAAATACCCTCAAAACCTAACAAAATGACCAAAATATCCCCGAAATCCAAAAAATGACCAAAATACCCCTGAAACCTAAAAATTACCAAAATACCCCCAAAACCCAAAAAATGACCAAAATACCCCCGAAACCAAAAAAATGACCAAAATATCCACGAAACCTAAAAAATGACCAAAATACTCCTAAAACCTAAAAAATGACCAGAATACCCCCAAAACCCAAAAACTGGCCAAAATACCCCCGAAATCTAAAAATTATCAAAATACTTCCGAAACCTAAAAATGACCAAAATACTTCCAAAACCCAAAAAATGACTAAAGTACCACCAAAACCCAAAAAATGACCAAAATACCCCCGAAACCTAAAAATGACCAAAATACCCCTGAAACCCAAAAAAATGACCAAAATACTTCCGAAACCCAAAAAAATGATGAAAATATTTCTGAAACCAAAAAATGACCAAAATACTTCCAAAACCCAAAAACTGACTAAAATATCCCAAAACCCAAAAAATGACCAAAATACCCCTGAAATCTAAAAATGATCAAAATACCCCCTAAACCCAAAAAATGACCGAAATACCCCTGAAACCTAAAAATTACCAAAATATTTCCGAAACCTAAAAATGACCAAAATATTTCCAAAACCCAAAAAATGACTAAAGTACCCCCAAAACCCAAAAAAATGATCAAAATACCCCCGAAACTCAAAAAACGACCAAAATACCCCTAAAACTCAAAAATTCCAAAATACCCCCGAAACCCAAAAAATGACCAAAATACACTCGAAACCTAAGAAATTACCAAAATGATAGAAATGCCATTGTAACCTAAAAAATGACTAAAAAATACCATTAGAATCTAAAAGACAATCAAAATAACCCCGAAACCTAAAGCATTACCAAAATTCCCACGAAATCTAAAAAATTACCAAAATTCCCTCGAAACCTATAAAATGACTAAAAGACACTTAGAACCTTAAATTTGTCAAAAATATCCTCGAAACATCCAAAATACCCTAAACCTCTATTTCGGTAATTGTAGATGTTTCAGGTGTATTTTTGTCATCTTACATGTTTAGGGGTATTTTGGTCATAATTTGAATTTTAGGGGTTTTATCAATAATTTTTTTTAGGTTTTGGGGTTATTTTGGTTATTGTTTAGATTTTGGGGGTATTTCGATCATTTTTTAGGTTTCAGGCTATTTTGGTAATTTTTTTAGCCTTCGGGGGTATTTCAGTTATTTATTAGGTTTTGGAGGTATTTTGGTCATTTTTTAAGTTTAGAGAGTATTTTGGTAACTTTTTAGGTTTAGGGTGTATTTTGGTAATTGTTAGGTTTTAGGGGTATTTCGGTCATTGTTTTAGGTTTTGGAGTTATTTTAGTAATTTTTTTAGGTCTTGGGGTATTGCAGTCATTTTTAAGGTGTAGGGGGTATTTTGGTAAATTTTTAGGTTTAGGGTGTATTTTGGTAATTCTTAGGTTTCAAGGGTATTTCGGTCATTTTTTAGGTTTAGAGAGTATTTTGATCATTTTTTAGGTTTCGGGGGGGTATTTTAGTCCTTTTTTTAGGTTTCAGGGTATTTCAGTCATTTTTTAAGTTTAAGAGGTATTTTGGTAATTTTATGGTTTTGGAGGTATTTTAGTCATTTTTTAGGTTATGGGGTAATTTGGTAATTTTTTAAGGTTTTGGGAGTATTTTAGTCATTTTATAGGTTTTGGAGGTATTTCGGTCATTTTTTAGGTTTCGGGGATATTTTTGGTAATTTTAAGGTTTTAGAGGTATTTTAGTCATTTTTAAGGTTTATGGGGTATTTCGGTCATTTTTTAGGTTCCGGAAGCATTTTGGTCATTTTTTGGGTTTTGGGGGTATTTTGGTAATTGTTTAGGTTTTGGGGATATTTTGGTCATTTTTTGAGTTTTAGAGGTATTTTGGTCATTTTGTTAGGTTTAGAGGGGTATTTTGCTCATTTTAGAAGTTTTGGAGGTTTTTTTGCTCATTTTTTTGGGTTTTGGGGGTATTTTGGTAATTTTAAGGTTTGGAGGTATTTTGGTCATTTTTTGGGTTTTGGGGTATTTTGGTAATTTTTTAGGTTTCAAGGGTATTTCGGTCATTTTTTAGGTTTAGAGGGTATTTTGGTCATTTTTTAGGTTTCCGGGGGGGGGGGGTATTTTAGTCCTTTTTTTAGGTTTCAGGGTATTTCGGTCATTTTTTAAGTTTAGGATGTATTTTGGTAATTTTATGGTTTCGGAGTTATTTTAGTCATTTTTTAAGTTACGGGGTAATTTGGTAATTTTTCAGGTTTCAGGAGTACTTTAGTCATTTTATAGGTTTTGGAGGTATTTTAGTCATTTTTTAGGTTTTGGGGATATTTTTGGTAATTTTAAGGTTTTAGAGGTATTTCGGTCATTTTTAAGGTTTATGGGGTATTTTGGTCATTTGTTGGGTTTTGTGGGTATTTTGGTCATTTTTAAGTTTCGGGTGTATTTTGGTCATTTTTTGGGTTTTTGGAGTATTTCAGTCATTTTTAGGTTTTTGGGGCATTTTGGTCATTT